>CM053407.1:72800484-72985618 GCA_028644305.1 Xerus rutilus
AAAAATCCAACCTAGTACAATCAGAATGATATCCATATCTATCAACTCTATCTCCATATACTGGAGCTAGAGAATAGTTTCCAAACTTCCCTATAATATGAAATTATGTCCAGGACTAATCAGCAGGAATAAAAGCTACTTACTTCTAGCACAAACACAATTAGCACAGTAGCTCTTAGCACGCTCTACTTTTCATTATTAGTCATTACCCAGAAATAAGTTACCACAATTCCCAAATCACATTGAATGAAAGAGTACAAAGAGCACAAAGACAGAAAAAATAAAACAGCTAACCTTTTTCAAAAACACAATTGAGAATATTGTATTTTATTCCCCACAAACCTCTCTTTTTATAAAACAAAGACTAGTGATAGAAAAGAAGGGAGGCAGAGTGTGGTGGCACTTGCTTATAATCCCAATGGCTCGAGAGGCTGAGGCAGAAGGATTGAAAATTCAAAGCCAGCCTCCACAACTTAGCAAGTCCCTGTCTCAAAAACAAAAAATAAAAAGGGTTAGAGATCTGGCTCAATCCCTGGTATCCTCCTCCCAAAAAATTTCATTTGATTACATACGCTGATTTGCTTAAATAACTGATTAAAATTAGAATATGAAGAATTGTGAGGGGTCTGAAATTTTACCCTATTTTCAAGACAACTATCTAGCCTTCCAGTTTCACAATGGTCTAAGACACAAGGTTCTGAGTCAGTCACAGACAGTTTATTATTCCCAACAATGGCTGTAGTGATAGTATCATCATATTAGCTTCAATAACCCAAGACCTAACGCAAAGCCCCAGGTAGAGGGCCAGTTGACAACTGCACATATAGAGAAGATAAATCCTAAGTTTAAGGAACTATAAACTGTCAAAATGGGCTGTAAGTATGTCTCCCCTTGGCTCTGGAGTGAGGTATTATTCCAAGGCTGGTTGTTCTGTAAACACTCTCAAAAGATAACACAGAACCACGGGTCATCAGAGCCTCTGCACATAAGACTTGCAGAAAGACAGAAGTCCATGGAGAACTTCAATTGGTGGTTCATTAAAACCTTTTTGTTGCCAAATATCAGACATTGTTTATCACCATTTCACTTTCTGTCACATCTCATAGCACTATATGCAATGAAGCTCTAAAAAGTATTTTTTTGAACTTGAATTATATAAGACATTAATCTGCAGTTGCAGGTTTTAGTATGAATTAAAATTGGAATTAGTTTAAACATAAAATTAAATTTTACATATAGTATAAAGGAAAAGACAATAATAAGGAATAAGTACTAGAAAGATAACTTTAACATAAATCTCAAATAACCTGAGTTGGATGCTAGGGTGAAAAAATTAACATAATGGTAATCCTAGGAAAGGGAATAATTGTGTATAAAAGGGAAATAAACTCTAGTATGCTAAAGGAAAGCACTACCCACTCTTCAGATGAAAGTCATTGATATGCAGATTGTAGCAACCAGATATAGCTTCCTAGCAGTAGAAAAGGATAACCCAACAGAGGAGGAGGGAAAGACAAGTAACACAGAGAAGCAAAGAAACCACAGGAACAAAGAAATCAAGAACACTAAACTACAACTACACATTTTCAGCAACAAAATACGTGGTACAAAGAGGAGAGACAATCAAGCCCCCAACTCCCTAAACCTTTCTTAGCTAAACACTGGGTCCTTTGATAATTAAGAGAAAAACCGGAGGGGGCTCCAAGAAATACAGAGGACAACATAGCCTGTAAAAGGAGGCTGTCATAATTATCTGTGCTAATCTTTGAGATCTATCCAGTCACTAAAATCTAGGAAATTAATGCTTTTTTTCCCCCTCCTTGGTACTAGGGATTGAACCCAGGGGCACTCAACCACTGAGCCACATCCACAGCCCTTTTTTGTATTTTATTTAGAGACAGGGTCTCGCTAAGTTGCTGAGGCTGTCTTTGAACTCACAAATCCTCCTGCCTCAGCCTCTTGAGCTGCAGGGATTACAGGCATGTGCCAACACATCTGGATAAAGTAATGCTTTTTTAAAAATCGTGCAGTCAAGGGGCTGAGATTGTGGCTCAGTGGTAGAGCACTTGCCTTGCATGTGTGAAGCACTGGGTTTGATCCTCAGCACCGCATATAAATAAATGAATAAAATAAAAGGCCATCAACAACTAAAAAAAATTTTAAAAAAAATCGTGCAGTCAAGTTCATTCAGCATGGTGGCACACATCTATGATCCCATTAACTCTGGAGGCTGAGGCAGGAGGATGGCAAAGTTATAGGCCAGCCTTGCAACTTAGCAAGACTTGTCTCAAAATTTTAAAATAGACTGGGGATGGTCAAAATATATTCTACTGTCATGTATACCTAAAAATAACAAATAAAAAAAATTTTTTTAAAGAGGCTCCAGAGAGCTACCTTGCCCTTTTACCATGGGAAGACATGGCATCAACAAAGCACCAACCACGTATGAGGAATGGGCTCTCACCGGACACTGAACATGCTGCTGCCCTGATTTAAGGCTTCTCAGCCTTCAGACTGCAAGCAACAAATTTCTCTTCTTTATAAACCTAAAAAAGAAAAAAAGAAAAAAAGTGGGGATGTGGCTCAGTGTTAACTGACCCAGAGTTCAATCCCCAGCACCAAAAAGAAAAGAATAAAATAAAAATTTGCCGGGTGCAGTGGCGCACACCTGTAATCCCAGCACTTTGGGAGGCTAAGACAGGAGAATCACGAGTTCAAAGCCAGCCTCACCAAGTGCGAGGCACTAAGCAACTCCGTGAGACCCTGTCTCTAAATAAAATACAAAATAGAGCTGCGGATGTGGCTCAGTGGTCGAGTACTCCTGGGTTCAATCCCAAGTACCCCCCCTCCCCAAAATTCAAACTAAGGGAGGCAAAAGATCTTCATTACCAGTTTCGCATTTTTCAGGGCACCAGTATATTTTAGAAACGTCAAACTGTATGCTCAAACAGATGGAGATGGAGCTAAAAATCTCTTTCCCTTTCACACCTTGCCAGAATTGGGCAGTAAGATTAAAAAGAAAAACTACCCAGAGTTAGAAACCGGATAGGTCCTAGCGTACAGCCCCAGAAGAAAATGCGTTCCTGTGCACTTAAAATCTTTGCAGTACATCATAACAGTCAAGAGAATGGGTCCTCATGCCCCGTTGCCTGAGCCCATAGCCCCCTCACTTAGCACAGCTGTGACCTTCTATGGCTCAGTTTCCTCCTCCGTGAAATGGAACCAATAATACAAGCCTTCATCCAAACCCTTCGTTGTAGAGATGAGAAAGCAGTGGTATCCAACTACTGTCATCATCAATGCTTCAAGGCAGTGACATATCTACAAAGTGTCTACAGATTTCCAGCCCTTGCTTCTTTCAACTTACACCCACCTGGAGATGAGGAGAAACGCCCTGAAAACCGTTTCGTGCCAAATAGTTATCAATCGCTTTCACAGACATCGGGTCATCACCTAACCCTCACAACAATCCTGAAAAGTAGGACTTGCCTCCGTTTTACAGAATGGGATAAATTGTGACTTCTTAAACACTACACAACTAGTGAAGGAGAGAATTTGGGTTAAATCGACCCCACTTGACCAGACAGCCTCAGAGGACTTGTACGGCGGATTCCCGTTTCCTTCTCCCGCCCGCGAAGGCCAAAGATGGAGTCTGAGACTCCATCAATCCCTTCCCTCCGGTCTCCTCCCAGGGTCTTGTCCCACTGACCCAAGTAAATCACGAGAGGAATAAAGCCCCAACGGATGGCAAACTGGCCGCCCTTGAAGAGCTGCTGCAGTCTCTGTTTAGCCTCTTTGCTCAACTTCACCATGGCGACGGCCGGGCAGCACAGTGTGGATCCCCACCTCAGTGACCGGATCCGTAATCCGAAAGGGAGGAGAGGTGCGCACGCGCTACTCACGGGCTTTACGGCAGGAGTCGTGAGCTTGGCCAGCAGAGGTCGTAATTCATCTCTCTTAACCGGCCCTGCTTCTTCGCAGTGCCCCTAGTGGAAGGCGCATGCGTCCGCGGGGAGATACTGAGAAACCCAGTTGTCCAAGTTTCTTGAATCTCAAATGACCTGTCTTCCCGCAGTCTTAACCATTTTTAAAGCGCATCTCCAAAGTGTTCCTTCCTTCACATAAAAGGAACATTAAATTTGAAAGAACTGGGTTTTAGTCGCGACTCAGTCTGATTTGTTGTATAATCTTGTATAAGTTATTTCTCAGAACACGTTTCTTTGCTGGGGCGGGGCAGTTGAAGTGGAAGGAAGGGTACTAACTGACACCCAGTATCCATGCTTGCTTTATCCACGGACCCCACTCCCGACCCTGCCACGGGGTTTTTGAGACACGTGTGTCTGCAGGGGATTGAAACAAGGGGCACTCTACCCACTCTACCACTGGACTACATCCCCAATCATTTTTATTTTTTGAGGCAGGATCTTGCTACATTGCTGAGGCTGGGCTCAAACTACCAATCCTGCCTCAGCCTCCCTAATCGCTGGGATTACAGTAGAGCGCCACTGTGCCTGGCTTAAACACTTTAAAATACTTGCCAACGTTTTGAAATTTGGGGAATTTCACATGAAATTTTGGACCTTTTCAAAGAAGCTGGCAAATTCCATTCCAACAACCAACAACAGTTAATAAGAAATTACACTCCTTTTCGCCCATCTTGCCCTCAATGATTTAGAATTACAGTGGCTCTCGTTGACTCCAGCTGCACATTAGAATTACTCAAAGAGATTTAAAGCCATACTCGTGCTGCCAAGGATGCATGCTATTCCTAGAAATTCTGATTCGTTTGGGGTGGAGCTTGCTATTAGTTTGCCTTTGAAGTTTCCTGGCTGATTCTAATGTGTAGCCAGCTCCTCAAAATTCTGAAAGAAACTACCTGATCATTGTTATATTTGAGCTTTTGACTCCAGATCCAGGATTTCTTCATTTCTAAGGCTCTAAGAGATAGATATTTAAGGCTTTGACTTACGGATTTTCACAATTCAGTCCGAAGATATATAGTCACATTTTCTGTGAAACTCTTTAAGATGCCCAATGGTCTAAAAATTTACCCTTGCATTATTATTATTTCTGTGCTTGGCCATCTTCATAATAACAACAAACTATGTCTACTACAACTGTCACATTAAGTGCTTTAAATGCAATAGTTCATTTTAGTCTGTAGAAGAATTTGTAAACTCACATTGTCTTATCCTTTTTTAACTAAATCTTGTAAATATTAAACTATATATGTTGTAGATGTCCTTTTACAAACAAGGAAAGTGCGATTCTTATATTAAATAATTGATTCAAGATGATACATTTGGTTTGTGCTCTTAATCATATTGCCCCTTGCTGTCATCTGACTTCTTCCAGAAGAGACTGTTTCTTTCCAATCTTTTCATTCAAATGCCTAGTACACAGTAAGAATGCAGGGCACGTGCAATTTGTACTGTCAGTTAGGCTAAACAATATTGAGGTCATTTGCCTTCCTATATGCTAGAGATGTATGATTTTTTTAAAATGTATGTCTGTATGTGCTGAGAATTGAACCCTGGGACTTTGCACTAGGTTGGCATACACTTTACCACTAATACAAACACAGTCCGATATTTTCTTTTTTCTTTTATTTTTTTCAGAGACATAGAGGTTTATTTGGGAAAACAGGCACATTCAAAGGAGAATGTGGGCTCTGACAAGAATGAGAAACTTTGGGGGTAAAGCAAGGAATATTTATATACAACCAAGAATGTGGGCATTGCCAGAGGGAGAAACAGCAAGATGGTGATGTGTGGTGTTAATATTTATAGAGACACAGTTGCTAGGAGCTGGACTAGAGAGCCAGGGCGGAGTTAACACAATTTCACACATTTTCCTTGCACTTGGACATTGCCCTCATGTTGCTTTTTTCAGGCAAGGGCATGGGTCAAGAGCAGGGGCCAAGGGCCCCAGCCCAAGATTTTCTAAGGAGGCATTACTCTTAAGAATTTCACTGCTGAGTGTAAAAGGAATTAACAACTCATTTCAATATAATGTGAATATATTTTTGGTCCTACAATAAAATTATGCATCAAATATGATAGGCAAATGGAAGACACCTAACATTGCCTAGAGAAGTCAAGAAACTTTTGAAGAGGCCAATGATAAATTGGAGAAAAGGAGTAAGTTTGAGCACCATTAAGAAGGTAAAATCTTGGGCTGGACTTGTAGCTCAGTGGTAGGGTGCTTGCCTCGTATGCATGAGGGACTGGTTTCGATCCTCAGCACCACATAAAAATAAATAAATAAAGATATTGTGTCCATCTACAACTAAATAAATATTTTTAAAAAGGTAAAGCTTCAGCAGGACTTGTGGGTTAAATGAATGTGGACAGCAAAGCGGAGAGAGGTAGTCAAGGATGACTACCCAGTTTTGAGTCTGTGTAACTTAACTGATCTAATAGTCTCACGCCTTGATTTCTAAAGTCTAAACTATGTAGCTTCACCTGTACAATGATTCCTACACATAGGGTTCTGAATGGGGGCAACTTATTGGCTGGAGGATATTATGCTCCTTGAAAACATTTCTTGTTAAAAGGAAAAAAGATGCTGTCCCAGTTCAGATTCACATAGCCTAGACTATGGTAACAATCAAAAGTTAAGTGGTCTAACCTGCCTATCATCTTCATCTCCACCATCTAACCTATACACTGTGGTCCACTCTAATCTTCTCTATCACAATTCTGTTCATATCACTCCCCTTTTCAAAAACCTCCAGTGAGTTGCCAAGGGCTGCCACCCTAAATCTCAGTTTTTCTCCTCTGAAAATAAGTGTAATACCCAACATATTATGGTAAGAAATAAAAGCAGTTGATATTTATGAATGGTCATTGCAAATGTTATAGTGTTAAACAAGTAGTAATATCACAGTTGATGGTAAAGGTAGTACCCAGAAAATGCTAAATTACTAGAAACAATAAAGAAAATAAACCAATTCAGGAGAAGAGTTAGGCTTGTGAGCTAAATCAGAAAAACTTCACAGAGGGTATAGTACTTAGCTGTTACTAACACTACATTTATATAACCATAATGTTTTTATGTATTTATTTATTCATTCTGGAAGATTGAGTATTGAGTATGTCATATTTCTATACTGATCATTTTCAGGCCTGGTCTCCACTTAAAGATTTTCCCATCTATTTGGAGATGAAGACAAATATTAATAAGTTACTTGTCCATGTGACTAAACTTTGGGAAAACAATAACATAAACATAAGATTAAGCACAAATATCCAGTGGGGGATAAAAGATTTGCATTTGAATCTTGGTTCTCTCACTTAGCTGTGAAATCATAGTCAAGTTATTTAACCTCTCTGAGTTTCTTCTCATCTGCAAAGACATAACAACCACCTCCCTCACATAATGTAAACACAAACTCACCTACCTCAAACACAATGCCTAGCTAAGTAAAGATTTAATCATATGTAAGCTGTTAGTATTGTTGTTTGTTTGCATAGTTTCAGTTTCAAAGATCAAGATTTTTCAGGATTTTTGTTTAATTCTAAAACTGTCTATGTGAAACTGTCTACACCTAATATATACACAGCTATGAAGTAGGGACAGGAAGGAAATATGCAATACAGGAAAAGTGGAATGTAGTCCTCAAGGACTTAGAAATTATGTGGATCTAAGATCAGATCTGCCAAGATTTGAATCCAGTGTTGCCATTCACTCAAAATGAGGACTTTGAGGACTAGTTGATAACACATCAGAAAGCCTAATTAACTCACCATGGTTACCAAAAAAATTGGGCCTAGTTTCTAAAAGGCAGCCAACTAAATGAGCCAAATGAAAAAGAAGGAAATTTTTATTATGCATCTTGTTTCTCAGAAATGTTATATTTAAAAAATATTATTTTTCAAACACTGTGTTTTCTTAGGTTTTAACTCTTGCTTTGTCCTCTTTTTTCCTGCTAGGGTATTTTTGAGCTGATAATCAATTTCTTACTGCTATGATCTAGCTTGGAAGTATTTTTTTTAGTTGTATATGAACACAATACCTTTATTCTCAGGTGGTGCTGAGGATCAAACCCAATGCCTCACACACATGTGCTATACAAGTGCTTTACCACTAAGGTACAAACCCAGCCCCAGAATTAAGCACATCAGGCAAACACATGCAGGAAATAAAATTTTCACAAAGAAGACATTAATCAAAAAACATAATGGTAACATCAACCAAGTGTAAGGGTTCACCAGAAAAAGGGAGTTTCAGGAAATAGTCATACTTAGCCACCACAAGAATCTAGATAATCTTATTTGGGGACAGAGTACACATAATACAGGAGAGCCTGGGCTAAGAACCCAAAAATGTAGGGCAGACTATACATTTTTATAGGAGTTTAGGAAAGAAAGAAGTCACAGACCATTGGTCTACATGTCTATTTTGGTGCCAATACCATGCTGGTTTTGTTACTATAGCTCTGTAGTATAGTTGAACATCTGGTATTGTGATGCCTCTTGCTTCACTCTTCTTGCTAAGGATTGCTTTGGCTATTCTGGGACTCTTATTTTTACAAATGAATTTCATGATCACTTTTTCTATTTCTATAAGGAATGTTGTTGGGATTTTAATTGGAATTGTATTAAACCTGTATAACGCTTTTGGTAGTATGGCCATTTTGACAATATTAATTCTGCCTATCCAAGAACATGGGAGATCTTTCTATCTTCTAAGGTCTTCTTCAATGTCTTTCTTTAGTGTTCTGTAGTTTTCATTACATAGGTCTTTCACCTCTTTTGTTAGATTGATTCCCAAGTATTTTAGTTTTTTTGAGGCTATTGTGAATGGGATAGTTTTCCTAATTTCTCTTTCTGAGGGTTCACCACTGATGTATAGAATTGCATTTGATGGGTGTTGATTTTATATCCTGCTGCTTTGCTGAATTCATTTATTTTAGAAGTTTTCTGGGGGAGTTGTTTGGATCCTCTAATTATAGAATCATGTTGTCAGCAAATAGTGATAGTCTGAGTTTTTCTTTTCCTATTCATATCTCTTTAATTTCTTTCACCTAATTGCTCTGGCTAGAGTGTCAAGGACTGTGTTGAAAAGGAGTGGTGAGAGAGGGCATCCCTGTCTTGTTCCAGTTCTTAGACAGAATGGCTCCAATTTTTCTCCATTTAGAATAATGTTGGCCTTGGGCTTAACACACATAGCTTTACAATGTTGAGGTATGCTCCTACTATCTCTAGTTTTTCTAGTGTTCTGAACATGAAAGGGTATTGCATTTTATCAAATGCTTTTTTTGCATCTATTGATATGATCATATGATTTTTATATTTAAGTCTATTGATGTGATGAATTACGATAATTGATTTCTTTATGTTGAACCAGCCTTGCATCCCTAGGATGAACCCCACTTGATCATGTAGTACAGAATGGACGACACAGAAACAAACCCACATAAATTCAATTATCTCATACTAGACACAGGTGTCAAAAACATATATTGGTGAAAAGATAGCCTCTTCAACAAATAGTGCTGGGAAAATGGGAAATCTATATGCAGCAAAATGAAATTAAACCACTCTCTCTCACCATGCACAAAGCTCAACTCAAAGTGGACCAAGGACCTAGGAATCAGACCAGAGACCCTGCACTTACTAGAATAAAAAGTAGATCCAAATCTTCATCATGTAGAATTAGGTCCTGACTTCCTTAACCAGGCTCCCAAAGTGCAAGAAATAAAATCAAGAATTAATACATGGGATGGATTCAAACGGATGGATTCAAACTAAAAAGCTTCTTCTCAGCAAAGGAAACAACAACATGAAGAGAATACTCACAGAGTGGGAGAACATCTTTACTACATGCACATCAGATAGAGCACTAATCTTCAGGATATATAAAGAACTCTCAAGACTAAACACCAAAAATAAATAAATAACCCAATCAATAAATGGACTATGAAGCTGAAGAGACACATCTCAGAAGAAGATATATAATTGATCAATAAATATATGAAAAATGTTCAACATCCCTAGTAATTAGAGAAATGCAGATCAAAACTACTCTAAAATTTCATTCTCAAGAATACAAGCAATAGTTGAGATGGACATCATAGACCTAGCTTCATGTATGACTGCATAAATGATGTGATTTTACATCATGTACAACCAGAGAAATGAAAGTTGTGCTCCATCTGTGTACAATGAATCAAAATGCATTCTGCTATCATGTATACCTAAATAGAATAAATAAATTTTAAAAAATAAAAAATTTTAAAAAAAGAATACAAGCAATAATAACTTGATGAGGATGTGAAGAAAAAGGTACACTTATACATTGCTGGTGATGCTGCAAATTGGAAAGTAGTGTGAAGATTTCTTAGAAAACTTGGAATTGAACCATCATTTGACCCAGCTATCTCACTCCTTGGTCTATACCCAAAGGACTTGAAATCAACATACTATAGTGACACAGCTACATCAATGTTTATAGCAGCTGAATTCACAATAGCTAAACTGTGGAACCAACCTAGTTGACCTTCAACAGATGAACAAATAAAGAAACTGTGGTACATATACATAATGGAATATTACTCAGCATTAAAAGAGAATAAAATTATGGCCTTTGCAGGTAAATGGATGGAGTTAGAGAATACGCTAAGTGAAGTAAGCCAATCCCAAAAAACCAAAGGTTGAACGTTCTTTCTGATAAGTGGGTGCTGATCCATTGTGGGGGCGTGCCACAAGATGGCGCCGAGCAGTCAGCTCAGTGCTGACCACGCTGCCTGAGAAGCCACCTCCCCGCACTTTTATTGGCTGACCTCTGCCCCCGTACTGTTTTAGCCGAGTGACCCTATACTGTTTTCAGGTGGACAGCCCCTTCCACATTATTAGCTTAGAAACCGGACACCACTGGACCCTCCTTCCTATATAAGCCTGTGAACACCCTCAATAAATCGGTACTTGCTTAGACAAGACCCCCTGGTGCATGGCGATTTGTGCCAGGCGGCCTTCCTCTCTCAGTCCGACCCCATCGGAGACTCCCAGGGTGCTCCTCTCACTCGCTGGCCGAAGGGGAGTTTGCTGCCTGGCTGGGGGTACCCCGATAATCCATAATGGAGGGGGTATGGGGAGAATGGAGGAACTTTGATTGGGCAAAGAAGAGGGAGGGAAGGGAAAGAGACAGAGCATGAAAGATGGTGGAATGAGATGAACATCATTACCCTAGGTACATGTGGTGTGACACTACATCGTGTACAACCAGAGAAATGAAAAGTTGTGCTCCATTTTTTGTACAAGGAATTGAAATCACATACAACTAATTAGAACAAATTCAAAAAATTAAAAAAAAGAAAGAAGTCACAGAAGGCTGAGAAGTGCAGGGGAAACTTCACAAAAGTAAGCCTGAGCTGAATTTTTTCTTCTTCTTCAGAACTGAGGTCAAGGCCAGGGACTCACCCAGGTTAGGCCAGCATCTACCACTGATCTACATCCCCTGAGCTGCTGTTTGATGGTTGGGGAGCAGAAGAGAAGAAATAAATGCCAAAATGTGCACTGTTATGAGGAAAGAGAGTGAAACACTTTAGGTAGAACACAGAGCTCCAGGCAGGAAATAATGAGACCGAGTTACAAAAAAACCTGAATATCAAGGAATTTGGATTTCAGCCAGAGAGTAGCTGCAAAGCCACTGAATATTTTAGAGAAAAAAACATATTACAAAGTAAAATCATTTTTAGGATTTAATTTTTTTCATTTTATTGAAAAGAAATTTAAATCACAGTCTAAATTGAAAAGGGTATATAGTAGAAGTCCTCCCTCTCACTTGTGTCCTCTGCTGGCCAGTTTTCTCCTTAGAGGCAAACCAATGTCACCGGTTTCTTATATATTCTTTCAACATTAGATATGCATATGGAAGCAAAGACACATATAAATTTTATTTTCTTCCCCCTTTTTTTGTAAATGGTGTACATGCACACTTATTTATCTTGCATTTTCACTCAAAAATATAATTTAGAGATTCTTTTGTATAAATGCATAAAAAGAGCCCTATTTACTTTTTTAAAATAGATTGGAATTAAAAATATATATATATAGTTGAGATTCTCTTTACCTCTTCTGTATCTTGCTGCCCAGTACTCCCTAGAGGCTACCCAATGTGTCTAGTTTCTTATATATACTTCCAAAGATACATTAGGCATATGGAAATAAATAAACCCACAGTCCTTCCCTTCACTTTAAAAATAAACAAGGTGCATAGCATACACTATGTCACCTTTCTTTTTACTTAAAGATATTTTTAGAAATCCACATAAAGTCAGCTTCTATTTGCATTAATAATATTGCACCATTGTCAATGTCCTGGTTTTAGCAATGTATTATGGTTACATATAATGTTATCATATGGAAAACTGAGTGAAAAACACACAGAAACTCTGTACTATTTTTGGCATTTCTTATGAGTCTTAAAGTACATAAAAATTAAAAATACTATAAATATTTCTTAGTGATTATTTCATATCAGTACACAGTTTTATGTTTTATAGATGCAGCAATACATCTGATAATTAATTTAACCTGTCCTCTATGAAAGCAAGCTATTTCATATTTTCTTAGCACTGAAAACTGGAAACAGTGTCCGTCAGTATATGTCTATTCTTGACTCCATGGTTGAGAGTTAAGAGTGGACCTAATGGCATAACCACAATAAAGATTCCAAGCCAGGCAAAGGCATATGCCTGTAATCCCAGTGGCTCAGGAAGCTGAGGCAGGAGAGTTGCAGGTCCAAAGCCAGCCTCAGCAATTTAGTCAGGCTGTAAACAACTTAGTGAGACCCTGTGTCAAAGTAAAAATAAAATAAAATAAAAATAAAAGGGCTGGGGATGTGGCTCAGTGGTAGAACACCCCTGGATTCAATTCCTGGTACCAAAAAGAAAAAAGATTCCAACAGAAGAGCAGGGGCAGAGAATCAGGAGCTCCCAGTTCTCATCCTTGTCCTGCTGCTCACGAGGTCCTCCAAATTGAACACATCATAGCCCTTTTATTGCTTTAAAAGAGGCCTGGGGGAGACGCCACGTGGGGCTGTTGGACAAGTTGGGGTCCAGAGAGACGGAAATGGGCCTCCAGGGAAGACAATATGAGGTCTCTCTGGACGGTGGTGGCGATCCCCAGGGCCATTCTCCCCAGGCCCCAGGGTGCAGGTAAAAAATCTGCTCTGCCCGAGTGGGATGCAGAAACATCTGGAGCGAAAAACAGGAACACCGGAGCGAGAAGCAGAAAAACACCATTTATTCCAGAAAGTATAGAAGCTTAACTACTCTCTTGGACCAATCAGGTCCAAAGGTCACAAACAAAGGGGTGCATTCTGGCGAGAGCACAGTCTGTTAGCATAGAATGGGGAGAGATGGAAGGGAGGGGTTGAAGGTATTGGAGAGTGCTCCTACACCCTTTAGTCGTGGTTCCCTCTTCTACAACATAGGTATCATCTGTTCTGTTACCACTCAATTATTCTGAGAGTTTAATAAGATGATAATTCTACAAGTTTTATTCAAGTGGCATCCACTGAGCAAATAAAGTTTGGCAGGTATGAGTCTCACATACAGCCTGTCTTGTAGTCCTCTGACTACAATCAGAAGCAGTAGAATTTATCTTGTGGCAGTTTCAATCTCAGATTTAGGAGTGTCAAAGGGGGCTGCTCCCTGTTTTACATTATTTTTCATTCCAAATAAATAAAATTTATTGGGGCCCTTCTGGGTTTTTTTAAATTGCCAGTCACTGCCAGGAAGTGTGCCACATAGTAATAATGCCAAATAAAATATTTACATTTGATAACCATTCTGTACCACTAAACTGGACAGTTTAATAACCCCATCCAACAAAGTAACTCTGTCACGAGCGGCATGCATAATTAATAATTACTCGGAGGCGGATGCAAGTGTATAAGTCTTTAAATGCAAGTGTATGTTCAATCACAACAATCATTCAATATAATTAATTAAGGCAAAAAAAGTGTTGGGTGTGCTGGAGCACCCCAACTAGCATTTGATGCACACTAATCAAGCACTATAGGTAGGTTACACTATTCTAGGGTTAAGTCCTGCTTACAATTAACATAATTCTAAAGCAATTAGTCATTACAATTCACACAATCCTGAACACTACAATTAATTCATATAGTCCTAGGGCAACCACGAGCCCCAAAATACCTCCAATGCCAGGTGACTTCTCTTAGCCAAAGAGCAGACGTTGTCCTTGTCTGGTGATCCTCTTCAGCCGACGGCTGGATGTCAGGGAATGGTGGAGCTGACCCAGGGACAGACAGCAAGGTGGCCAGTCTCACTGATGTCCTTGGAGCTAAGCCCAAAAACTGTAGCAAGGCCAGCAGTTTAAAAGCAGTTCCAAAGTTGGTGGTGTGGGCTAAGTTGGTCGTGCGGGCTGGTGATTGGTTACACCCAGTAAAAGTCAATGTCCATTGGTTATGTCCAGTGAGATAGTATAATTGCTACTGGGCTTTCCTTCAGCGCATGTGCATGGTTGTGCATCCCTATCAATCGTAGCCAGTAGGCCTGCTGTTAGGTGCCCGTTGTTGCTCCTTTGTCGATTGCATGGGCTGGGCCCCTTTGCAGCCCTCGATTGCATGGTCTGGACTTCTTTTCGGCCCTCATCATTACAAGCAGGCATGACTAAGCAAGTCGGTGGCTGCTGTTCCTTATGGCCAGCAACCCTGTGTGTCCCCTGCCTGTCCAGGCATGCCCATGGCATATGCTCCTTACAAACTCCTTTGTATTAGTACAAAGGCAAATCATCCTATTGGAAATATTAAGAAGAAATTTTAGTTAAGAACCAAAGATTCCAAAAGGATCTTACTCAAAACAATATTCAAAATATTGGTTTCCACCAATATGAAGGCCCCACTGGTTAGCAAACAGCAAACCCACACTGGTTTACATAGACTGTAAAGTGAAATGCAGGTTTTATTTACTTTTTTCTCCCAAAGAAAATTTCATATTGACTTTCTCCAAGAGCAAGATAACTATTACCAACAATTCTCTTTAAATCTTTTCAAGCTAAACATATTCTCTTCAATATTCTATGGCACAGAACTTGAAAAGAAGTCTTTTTTCTAAAGAACTATGGAGCTCTCCTGCAGAGTTATTTGCTGTACATAGCTTGTCCAGATTTGACACCGACTCTCCCAGTGGTAACAACAACTTGGTATTTCAAATCTTGGTGGTGTGCCATTCCCCAGGTCCACCATTGTTGACATTAGATAGGCTTCTCACAACTTACCTTAAGGAAAGTACAGACATCTTGAACAGGCTGTCGACTCACCATGATCATCTTCACTGACCTCCTCGCCCAATGTATGATTGTGCCTTTTCCTTCACAACCTCACCAACACTTATTGTTGTTTGTATTCTTGATAACTGCCATTCTGACTGATGTGAGATGAAATCTTAGAGTAATTTTGATTTGCATTTCTCTAGTGGCTAGAGATATTGAACTTTTTTGTGTGTATTTGTTGATGGATTGTATATCTTCTTCTGAGAAATGTCTGTTCAGCTTCTTAGCCCATTTATTGATTCAGTTGTTTGTTTTCTGGTGTTAAGTGTTTTGAGTTCTTTATATATCCTGGAGATTAGTGCCCTATTTGATGTGCCTGTGGCAAAAATTTCCTCCCAGAATGTATCCTTTTTGTTCATCTCATTGATTGTTTCTTTCACTGAGAAGCTTTTTAGTTCGAGTCAATCCCATTTATTGATTCTTGCTTTTATTTCTTGTGCTTTAGGAGTCTGGTTAAGGAAGTCAGGGCTAATCGAACATGATGAAGATTTGGACCTACTTTTTCCTCAATTAGGCATTGGGTCTCTGGTCTAATTCCTAGGTCCTTGATCCACTTTGAGTCAAATTTTGTGCATGGTGAGAGATAGGGGTTCAGTTTCATTTTGCTGCATATGGATTTCCAGTTTTCCCAACACCACTTGTTGAAGAGGCATCTTTTCTCCAATGTACGTTTTTGGCACCTTTGTCTAGTATGAGATATCTGTATTTATGTGGGTTTGTCTCTGTGTCTTTTATTCTATACCATTGGTCTGCATGTCTATTTTGGTGCCAATACATGCCTTTTTGTTACTATAGCTTTGTAGTATAGTTTAAGGCCTTGCATTGTGATGCCTCCTGCTTCACTCTTCTTGCTAAGGATTGCTTTGGCTATTCTGGGTGTCTTATTTTTCCACATGAATTTCATGATTGCTTTTTCTACTTCTACAAAGAATGATGTTGGGATTTTAATTGGAATTGCAATGAATCTGTATAGTGCTTTGTGTAGCATGGCCATTTTGACAATATTGATTCTGCCTATCCAAGAGCATGAGAGAGCTTTTCATTTTCTAAGGTCTTCTTCAATTTCTTTCTTTAGTGTTGTGTAGTTTTCATTGTAGAGGTCTTTTACTTTTTTTGTTAAGTTGATTCCCAAGTATTTTATTTTATTTTTTTGAGGCTATTGTGAATGAGGTAGTTTTCCTAATTTCTCTTTCAAAGGATTCATCACTGATGTATAGAAATGCCTTTGATTTATGGGTATTGATTTTATATCCCACTACTCTGCTGAATTCATTTATTAATTCTAGAAGTTTTCTGGTGGAATTTTTTGGACCTTCTAAGAATCATGTTGTTGACAAATAATGATAGTTTAAGTTCTCTTTTTTATTCATATCCCTTTAATTTCTTTCATTGGTCTAATTGCTGTGGCTAGAGTTTCAAGGACTATGTTGAATAGAAGTGGTGAAAGAGTATATCTCTGTCTTGTTTCCTGTCTTGTTTTTAGAGGGAATGCTTCCAATTTTTCCCCATTTAGGATGATGTTGGTCTTTGGTTTTGCAGTAGATAGCTTTTACAATGTTGAGGTATGTTCCTGCTATCTCTAGTTTTTCTAGTGTTTTGAACATGAAGAAGTGCTGTATTTTGTCAAATGCTTTCTCAGCATCTACAGAGATAATCATGTGATTCTTGTCTTTAAGTCTATTGATGTTATGAATTACACTTATTGATTTACATATATTGAAACAACCTTGCCTACCTGGGATGGAACCCACTTGATTATGGGGCACTATATTTTTAATATGTTTTTGTATGTGATTTGCCAGAATTTTATTGAGAATTTTTGCATCAATGTTCATCAGGGATAATGGTCTGAAGTTTTCTTTCTTTGATTTATCTTTGGTTTTGAAATCAGCATGATACTAGCCTCGTAGAATGAGTGTGGAAGAGTTCCCTCCATTTCTATTTCATGGGATAATTTGAGGAGTAATGGTATTAATTCTTACTTGAAGGTCTTGTAGAACTCAGCTGAGAATTTATCTGGTCCCAGGCTCTTCTTGGTTGGTAAGCTTTTGATAGCATCTTCTATTTTGTTTCTTGAAATTGATCTGTTTAAGTGGTGTATGTCCTCCTGATTAAGTTTGGGTAGATCATATGCCTCTAGAAATTTGTTGGTGTCTTCGGGATTTTCTATTTTACTGGAGTATAGATTTTCAAAATAGTTTCTAATTATCTTCTGTATTTCAATAGTGTCTGTCATGACATTTCCCTTTTCATCTTGAATTTTACTAATTTGAGTTTTATTTCTCCTTCTTTTCATTAGGGTGGCTAAGGGTCTATCAATTCTATTTATTTTTTCAAAGAACCAGTTTTTTGTTTTATCAATTTTTTGAATTGTTTTCTTTGTTTCAATTTCATTGATTTCAGCCCTGATTTTAATTATTTCCTGTCTTCTACTTCTTTTGGTGTTGATTTTTCTAGAGCTTTGAGATGTAATGTCAGGTCATTTACTTGTTGACTTTTTCTTCTTTTAATGAATGATCTTGATGCAATAAACTTTCCTCTCAATACAGCCTTCATAGTGTCTCAGAGATTTTGATATGTGTATCAGACTTCTCATTTATCTCTAAGAATTTTTTATCTCCTCCCTAATGTCTTCTGCTACCCATGAGTCATTCAATAGGATATTATTTAGTTTCCAGGTGTTACAGTACCTTCTATTATTTATTTTATCATTGATTTCTAATTTCATTCCATTATGATCTGATAGAATGCATGGTAGTATCTCTATTTTTTGTATTTGCTAAGAGTTGCTTTGTAGCATAACATATGGTCTATTTTAGAGAAGGATCCACGTGCTACTGAGAAAAAAGTGCATTCACTTGTTGATGGATGAAATATTCTGCATTATGTCTGTTAATTCTAAATTATTGATTGTGTTATTGAGTTCTATGGTTTCTTTGTTTAGTTTTTGTTTGGAAGATCTGTCCAGTGGTGAGAGAGGTGTGTTACAGTCACCCAGTATTATTGTGCTGTGGTCTATTTGATTCTTGAAATTGAGAAGCGTTTGTATGATATATGTGGATGCTTCATTGTTCAGGGCATAGATATTTATGATTGCTTTGTCTTGTTGATGGTTGTTCCCTTAAGCAGTATGAAATGACCTTCTTTATCCCTTCTGACTTTCTTAGATTTGAAGTCCACTTTATCTGATATGGGATGGAAACCCCTGCTTGTTTATGCAGTCCATTTGGGTGGTATGTTTTTTCCCATCATTTCACCTTCAGTCTGTGGATGTCTTTTTCTATGAGATGAGTCTCTTGAAGGCAGCATATTGTTGGGCCTTTTTAAAATCCAATCTGCCAGTCTATGCCTTTTGACTGATGAGTTTAAGCCATTAACATTCAGGGTTATTACTGAAATATGGTTTTTGTTTTGTTTTTTGTTTTTTGGCACCAGGGATTAAACTCAGGGTTACTTGACCAATGAGCCACATCCCCAGCCCTATTTTGTTTTTTATGTAGAGACAGGGTCTCACGGAGTTGCTTAGTGCCTCACTGTTGCTGATGTTGGGTTGGACTCGTGATTCTCCTGTCTCAGCCTCCCAAAGTGCTGGGATTACAGGCATGTGCCACTGTGCCTGGTTTTGAAAATAGTTTTTATTCCTGTTCTTTTTGGTTCATTTTTGTTTTTTCACTTGACTTGGTTTCTCCTTTCATTAGCTTTTCCTTCAGTATAGTTCCTCTCTTTGCTGATTTTCATTGTTTTTCATTTCCTCCTCATGAAATGTTTTGCCAAGAATGTTCTGTAGTGCAGGCTTTCTCATTGTAAATTCTTTTAACTCTTGTTTATCCTGGAAGGTTTTTATCTCATCACCAAATCTGAAGCTTAATTTTGCTAGATATAAGATTGCTGGTTGGCACTCATTTTCTTTCAGAGCTTGGTATATATTGTTCCAGGATCTCCTGGCTTTGAGGGTCTGGGTTGAGAAATATGCTGAGATCTGAATTGGTTTCCCTCTGTATGTAATCTAAACCTTCTCTCTTGCAGCTTTTAAAATTCTATCCTTATTATGTATGTTAGGCATTTTCATTATAATGTGCCTTGGTGTGGATCTGTCGTAGTTTTGTATATTTGGTGTCCTGTAAGCATCTTGTATTTTTAATGTTTGGAAAATTTTATGATATTTCATTGAAGAGATTGTGTTTTCCTTTGGTTTGTACCTCTGTGTCTTCCTGTATCCTGATAATTCTTATATTTGGTCTTTTCATGTTATTCCATAATTCTTGGATGTTCTGTTCATGGTTTCTTAACATCTTCATTGTGTGGTCCACTTTATTTTCAAGATATATTTTGTCTTCATTACCTGAGGTTCTGTCTTCCAAGTGATCTAATCTGTTGGTGATGTTTTCTATTTAATTTTTTACTTGGTATATTGTTTCCTTCATTTCAAGGATTTCTGCTTGGTGTTTTTTCAGAGTCTTTATCTCTTTCTTGAAGTAGTCTTTTTCTCCCTGTATTTGCTCTTTTATCTCTTGTTTGGAGTGATCAATTGTTTTCTATAATTGCTTTCTTATATTATTCTGTGCTTCACAGATCATTTTAATTATGTATGTTCTGAACTCCTTCTCTGACATTTCATCTACTGTGTGGTCAATGGATTCTATTATTGTAGCATCTTGGTTTGATTAGGGCATTTTCTTCCCTTTTTTTTTATGTTGTTTGTGTGTCTTCCTCTCTAGCAGTGCTGATCATACAGTTTCTACCCTATAATCTTATAGTGTCCCTTCAGGTTACCAATACTTACCTCTGGTGTAACTGGGCCAGCAAGGACCTCAGGGATAATTTTCCTGGTCCTGGCTATTGTCTGTAGACATTAGTAGGCTGAGACAGCTGCGGGTTGGTAGATGGGTGACCGCAGCATGTGGTTGGTCTCCTCCTCCATGCATGAGGCCAGGTCAGTCTCAGAAAAATGGAATTTAAATTCAATCATTCAGAAGCAGCCATCAAACTTATAATCCTATAACTAGAGACTTTGCAGCGGGATAGACCAAATAAGGCAACTGTATTACTCCAATTCATCAAGTGGTTTCTTGGCTTTTCTTCTCTGTTCATCCTATAAAAGTTTCCCCCTTCTATTCTTTTGGTGGAGGTTCCAGACCACTTCTGGCTGGGGCGCTACTCAATACATGAATTGCTCTTTGTTCCACTAAACTTTTTAAAATTTTTATTGTGTCTTAGTTTACCATGGCGTGTGTATGTGTGTGTGTGCATGTGGTGTGTGGTGTGCATGTGTGTATGTGTGTGAACTCAGGGCCTTGCACATGTTAGGCAAGCACTCTACAACTGAGCTACATTTCCATTTGTTTTAGTTTATTTTTTTAATACAAGTTACTCTTTCAAAAGACAAGAGACTCATGAGCCAAAGGCCAAGAGCTTTATTATATCTGGTGAAATATCCAGAATTGTGTTGATTTGCTTGGCTCCCCATGCCCACTAAATTCCATAATGGTGAAATAAGGATGACTATACATGCAGGGCACTGTGGTAAGAGAAAGGAACCCTGAGATAGGGGAGCCACTGTGGTTACAGTGAGCAGAAGCAAACCTGCTCTTTGCTCTGTGGCTAGGAGGAGACATCACATTCTAGGGTTGTTAGCTATAAACAGGGAAACAATGTCATTGCTTTTGGAACTTGAAAAGTCACAGGTCATGATTCCAGAAGATAATTTTGTGGAACTGAAGGTGTACAAACCAGAGTTCCAAGAACTGGGGAAGTGGTGGTAAACAGGCAAGGCAGTAAGCTATGGTTCTTTCTGTACCCTCCTTGCCTTATATGTGACTGCAGCAAGGCATTTGCTTTGCCTCAAAGAAAAGCAGAATTGTTATGACTGAAACAAAAGGAGTCAATTTCATCATTTTTTTAAAAAAATTACAGATAGTTTTGTGAATTAAAATATCAGGCCCGGGGAGGAAAAGGAGAACAGGGTACCAAGTTAACACCAAAGCAGTTGAGTCTTTGAGAGGAAAGCAGGGGAAGAAGTTTGCTAGGCCACTGACCCCAGGATACTTAGGGATGGTCAGGGATGGGGTAAAGATCAGAGATGGAGGCCAGGAGTCCTGATCTGGACATAACAAGGCCTGTTCAGGGGCATCAGCCTAGGGGGATCATATGTGGGCACCATGTGGGATCACCATGTGGGCACCTCCCTGGTGACCCCCAAATGTGATACTCACATTCCTCCTCAGAGTCTGCATTTATGTTGCCTGTGCCTGGAATGCTCTCCCCATGGCTCAGTCCCTCGTTTCTTTCAGGTCTCTTCATAAATATCAGAGATCCATCCCCTGACCATCCTGTCTAAACTAGGAGCCCCTTCCCCCATCATTATTGCATTTCCCTGATTCTACTCACCTTCCTGCACATACAACACGGGTCAAGGGACACAATGCACCAGACTTCCTGTCTGATTTCCTGTTTTACTTCCTCTCTCTAACAAAAGATCAGAAGAGTAAGAAACAAACATACAAGGTTCTGCAGTACCACTTACACATAGCTCTCTATTCTAAACAATGCCACATCTTCACTACAGGAAAACATTTCTATGGAAGGTAGAAATTCCCTTTTCAGGACCTTAAAGGATGAAAAACTACTTGAACTTAGAGATATTATCGCAGATGGTAAATTTGGTTTCAGGGCACATCCAGGTAGTTTCACTCTGAGGGGCACTCTTCGCCCCTACTAAGACTGGGGCAGATTGAGAGCAGAGATTTCCCCCATTTGGATTTCTAAAACAAAAATGATCTCTCTAGCAGAGGGTTAAGAAGCCATGGTGGTTAATGTCTTCTTAAATAGCCACCAACACTCTTTCTTCTAATAGGAATATTACGTGGTAGTAAGCATGCATTATTCATCAGAAGAGAAAAATGTTTTTCAAATGGTAGACATTTCTATATACATTTCTCCCAGAGAGAATCCTTCTCTCATTGTCGTATAAAAAGAATCAATTAATTAACAATGTAAATGTTCCTCAAGGGGTAGAAGGACTCTCCCCATCTCTGGCCAAAGCCAACATCTGCAAAGCAGCCTAAGCTATTGGGAGCATGTGGGTGGAAGAGCTGCTCTAGTTGCTTCTTTGCTGTGGAGTCAGTGTTTTCTGTCAACAAGGCCTTGCGCGATGCCTATGGCTTTTCTAGCAGAAGGAAACTTACCTGTGCTCCGAGACTTTGAGTCCTTCTAAACTGTTATATATGAACCCATCTTAGGTTACCCAGCTAGCCCCTGACCAGACTCAGTACCTTAATGCCCCAAGGGATAATCCCTTACTTGGGTGAGACTAGACAGTACTCAAATGTTCTGCTGCTATCTGTGGGGCTCACCTCTTTGTCCTAAGGGTTTATTACAGCCTCCTAGATTAAAATTAAATAAACGATCTGGAGTCCAATCCTGTGCTGAGACAGAGAGAGGAAAGTCAGGAGCAGAAAGACTAAAAGGTGCCAGGGGTGACTGTTTGTTATCCCAGCCACTCACCAGGCTAAGGCAGGAGAATGGCAAATTCAAGGTCAGTCTCAGCAACTTGATGAGACTCTTATTACAAAATTAAATGAATAAATAAATAAATGAGACTGGGGACATAGTTCAGTAGTAGAGGGACCCTGGGTTCAATCTTTAGTACTGAAAAACAAAAGCCAGACTTAAAGATGAGGGGGAAAAAATGAACCCAAGCTTCTTATCAAAGAGAGAGGCTCATTTCCATGAGCATTATCTAGTGGGGTAGCCCAGGATGTATTTGGGGAGATGATTTAGAATGAAAGCTTCCAGCCAGGAGGACAGCAGCTTGGGTGGTAGGAGAGGACAGCAGTGAGTGCCACAGCAGAGGGGAGAGCTGGCTCCACCAGGACAATTCACTATTGACTGTACTGGTAAGGCCAGCAACTGGAAGGAGACCATGGCGGTAGGTGGGAGGAAGTCAAGTGGGAAAAACAGCTGCCTCTGGGCAGTGGAGAGCTGCTCATAGTCACACACGCTTGCACATACACCTATCAAGCTGAACTCGACTGCCCTCAGTCCCTCCCTCCCCAACTGGAGATGTCCCCACTGTTTCAGTCAGCTTTTTCACTGCTGTGACTAAACCAGAACAACTGTATGTGGAGGAAAAGTTTATCGGAGTGCTCATGGTTTCAGAGGTCTCCATCCATAGACAGCAGGCTCCATTCCTTAGGGCATGAGGTGAGGCTGAACATCATGGTGGAAGAGTGTGGCAGAGAAGAGAGACTCCACTTGCCAGATACAAATAATATGCCCCCAAGCCCCGCCCTGCCACTTCATTTACTCTATCAGGGGATTAATTGATTGGATTAAGACACTTACAAGCTAATCATTTCTCCTCTGAACCATCTTGCATTGTCTCACATGTGAGCTTTTGGGGGACATCTTACATCCAGACCATAACACCCACCCACTGCCCACATACTAGGTTCTCAGAGTTGGGAACTCTAGTGTTATCCTCAATGTTGGGAAGTATCCAAGATTCTGTGAGGAATGAGCAGGAACTCCTGAGAGATAAGAGCAGAGACTTTCTCAGAACCATGTCACCCAGTAGACTTGGAGACCTGGAGATAGGGTAGATTGGGTAAGAAAAACCCATTTTAGTAAGACCTGGTTATCACTTCTCTAAAGGATGGGAAAGCCCCAAACAGCAGTAAGTCACCTTGAGAAGGACATAGACCTTTACCAGGGTGAAAGATGAGAATCTTTTTTGTTTGTTTAAATTTATTATTTTAGTTGTAGATAGACACAATATCTTTATTTTATTTATTTAATTTTATGTGGTGCTGAGGATGGAACCCAGGGCCTCACACATGCTAGGCAAGTGCTCCACCACTGAGCCAAAACTATAGCCCAAGAATCTTTTTTAAAATGTATCAGATTCTTCCCTCTTTTTTTCTCAATACATTAATTTATTCATTCATACAACAAGTAGTTATTTAAGGCCTGCTGCCTGTCAGGCATTGTTTAAGCACCAGGAGATGCAGCATCATGTCAATTTTATCTTCTAGTAGGGAAAGCAGCCAATAGTAATAATAGCAGCAAATATTTACATGGTATTTTCCATGTACTGGGTCCTCTTCTCAGTGTTTTCTATGTATTAATTCATGTTATCATAACTTATCTAGTAGGTACTATTATTATTCCCATTTTACAATAAGGAAACAGAGGCACAGGCAGGCTAACTGACTTGCTCAAGTATGCAGAGCTAATATAACAGAGCAGAGATTCGAAGGAAGGAAGTTGAGTTTTGGAGTCTGTACATTTAATTGATGTAGATAAGTGTGGGTGCAGGTATGGTTATGGTTATGGGGATGGATGTAGGGGTGGGTGCACCTATATGGAGATGGAGATTAGAGACAGAGACAGAGATACCTAAGGATATAACCACTCACCTCCCTCGAGGATAAGAGACTCAAGTGAATAATGGCACAAAAGACTTGAAGTTTTTTTTAAATGTGTTCTAATTAGATATACATGACAGTTGAATGCATTTTGACACATTGTACACATATGGAACACAACTTCTCATTCCTCCGGCCGTACATGGTGCTGAGTCACAACAGTAGTAGAATCATACACGTATATGGGGGAATAATGTCTGTCTCATTCCACCATCCTTCCCATTCCCACTGCCCCACCCCTCTCCTCAATCCCCTCTGCACAATCCAAATTTCCCCCTACTATGGATCAGCATCTGCTTATCAGAGAAAACATATGGCCTTTGGTTTTTTGGGATTTGCTTATTTTACTTAGCATGATATTCTCTCATTCCATCAATTTACTGAAAATGCCAAAATTTCATTCATCTTTAAGACTGAGTAATATTCCATTGTGTATATGTACCACATTTTCTCTATCCATTCATCTGTTGAAGTTTTATTCGAGGTAGCTGGGTGAGAGGGAGATGGATAGATAGATATGTGCAATAAAGAAACAAAGAAATAAAAAGCATAAAGAACTCAAAAAACTTAACACTAAAAAAACAAACAACCCAATCAATAAATGGGCTAAGGAGCTGAACAGACACTTCTCAGAAGAAGATATACAATCAACAAATATATGAAAAAAATGTTCAACATCTCTAGCAATGAGAGAAATGCAAATCAAAACTACTCTAAGATTTCATCTCACACCAGTAGAATGGCAGTTATCAAGAATGCAAACAATAATAAATGTTGGTGAGGTTGTGGAGGAAAAGGCACAATCATACATTGCTGGTGGGACTGCAAATTGGTACAACCAATCTGGGAAGCAGTATGGAGATTCCTTAGAAAACTTGGAATGGAACCACCATTTGACCCAGCTATCCCACTCCTTGGTATACACCCCAAGGGCTTAAAAACATTGATGCAGCCACTTCAATGTTTATAGCACCTCAATTCACAATAGCTAAACTATGGCACCAACATAGATGCCCTTCGATAGATGAATCGATAGAGAAACTGTGGTATATATACACAATGGAATATTACTCATCATTAAAAGAGAATAAAATTATAGCATTTGCAGGTAAATGGATGGAGTTGGAGAACATAATGCTAAGCTAAGTAAGCCAATCCCCAAAAACCAAATGCCGAATGTTCTCTCTGATAAGTGGATGCTGATCCATAATGGAGGAGAGGACATGGGAAGAATGGAGGAATTTTGGTCAAAGGGGAAGGAGGAAGAGTGGTATGAGGACAGTAAAGATGGTGGAATGAGATGGACATCATAGCCCTAGCTTCATGTATGACTGCATATATGATGTGATTCTACATCATGTACAACCAGAGAAATGAAAAGTTGTGCTCCATCTGTGTACAATGAATCAAAATGCATTCTGCTGTCATGCATACCTAAGTAGAATAAATAAATAAATAATAAGAATTTTTTTAAAAGAAATAAAAAGCAATGGAGGAAAAGAGATTTTTTTCAGATAGGGTGGCCAGGGCAGATATGCAAAGTCTGCTCAAGCCTACAGCACATGTGATCATGAGTGATTAGGCCCCAAGATTCAGCAGCCAACTCCAGAGAAGATCTAGGGCTGGGAACAGTGGCTTCTCAGCAGTCATTGTCCTAAGGTTACTCACACCATAGCAGAGGCCACTGTGCATGCAGAGGACTTGTGGACCACTGCCCCTTCCATGTCGACCACTGTCCCTTCCCCCCACACATGCAGCAGATGCCTCTGGAGAGGACAGGGGAAGGGAGAACAGAAACCCAAAGGACTGAGCCTTTGACAAAAGTAGATTGAATATTTACCTCAAAATCCTGTTTAAAAAACATTGAGTCTGAAGAAATTTACTCAATTGGACTAAAATATAAGGCCTCCCCAGGCATCCAGTGACCCTGTCTGACAGCATGCTGCTTCATAAAGGAGGACAGGTGGACAACAGGAAAATGCAGTGACTCTGCTCTCCATACCTGCATTCATGATCTGCTGCCCCAACTTTCAAACTAATATGGCCAGGAAAGATCACAGGATGTAGCACAAGGGAGCCAGGTAGGCCTTGTGCTTTTCTCTAAGGCATAAAGTCATGCTGGCACAGGGACTTAAGCACATCAGCAGGTAGAAACTAAATATACTTTATGTGCTTCTCAGGGAAGAACAAAAGCATTATTCATTTTTTCATTATAATTTTTCTAAAGCTAAAAGCATGATTTAGGAGAAGCCATTTGTGACATTGCTGCATTCAATTACCCAGCACAAATTTGGATAGGCCTGGAAGCTATTTTCAGGCTTCCAAACGTGGGTCATAAATATGCATTAATCAGAAAGGACAATGCAATCAAGTGACTTCACATCGTCTGTCATTTCTGTGAAGGGCATTTATTAGCAAATGCCTGTTCTGACAGACTGGGTTTTTATATACGGAAATTAAGCAGCCACAATCCTTACCCTCTTGAAATGTAAACCTGACAATGTTGATTTGAACAGTCACACACGTGTGCAACAGAACAAAGCTTCCTCTGCTATTAGTCTCTGTCCCTCACTCCCACCCTGAGATCCAGCCCCAGGCAAGCTCTTTCTCACAGGCACTAAGCATGGAATTCTGTATGTACTATGCTCCCTACCTGGAACTTCCTCCAAATTAAAGTACACACATGGAACATGGTGTTGGGTTACCTTCTTTTAGGAACTGAAAAGTGGGAAGTTGCTTTTGTACAACAGGGAAAAGGCCACACTGCTGGACACTTAGGCAATTCCTATTTCTCCATCACTTCTTTTCTACAAAACACCTCAGGGGTTTTCACTGCTGTGACCAAAATATTTAACACAAACACAAACAACGTGGAAGAGCCAGGTGTGGTGGTGCACACCTGTAATCCCAGTGGGCTGAGGCAGGAGGATTGCCAACTTCAAAGCCAGCCTCAGCAATTTAGCAAAACTTTGTCTCTAAATAAAATATAAAAAGGGCTGGGGATGCAGCTCAGTCGTTAAGCACCCCTGGGTTCAATTCCTGGAAGAAGAAAGATTTATTTTGGCTCATGGTTTCAGAGGTGTAAGTCCATGGTCAGCTGGCTCCATTGCTTTGGGTCTGATGTGAGGCAGAAAAACATGACAGAAGGAGGAAAGCCCCTCAGTTCATGGCAATCAGGAAGCAGAAGGAGACAGCAAGGAAGGAGCCAGGGACAACCCCAGTAACCTACTTCCTGCAACCACACCCCACTTGCCTATAATTTCTTCCACCTCCCAGTAATCCATTTAAATTATTATTATTATCATTATCATTATCATTATTATTATTTTGGTACTGGGAATTGAACTCAGGGGTACTGAAACACTGAGCCACTTCTCCAGCCCTATTTTGTGTTTTATGTAGAGACAGGGTCTCACTGAGTTGCTTAGCGCCTCGCCATTGCTGAGGCTGGCTTTGAACTCGCGGTTCTCCTGTCTCAGCCTCCCAAAGTGCTAGGATTACAGGCGTGCGCCACCACGCCCGGCTCCACTTAAATTATTAATAACATTGAGTGGATTAATCCACTGGTGAGGTTAGTCCTTGTGATTCAATCATTACCCCAAAGCCTCACTTCTGAACATTGCTGCATTGGGGACTAAGCCTTCAATGCATGAGACTTTGGAGGACTTTCCAGATTCAAAACATAAAAACTCCCATTTTAATACAGCATGGTAATGTACCCAACATTTTTTTAAAGGTGTTTCTCAGTATTACATGCAGGTAGAGGCAGAATATAACACAGTTCTGACCAATGAGATATAAGTGAAATCACCAACAAGGCTTCTGAGAAAGCAATTTTTAAAAGGGCTATCTCAGTTGTCATTTAACATTGCCACTTGAGTCTTCTGGCTTGGAATGCAGATGAGATGCCAGATGTGCAATAGCCATCTTGTGACCATGAGGAGTTAATTAGAAAAACTGAAGCCATATTTTACAGATGGCTGATCAGAAAGATAGAAAGATACTAGGTTCCTTTGCACCAGTTCTGAAATATTAAGTGAGGAAAATAAAATTGCTATTTGGTTAAGCCCCTGACAACAGATTTCTATTATCTGTAGTCAAATGAAATCCCTAATTGATTCTAAGACAAATATAGGTGAGACTACATAAATTAGGGGACCACTGTGATTGGAGCTCAATTTTTGACAATTTTTTCTTCCTTCGGAGCACAGTTTTTTGCAGAGTTTGCAGCAATGTTAGCACAGTGGAATTTTTGCTCCAATTCAATCATAAGCACTTACCAACCATGAAGTGAGGGCCTAAGCCACGTCAGATACAGTCTGGGTGTTGTGGGTACAAGTATCTGCCTCATGACACTGATGTTCTTCAGGTTAGAGGAAGAAAAGGAGGTTAACGTGATGATGCAAAGAAAAAAGCAGATAAGGAGGGCTAGGCATGCAGGAGAGATGAGAGGTGCTGGCAGATTACACGAAGTATTCACACAGGACCTCACTTTTGTGCATTAGTCTGCTTGGGCTACTACGACACAATGCCACAGATTGGGTGCCTTAAAACAGAAATGTATTTTCCAGTTCTGGAGGCTCAAAGATCAAGGCACCAGTTAGTTTCTGGTGAGGCCTCTTTCCCTAACTTGTAGCTGCCTCCTTCTTGCTGGGCCTCACCTGAACTTCCCTCTGTTCACAATGTGCAGAGAGAGAGAAAGGTTTCTGTAATCTCTCATTATTATAAGGACGCTAGTGCTATAGGATTAGGGCCCCATTATCATAGCATTAACTAACCTCCTAATATCATTACACTGAGGGTTAAGGCTTCAACATATGAATTTGGGGAAACACAATTCAGCCATACTAGGTGGCTTATGAATGGAGACCTGAAGGAAGAGGCAGTGTAAACCAAAATGAAGCCTGAGGGAAGAGCATTCCAGGCACAGGAACAGAAAGTGTGGAAGTTCAGGAATATGAACTTCCTGGAGTTCAGGAGTATTCCTCCTCCTGAGGCAGGAGTATGTTTGGCATGTTTGAGGGACTGCAAGGAGGCCAGTGTAGTGGGAATAAATGATCAATGAAGAGGATGTCAGTAGGCAGGACAGAGAGGAAATGGAGGACAGATCACATATAACCATATGAGCCACAGAAAGGACTGTGGCTTTTTTTTTTTTTCAATGTTGGGGCTTGAACCCAGGGCCTAGGCAAGTGCTCTACCACTGAACTATATCCCCTCCCAGGGCTTTGGCTTTACACTGAAAAAAAAAATGGGAGGCTACTCAAGAGCTGAGCAGAGAACATGATCTTATTTATGTTCTAAATAGCTTACTCTGGGGCTGGGGGTATAGTTCATGCACGAGGCACTTGTTCAGCATGCACAAGGTCCTGGGTTTGATTCTTGTCACTGAAAGAATACATGATTGATTGATTGATAGATAGATAGATAGCTGTAGTGTGGAGAATTGAGTGCAAATAAGGAAGCAAAGCACCAACTAGAGGCTGTTAAAATAGTCAGGAGAGAGACCAGAGCCTTGGCAAAGTTGAGAAGTGGTCAGATCTGGGATTTAGAGACAGAACTGATAGAACCTGCTATTGATGCAAGAGGAGGAGAAGAGTTGGGGATGCCTCCCTAGGTCTTGCCATGAGACATCAGAAGAATAAAATTGCATTGGTGGAAAGATCAATTTTTGAGAGGGGAAAATCAAGAGTTTCCTTTTACATAAGCTAAACATGAGATGCCTTTTAGAAACCTAAGTGCAAATGCTGAGTAAACTATTGGGTATATGAGTCTGCAAGTCAGGTAACAGTCTAGGCTTATAACAAAATATAAGAGTCATCAAATAAAAATGGCATTTGAAACTGTAAGACTGGATGCAGTCGTTACCTAGATGAGAGTCGATCAAGGAGACTTGAGATGCAAGGCCTGAGCCCTGGAGAACACCACACCATAAAGTTAGGAAAGACGAAAAATCTCTACTGGAGGGACTGCAAAATAGCAGGAGGTTGGAGAGAAACTGAGAAAGTTTGAAACTTGAAACACCCAAAAGAGAAGTGTTTCAAGGGCAGGGTGATCACAAGGCTGAGAAGGCCAACAAAGGCGAAAACTGGAATCCCTGCTGACCTTGAGTTCTCTCCAGGAATCAGTAAACTGGTGCATTGTAATCTATTGCTAGATGACAAATCACCCAACATTTAGCAGCTTAAAGCAATGAACACTTATTACTTCACAGCTCTTGTGGGTCTGGAATCTGGCTCCAGCTCAGTTCAGTGTCTCTGGCTCAGGGTCTCACTGGTAGCCCCAGTCAAGCTGCCCTCGAGGGCTAGAGTCACCCCAGGGCTTGATAGAGGAGGATCCCCTTCTAAGTTTGCTCACATGGCTTCTGGTGGAGGCTCACATCACTGTTGGCTGTTGACCTTGCCAATCAGGCCTGTCCTAGGGAAGCTCAAAGCACAGCAGCTTGCTTCCTGCAGAACATGGAACGGGAAAGAGGGCCCATAGGATAGAAGGTGGCCAAGATGGAAGCTGCGGTCTTTTGTAACCTATTCTAGGGAGTGACATCACGTTGCTTTTTCTTAAGACTTTATTTTGTAGAGCTGTTTTAGATTCACAGCAAAATTGAGCAGAAAATAGGGGAGTTCTCACCACCATCTCTCCCTACACACACTATCAATATTCACACTAGAGTGGTGCATTTGTTATAATTGGTGAGAAATAGAAAGTTCAGTGGTCCACTTTTAGAGTGTAGTATTTAGCCTTAAATGTAAAATTGGGATGTAAAATCCAATCATAGCCATTTCAACTGTAGCTCTTTCTTTTGTCCGCCCCATTTTTTATGTTTTTTACTTTTTGGTGCCAAGATTGAACCCAGAGACCAACAATTGAGCCACACCCCCAGCCCTTTTTTTGTATTTTATTTTGAGACATGATCTTGCTGAGTTGCTTAGGGCCTCACTAAGTTGCTGAGGCTGGCTTTGAACTTGTGATCCTCCTGCCTCAGCCTCCAGAGCCACTGGAATTACAGGCATGTGCCACCCGAGTCCAGATGCCTGCCCCAATTTTAAAATTAGCCAATCACATAAATTGTAATCCCAAACTACTTCCATTAGAGCAAGGGGCAGCGCTGCGTTAAGGATAAAAACAGGCAGACTGCCCTCCCAAGTGTGCTTGCTTGCCAGACTTTGTTGAGTAGCATCCCCTTCTGCAGAAGTAAAATTTGCCTTAAGGAGCAATTTTAGATCATGTGCCTGATTTCCTGTGGCACCCTGATATTTCTAATACAACATGGACACATCATGACAAACCAGAGCCACAGTTTATATCAGGGTTTACTCTGTGTTATATGCTCTGTGGGTTTTGACATGTATCATGTGTCCACATTATGTGTAATTTCTTTTTTTGTTTTTGGGAGAAAATCATTTTATTCTAATTAACTCACAAAGGATAATGTCAAAGCAGCTGGTGTAAGGAGACTACACAAACATTTGCCCAGCCCCAAATTCTGTATCAACTGGGTGAACTTCTATACAGTTACAAAACTCTTGCATTGCCATTTGGAAACAATGGAGCTATTCAGAGAGGTTTAACTTCTGGCTTTACATTTCATACTTTGACTATCAATTACATTTTTATGCTAAAGTAACTTGGTCATCAAAGCTGATTTTCTCTTCTTCAATTTTGAACTTCTAGATCAAACTAATGCGTGTGTAGTTTTGTCCTTCACTGAAACCCTCATAGAGCTTAACCTCACCCTGGTTCTGGGTACACTCCAAAAATTGTTTTCTCTCATAAGAGCAGGGGCCACCAGGCTGCTGCTGCTGTGCTGGTTTGGTTCCCTGAGGCTCCTGGTAAATGATGTCAGCATTACTTCCTCCAGGAAGCCCCAATGATGTCATGGCCCAGTGTGTGCCCTACAGCAGAGCCCGCAGCCACACCAGCTGCAGGGGTTGCCATCAGACCCAGCTGCCAGTGTGCACCAGCAGGTGAGCCAACTGCAGATGGTGGGGCTGAGCCACTGGTGCTGGCCTTGGCGCAGCTGTCATGTGAGGGGTCCCCTTGCCAGGGGGCTATGCAGGAAGTGTGGCTCTGGCTTCCAAATGGCATTCTAAGTGTGTAGTGGCTCAGCATCTGGAAATGCCTATCATGCATTATTTCTATTCTCACTAGCCTAAAAAGTCCCCTGTGCCATTTATTCATTCCTCTCCCTCATCCCCAACCCCTGGCAACCACCAATCTTCTCATTGTCTCCAATGTTACCGTTCCTAAATGTCAGATAGTTGGAATATACAGTATATAGCCTTTTTTTTTTTTTTTTTTTTTTGGTACTGGGAATTGAACTCAGGGGTACTCTGAGCACTGAGCCACATCCCCAGCCCTATTTTGTGTTTTCTTCAGAGACAGGGTCTCACTGAGTTGCTTAGCACCTCACTGTTGTTGAGGCTGCCTTTGAACTCATGATTCTCCTGTCTCAGCCTCCCAAAACGCTGGAATTACAGGCATGTGCCACCATGCCCAGCTAGTATATAGCCTTTTCATACTGGTTTCCTTCACTTAGTAATATGCATTTAAGGTTCCTGCATGTCTTTGTATGACTTGATAGCTCATTTCTATTTGGTGCTGAATAATATTCCATTGTCTGGACGTGCCATAGTTTATCCATTCACCTACTGAAGGAAAACTTCGTTGTTCCTGAGTTTTGGCAATTAGGAATAAAGGTTTTTGTGTGAACATAAATTTTCACCTCCCTTGGGTAAATACCAAAAAGCACTACTGCTGTATTTTAAGGTAAAATAAATTTAGTTTTGTAAAACACTACTAAACTGTCTTCCAAATATTCCAAGTTGCTTTCCCACTAGCCATGAACGAGAGTTCTTGTTACTCCACAGCCTCTCCAATATTTGAAGTTGTCAGTGTTTGGGAGCTGAGCCATTCCTATTGGCGCATGCTGGTATGTTGCTTTAATTTGTATTTATCTAACGGCATATGTTTAGCTTCTTTTCATATGTCATCTCAGCACTTCTGCTGCCCAGCCCACATTTTCAAGGGTTACAGTTTGGATATAAGGTGTTCCCCAAAAACCTCATGTTAAACAATGCAGGAATGTTAGAAGTGAAATGATTACAAGAACTATAACTTCATCAGTGGAGTAACTCATTGGATGGATTAATAATTTGAATGGATTGCTTCTTCCTGGTGGAGCATGACTGGAGAAAGCAGTTACAGGGGGTGTGCCCTTGAGGAATATAGATCTTGTTTCCTGGCTACTGTGAGCTGACTGCTTTACTCCACTATGTCCTTCCACTATGAGTTTTTGCCTCATCTCAGGCCCAGTGCTATGGAGTCAGCCGACTCTGGACTAAACCTCTGAGAAAAATAGACCATAAACCATGAGAAAAATGGACCTTTTGGCTTGGGATATAGCTCAGTTGGTAGAGTGCTTGCCTTGCATACACGAGGCCCTGGGCTCAATCCTCAACGCCACAAAAAAACAAAACAAAACAACACCTTTTCTTCCTCTAAATTGTTCTTGTCAGGTATTTTATTCACAGAGACAAAAGGCTGACTAATGCACAAGTTGAGATTATCCAAAAACATGAATAGCAGGAGGTGGGGGCTGTTGTGAGCTATCTCAGAGACTGTCCACAATAGTTGGGTTCAGAAGAGAGTGGAGGAGAGGAAATGGAGACAAACAGACAACTCTTTTGAGGAGTTTTGCTATGAAGACAAAGGAGGGATTAGTTGCTGAAGGATGTAGAGTTTAATTTCTTTAAAATTTGTTTTACAACAAATGTTATGGTTTAGATGTGGTGTCCCCCAAAAGCTCACAGGTGAGACAATGCAGGGTTTGCAGGAGAAATGATTGGATTATAGCCTTAACCTAATCGGTACATTAATCCCTGATGGGATTAACTGTGTGGTAGCTGGAGGTAGGAGGGCAGTTGGTTGGACGAAGCAGTTCATAGGGGCGTGGCTTTGAGGTATATATTTGTATCTGGCAAGTAGAGTCTTTCTCTGCTTGCTGACCACCGTGAGAGCTGCTTCCCTCTGCCACACTCTTCTGCCATGATGTTCAGCTTCACCTTGAGCCCCAAAGAAAGGAGCCTACTGCCTATGGATTGAGACCTCTGAAACTGTGAGCTCTCAAATAAACTTTTCCTCCTCTACAATTGTTCTGGTCAGATCTTTTAGTCACAGCAGTGAAAAAGCTGACTAAAACAACAAACTGGATCATCTTCATCAATAAAGATAATATACTTGATATACTGAATATGTAACTTCATTCTTTTTTATACTTTATTCATGCATTTCCTAGAAGTACTGTGAACAATAATACTCAGGTTTGTAAATAAAAAATTTAAGGGGCTTTAAAAAAAAAAAAACCACTATTTGGTACCCATGTGTGGATCAGAAACAAGAGTATTCATCTTCCAGGGTTTCCAGGGTCCTCACCTGTACATGCTCTAACTGCTGAGAGGAGCCCCGCAGGCTTCTTTAGGCAGATGAAGCAATGTGCTTCAGCGAGGGTAGACATTCTCTCATCTTGAAAACAAGCCTACAGCTGCTCGGAACATGCAAACTGCTGGGCAGAGACCTGCACATGGCAACTAGCCCAGCGATTCCAATTAAGATGCTAACCCCCAACTGGAGGGATCACTGATACCATAAATAATGTCTCCAGTCACTTTATATTCTGACTCTACACTGCAACAACATACTAAAATATGCACTAAACACAGACACAAGAGTGGATGAATGAGCTCATTAATTCATGAAAGCAAATTCCCTAATCTATGTTAGTCCATTGGGAATATGTGAGTCTCAGATACTCCTGGAGATTGTTAGGTTAGAGGCAAACGCGAAAACAACCACCGCGCCGGAGCCGGAGAAGCGCCCAGCCGCCCGCAGCTGCCCCGGGCCAGCCGCCCCACGCGCTGGCCATGTGCCTTGCTGGGTCCTGCCGCATGCTGGCCCTGCTGGGGTGCCCGGCCCCTGCGAGCACTTTCTGGCTCCGCGTGGCCACCACCGTCCCCCGCCGCCACTGCCACCACTGCGAGCAGCGTGCATGTGCAGAATGTACCACGCGGCCACCATTGGTCACACAGGCTGAATGCAGTACGCATGTGCCAAACACGCCAACATGCAACCCCCAGTAGCCCATACGGAGAAACACTGAACCTCCGACATGAAAACCGCCATGACTCCCGGCTTATCCCAGAAGGACTCTGACCTCACCAGCCTCCCCTAACCAATCTCAGAGGACACTGGACTCTAGACCAACACCTCTTCCTGCCCCAGGCCCTTCCCTTTCTGCCTTAAGCCTTCCTTTTCTGGACGGGTAGGGGGGGGACGCTTTAAATTCTGTATGCCACGAGGCTTCAGCGCCATTGTGTCCGCTCAAGCCTGGTGACCGGTCGTGTGGCCCAGGAGCGTTCTTCCCAAAATAAAGCTTGTTCTGGTCCTGTTTTCCTTCTGGTCATTTGGCTTTACAGAAATAAGGGTCAGGTGCCTGTAGGATCTGAAGAAGGTGAAGAATAAAATGCTTTTTTCCCCTCCCACATTCCGTACCAACTCAGACATAAAACAGAATGGAAACTGAAGTGTCAGCTTTATTACTATCCAGATTGTGTCTTCAGAGATGAGCTGGTCCCATTTCCCTGTGTGGACCTTGGGTATCCTCTGCCTCACACTGACCCTGGGCAGTGAGGGAAAAAAAGGGAGGCAAATCCTCACAGCTTACAGTCTTTAGATAGATTTGCTCTTCTTTGAGAAAGATGAGCCAGTGGAGATCATTTGCTATAAGATGAGGACCAAAACTTTAAATTGAGTAAAATGCAAGACCATGATATTGCAAAGTTAACAAGAAAACTAGTTTCCATTCAGTATGGACTATCTAAAAAGCACAAAAGTTTAAGGTAATGAGATTTATAATGTGCCCAGTTGGCTGCACACTGAACCAGGTAGCTCCTAATGGCTTCTCGAGGAGGTCATCTACCTCCTGTTTCCCTCACCCCACATCAGAGCGGAATCTTAGCCAGTTTCCATTAAGATCAGGGAGGGCAGAGGATGGAGGTCAACAAGACTGCCTCAGTTTGCATGCTATTGACATTCATATTAGCACAGGATTTTATTGAAATTCCTTCCTCCTCTGGAAAAGGAGGAAAGCATGGTCAAGACGCCAGGGCATTATCTGGCAGAAGTTCTTCCACAGACAAACCTGAGGCTGGAGGAAAAGAGCTTCCCCTGCACTAGCAGCAAAGCTAGCCAGAGAAGTGCCAAACACCACCTGACAGCCTAGGATGCCTATCCTACAAGTAGATCATCCAATGTGTGAAAGGCAGGCCAAAGCTGCACCAAGTAAGGAAATTCAAGGGCTGAGGGTAGGGCTCAGTGGTAGAGCACTTGCTTGACATGTACAAGGCCCTGGGTTTGATCCCCAGAACAAAAAGAAAAGAAGAAGAAAAATCAGCAAATTTTACTGACCATTTGCCATGCACCAAGATCCAGGCCAAGTTCTGGGAATATGGAGATAAATTTATACTCTAGGTGACTCAAGGAAGCTACAGTCTGGGATAAGTTCCCATTATAAACCCTAAAGAGTAGGATATGAATATTTAACTAATTTGGGGGGTAAATGGCAAAATTTTTTCCCCTGGAGTCATTTCCCCTTATTCAAATATATTCCAGGCACTATTCTATCTTCTTGGAATTCAGTAGAGAAGGAAATAGAGTTCTCCTGAAACTTACTTCATACCCTCATGACAACTCTGCTTTTGGATAACAACCTAAGGCCAATTCTACTTCATCAGAGAAAATCCTGGATGATTATTCTATTTTACTATCCTAAATTTTTCTTGAACTTTTGGCTGCTTTGATTCTTTGTTCTCCTAAGTGTGATACACTCTCAGCTTCCTGCATGTAATGCTAGACTCAGCTTAGGAACCCTCTCTTCCAGGAAGCCTCTCTACAACCTTTGCAGGCTGGGCTGGGTGGCTGGTGCTGTTCCCTTGGCACAATGCTCAAGCTTCTATCAACATGTAAATCTCACTTTAGTTTCCTCACTTCAGGGTAGGGGCAATTTCTCACCAAATTTCACAGTACCTACACCAATCACAGTACCTGGCACACAAGAGGCACTCAAATATTTATTGCCCTGAGCAATCTTTGCAGCCAAAATGATCTCAAGTACTGCAGTCCTTAGAAAGCCTCAACTCTCAAAATTCCAGGGACAGGGTAAGGGTAAAAGAACATATAAGAGTAGTTAGTGCTGGGGATGCTGTCCAGTGGTGCCTTGGTGGCCTGCAGACCACCCAGAGGAAGGAGATGCACACTCGGTTGCTAGGACTACTGTCACTGACCTCCTGCCTCCTGCTCCTAACCTCTACTACTTGGCTTTCCTTCCAATGAATTTCTGCTTTGGCATAAAAGGAAAGCCCTTTAGGTGATGTGGGCATGAAGCCTTGATTGTCCATATTCATGCCTTTCAGGTTTACAAATGTCTAGAGAAAGAGTCCCTGCATACAAGGAATGCATGACTATGTGTTCACCTTTATATTCCCACTGCCTGCAACACGGCAAGGCATGAAGACACTCAATCATTAATTCAGCAATTATCTATGGAGAGCTTGTTAAGTGCCAGCAAGTGCCTTCCATGGCAAACATGGGAAACAAGCTCTTCTGAACAGGGCTTATAGGAGATGTCATTCTTAACTCCTGGAAGAAACAGCTGGCTCCTTTCTTACCACCCCATACATTCCCACTCCAGTCATTTGTGTTAGTTTCCTAGGATGCCTTAAAAGACAGAGTACCTGATGACTTGAAAGCACAGAAATGTGTTACCTCCGTTTGAGTGGCTCTAAGTCCAAAATCAAGGCGTCAGCCTCACGAGGCTCCCTCTGATATCTGTTGGGGAGAATTCGTCCTGGTCTCTTCCGGGTGGTTTCTGGTGGTGGCTGACAATACCGAAACATTCCTGGGCCTGCCCCAACATCACTCAGATCTTTGTCTCTGTGCTCACATGTTCCCCTGTGTGTGTGTCTTCACACACATTTTACTCTTTTTATAAGGATCCAGGCCTGCTGCATTAGGAGGGTCCACCTCAACGACCTCATCTTAGTTTGACTGCCTCTTATTTCCAAATAAGATCACATTCATGGGTCCTGGAGGTTGGGATTCCAACATGTTTTTTGGAAAGAGGGCACATAGTTCAATCCACGACATCCATATTCTGTTACCTAGGCAGCCAGACAATGGAACTGTTTAATTTTCTGCATTCAGAACACACCGCTGCTCCTCCAATCCAGACAGACAGAGGTGTTTTGGGAGCAAGATAGCTAGACCTTGGCCATCATTAAAAGCCATTGGTGGGGGACTGGGGTTGTGGCTCAGCGGCAGAGCGCTTGCCTCGCACATGTGAGGCACTGGGTTCGATCTTCAGGACCACATAAAAACAATAATAAACAAAACAAAGATATCGTGAACATGTATAACTAAAAAATATTAAAAAAAAAAAAAAAGCTATTGGTGGGATATGAAGGCACTTGGAGTCCTCCACTTCCCTCACTCCTCGTCGAAAGCCCCACCCCCACCTCATGTCAGTTCCTTTAACGGAAGCCAAACTTCTGTTGCAGGATTAGACAAGAGTCTTAAACACAAAGGGGTGTGGCTGAAGACTTTAAGAAGCACAAGGGGAGGAGCAGGGAGAGATACTAACATTGAGTGCCAGAGCTTCCTCTAACTTTCGACGAGGTAAGGGGACATCACAGCCAGTGAGGTGTCTAAAGCAAATGTCCCAGAACTCGCAAACTCGGCAGTTTCTTGGGTCCCAGGCGGTGAGACCAGGAGACCCGGGTCCAGGAAGGCTTGGACAGGGAGGCCTGGCCGCTTCCCCGCCGCCTGGGTCTCCGCTCCCAGGTGGCCGGCAGGGGGCGCGTGAGGGCCACCGGGCCGGGCTGCCAAGGCGTGGTGCGGGGCGGGAGGGGCGCTTTGGCAACTTTTCGGTTGGCTGCCGCCCGGGTGCTAACGGCCCAGGGCCCTTTTAAACTTGGTTTCGTAGGCGCCATCTCTTTTCGATCGCCGCACGCTGCTCCGTAAGTAGGTTCCGACTCGCCAGGCATGGGAGCCCGCCACGTGGCCGCAGGTCTAGCCGGTGGCCCTTCCTTGAGCCCGGGACAGGGCTCAGCTTCAGCTCAGAGCCGCGGGCGGGGCCCTGCGGGTGCAGAAGTCCAAAAGCTGGGACCCGGGACCGAGGCGCAGATCCCGGGACCCCCTCCGGGTTCTTTGGCGCCCCTGGGGCTCCCGCCCGCCGGGTAATTCGGGGGACCGCGACATAGCCTATTTAGGAAATGGATGAGATCAGAGGTCTGAAGCGCTTTAAGTTTCCGAGTAGAGTAGTGTAATTCCAGCGCTAGCAACAAGCGGAGGTAATTTCGCCCACACTGCCACTTACCCGCCACAAATGCTTTTCAGTTGCCACTTTGCGGGGTAGTTGGGTTTTTAAAAAGGTTTGGGTTAATCTTCCAGGAGCCGATGACTGCAGTGAGTCAAGCAGAGAGCTGAGAGGCTTGATGAGGGAACCCACAATTTTCTCCCCCTGATCCACCTTTGCTGGAGAGGCCGATGCCTTATACTGCACTGGGCCGCGTGCAACATGTACTGGGGACCATGCTGTCTTGCTTGGGCCTGCGGATTTTGGGGGTGGGAGGGTTGTGCTTGGACAAAGTATTAGACATCTAACTTCTGTCGCCAAGATGTAGAAACATGCGAAGCTGCCCTAGAGAAAGTTTGAGGAAGAATTTTCAAGCCTTGGGGCCTGTGTATCTTCTTTTGAACTTCGGGACCATTCTAAATTTTCGTTATGGGTCCAAATTGCCCTAAGAAAGGATGTTTTCTGAATTGGGCAAAAACTATGAAGATCTAAATTTAGACTTGAGTGAATGAAGGTCTCATTGTGGCTAACGTAGATACCACTTAGTTTTATACTGAAAGATAAGCCTTATGTTTGACGTGTGTTCCTCAGTTGGGAGAGGCTCTTATTACCCGTTTAATACAAGGAAGCTGAATGGGACATGGATTTTACTGGTTTAGAAAAGAAAGAGTAGTGATGTAACTTGTGCTCTTGGCACCTTTGGTTCAGCCACACATCTGGACCCAAAGCGCATGAACAACTTTTCCCGTGCTGAATCCTCAATCTGTCAAATAGCCCAGTGACACAGGAACCTCCAATGGGTGGACTTTGCTTTACCATTGCTTTACTTGTTGGGATTCCTATTGAGCCAAACTGGGTTAACAATTCAGTTTGATGCAGGCTGAGAGCCTGGCATGTCAAGGAAGCAGCCCTGAGCCAGTGTCTATTTAAAGATTATAGAAACTGAGCAAGTGCCCAGGACTAGAAACTTCTCAACCCTGGGCTCTCAGCCTCAGGGTAAACAAGTTTCATGCTTCCTTTAAATTTAAAACTGTGAAAAGTTTGTTTCAGTTTTTTTAGGAAAATACTGTATCCAAATAATGTTTCTTTTCTAACTTGATACTACTCCGTGCTAATGTAACTAGATAAAGTTGGAAAGATGGCAACTGCTAAAGCAAAATTGATTCCCAGAGTATAAGGAACTTAAATTCTTTCATTTTACTCCTAATTGGAAATTACAAAAGATTTGCAAGTTCAAAGGCAGCTAGTAGATAGCCACAATAAAGGTCACTCATTAAAAAACAAAGCTGTGTCCTGATATTCTTAACATTAACCTTATTGCTGTCACTTTTTTGCCAGGCTCAGTGGTGCCCAACATCCCAAGGAACATAAGGTATGGACCAAGTGGAAATAATTTGGCTCAAGTTCATAGTGCAATAGAATTCTTGGCCAAGGATGAGAACTCTAACCTGACTGGACATGCTTCTGCTCTGATGGGTTAAAGGATTTACCTGAGGCCAACTTGGTATGCAGGAATTTAGTAAATGCAATCACACCACCCTTTTTAAAATTCTGCTTCACACAACAGGGGGAAAGCCTCTAATAAATGGATTAATGCTTCATTAAGCCAAGAGGACAGGATTTTGAATTTTAAAAATTTTGTGTTTTATGTGTGTGTGTGTGTGTGTGTGTCAACATTGTTGACTCAATGTTTGAGTCGACATTGGGGATTCTGTTTCTTATTTCTGCAGTTTTGTAAACATAATCTAGACACCACTATATTATTTTATTGTTTAGTAATTGCTGACCTAATAACCTACTGTATTTCTTTTACAGGTCTGATGCATGAAAGGATCAGTAAAGCTGTTCAAGCAATAAGATGTATGTGGCTGTATGGAATAGAGGTTTTGATGTCTGTCCCTTTCTTGGTGGTTGCAAGGGTGAATTTTGAGACAGTTCCAATTACATATAGGAGTATGTCTAGGAATTTTGTACCTCTGTCCTATAGCTGAATTGGACCCTTAGAGAATTTCTGTAGAACTCAATTCCATATTAGGTTTTCTGTCAACCAGGCTAGTCTGAAACACAGAATTAACACTAAAGATCGTCTTTATTCTTGGTTCATATACTCTACAAAGATGACCAAGGCTAGTTCATTAAGATCAGTTAAAGCCAGGGGAGGTGGTACACACCTGTAATCCCAGTAGTTTGGGAAGCTGAGGCAGGAGGATCATAAGTGCAAAGCCAGCTTCAGCAACTTAGTGAGGCCCTAAGCAACTTAGTGAGGCCCTGTCTCTAAATAAAATATTTTAAAAGGGCTGGGGATATGGCTCTGCGGTTAAGCACCCCTTGTACCAAAAAGAAAAAAAGAGCAGTTAGAACAATTCTAACTTAACTAGCTATTTTGTAACTATCTTAAGAAATTTGTTCACTGCTTTAATTTATAAAAGTCATTATAAAAGTATCCTTCCTATTCCAGATATCATGCCTATAGGGCTAAGCACATGCCCCACCCTAACCCCTAGCTTTCAATTCCCCATGGGCCCTGACTTTTGACTCCTCTTAGTGACATCAGGCCTATGCGACATTGGGCGGGTTGTTGGTACCAGTCCGTAACTGACATGATGCAAACCCAGAGATACCTTACCAACCTCCTCTTCCCCCTTCCTAAGGTACGTAAAAGGCCACTGCCTTTTTTGGCTCTCAATCTCTCTGCCATTGCCCTTACTCGAATAAAGATCTCTTGGTTCCATGGAGTATGTTGTGTCCAGTTTGGTGTGAACCTTTCACTAACTATTTTATAACTATCTTAAGAAATTTGTTGACTGCTCTAATTTATAAAAGTCATTATAAAATTATCCTTACTATTCCAGATATCATGTCCTTTTATGATACTCAGTTAGTAGAGGCATAAATATAGCAGTGCTAGACTTACATTTTTAGATTTACCTCTTAACTGAGCAAAATATCTGCATATCATAGTAAAATCTGAAATTGGCCTCAGTGTTGGTTTACTAAAGAAAACTTTAAAATACTTTCAGAAATGTGGCTTTGTGTGTTATGTATGTTTCCATCTTTTTTCACAGTAGATCATTTTTAGTAATTAGATCTGAATCTTTTGACAGAAAATAGATTAATTGATTCTAAGAACAGGAAGAGGTTGATTGCAAAAGGATAGGGAATTTTCTAAGCGATTTTTATATTTTGTTCTATATCTTGATTATGGTAGTGACTGCATGATTATACATATGTTAGATATCACACTTAACAGGGTGAATGTTACTGAATATAAATTCATACTAAAATAAACATGACTTTAAAAACATCCTTTCTGGTATTTATTTATTTATTTATTTATTTATTTTTTTTGGTACTGGGAATTGAACTCAGGGGTTCTCGACCACTGAGCCACATCCCCAGCCCTATTTTGTGTTTTATGTAGAGACAGGGTCTCACTGAGTTGCTTAGCACCTCACCGTTGCTGAGGCTGGCTTTGAACTCGCGATTCTCCTGTCTCAGCCTCCCTAAGTGCTGGGATTACAGGCTTGCACCACCACACCCGGCTTTCTGGTATCTTAATAACATTTCCAAAGAAATCTATGGAAAAGTGGTTTGGGATCACCATTTAGCATGATTTTATTGAGATGTTAAGAGCAACAAAAATGCATGAAGATCATTTTTAGGGTATAAGTGACTAGTGCACACGATAAATACCTGAGAAAAGTAGAAGTCAAAAATAAGATTGACACCCCCATTCAAGATATGAATTTTACTTTTATGGATAACTGAGGCAATAGAACATACTACTCTACCTACTCGAGAGTTGCACTTTGAATCTCAACTATGCTATGACACTTTCACCAATTTGAAAATGCACTGTGGTCACAAGGTAGCAGAATATGGGGTGTGAAGATTGTTACCATGTGCCCCAATACTGTTAATTTTACTTTGGGTTCCTTGAACCTGATTTCTGTATTGACTGGTTTCCATTCCAAGAAAGTTTTCTCAAAGCCTCAAGATATGTGAACTGCTTGGTGTGCTCCTCTGAAAGGCTAGCTGAAGCCAGGTGTAGTGGCACATTCCTGTAATCCCAGCGACCAGGGAGGCAGAAGAAAGTGGGTCACAAGTTGAAAGCCAGCCTGGGCAATTTAGTGAGACTTTGTTTCAAAATAGAAAGGGCTGGGGAGTGTGGCTCAGGGGTGGAGTGCCCCAGGGTTTATTCCCAGTACTACCAAAAAAAAAAAAAAAAGGCAGGTTGAAAAAAATCAGTCTGAGCTTCTTTTCCCCTTAAGGTTATTCTGAAAAGAAAGGTGGGTGCAAGCACTGGTTGTCATTGTTCTTCCCTGTAGATCATAGTTCTAACCTCAGCCTGCTGAGCCCCACTCTGGTGATCAAGTATATGGAGCTCAATTGTGCCATCTTGTATGAGCGGGTCCTCCAGGACCCCTTAGGGTTCCAGGTTTGATGCATTCTTTGCTGTACCTCCCACCCCCACCAAATCCATGTCCCTATACCTAACATGGTTAAGAGAGTTAGTTTTGAAACTGGTCTTGAAATTAAGGTTGGGACTCATTCCCCCAGTGTTACAGATTGAACACCTGAGAAATGCCAGGAAAGAGCAAAAGGTTTTATTTAAAGGCTAGAACAGAGACTCCTCAGGAGAGGAGGAGGTCCGAGGGAGTGGGGTGTCTTGGCCTTTTATAGATTTTAGGCTTCCTTTTTTGTGTCCCCTCCCCCTCTTATCTTGCCTGTGTGACCAAAAGGGCAGGAAGAGCGCCATCCAGCGGGTAATTGCTTGGGTTAGCAAATGTGATCCTTACCCTCCCCTGGAGATTGTTAGGAACCAGGTAATGGGGAGTGCTATCTACCCATTTCCTTTTCTTTGATAATCAGCTACCTGTCCTTTGTCCTGGTTTCATTATCACCAAAGAGGATGGGCTGAGGAGCTGCAGTCATTCATCCGTCTGTAGAATCACCTCTCCCTCCTTGGCACAGCACGAGACCTGTATGTTTAACAGCTAAAGCAGAAACATAGAAATTCCAACATGACTATTAAACCACTAGACTGTCCTTTGTGCTCAAGGGCCCTAAACAGAAGAAGCAAATGTGAAGTTGAATGAAATATTTTTCACAGGATTTATTCATTCCAAGTGACAGACTTGGGCATGAAGAGAATTTTTAATTATGATAAAATTGGGATTGTAATACAAGTTTTATGCAAATGGTTATGATTTCACTGAAAATATAAAATCTTTAAGAATTCCAGTCACTAACTTCTCCAGATAAAGTGACACAACTCAGCCAGTATGCCACTTAATGCCATAGAAATGTCATTCAGGTAGATTGAGATGCATTATTTTGATTTCAAGAACAGACATACTTCATTTTGTCTAAGGTACTTTACCGTGTTCCTAGGCACTTGAGTCCAAGTAGATTCTGTTTCTTAAAAGTAAGCAAGCCTTGTAATTCAAGTGAATATTCCAGACTAAAATAAGTATATTTTTGAGGGTCTTCAAACCTCAAATAATTACATGCTTGGCAAATATTTGCTGGCCTCCTACTATGTGGTAAGCCCTGTGTTAGAGATGACTCCCACCTTCATGGAGTTTTACAGTGACATCCACCATTGCACGGTGTAAGATGGAGCTGGTTGGCATGGGCTTCCACTGACTTCTGTTAAAAGAGGTAATTTCACTTTGTAGCTGGGTCAATATCTGAAAGAGTCAATTGTTAGTACAAACAGTGAAGAAACCATTATATCTTCTACCCGCTACTGCCACATTCCAAAATGATTCAGGGTCATTTATAAGCCTCTCAAACAATACAATAATCAGAAGAGAGAATAAAAGCCCAGTGAGAAGAGAGCAGAAATACAAAAGCCTTTGGCCTTTATGCTTTCTGCTCCAGCCAGTTTGGCTCTTGAGCTTCCTAAGAGCAGAGAAAAGAGACAACTGGCAAATTAGTGACTGAACATCACTTCAAAATAGAGGAGAAGAGTGGATCTTTGCATATGAGGCTTCCTGAATCCAAGTGGGAACATGCATTTTTTTCCCTCATGATCTCAAGTACCTTGAAGAAAGTAGAACAGAAAAGGTATCTGAATAAATAAATTAGGATCTAGAAAAAGTGGAGACTGATGCATTTGGCTCTAGAGCAGGAAGGTGAGTTGATTAGTTGCCCCCTCTGAAGTCTGGGCCCACTTAGCTGATTGGCCAGCCAAAGTCAAAGGTAAAATAAGAAGCCACATCCAGGTTGCATGAACAGATAAACAGCCAGAGATGAGTTTGAAAGGCTTATATGTATTTTGTACTCATAAAGATTGCCTTTCCAAAATTTACCTTGTATTTATAAACTTAAAACTTCTGCTTCCAATATTTTGCTATAAAATTGTAATTTTTCACAATCTGGAATTAGGCAACTGTGACTAGAAGGCCCCCTAGTGGAGTTTATCTATACTAAGGGGCCAATTATCTTGAACCATCCACCGTCGCCATGTGAACCTTCACACCAACCTGTTTCAGAGATGAGATAAACTGTCAAATCAGTTTGATGTATGTCACCTTGATTTGTTTCTGGGAGTAGCAGAATGTTGTAGCAGATGGAATGAAACTTAATGCCATTAACATTGGACAAGTGCCCTGGCCTGCTACCATATTCTCTCAGGTAGATAAACCCACGTGTCACTTACAGGCCTCTCCTAGTGGAGAAATACGTGGGATTTAGGGAATCATAGTCTACAACTGCTCTCTAATACAGCAGCCACCAGTCACATTTGGCTGCTGAGTGCTTCATATGTGATTAGTCCAAACTGATGTGTTGTTGATGTGAAAAGATCAGATGTGAAGAATATATAAATATTTCAATTTATAATGATTACAAGTTCCACAATAATTGATTGGGTTGAATTAAATGTACTTTAAATGGTATAAATATGATTTGCATTATATTTCTATTGGACAGCATGAGTGTAAAACATGAATCAAAGTAATCATGCAAACAGTGACCCACAATGTAAAAGAAAGATGTTGCTATACTATACAGAACCTTGAAGGAAAAGGAAGAGTAAAATTAGCACTTGCAGTGCAGAATTTACAGGGAAGCAGCTGTTTTTTTTTTTTTTTTTCAAGGACAGAAGTGGCAGGCGTAAAGAGCCCCTGCTACTCAGAAGACATGATATAAAGTCTACTCTCATGCTGGAGATTGTAAATAAAAAAAAAAAAGACTTCAGAATGTATTTATTAAACTTTCCTCCTGTTCTGCACCTGCTGCACACAAACTGTGTTCAATGGAGTGATCACGGGCCAGAGGGTTTGGTAGGCTCCATCTTGTCAAATATGACTCCTAGTGAATAATCCAGATGAAGAAAGGTCGGGTCTCCTGATCCATTCTTCAGTTGAGGTGTGTGTGTGTGTGTGTGTGTGTGTGTGTGTGTGTGTGTGTGTGTATAATAATATAGTCTTTCCAACTTTTTACAGAAAGGGAGAGATTGGGGGATATATATACCAAAACGTGTATAAAGTACTGTTCTTTGAAACTACCTTATGTTAGGCAAAATGTTCTACAGAATTCTCTTCTTGTTTTCACTTAACTGTTTGCTCTAAAAAAGCATATTTGTGTCAAATCCCCCTTTGAAGTTTTCTTGCTACTAATAATGACTTTTTGTCATTTTGGTTTTTTCTGTGAAGTGACAGGGATCAAACCCAGGCCCTCACACATGCTAGGCAAGTGCTCTGCCACTGAGATACACCCCAGCGTCTGTCAATTTCTTTTTAATAGTAAGTGAATTCTTCCTGGTTTTTTTTTCACATTTCTCTTAAACAGTAGTTCTTAATTAGGGGATGTTTGGTAATGTCTGGGGACTTTTGATTGTCACAACTAGGTGGATGGGGCTATGCCACCAACATCTAGTGGGTAGAGACCAGAGATGCTACAAAATATACTACAACGCACAGGACTGCCCCTGCAACAAAGTGTGTTGGCCCAAAATGTCCGTAGTGCAAAGTTGAGAATCGCTCTCTTAGAAAATGTCATTTCTGGGGCTAGAGTTGTGGCTCAGTGATAGAGCACTTGCCTGTCACATGTGAGGCACTAGGTTCGAGCCTCAGCACCACATAAAAATAAATAAATAAAACAAAAGTATTGTATCTATATAAGAAAGAAAGAAAGAGCGGGGGGGGGGAGGAAAAGGAAGGAAGAAAGGAAGGCAGGAAGGCAGGAAGGCAGGAAGGAAGGAAGGAAGGAAGGAAGGAAGGAAGGAAGGAAAGAATGTCATTTTTTCAAGGCCTACTTGCTAAGGTGTTCCTGAGTATGCTATTGGCTCTTTCCAAAATGTGACTTACCCACACAGAAAGCTTCTCTAGACCATGAGTCCTGAAGGGACTTTATTGCTAGCACCATTGTTTTTCACTTCCAGGTGAAACTTACATATCACAGCACTTATAAAATAATAATACAGTATTAGTCTAAGTCAACATATAAAACTAGTTTTAGTGTTAATTGTTTATACGTGACAAGCAACTCTCCATTTGCTCATCATAAACAAGCATGTTCTTAGCTTGTTCACCGAGGCGAAGCTCATCCACAATCGCTGAAGGACCACTGCATCTCTGTTCTGGCTACACAAGCCACACCAAGGATGTTCTCATGATCTGTTTCTCCAATAAATAGCTTCAGTCCTCAATAGGAGTACTTAGCTCAACCAAAGAATAGTCACCAACTAGCAGAACACTGCTAGAATTGAACCAGATACACTGACCACTCTCCACCTCTCTAATTTTAACATTGACCAGAACATTCTGACTCATTTTAGATCCTGAAGAACAATGAAACACTGAGTTACTATACTGGCAAAATTAAAACAAGCCTCTTCAAGTTGCCTGGGGGGGACTCTGACTTTGAGTCATCCCCCTTTCCTGCTTTGATGGTACCACCAGGGCCAAAACACATGAAAGCAGTTGGTGCTGTTGGCAGGAGGTAACGACACAGTTGCTCTCAAGCGTTGCAATGGCACCAGCAGACACAGTGACCATGAGAGAAGTCAGTGGACACACTCAGTGGAGATGGGACCAGAGTCGCTCTGGGAAGAACTGCCTACCTCTCAGCTTAAATATGCCCAAGTGCCCTTCTTCGTTGTCTTATTCACATGGGCATTTTTAATCTTACACTTTCTTGCATAAAAAAAATACAGCACATGCCCTGTGGTTACAAACAGCATGGAGATAAAGACTAGCATGCCAAATTGCTGTGGCCGCGGGGCCAGCATGACGAGGATGAAGTGAATGAGGTCCATGAGATAGTTCAGGGAGCACTGCACACCATTGACAGCCCCTCGCTCGGCTTCTGGAATGTTCTCCTGGAGAAGCTGGGTCACAGTGAGGTCAAAGGACCAAAGGCCTGCAGGACAGCAGTGTAGGGGGAGAATAAACATGAACAGATGTCAGAAGACTCCTCTGAGTTTCTGGCTCTGGCACTGACAAGCATTGTTGGCTTGGGTAAATGCAACTTTCTGCTGCTCGGTTTCCTCATCTATGAAATGGGAATATTTAAGGCACTAATGGCTCACTGGAGAATCCCATGAACTTGTACTATAAAATGTATAGCACTGTGCCTGCTCACCTGTGCATGGTAGTTACTGTCATAAGTTGTGGTGTTATAATGATCTTTTGAATCACTATCACTACCATCATCATCAGGTCCACCATAACTTCAGTAACTTCATAACTTCCCTCCTCATTGCAAAACATGTTCAGGACAGAGAGCAAACTCTTGAGCTTCAAATCTACTTCCAGTCCACATTTTCCCTCTTCACTCCTGGCTTAGCAGAGAAAGAACTGGGCTCCACTCTTCGCCCTGCCCCTCCCCCACTCTCAAACACCTAAAGAGGACACATTTGAATTTGTTTCAGATGCAGCTTCAGGATCTGCTGTGTAGCTATCAGCAAGGGCAGAAGCCAGCAGTTCTGATGACAGTGTTGTCCTTCAGTACCAACATCTCCCCTAGGGGTTCTGGTGCCTGTCCCAATGGGCCCTGTACCCAACTTCTGCCTATTCTATTGGTTTTCCAGCTAACTAGACTTCTGGGCTCTCCCCAGGATTTAGCACTGGCTCTGCAGAGGCCTCTTGGTTGCCTCTGTCCCAATCCCTGGATTTAGCTCTGAACTCAAGAATTATTTGGAGCTAATGTGCTATGTCCTCTAGTGTCTGCCTTTGAAGAGCACTGGCTGGATCCTCTATCCTCCTGGGCTCCCCTAGCCACCTACTGTGGTCACCACCCACTGGCCCTGACAGGTCTCCCATCCTCTTGGGCTGTTGTGACCACTCCAAATGTCTCAATTTCTCTCCAGGCTTTCCTTCCAAGAGCCCCACCCTGCACTGGACTCTGACCCAGAGCTCACCTGTAATATCTCCACACCTGGCCCTTAGCCAGCAGCACTTACAAACTTAGAAAGTATCCATCAAATGTTGCAGTGGGACTATGTGAAGTACTCAGGGAAGTGAGGGCTAATTATGCACTGAGAATTATTTCTAAATTGAGGGCATAAAGAGTTACAGTTCTTAGATTTTAAAAAGCAAAATGACTTTTAAGCAATGTGCCAAATCTTATTGTAGGCATAGTTCTGCAAGTTAGTTTCCATCAGAGTAGAAACAAGTATCTACTGAGCACACACCTAGGATGAGCCCTAGGCTTGGTGATACGCATTGGATACTTACTGTGTCAGGCCACAGGCCACTGTTCCCAGTGAGAGGACCAGTTATCACAACCCCAGGCCCAACTGCATTAACAAAGGTATAATATATCTTCTGGGGAACTGGTGCTTTTAATGTCTGAAGTTTCAATACCATAACACCAACCCCAAGGTCAGGTGTGATCTTAATAGGAATGAATGTCAAGGGTACTTGCTGGCATTGGGTGTTCAGGAGTCGGGAAGCATCCACATCATCCAGCACTATGATTCCCTGTGTCTCACTGCCCACCCACACCTCAGCCTCACACAGCACATTTGGGAAGGCACCAAAATTACAGCTAAAATACGATGATGATGACGATGAAGGCAATAGTTAATGTTCATTTCCAGTAGGTAGCTCCCACAGTTGTGAAAGTTTTGTGCTAACCACATTTCCTACAGGAATTCTTCAGCCCTTGCTCAGGACCTCCCTCGTGGGGAGATATCATCATTATTATTATCCCATCTTGAGATCAGGAAACAGTGACATTGACAAATTAGATGTCTTGCCAACATTGTCAGGCAGCCTGGCCCCGGGTCCTGAGCTATATTCCTTATGAGTGCCAAAAGGGTTCTGCATCGCTGCAATCCTCATCCGGAATACAGCAAATGGACTTGCTATTGGCCTAGAGAAAAGACCAAGGTTCTCTCACACAGAACATGTGTCCAGATGGCAGGCTCCTCTGAAGCAGTTTCATGTTTTCCAAATGTGATCATTTCCTTTGTATCAGGAAAGCCCAGTGATCCTGGTAGACAGGATCCTTTTGAAGTAAACAATCATAATATAATATGAATGACATAAAGTTTAAGTGGCCAATCTACTCTCAGTTTTTTGTGCAATGAAAGGGTAGATGTCCAAATAAAACACACTAATAACAGACAATCCACCCATCAGGTACCTCACTTAAAATATTTTAAAAGTCTCAATCTCTAGATAAAAGAATGGGCTTCTAAATCAGTTATTTGGAACTAGGAACATTATGTCTTTCTCCTATAAACACATTACATCAGAAATGAGATTCTGGGCTGGGGTTATGGCTCAGTGGTAGAGTGCTCGCCTAGCACGCATGAGGCACTGGGTTCGATCCTCAGCACCACATAAAAATAAAATATTCTGTCCACCTACAACTAAAAATAAATATTAAAAAAAAAAAAGAAATGAGATTCCAAGGCTAGCCTATGGTCTCATAGTCTCTTGAATTGGGCCTTCAAAATTCTCATTTCCTCTCCCCCACACTTTTATAAACCAAGAAGTGCTGGACATGGTAATGCACACAAGTATCCCAGCAATTCAGGAAGCTAAGGCAGGATGATTGCCAAGTTCAAGGCCAGCTTCGGCAACTTGGCAAGGCCCTAAGCAATTTAGTGAGATCCTGTCTCAAAAGAAACAATAAAAAGGTCTAGGTATGCTGCTCAGTGGTTAACCACCCCTAGGTTCAATCCCCAGTACAAAATAAAACAAAAAACAAAACCCAAGAGGTTCTAGGTCTCCATGGTACATCCTGCCAATCACATGATCCTAACCCTCAGACATGAGCAGGTGATGCTCTGAGGCCCATGAGGGCAGAGACCTTGCTTTGGCACAGTGCCTGCCGTGGTGAATGTAGCCTGGGAAGGGTGGTTGAATGAATGGGGAAGACATGCTTGTTTTTTCGTTTTGTTTTGTTTTTTGTTTTTGTGGTGCTGGGGATTGAACCCAGGGCTTTAGGAATGGGAGACAAGCACTCTACCAACTGAGCTATATCCCCAGCCCTGACATGCTTGGTTTTTGATTCACACTGTCCATCACCCCCCACTACACTTGCCCCTGGCTCTGAGCTGTGCAGCCAGGGAGGGGCCTTGGAGGTAGTAACTTTAAATTTGGAGCAAAGTGGGTTTGGGCAAGAACTGGCGATTTCCAGGTGGAAAACCAATCTTGGGAATTCCAATTTGAAGAACAAGGCCCAGATGCTTCTCAGCTGGGACTCTGCAGGTCTGACTGATCACAAGAGTGCTGTTAAGCAGTTTTTGCTGCCATCACCACTGATCCCCAGAATGTCATTGTTGCATCAAATGACAATTTAAAAAAAATTGTTTTAATAAACACTCCAGCCAAGGCAGATATGTTCTCATTGCTAGATATGAATGGCTTATGGTATGAATCACATATGATAGTGACAGAGCTCAGAGATCAAGTACTTGTGGCAGACAAACCTGTGGGTCCTCAAGCTTAGGCACCCTATCTTTGGGAAAGGATTACACTGTCCTCCCTAGACAGCTAAGGAAAGCCCTTGTCCCAAGAAGTTGGCATCTTTTCTCTTTCCTCATACCCTCCTCAGAGAAAGGATCCAGATCCAAACACTACATTCATGTGGACACCATCTATGACATTTACATACTTGACACCCAGGAAATAATCACAGTATTTTTGCTTCCCCAAATCTCCATCTCCAAGTTTTCACCTTTCAGCATTGTCTCAGCACTGCCGTCCCCCTGCCTGGAGCAGGCATCCCTCTCCGGACATGGCTTGCTTTGCTTGCCTTTCTGAGATCTTCAGTTGTGCCTCCCTATAGGATGGCTTCCCCATCCCTTGAGACCAGTTTTGGTGTCCCTCCTGTTGCTCTCCGTCTGTCTGTCTTTCCCTAACTTGGCTCCTCTTCTCTATCTCATTGACTATCACTATTACTATTCCCTCACCCAGGCTGTAAGCACCATGAGACTAAAACACTGTCTGATTAAATAATTCTTGTGTTCCCCACTCTGATTCAGTTCTTGTCAGAAGAGCTCATTCCTGATGGATGAATGATGAAGACTTATAGCAGCACAGTGATGGGACCATCAAACGTTTCTAAGATCATCTAGCAACATCACAGCCTGCAGAAACTCACGCCATGCACGACCCACTACTCACCGATTCTTGCCAGGATCACGCCAGAGAAGAGCAAGATAATGGAGACATAAGATTCTGGCTGCTCAGGGTCCTGCTGCCTGTCAAACAGAACTGTGCTGTTGGTCCAGTGGATGGAAGAACGGTCCGGGAGGATGGGTTGGTTCAGGTTTCTTTCAAAGGGGTAAACATGCACCTGGTCATCTTTTAGCAACTCAGGATTTGAGGAAGAGTTCTTGCTCAATGGAAGTGAGAAAACAGCCATATCAAAGGGACTTCCAGGAGCAAAGACAGAAAACACACAGAGCGTTAGACAACATATGTGGAGCCAGCTGGATATGACTCCCGTGGTGACCAAGCCATAATGCCCCCGGAGCCGGGTGAAGAGAATTGTGCCCATCAGGCCAGATAAAGCCGAAAGGGCAGTGAGGATGCTGAGCAGGGACCCTCCGATCCCTTGGGTATAGGCGTAGCCTGTGGTGATGCAGTCAAACCCCAGCACAGTCATGTAGAGGAAGGCCAGGCCCAGGCCGGGCAGGAAGATGGTCTGCCGGCAGTAGGTTTCCCAGCCCTCCCGGCACGTGTGCACCAGCCTCTTCGTCTTTCGAAGGCAAAGAAGAAATCTTTCAGTTGTGACCCGTTGTCCCTCAAGGTGAGACCTGTGGTCCTTTGGTTCTTTGGAAGTTCTGAGTTTGTCGATAAATCCATCAGTGGTTTCCCAAGAGTCCATTTCACCTAAAATAAAATCCAGATAAGCTTAAAGTCAATACTCATGTCCCCTCAGCCCATCCTAACCTCATCTGCTTTTCCTTGGACAGTCCCTGTGCACACTGATGGCCTCCTGTCCCCAATCAGCTGTGTCTCTGCCTGAAGACCTCTTTCTAGCCACTGGAACTGGAGTGGCAGGCTGTGAGTGCCCTGGGGAAAGCTCTCAGCCAGCAAGTGACACCCGAGCTCCCTTGCCTTTACTGGGACAATTTGGAGGAACATCCCTTGCAACTCTCAGGTCCCCAGTTCGACCAAGCCCAACTCCCTCAACAGTCTCCCACACAGCAATCTTCCGGAACCTCCTTTCTCCTTCCTGTCTTACTTCCCATCCCCTCAGCACACTTCCTGAAGTCACATTCCAAAGAGATGACTTTCCACCCCAAATCTTTGTCTCAAGAGGCATTCGAGAGAACCCCTTAAGACACACTATCAAGTCAGGAAGGCAGGCATTGACGGGCAAGACGGGTACAGGGGAGGGTGGGAGAGCAAATTTCACTTGCTTGGAACTTGGTAATGAACTCCAGATAATTCCTTTGGTTGTTTTTCTGAAGAAACAGGTACTTACGAGGGGAAAAAAAAATATAAAATACCTTTTTGTCTTCCAGGATATATCAATGATTATAAGAGGATTAAAAGATATCCAAGCATTGGTGAGATGTATTTGGACTGACAGTCCTGCAAAAGGCTGGAGGAGCCCAGTAGGCTCTGAGGGAAGGAGGAAGGGGTGGGTGGGCCAAGTCCATTCTAGACCAAGACCCGGGGGAAAGTGAGGCTTTTCCTCGCAGAAAGGAATTTATTGTCAAGGTGGTTGTTTTTTGTTTGTTTGTTTGTTTTAAAATGACAAAATAACAAGAACAATGAAAAAATAGCTTTGACTGAAGTTCTCCTATATGCCAGGGAGTGTAAGGATGCTTTGCATATGTTTAATTGTACAACATCCTATCAAACCAGTTTTATTGTTGTCCTTCCTTTACAGATAGCAGGACTGAGAATATGAATAAATTAACCTTGCGATGTCACACAAGTAACACATGGCAGATGAAAAGGATAGTTTTATTTATTTGCCTACCTATCTACTTACGTATCTATCTGTTCATCATTTAAGTGTGTACAGCCGTCTCTCTCTTCAAATACACACATTTTACTCATGTAATGGGATTGGTGAGCTTTAGGTACAAAACAACTTGAGAGAAAAGAGAATTAATGACAAGTCCAGAAAGAGGAACTGAGGTCAGAAGCAATTCCTGAACTGCTTTGTACCAGGCAGATGGACAGCCTTGTCAATAGGCAGGGATGGCTCTCACTCTGGGAGAATGAGGTCATATGTACTGGCAGGCCCTCCTTCCTTTCATTCTCACCATACTGTTGGGGAATTTCTAATTTTAAAAAAAAGCACTAATGGGAACAGGGATGAACAGTTCATCATATCATCCTAACCAAAGATTAACCCATAGTTCTTGGCACACTTGCCTCTTTTAATTTAGCATGTTTGGGAAAGATGTGCATGAGTGAGATGGGAAGGAGTAATTTTCCCCCCAGGACTTTGATATAGTACTTATGAGGGGTACTTATAGGTTGTACAATTTGTGCACTGCACAGTCCCATGGGGGTGCTACTTACATTGGAGTCTCTCTGAATGGAGCCCTGGAGTTACGCAGTACACAACTTGTGTAACTGTACAAAGCAGCCCTGCCTGTCCCAACCAATAAGATCAGCCAAGGGAACTGTACTACCAATGGCACAGCTGGAGACTCTTCATTTATCAGTTTCTAGGCACATTTGACAAGAAAATGCCAAGATTATGATAGACATAAGCTCTGGAAAGAAGAAATGAAACACTAACATAAAGGAGTGAGGAAAAAGAATAAGAGATCTCTCTGAGTTTGCATTACCTTGAATGTTCACAGCCTCCTGTCGCCTTTCTAGGAAGTGCCCCCCTGTTTGTTGCTGGGGTTTTACAGCCAGTTGGGGAACCAGTTGATAAACCCTAGACAGAAATAGAAACTCTACAAGAAGTGAAACCAAGTTCCATCCAAGAATGAAGCCACAACCTATCACATGAGATGCCCATGTTATCACCTGGCCCACGGAGAGGGGAGCAAATATATTGATGATCTGGTCCAGCCGCCGGACCACTGCATTCATCCCTGTAAGTGAGAGAAAGGAAACATGGCAGGTCAGTGGATGACTCCTTCTTTCAGTCAATCGACCACATGCACTTGCTGGAGTTGCCAGCCTGCACTGGGCGGATGATATTAACAGCAGGAAAAGATCCTTTTGGCGGAACTATAGATTAGTAATAGGATTTTCAACCTGAAAAAAAGTTAAGATCAGTTCTATTGGAACTCAAGCAGTTAAGCAATTAATAAAGTCAGAACTAGAGAGACTAGGTTACTTGGAGCTGGTTATTCTAACCCCCATCTCAGCACACTTTCCCATCATACCCCACTATTTTAACAACAATAACATTAACAGCCACTGTCACAGCTAACATGACGATAGGGGAGAAAGGTAATCAGAGAATAGAGGGAAGAAGGAGTTGAATCTTTACTCTGTGCCATAAAAAATAATTCCATGCCTTCTACCTGTATTCATCTCATTTCATCCTTAGCACAACTCTAAGAGGTAGCAGCATTTCTCTTTTGCAAATCAGGAAACCGAGACACACAGAGGTGAATATATTTGCTCAAGGACACAGAGGAAGAAAATGAGGGAGCTGAGACTCAAACCCAGGCAATCCAACTGCAAAGCTTATTCTCTTCACTACTCTGCCATCCCTGAAGAATATATTGACAAGTTCATTTTAATGATTGTAATGAACTTGAACCAGAATCCATGCTTTTCTTAGATTTCCTTAAAATTAATTAACAGAGAATGGGAAGATTTTCGTTACCCAGAGACGGAGGACACCTCAACACCAAGTCACCCAGTTCAACTTGCCTGGCTGTTTTATTTTGGGTGTTGTTATTTAAGCTGCAGTACATCCAAAGAAGTGCAGTTTAAAGGAAAACATGATTATAAGGGGCTTCTTCTACTCTGTGTGAAGCATATGTTTGAAATGACTCCTCCTTAATAGCTTTCTTTATCTTGGCCATCAAAACTCATGTACATTTCGTAGTAGGGAGTTTCAACTGCACAAATACAGGGTAGGCTGAGGTCTTCAGCTTGAAGTCAACAATTAGGATATATCACAATGTGAAGGATACAATTTTTGTTAATGGGAGGAAAAACAAAGAAAGCATCCAATTATCTTATTGAATTCCTTCACTGGAAAAGCATTTCTTGCCTCTACACCCAGTGAAAACCAACAATCACATGGGCAGATACTGTTTGTCTTCTAGTCTGCTTATCACTAGATGGAATGAAGAAATCTTTTCATTCACTTATTTTCCAAGTCTAAAATTGTCAAAGAACTTAGCAATGAACTTGCAAATGGAAGACTTCTCTCCTGAAGGCACATTTATTTCTTTCAACAATAACAATATCAACCATTTCTTAGGGGCCTCCTATGTGTAGATACAGGGTTAAGTGCTTTTCAAACCCTGTGTCTCCCAGAATCTCCCCTGGGTGTGTGAGGTGTGTGTGTGTGTGTGTGTGTGTGTGTGTGTGTGTGTGTTTATGATTGCCCGTATCCTACAGATAAGGAAAGTCTGGGGAAGTGCAGGAACTTGCTCCAGGGGAGGCAGCTGGCAAGAGGCATACCTGTTTTTAGCTGAATTTGAACCCACATCTGCGGGCTCCAAATACCATTCTCCTATAGGCTATCCCGCTGCCTCTTTCAGAACCCAAATGACTCGCCAGCTCTATTTCTCAGAAGATCAGAACACCGGCGAGGCCTGGGGTGGGACTGCTCACCAGCCAGCTGGCCTCTGTTGCCACCTGTGAGGCTCACAATCCAGTCTCTCTGAATGGTGATGGTCAGTGCTGTGCTGGCCAGGTTCGCCACAGCTGCCAGGGTGATCAGCACTGTGTAGCAGGCCACCTGTGGGCGGAAGAGAACTTCAGAGCTCAAGAATACTGTCTCAACCCACAGTCATACACACAAGTTATTTATCTGACAGCTTGAGGATCATCTAAACAAGCACAAAGACCTTTGGGAGAAAGAGGCTCAATGCAAGTTTGGAGCCAAATGTTGTGCTAACGCTAAGCATGTTCTTTCTCTCACCCCATTAGCAGATCTGATGCTAATTTGTACCTTGCAGACAGACTCCGCTGTTCTATCACTTCCTGTCTGTGGGATTTGGGCTTGATTCACAAATTAGGGGCAAGGAGACCACTGGTGGAAAGATCATCCAGATCCCAAACCAGTGAGCAGGGACGCACAGAGAAGACTCCCTGATGGACATCCCTGTCTGTGCCTGTGACATTCGCTCTCCTGGCTTAGGAGGGAGTGGAGAGACACTCACGGTGAACCAGCCGTCCCAGATTTGTTCCATCTCCTTTCTGTAGGAGAACAGGAGCATGAGGAGCACACAGCAGGCAGTGACAGAGGCGTTCTGAATGAAGAGCGAGGCATGAGCAACTGCGAAGGGAAATGCCCGGGGCCCCAGATTTACATTTGGCTTCAGGAGGTAGGTCTCAGCCATGTCACCATGTAATGCAGAGCAACCGCATCTGACCAAATCCCTGGGTCAACCAGGCTTGCCATTTCCATCAGCAATTGCAGGCCTGGGTAGGAAGCCTAGAGCAGGCTCCTTGCTGAGGACAAGCAAAGCCTTTGCAACAAAGAGAACAAAGCGGGGCTTTGCAAGTGAATGAAACATACTTTGAGAGCAAGGTGATATGAAAAGCCAGAGTCCAGATGAATTAAGGAACTTGAATTTTCCTATTGCTCCATTCAACTCTCTTGGATTTCCTTTACGGTTGAAGCTATCAAATGGGTCTAAGGAGCAACACTACAGATTTTAAACAAATCAGGCTTAAATACATTAGTATGGTTTCTGCAAACACATTTCCAAATCTCCTAGGGATAATGAGACTAATCATGTTGACTAGTTACCAAAAGAACAGGACAACTTGAGAGATCCTACATTTTTATTGGGCCAAGAGGCCTAAGAAGGTATTATAGCTAAAAGTTAAAACAAGATTTATGTTTGAAGAAATAAGTCTCTATATTGATTCCTGGTTTAGATGGACTACCTCATATAAAAGTTATCTTTTACACACAAAAATTGCCTTTGCAAAAAATAGCACAAGTGTTATTATGCATAGGTAATACCAGAATATTAAAAAGAAAGCTTGTTTTTTCAGTAATTTAATATTAAAAATGTGTACTTGCTAAAAATCTAAAAACCACATTAAAGGGCTGGGAATGTGGCTTAATGGCAGAGCACTTGCTGAGCGGGCATAGGTCCTGGGTTCAATCTCCAGCACCACAAAAAGTAAATGAATAAAAACCACATTAAAGTATTTTAAATGTAGCACCAAAGAATATGACACAAAGTTACATAAGCCTTTTCTAAAGAGTTTTCAAGTTATGCTCCACTATTATTCAGCTCAGATTTATAATTTTGTTTCACTAAATTTTAAAAATCTCGTAAAGTCATGATGTACTACATAATCATATGTGAAATAAATAAGAGCATTACCTTTATTTCTTGGCTTTCTGTCGATCCAGTCACCAATTAAGACCCCAAATATTAGTACAGATCCAGCCACCACTAAGCCAAAAACTGCTGTTAGAAGAAGATTATGTCCATATAATTCTATCAGGAACACAGACATGGCAAAGTGCCACATTCGGTCTCCCTACAAGGTAGTAGAGCAAAGCATATTGTAGTCATTGACTAAAAGACAGAATAAAGTTAAAATCCAGAAAGACTCATTTCTCCCAAAGGACATGATATGTGCAAACTTTGAAAACAGAACAATCAAATTACACTTTTGTGTAGAACTGTAAAGTTAATACTGTAAAGCTATAACTTTATTCAGTATACTTATAACTTTAAAAAGCCAGACAGAACATGTTCAAAAATTTCTAAAGCATCAGAGAGCCAATAAGCTAGAGAAAATATCAAACACATACTTGGGAGAAGATGAGAACCCTAAGAGGTGAATCCAGAACACCCCAAGCAGATCTGCTGATCAAAAGCAACAACTGTGACATAGAACTGCAGCTCTGCTGGCCTCAGAAAGCCAGATGAAGAAGTCCATTCTACCAAAGATGAGGACTGGGATGAGTCCCACTTTAAGCCAAGATCCCATGTAGACAGCTACACTCTTAGGGTAAGGAGGGTAAAGTGGAAGTAAATCTCACTTCCCTGGGCTCATTGTCCAGCTGTACTTCATCTGCATGGTCCAGAAAATCTCAACCTTGAACTTGGGTTAAATCTCTATGCTAACCAGCATTATCATTTCCATCAGCAATTGCTGGCTGAGGTCAGGGACTAATGGCCAGTGCCCACTATGTACCCCAGGGAAGGCAGCTAAAGCAGATGCCATCATCTTAGCCTTCAATCTTTAAGTTTAATGACCAGCACATAGTCAAAGGCAATCAGTATATGGAAATACAGCAAAATCTAAAATAAATAGCAGTCAGCACAACAGACCTACTAAAAGTTTGTGTATTTAAATTATTAGACATAGGCTGTAAAATAATAATGCTTACTATAACTAAAGAAATTCAAGTTTGTGCTGGGGTTGTGGCTCAGTGGTAGAGTGCTTGCCTAGCATATGTGAGGCATGGGGTTTGATTCTCAGGACCATAAATAAATAAATAAGTAAATGTCAATCTATAGCTAAAAAATAAATTAAAAAACCTCAAGTTTGACAATGTGAGCAGGGAATTGGAAAATATAAAGAGTGACATGACAAGTTTGGGAAAACACTAAATAAAAATCCTAGGACTGCAAAATACAACTGAAACTAAAATTAAAAATTCAATTGCTCAGTTCCATAGTAGATTGGACATAAAGAAAAATCAGTTGATTTTAGGTATGTCTGAAGAAACAACTTAAATAAACAAGGAAAGACAAAATAAGAGGAAGGATGACAAGAAGTGAAAAAGGAGAAAAAGAAATATAATAGGCCAAACCAATAGAAAACACCAAGCAACATGGTAGATTTAGATTAAACATGTCATTAAGTACAAATGAACTATTTAAGTTAAAGCATAAAAATTGACAAATTAGATTTTAAAATATAATAATATACTGTTTAATAAAAATATTAAAACAAAAGAATAAGAAAAAACAGACATAAAAATATGGATAATGTTATCATGCAAATTCCAATCAAAAGGAATGCACATCATTAAGTTAACATCAAGGAAAATACTCTAAAGCAAAAAGCATTACTTGAAATAAAGGGGATTACTTATGATAAAAGTTCAATTTTCTAGAAAGATATAAAAATTATGATTTTATATGTACCTAATAACAAAGGCTCAAATATATGACACAAAAAAATATAGAATTAAAATGAGAAGTAGATAATCCCTGTGGGAGATTTTTAAGTCACCATCTTCCTCTTCATAATTGATGAAAAAGCTAAAATATACGTATATAAATATATTAAATGTATGTGTGCTTGTGTATATATGTATGTGTTCATTCAACCTAAAGGTCACATCAGAACACTGTACCCAACAAACTTCAGAATGTATATTGTTTTAAGCACATAAAATATTTGTAGAAATGAGACGTATAATAGATCATAGAGAAAATCTTTTTTTTTTTTAATACCAGGGATTGAACTCAGGGGTACTCAACCACTGAGCCACATCTCCAGCCATATTTTGTATTTTATTTAGAGACAGGGTCTCACGGAGTGGCTTAGCACCTCACCATTGCTGAGGCTGGCTTTGAACTCGCAATTCTCCAGTTTCAGCCTCCCAAAGTGCTGGGATTACAGGTGTGCGCCACCGGGCCTGGCTGAAAAGATCTTAATTTTATTGTATTGAGAGAGGATGCTCTCTGAACTCAAGACAATTAAGCCCCCAAATCAACAAAAATAAAAATCAGAAACTTCTTACTTATTTGTGAATTAAGGGATATATTTTAAAATAATCCATAGATCATAAACCAGCATTCACAAAGGACATTGTAAAATATATTTAACAAAGTATATCAAAACTTGCCACATGCAGCTTATGCACTGCTAGAGAAATTTGTAATCTTAAATTCATACATTAGAAATGAAAGGGTGAATTTAATGAGCTAAGTATCTTTATTATGAAGTTAAAAAAAAAAAAAGCCGGGTTCTGTGGTACATGCCTATAATCCCAGCAGGTCAGGAGGCTGAGACAGGAGGATTGTGAGTTCAAAGCCAGCCTCAGCAAAAGTGAGGCACTAAGCAACTCAGTGAGACCTTGTCTCTAAATAAAAATATACAAAAAATAGGGCTGGGGATGTGGCTCAGTGGTTGAGTACCCCTGAGTTCAATCCCCAGTAGCAAAAAAAAGGAGAAGGAGGAGGAGGAGAAAAAGTAACAGCAAATGAAACCCAAAGAAAGTAGGAAAAAGGCAATAATAAAAGTTAAGATCAGAAATGAATGAACTGGAAAAATGAAGACACACAAAAAAGGCTCGTAAAGCCCAAAGCTGGCTCTTTGGAAGGACTAATAATGTAAGTTGTGGTATATTGTGTAATGAATACTATACAGCAATGGAAAGTACCAAGCCAGGGCTTCTTACAAAAACAAGGATATTAAAAAACATAGTCTTGAGCAAAAAAAAGTAAGACAGGATAGATTACATATGGTAGAATTTATTTTATGTAAAGTTCAAAGAGTAAGCTAAATATATCATTTACGGATGTCTACATCAGTGGTAAAACTAAGAAAAACAAGGAAGTAAATGCCCTAAAGTGAGGCTCATGGCTATGTACTAGTGGTGAGGAAGTGAGTGTGACTGGGACAGACCCTTGAGGGATGTCCTGGGTGCCGGCTACATCCAGGATTAAATGGGATGGATTAAATGATATTCATTTATTATAATTTATTATTATCCTTTATAAACACTAATACATTTTCCTCTCTTTGTCCTATATTTGGTAATTCAAAACATCTTTAAACAAAATTATGCTCATGCTTTGCATTTAATATTTTGAGACATTCTAATGTCCTTAACACTTCAGTTCTCTTAATCATTCAAAAATATTCATTTCATTTTAATTCATCTTACCCATATCGATAAGGCACAGCTTACATAAATCAAAAATCTTGGGCCCATGAGGTAGATCAAAATTGCTCCTAAAACACACATACACAAATCATACATGTTAGTAAATAGTAAAATACATCTAAAGATTTATTTAAAGCAAATTGCCAGTAATGCCAAGAAAGTAAAATGCTGTTTAGCATGAATTTGCTTTCAGGAAGTAGTCAGTGCTAAATAGAAATGCCAGCAACAGAAAAGCATATGGTTTGCCCAACAAGCTAGGGAATTCTCAGAGCTTTTGGTTCATTTTTCTTTGACTTTAAGCTCTTGTCACTCATTGTCACCAAGTGACCACTGGGGAAATATTCAACTAGGTGTCTTTTCTCAAGTCTAGAAATAAAGAAGCAAGCAAGCCTTTGCATTAAAGGAAATAGCCCAGAGTGTGATGGAAAAACACACAGGTGTCCGCTGTCCCAACCAAGGAATGCAGAACAAAAGCTTTCAGTGGAAGTGAGCCCTGGACAAAGTCAGAGGGCCAAGAGGGAGATGAGCTAGTTATGAGAGTTTGGGGTGGGTATGGCTCTCTAGGTCAAGAGACCTATGATATGAAGATTAAAGAAAAGAAACAGCAAACGTAACAGGAAAATCTGGAGGTTGCAGTGTATAGTAAAAATGGTGGAAGGAGATGAGAAGAAACGGAAGGGAGAAAGAAAGTCCACAGGGAGATGCCTCCTTACCCAGGAGGAGCAGGAAAGAGAGAGATCCTCAAAGGCACTGTCTCCCCATGGATTTCCAGCTAAGGGGGCTTCCTCCTCATCCCTCCTGTTGCTCAGATAGAAAATTTTGTAACCTTCCCTCTTTTATATTCGATACCCCAGTTGTCATGTGCCTGAATCTTAAAATATATATACAATTCCTGAATCTGATTACTTTCCCCACCTCCATTTCACCATTGCTCACCTGGATTATTACAACAGTCCCTTAATTAATCTCTGACTTCTACCTTGTCCCACTTTCAACCCATCTTGATCACAGCAGCAAGAGTGGTCCTATGGAAAACCTAAACCAGGTTCTTCTGCTTAAAACCTCTAACAGTGGCCATCTTTACTCAGCAAAATCCAAAATCCTTACAATGGCTCCTACAAGATCTCCCCCACCCCCATTTATTTCTCTTACCTCATCTTTTACTACTCTGTCCCCATGAATTACATTCCAGCCACATGAGCCTCATTCTCATCTCTGAATCTTTGCATTGGCTATTACCTCTATCTGGAATACTCCTCCTCCAGGCATGCACATGACTCACGGCATCAACTATCAGAAGTTATCTCTTCATTGGCACCTCCTCTTTCTACCCAATGTAAAAATAGCATACTGGAGCTGGGCACAGTGTTGCATGCCTGTCGTCCCAGCTATTTGGAGGCTGGAGCAGGAGGATGGCTTGAGTCCAGGAGTTTGAGAACATCCTGGGCAACATAGCAAGACCACATCTCAACATTTAAAAAATAAATAAATAGAAATAAGTTCTGCATACTTTCTAGACCAACTAGTACTAATCACTGGAACTTTCTTCAATAATGAGAACATAACCTCACTAGGTTATGTTCAATAGGATAGCCACTATCTATTGAGGACAGGAAATGTGGCTGGTGGGACTGAGGAACTGAATTTTGAATTTTAACTAATTCAAATAGCCACACCAGACTTGTGTCTGCCAATTAGAAGTGCAGCAACTGTACGCTCACTCCTTTTGCTGATTTTCCCCTTATTCTTTGTCCTTGACATACTATGTAATTTAGTTATAATTTATTTGTTTCTTGTTTATAATTTGCTCTTACTGCTAAAAGGTAAGCTCCATTGAGGGGGAAAATTTTTGTCTTGTTCACTACCATCTTCCCAGCACTGAGGACAGTTCCTAGTACATGGTAGATACTTGAAAAATATTTTATTAAGTGAACAAATAGAGGTACAGTGGAGGAAACTAAAGTTCCCCTCAGGCTGTGGTCCAGATCTGACTTGCTCTGAATCTCATCTCCTTGCCCCATGTCCCTGTGTTCTCCCTGCTCTTTTTGCCTAGAGCACAGCAGTTGTCTTGCAATCACAAACTGACAGCATCTGCAGCCAACCCGCCGTGGCTGCCAAGGCAAGTGGGCAGAACAAGATGGGGTCTGACAGCATCTCGAAATGACTGACCCAACCTTGAACTGGACAGCTATTGAAATTCATATTTACTAAAGAGTGAATGTTCTTAAAGTTTAAGCCCTTGACAGCTGAGTTTTATTAGAACCCAGAGCATTTCCAGTGAATACACAGACCTTTAATTACTGGTTCAGTGACTGCCTATACACTCAGTATCTAAATTTAATATTTTTAATATTTACTACATTTGCTTTATCTCTGTGTTTATAATTTCAGTGTACTTAGACATCATGAAACTTCCCTCTGTCAGCACACATCTCCTAAAAGTAAGGACATTTTCCTTCATAACTACAATGTCATTATCTCCCCCCCCCCAAATATTACTAATTCTCTGATCCCATCTAAGAGCTGGTCTATATTTAGCCTCCTCTATTATTCCCCAAAGGTGTTTTTGTGGTTGGAAATTTGCCATTTAAATAGGACAAGTGGGAGTTGGGGTATTTTCACTTTTTCTTTCTTTTTTTAATCAAAAAGGAAGATTCACCTGTGACAACCAAGCTCTACTTTCCAGCTCATAATAGCTTCTGAGCACAGTTGAAACCCCTGGAAAGACTGGACTAAAGCTTTGGCGTTAAGATTGTAACAAATAACCTGTGAGCCTCATCCACGTATCTTCCAAGAAAATATGTTGCAAAAATTCCCATTTGGAAATTTATTTGGGATGGAGCTCCTGGTGTATTAATGCTCTTCTCAATTAGACGGTGAGGAAAAGGACCGTGAACATCTAATGTAGAGTCAGGGACCCACTCAGTGAGGCAGGACTCTTGGTTTGTGGTTCTAGCTTGATCCCTCTCCCCACAAATAGCCCTATGTATCTCACCCCGTGGTTTATATGGGACAGTGTGAGAAAATAAACAGGAGATGATAGTCATGGTAATTATAATACTAACTGTGTATATGTAATAGTCAACGTTTTTGTAAGTATAATTAAGAAAAATTAGGATACACCCAAACTCTAGAAAAGAGAAATGAAAAACAAAGCTAATTGCCTTGTGACATTTAAATTGGTAAAATCAGTTGAGATTTTTCTAGAACATTGTTACATAAAAAGGACCAGTGTTTGATTATCTTTGCTTATTTTTTCTTAACTCTTATTTTACTTAATTAAAGCCACTATGCTTGGAGGAATTGGGCAATTTCAGAGCACTGTGAATGCAGCAGTACTGCTCCCCCAGAGGTAATGTGCTCCCTTTTCTCAAAGAGAGCCTTCGGTTATGTCTAACCAGAGACTCACCTAAAGAATTCGTCTCTCCCTTCATGTGCCTGGTGCTTGCTGGTTTAGTTTGCTTCTCCTCATTTCCAGGATTTTCAATGTCATTCAATTCTCCCACCATAATAACTACATGCTGGGAAAGAAAGGTTTCCAATAATGAAAAATACATTCAAACGACTACCATACGTATGTTCAAAAACAGGACGAAGTCAATGTGCTTAATTGACTTACTTCCGACTGGATTCCTCTAAGCCCACTTATATTGCACTTATTTCAACTACATAAAATTAATTGTGTAATCCATTCGAAGGGCTTTATTGCACATGAATAAAGTTATAGCAATTGCCATCGACAAATAGAGGCCTATTATTAATGCTCAAAACCAATTATTTTGAGGGAAACATTCAGCCAGCTATAATCAGAGATTCAGGAGATTAATCAGACACAAAAAAGAGGTAAAGATATGTTTTGACTAAATTATCTGTTGCCATTCAACCCGGGAACAATGGTGTAAGTAATTTGTCCTTCTTTAATATGTTATTTTTCCAACTTTAATTTTTCAACAGGGTAAATTTATTATGTTTGGTAGCTTATAACTAATACAAGTGATAACTAAAACCTTCCTTTAATTTTCACTAACATATATGCTGGTGAAGCAAATGTTTGTTACTGTTAATGACTATTTTACTTCTAAAAAGAGTGAAAATGAGGAATTTCCAAAATCATAATAGTTTGCTCACCAAACAGACAGCAGGAGGGTCTGGATCTCTCACTGGACTCCCAGAGGTTGAATAGAAAAATGAATTACAAAGCAGCGTAGCCAATGGCTTCTGCATCACACACAGGGGTTGCTACGCACACCGCTTTGTGCGGAAAGTGCTGGAGGTGCAAATGTGTCCTGTGGGCTATCGAAAGAGAGGCCAGCAGTTTCTGCCACCCGTGACCGCCCAGCACAATATGCTCTGGCAGGGGCCCTTCTGGGCTGGTAGGTCAGTGCACTGGGAGAAGGGGACACAGAATGCAGCCAGTCCTGAGGGCTCCACTGAGGATGAGACACCTTCAAAATATCCTTGCCACATTAAACTCTGGACACGTGCAGAAACATTAAGACTTTTAAGGGGAAAAGTTCTATTTGTACTTTGAAATGTGTCATAAATTGCTTAGAGGCACACAGGAGCTGACCCTCTGCAGAGTGAAGTGGGTGACATGTCCCCTCCATGTTTAGAGACTGCCTCCTTAGGTCTTGACTCTCCAGGCCTTTCCAGGGCAAGGCTGCCCTAGGACTTCTCCCTTTCCTTTCTTCCCGCTTTGAAGTTCTGACTCTCAAGGCAGTGGCTTGTCTCTGGGTCAACTATGCCAGCCAGTCCCCAGACAGAGGAGTCCTACTAAAGGTCAATCAATGCCAAGCACAAGTTTGGGGCTGGTCCTCCTGGGTTGATTAGCTTTCCTTCCAAGAGGATTCCATTTTTAAATGAGATTTTCAGGAACCAGTATTTTCATAAAATACAGGATTTTTGGAGGAGAATGGGTTTGGGGATGTCTCCAGGTCTTTGGCTCATAATATAATGAATACCATTTAGCAGTGGCTGTGGCTCAACAAAAATCTCTTCTTTGTCCCAAGCATTCAGTAGTGAGTAAAGGACACTTGGAGCTGACTCACTTCAATGATGACCTAAGATATTTCTCTCAGGCTCAGAACGTTTAATCTGTGCATCTTGTTTGCAGTCAATGGCAGAGAGTTAGTTGAGAAACTTAAGATAACAAGACTCAGTTTATAAATGTTCTACAGAAGAAATCCAACAAGATTTAATGAAAGCATTCAATTTGACACATTCTAGATAAATTATTTAAATTTTCCTGCAAATGCTTCAGCCTAAAATAAATGGCTTTGTTTGCAGGAATGGGTACCACACATTTGTCAAAACTCCTCATCCGTTTGGAAGTGCTGTAGTCCTGGTAACGGGGGAGCTCAGCAGAGCCGAGAGTCCTGCAGGCTGCCAGGGTGTGCCAGAAGCTCCACGATGGTGGGGCTCACATCCGCTAAATCACCTTCTTATCATGGGGCCCAGGCACAGATTGGGGACCGAGCAGGCACTTGGGGAAAGAGACCCACTTACTATATTTACAAATGTAGAAATAGAGGAGCTAAGAAAAAAAAAAAAGACACGTTTCAGCTTCATCTTTGATGCACACATGTGCTACACCACATGGTGGAAAAAAGGAGAAAGCAGTTATTCTCTCAAAAAGGAAAATATTAACAAGGTATATGGAAATATTAGTGCAATTTTGAAAGTACACGTGGTTTCTTTAGGCAGGAGTCAGAGGAGTAAAAAAGAAAAATTAGTTTAGCACACTAGGCAAAATCATGATTGGGGGCTGGGGCTATGGCTCAGTGGTTGAGCGCTTGCCTTGCATACGTGAGGCACTGGGTTCGATCCTCAGCACCACATAAAATAAATAAAGATATTGTGTTCATCTACAACTAAACAAAATATTTTTTTAAAAAATCATGATGGTCTGGGAGGCAGGAGAAGCACTGTAGAGCAGCTCATCAAATGGCTTCCATGTAAAGCAAATTTTTCCCAATTAGACCAATATGCGGACACACATATATTTGTGTGTGTACATTATACATACACGTTTACTAAACATTTCAGTCAACCATGGACCGCATGTACAATGGCAGTTCCATAAGATTATACTGGAGCTGAAAAACTCCAGTATTATTGCCTAGTGATAACAGCAACCTTAGTTTGTGTAAGTATAATCTATGCTGTTTCCACAATGACAGACATCACCTAACCAGGAGTATCTTAGAACATGTCCCCCTCATAAGCAATGCATGACTGTGTGTGTCTATACACACACTGTACAAACTACATATGTATATGTAAAAGTACCTCATCAAATGTCTCCCAAGTTAAGCAAATTTTCCCAATTAAAGATACATATATGTATGCATATATATGTATGTGTGTATATATATATGCATATATATATATACACACACACTATGTATATTTAACCAAACTCTTAAGACTGAGGGGTCTCTGAAATAAAAGGATTTATGGAGCTGTTACACATGCTAGAAAAGGACTTGATTCTGGGACAAGTGCCCAAGTGATCAACAGCAGGGCTGGGCAGCAGTTGGAAATATGTGTGCCTGACCTAAGAACCAGCAAGCAGTATTTCCAACATGAGGAGGAGGAAAGTATAAATTGTCTGTATTGAGATTACATTGGCTATATCTAGATAAGAGGGGAGGGATAATGTGAAGAAGGGGACAGTCCAGAAGGAGAAGTATTTGTGCTTAAAGATTGTTTAGGGTTAATAGACCAGAAAGTCCACTGGTAAGCCCAACATGGTGGGCCTGGTTGTTGACTGCCTGGGGTTATAAATCAAGGGTGCAATCTACATTTGGGAATATGGAACTGTATTTTGGTGGTTTTCCCCACAGCTGTTAACTGGTTAACTTCCCTTATCTCTTTTCTCTTCCCTTCTCCAGCCTTTGTGATTAAATTTAGGATACCTCAGAATTTTTCTTTTATCAACAGACACACTTACAGAAATGAATGTATAAATAAATACACATGTATTATATGCATAGATACCTAAGTATACATTTACATACTTAAAAGTTCCTGTGATCTTACTCAAACTTTCAGTGATGAATAAGAGATGCTTTGGTCATGAATAGAGGAAGAGTAAAATAATTTCCTGAAATTTGGACAGAGGTAGGAAGCAGGGAGAAAAGTGTTCTTTAGCATAAGATGATCAGCTTCTTGAAAAGTACCTGTCTATATAAGCTATAAAAATCATTCCAAAATGTACCACTTTATTCTTTCCACACCTTTAAGGAATAACAAACATCCAAAGTAAATATTAGAAAAGGGATTATTCACTGGCTCCAGGCAGGCCAACCCGTATCTCATTTAAAAGACATTTGCTGTTTTGATTTACTGTGCTTGTTTTAAATAAAATAAACTGGTAACTGAGAAATTGTTGCTAGGCTTGTGAGACAGTAGACAGAGTTTCACTCTCCAAAGGAGAACATTTTCCCCTTTGCTACACATTGCCTGATAGAATTATGCGCTTGACTTAGTAACCAGGGGCAACATAAACCTTAAGTGAAGAGGTTCAGAGGAGCCCAGGGAAGAAGCAAAGGGAAAGCAGATCAGACAGAAGGATCCTCAGAAGTCCTGCGTTTTCTGGTTTGGACCAAACCCCATTTTCCAACCTGTACCTTCCTCCAACAGACATTGCTGGTCAGTGTTTCAACAAGAATTACCCACCCCAAGGCCAGGTGCAGACTCTGCAGTCCAACTGCCTGGGTTCAAATCTGGGCTACTCCACTCACCAGTCACAAGGCTGCACTCAAGTTTCTTGGTTTCATGAGGCTTCATATTTTCATCTCTACAATGGGGATGATAACAGTACTCACCTCACAGTGCTGATGAAGCTTAGATGAGAAGAATATGCATGCAGGTACTTAAGAGACCCTCTGGGGTAGAAATAGTGCTCAGAAGAGCTTAGCTATTGACACTTCTAGTAATAATATTTACACATTCAAGTAATATCATTTTCATTATTGTTATGTTCAAGGTATAAAATGGCAATCAATGTGAAGGAGACAGCAATGAATATTTTTTGAGAAGTCTCAAACACTTTCTCTCTCCTCTCCTTTCCATATGTCAGATCATGACCCCTAGAGCCATGGATGCATTGAGACATTCCACTGAATTAAGACAACAGGTTACAAATTTAAAAATTTTTTTAAAAAAAGACAACAGGCTGAGTATGAACCATACAGATAAGAACTAAGCCATTGGTTAGAGTGGCATGGAGCAAAACAAAATATGTAATATTTTGCTCTTTGAAATTAATTCTTAAGCAGTTAATACATAGATTCTCCTGTAAAAATCCAAACAACGCAGATAAGGGCATACTTTCCTTTGACCATCATCCCCGATCCTAGGTCCCTGCACTCTTTTCTGGGAGGAATCCATCTTTCCATACCTTGTCTGGAGAAAATCTGCTGTCTCCCCATTTTGATTCACATACGTGGACTCCTACTCTGTGCAATGTTTTGCAGCTGGTTTTTTCATTCAATAGTCTCAGGAGGTGTTTCCATGTTCTATATAAATAGTTCTATTTCATTCATTCTTTTTAATTTGTGCCTACTCCTAACAACCATAATGGAATCCTTCAATAAATCTGGTGAATATTCATCCCTGATCTCCTTCAAAAAATCCAGTACTCTGTGGAAGAAGTGTCACCAGTCTGATATACTGGTCATTGTCCTTTGGCTCTCGCAATTCTAACTAGAAGTGAGACCTTGAGCTAATCATTAAGCTACTCTAATCTTCATTTCCTTATTTATTAAATGAGATAATTGGGAAATATGGTTTTTTAAATTCTCACACAACTATGATAATTGGTGTTTTGGGTTGTGAGACAGAAAGTTATCTTTTCCAAATGTCAGAAGGAGGGAAGTTGTGTGTGTGAGTGGGCAAAAGCTGGTGATTTCCGAGAAGCTTCTTTTTACTTATCAGAATATTGCTACCCACAGAGTTAGGTCCTTCAGTCATTACCTCATTCTTTTAATGTATGCATCATATTCAATAATATGTGGGCTTTATTTGACAGCACAAGAGTCAAGATATTTTTAAGTAGTCCCACATACTCAGATTCCACCGATAGAACATGGTTGAAAGTAACTGCCACTGGATTATTTATTAGGGACAGTGTTAGAGGGAGGGCAGATTTGGGGAAGAAAGTGCTGAAAGGGAAGGACTGGAGTGCATTGAAAGATGTGTTCAGTGATCTGTTCAACATTTATTGAGCACCTACTACACCCTGTGATTGGGATGTTAAAATAAAAAACCAAAACCATTACTGTGCTTCCCAAATCCTATCCATCGCTTGTCTTCCACCCATAGGGTGTGTGCATTATGGAGTGGTTCTCCTGCTTCTCAACCTGTCACCAAGGTATGTACTTGCTTTTGGAGCATTCTGATGAAGGCTTGGAAAGCTGCTTGTTGGTATGTCTTTTTAATGAGTTTCCTCACTGAACCCACTATTAATGTTTAATCCAGAAGAGAGGAAAGGGATTAACAATAATCATTTTATTACTTTTATTATCATTTTTGGGACATAAAAAAAGTTATCATTACTGATACCAAAGGGGAAAAGTTCTTTTACCAACAAACAGGAAACTGGGTGCATTAGGAATGGGTGGGCAATGATATGATTGAATGTAGGGGGGATGGCACAAAGGGTTGAATGTGAGCATTGCAGCGCTGCTGTGTGAGAGGCAAAGGGGACCCAGCAGCCTCCTCCCTCCTTCCTCCTTTCACCCTCTGAACTGCAGTCAGTTGTAAAGACTCAGGAGTTCACAGCATGACCTGCCTTCACCCACCCCTTGTTTCTTAGGGAAACTAAATCCTATGCCTTTGCCCACACCTCATATTTATGAGATTTGTTCACAACCCCAACCCCAGGTCCACCCTCCTAGATGTGTTCCTAGAGGTCCAAGATGGAGAAGCTTTGAAACTTACTTCCTACTTCACTCTCAGGATCAGCCTCCATCTGCGGAGTAAGATACTCAGAGCACAGACCTTCCCCGCCCTGCTTGGTTCTCTGATTGACTGAGACGGTCAATCCTTAACTGCCAGCCCTTAGGCTCCCTGCCTGCCTGCATCAGATTTACAGTAAAGGTAGCACTGGAAAAGCCCTACTTGTTTTTAATAAATGCCAGAGGCAAATCCATGGGGGGCCTAGTGATTCTTCCCTTCCCTCATCTCCCACCACCTTCTCCCACATCCCCATAATCACACAGGTTAGAGCTTGCAGAAATCAAGGTCAGTGGTCTTTAGCAAAATGTAACCCTTCTCACAGATCAGGATCTGGTCAAGTTTAGTTCTGTTTGAGGTACTTACATGTATTGCTGTCCTACAGAAAAATCGCCAGAGATTCTGCAAAAATTACAGAAATCCGAAAGCTATGCACATGGTCATGGGGGAAAAGGACCACATGCTGAAACTGCTGGGTCACCTCTGTGGAAACCCCAGACCCCTGAATTCCTCTGACCTGCAGGCTACCTCATGTCAAAAGTCACCCTAACACCTTTATCCCTGCCTGTGAGATGCTTTGAACTTTTGTCTCAATCACTATGTGACTTTCAGGCATTCCTCATTTTTTTCTTTGTGGTCACATAAACTTTCTTTTTCCCCCAACAGTGAGGTGGAAAACCTTGGAACCTTTTGGAAGCCTCTTTTTCATATTGCAAACCATCGCACTCCACTTTCAGCAAGAATTTCTATGTGACATTCATTGCTTCTTAGCTGGTTGTCATTATTGGAGTTTCTACCCCTTAGATCTCTTGTATGTGCTGCTATTTTTCTAACCAATAACATGCAAAAATTGACGTAGAGTAAAGACAGCACCAAACACCAGCAAGGCGGGGAAGCTGTTTTTATTATAATGATCTCCTTATGTTGTTCACACTGTGAGATCCAGCTAGATGAGTTCTGCGGTTAATGTATTGGAAATGAAAAGATTCCAAGTTCTTCAAAATTTGCATTCTCAAAGGCTGTCTTCTTGAATTTCTATATCTTAAAAACAATCTTCTGAAAATTAAGATCGTATTTAAATCGGCTTTGCAAATTCCAGCAAGAAACTGTGTCCACATCACTTGAGGATCTATTCTGTCGATTTCCCTTGCTTCCGCCTAGCCAAAAAGATAAGCCATCTTTTAAAATAGCAAAATTACTTTTAAAAAATAATGTTTAAGTATTCAACATACAGTGAGCTATGCTCCTTAGAAGTTATAGTATAGAAGGAGAAAGATATATATATATATATATGAAGCCAAAAGCTGGAAAAAGAAAAATGAAACATTGAATCAGACTCTAAAACAAAAGAACAAAGCAGATTTTATTAAATAGACTGTAATTCTGGCTTAACCTTGAGTTAGTCCACTAAGAGCTGTTCTGAGAGAATAGGGCACACCAAGTTCATGAAGTGCTTTCATATGACAACTAGCAACTATAAAGCCCAGAAACACAGGTGGATTTTCAATCCAAATTACCTACAGACTCCCATCTTGCTGAAGTGTCTGCTAGTCTCACCTTTTATACAATTCTCTTTGCTTATTGCATGGATTGAAAAAAAAAATACAAAACAGAAGTTCCACTGAGCATTTGCTAGCAGAGAGAAGAAAGGCCTCCCCATCGTTCCCTTCTCCTATCCTGTGTCTCTGCCATCTGTGTCTTTTTCTCTTGCTAAGAAGTGGGGATCTTATCTGCTGGGCTGGGAGTTCAGCATATAAATCCACCCCTTATTAGCTTTGAACATAGGGCAAATGACTTCACTTCTTGAAGTCACAAATCTTCAATGAATGTTTATTGAGCTACTATGTGCCAAGCAGTTTTCTAAGGGATGAGGAGGAGTCAAGGGTGACTAAGACAAGCTGCCATTGAACACACTCATGTTCTTTTAGAAGGAGAAATTATGAATGCAGGAAAAAGATCCATTAAACATAGTGTCAGGTGGCACCAAAAGATAAAGACAGCAGGCAAAGGGCAGAGGGTATAAAAGGGAGGTGTTTGGGGCAAGAAAAAGTTCTCCAGGTGATGAGATTGGATCAAAGACTAAAGGAGGTAAAGGAGTGAGTCATATCTGGGGGAGAGAGAGCAGTTGCAGACTTCAAGGTGGGAACAAGCTTGGCTTATTCTGAGAATGGTAAAAAAACTGCTGTGGCTGGGGTATGGTGGGTATGAGGCAGGGTAGAGGAAGATGAGGTCAGGGAGGCTCATGAAGCCAGGGCACATGTGGGACATGAAACAATTGAAGAATTTTAGGAGAGGCATGATGTGATCTGATTTCATTTTATAAAAGCAGGTCAGGCCAGGCACGGTGGCACATGCCTGTAATTCCAGCCACGCGGGAGGCTGAAACAGGAAGATGGAGAGTTCAAAGCCAGCCTCAGCTACGGCGAGGTGCCAAGCAACTCCATGAGACCCTGTCTCTACATAAAACACAAAATAGGGCTGAGGATGTGGCTCAGTGGTCGAGTGCCCCTGAGTTCAATCCCCGATACCCTCCCCACCAAAGAAAAAACAGGTCAGGTTGATTTTGTGGTGAGTACATGTGAGAATAGAAGTGCCTGGAAGCAGAGGGACCAGAGCTCCTTTCTGTTTCCATGTTACAGTAATGGCTAGAGCAAGGCACGATGGCAGTTCACTCATCTGTGAGGGTCGTGGTAGCAATAATTTCAAGGTGCTGTCATGAGAATTAAATGCTATGATATGTTTAAGTGGCTTAATACAGTGCCTGGTGCAGAGTAAGGGTTTCATGTGAGCATTGTTACTGCTCATGATTTTGAGGTGATTCTTATACCCAATTGTAGCTGCTTCTCTAAACTGGCACTTCTGCTGCTCGGGGATTCCAATACTCTGTGCTCCTTTCCACATGCTTCCTCAAGAGTCCCAGAGCAGCCTTGCATACGGAAGGTTGTGTTTTGTTAAAAATGTTCAAAATGTTTTGTCAAGACTGTTTTAGTCATTGTGTTTGTTAATCAGCCATTTATGACCTAGAGGTATCTTGGTGGAGAATATTGATAGCAGCATGGCCTCTAGGGACATCTGACCATGGGGGCCATTTCTAGATGTCACATGACAGGAGCAGTTCTGGTACTTAGAGGGTGAGATCTGGGGATGCTGAATGAGACAGCCCTGCACTACAAATGATTTTGACACCCAAACTTCCTATGCTGCCCCTGAGGGAAACACTTTTATGTGGCAGAAAAGTCTCCATGCAGGTTGCACCTGGCCTACTCCAGGAGGTTGTGCAGTCTGGGGGTCCTGACGAAAGAGTGTTGAGTTGAGGATCAGGTCCCAGCCTCAAACCTAACAGGCACAAATCCTGAGAACCGAGATAATTTCATTTATTGTAGCCAAATATTGGCTTCCTTGTGCATAAAATGGGGGCATTTTCCCTTACTATCTCCCTACAAGGCTAAAGAAATTCAGTAAGATAAGATGTGCATATGCATATAAATCATCATAAGAATTAACATACAAGTCTGCACATACAAGTTGCTAATGAGATAGAAAATACAGTATCTGCCCTGGAGACTTTATAATTCAATCATCAGCAATAAAGAGCTACACGTTCTTATTAGAGAAGAAAGTAGGAAATGTACTTTCAAAATTATGTGCCTGGTTTTCACAAACCAAACATCTTATATTTAATTAAACTTCACAAATACCAAATCTTTTTCCCCTCAACAAGTATATTTTCCCAAGCATATTCATATTCTACTGAAATACGTTAAATCAAAATAACTCAAAATGCTATTTAGACTTTCAAAAACAAAATTACAAGTGACATTGTTTATGTATACGTATACCTCCTTTTAAAAATGATAAAAGAAATAGCCCAATGGCACACATTAATGTTTTTTCTGTTTTTTTTTTATTATGACTGTCTCCTTTGTGGCAAAATAATCTCATTGAGAGAAATCTGATCTGCTAGAATAAGCTTGAACAGCTCCTTTACAAAATTTCATTTTTGTAGTCACAAAATAGCTACTTTTATATATTCATTTGTTATTCACTCACTAGTAGATATTTACTGTTACTACCATGGGCCAGTTTGGCACAAACTTTCACATTTATTCTAAAGGACACCTCTAGACTAACTAAGCAATAAAATGGAAATAAGAAGCATAAGAACAACACACAGTAAAGGCTAGACTTTGTGTAATTCTTTGAAGGAGAGTGTGTTTCTTAGTTAATCAAATAATTTTTTTTTTTTTTGGTACTGGAGATTGAACTCAGGGGTGCTCGACCACTGAGCCACATCCCCAGCCCTATTTTTGTGTTTTATGTAGAGACAGGGTCTCACTGAGTTGCTTAGCACCTTACCATTGCTGAGGCTGGCTTTGAACTCACGATTCTCTTGTCTCAGCCTCCCAAAGTGCGGGGATTACAAGTGTGTGCCACTGCGCTCAGCAAATCAAATAAATTATTAAAGTGAAATAACAAAAATAAAGAATGATGCTAAAATGTGCTTTGGTTAAAAATGTGGCTAACCAAATACATTAGATAAGATGAATTTCTGTGGGCTGGGAGTGTTGGCACACACCTGTAATCCCAGCAACTTGGGAGGCTGAAGCAGGAGGATCACAAGTTCCAGGCCAGCCTTAGCAACTTAGTGAGGTCCTATCTCAAAACAAAAAGGAGAAAGGGCTGGCGGTGTTGCTCAGTGGTAGAGCATCATTGGCTTCAATCCCCAGTACAAAAGAAAAAAAGGGAGGAGGAATGACTTAACCACTGTAGACAGACATTGACTGTTATTTATCCTGTTTTCACTCTCCTTTCTTGTGCACAAATACCAATTAGTTCAGTAACAAAAAGAGATCCTTCTATTTCAATGCAGTTGGGTTCCTCCTCCAATTCCAGAATAAGAATGCCAATTTGTCTAACCCAATTACTACCTGTGGACAATGATTGGTCTAAAGGTAGTGAAGAGATCCAGTTTTAGCCAATGATATGCAAATAGACATCTGCTGCATAGGCCTCTAAGACAAGTTTTAATGCATTGTGCTAAAAAGGCAGTTCTTCTTAGGGATATATACTGTAATTCCTAGAGCAACCATTAAAATAATAATAAGAAGAGATATAGCTAAAAGTTCAGCAGATACATTAAAATGAAATGTTAAGAAAATTGTTTAAAAAGCAGTAAGGTGATATCTGGTGCAGCGCCACACACCTGTAATCCCAGCAGCTTGGGAGGTTGAGGCAGAAGGATCTCAAGGTTGAGGCCAGCCTCAGCAACTTAATGAAGCCCCTTCTTTTTTTTTTTTCCACTCACAGAATTTTTTTTTATATTTTTTATTTTTTCTCAAAAATTTCATTTTAATACATGTTATCAAACATAACAGAAAAAAACAAATTTTCAGAAGCTGTACACACTGTTCACTGAAAACATTTGTTGAGGCAAATAGAAAAAAATTGTTACAATCATAATTTTTCTAACTTTGCACAAAATTATAAGCAGATTAAATTCTTCATATTAAACACCTTTATATGCACTTTCTATGAACAGTATATATATTTATATATATTTTTTATCAACCATCTTTACTACACCCATTCCCCTTTCCTGCCCCCCCCCGCCTCCCCCATGTCGCGTCCAGTGTTTCTCTATTTCTAAATGGATGGAATTGGAAAGCATTATGCTAAGTGAAGTAAGCCAATCCCAAAAAACCAAATGCCGAATGGTCTCTCTAATTAGTGGATGCTGATGAATAAGGGAGGTGGGAATGGGAATGAAGCCCCTTCTTAAAATAAAAATTTTGATTTAAAGAAGGACTGGGGATGTAGCTCAGTAGTAAAGTGCCTTTGGCTTCAATCCCCAGTTTAAAAAAAAAATAGCAATACGATCAAAACAGGAAACAGAAGAACAAAAACTGTAGGGTACGGATGATAAAATGATGAAATAACAGGAATAAAAAAGATATACAGTGTTTTTTTAATGCTTAAGCAAACCTAAAGAAGACAAAAATAAAATAAATGAAACAGAGAACTAGCAGAAAGCAAAAATACAATAAAAAACTTAAGCTCTATTTTTTCCATAATTGCATTAAATGCAAATGTTGTAAAACCACTAATTACAAGACAAAGATTAGTAGAGTAGATGAAAAAACGTGGCCTAACTATATGCTGTCTACAGAAACTCATTTCAAATATGAATCAAAAGGGCATTGCTATAGACTGAATGTTTGTGTGTTGTCAGAACTCCTATGTTGGATACCTAACACTCTAAGAGGCATTTTTAAAAATCAGTAAGCCCTAGAAGGCTGGAAATGCTATATTAACATCAGATTAAATAGACAAGAAGACAAAAAATACCACTAGAGATAGAAGGGAACAAGTCCTAAGGATAAAAGGGGCAATCCATCTGAAAGAGGTAGCAATTACAAATATGTATGAACCTAATAATAGAATCTTCAAATACACAAAGAAGAATTTGACATAATTAAAGAAAGACCTCATTCCACCATTATAGTAAAAGATTTTAATATACAATATACTTTTCTAAAGCAATCTATAGAGCAACTAGACAAAAAATAAAATCAGGAAAGACAAGACGAATAATACTACAAATTATTTTCATATAATATTACATCTGATAACTGCAGGATAGATATTCTCTTTGAGTATATATTCACCAAAATAGACCATATGCTGAACTACAATACAAATCTCAATAACTGTAAAGGAATTGATAGCATGCAGAGTACATTATCTGACCAAAGTAGAATTAAATTAGAAAAAAATAAAAATAAGATATCTATGAAAGCTCAAATATTTGAAAATAAATAACATGTTTCTAAATAAGTCATGTGCAAAGAAGCAATTGGAAGGGAATTTAGAAATTATTTTGAAAGGAATTGCAAAAATCCAAGACATAAAATCATATAGGCTGCAGGTCAAGCAGGGCTTAGAGAAAAACATATAGCTTTAATTGCGTGTATTAGAAAATAATTTTTGAAGTTATAAAGCAATGATCAAATATTCTACTTTAAGTAACAAAGTAAGGAGGATGTAAGAAATAAAATTAACTAGAACAGAAGTCAGAAAAAAGGAAATGAGACAATAGAGAAAATCAGTAAAACTAAAAGTTAGTTCTTTGAAAATATCAACAACAAAGAATTATTGAAGTAATTATTGAACTTTAAAGAGAACTGAGGTTGAGAATCCTTGAGCTTTAGGAATCAATAGTTTAGTATTGGCAAAAAAAGAAGATATACTGACCAATAGAACAGAATAGATAATCCAGAAATAGACCATTTATATGGTCAATTAATTTTTCTAATTGCCAAGGAAATTGAATGAGAGGAAGAATTTTTTTCAACAAATGGTGATTGAACAACTGGATCTCTCTATGGGGGAAAATGAACATGAACCCCTTTTTTAAATCATGCACAAAAATTAAGTCAAATCGGACAACGGTAAAGCCTGTAATTCTAAAATTTCTTGAAGAAAATCTTTGTGACCTTGGGATAAGTATAAGAATCACCATAAGTTGAAAAAATGATAAACTGGATTTCAACACTTAAAGAAAATATACAAATGGCCAATAAACACAAAGATAATATCATTGGTCAGTAAGGAAAGGCAAACCAAAGTACAGTAAGATGCCATTTTAGACACTCTAGGAGAGCTGGGGAGAAGACAGTGTTAACAAGTGCTAGGAAGCAGGTGAAAGAATTGCAGCCGCTCACCCTGATGGAGGAAATGCAAAACCATGCCATTACTGCGGAAAACACTTCAGTGAGTCCTGAAAGGGTGAGCATAGAGTTACCATATCACCTAGGAAGTCCACTCCTAGGTATATACTGAAGACAAATGAAAACATGTCCACATAAAAGCTGGCCCACAAATGTTCACAGCTGCTTTATTTTAATTGCCCCAAACTGGACACAACTCCACACTGACAAATTCCTGGTAGAGTGATCAAGAAAAAAGGGAGTGAATCCAAATAAACTATATGGAGAATAAAAAAGAGATAAAAATTGTAACTATAGAAATAATAGAAATTAAAACGGTCATAAGAGAATATCTGAAATATTTCATGACAACAAATCTGACAACCTAGGTGAGATGAACAAAGTCCTAGAAAAACACAGGAAATGGACACAAGAAGCAACAGAAAATCTGAGTAATCGTTATTTCTCTGTTAACAGAGAAATTGAATTTGTTCTCAACGACCTTCCCACCAAGTTAACTCCAGGCTACTTATTTTCACTGGTCAATTTTATCAAACAACCCAGGAAGGAATAGCATTTATCTCATGTGAAGTTCTTCAAAAAATAAAGCAGGAGGAAACACCAACCACTCATGTTATAAGGACATTTAATATCAAACTCTTATAAAAATACTACAAAAAGACTTATCAAAAGAGACATATCAGTATCCCTTGCAAACAGTGGTTCTTGATTTTGCCCTTCCAGAGGATATTTGGCAATGTGGGGAGACGTTTTTAAAAAATTTTTGCCATATTTTTTATTGGTACCTTATAATTGTACGATGATTGGCTCTGTTGTAACGTATCCATACATGTACACAATAAATAGCATAATTTGGCCAATATCACTCCCCAGCGCTTTCCCTGAGAGACAATTTTTAGTAGCATGACTTTGGTGAGAGAAAACCAATGGATAAAAGAAGAACTACTGCAAGTCCACATTTCTGTAATGTTTGAAAATGTTTATTATTAAAAAGTTAGGGGCTTAGGAAGGCTGAGACAGGAGAATCGCGAGTTCAAAGCCAGCCTCAGCAACAGCGAGGCGCTAAGCAACTCAGTGAGACCCTGTCTCTACATAAAACACAAAATAGGGCTGGGATGTGGCTCAGTGGTTGAGAACCCCTAGAGTTCAATCTCCAGTACCAAAAAAAAAAAAAAAAGGTTAGAGGATTATAATTTTCTTATATTCTAAAACTTTTTATATCCACCTAGAAGTAGGCATTCATAAAAGTGCTATAAATACAATATTAAAGCTGCTAAAACAAAAGAAAATAGATTATATGGTAAGACTAATAAAATAGAAAATGTAACCCAGCATGGTGGTGCACGCCAGTAATCCCAGTGGCTTGAGAGGCTGAGACAGGAGGATCATGAGTTCAAAGCCAGCCTTAGCAATGGCGAGGCGCTAAGCAGCTCAGTGAGACCCTGTCTCTAAATAAAATACAAAATAGGGCTGGGGATGTGGCTTACTGGTCGAGTGCCCCTGAATTCAATCCCTGCTACCTCCCCCTAAAAAGTAATAGAAAATATAAAAATTATCAAATCCTATAGAAAACTTAGTAATTAAAAAGACTTTAATATTTTTTTTGGCTGTTGAGGCCCCATAGTCATAATTCTGGAAAGAAAGGTTAAAAAAAAAAAAAAAAAAGAACACTAGTCATCATGCTTTCAAGAGAAAAAGGGCATCAGACACATGTTAAAAAAATATTTTCTAAAAATCACCAAAATACTTGATTTCTTCTCTTAAGCACTTAATAAAGGAACTTTCACAGAAAAAAGTACTATAATCTCATAAATCTTTACTTGAATATAATTCTTTTCCATTTTTCCTCAGATGCAGATGCATTTTTACATGGCATGGTACATTCTGGTTTTTCAAACAGAATATTAAATGTTTCATGCCTACACAAATTGTTTAATAAAAATGAAATATATTAATTATAGAAAATTTCTGTAACATGATTAATAATTTCACAATTCTTTTTCTTTTGTATTGAGGATGGAACCCAGAGGCACTCAACCATTGATCCACATCCCCAATCATCCTTTTTATTTTTTATTTTGAGACACAATCTCACTACGTTGCTCAGATCCTCACTAAGTTACTGAAGCTGGCTTTGAACTTGTGATCCTCCTCCTTCAGCCTGAGCTGCTGAGATTACAGGCATGCACCACCACACCTGGCTAATTTCACAATTTAACAGGAGATATTTATTTACAGGAAAATACAAAACTCTAATATAAGGAGAAAATAAATTTATGAACACATATGCCTTGTTCTTGTGGAAGGAAACTATTACCATGTTCACTATTAGATCACATTATATACTAGTTGCAGTTTCTAGCCCACTCTCTTGACAAATTTATAGTGTAATTTATCAGGAAAGATCAGTAAGCAAGACTACCACACAGTGATGATGATGATTATGGTTACAGTAATAATAGTAGCACCGTCACCATCATCTTAATGCTGGCACCCCCCCCTTCCCATGGACTGGTACCTACTGCCCCACATCAATTAATGTTTCATCTTCACCAACTCCTTATCCAAGAAGAGGAAAATTCACATTCCCAACATAAATAAAGAAGTAGTGTGAGGCAGGAATAATTCAAAAGGAGAGATGGGAGATATTTTAATACATTAAAATCTGGTGAATTAAATTTGCAAGTAATGCCAGAAAGGTAACATTGAACATTAAAAACTATTCTAGCTGGGCACTGTGGTGCACACCTGAAATCCCAGCAGCTCTGAGGCAGAGACAAAAGGATCCCAAGTTCAAAGTCAGCCTTATAGTGAAGGTGGGCAAACCCTTTACACGTGTAGACTCACAGAAATCAAATCACCAAAATGAAAAAGTAACAAACTTGCTCAGTTTCTTTAATATATGGACAATCTAGCAGGGTTCAGTGGCATTCATCTGTGATCCTAATGACTCAGGAGGCTAAGGAAGATTGCCGATTTGAAGCCAGTGTCAGCAACTTAGCAAGACCCTGTCTTAAAATAAAAAATAAAAAGACTAGAGATATAGCTCAGTGATAAATGTCCCTGAGATCAATCCCCAGTAGCAAAAAAAAAAAAAAAAGATAAAGAAAAGAAAAGAAAGAGAACAATCTAGGGCACAATTATACATCTATTAAATTAAAAATTGAAAATGAATTAAGCCTAAGATTAGAAGTACTCATTGATAGAAGTAGGAGTTGGAGGTGGGGAAGGTAACAGATGCAAGCTTACAGCTACAAATTTATTCTATCTTCAAAAAATTTATCTAGCCACGAAACATACAAGAACCAATGCCCTTTAACTTGATCATCCCTCTTAGGGGCTTATACAAGTAGTAATTTTAGTCAGTGTGTCTGAAGAATTAACACAACCCTGGACAAGTTATTTAACTACACTTGGTTTTGTTGTTCCGACTCTATGTAATGGGTTGGGCTAAAGCCAAATTTCTCACTTTTAGTGTGCATGTGAAACAAATGGCCCAGGCCAAGTCCAGGCTCCTACCAAAGAATGGGGGTGATCAGGAAAGGTATGGAAACTTTGCTTTTCTCTTTACTTAGAACAGGTAAGACATGTCTGTATTTTTAAAAGTAAACTTGGATTCCAAAACAAAGGTAGAAATAAAGCAGTAGAAGTATTGGCATCCGGTGACATCTAGCTCGAGGCTGGCTGAGGCTAACATTTTACTTAACCCTCCAGGTGACTTCAGTACAGAATCCTTCCGCCCCTCCAGCTAGAACCTTGACTCTACAAGCGCTATTAGATCAGCAGAGTCAACAACTATTCAAAAAGCCTACTGAGAGCCTTCTAGGTATCAGACACTTCACTGAACCAAGTGTTTTCCTGAGGCTTATCTAAAGAAACCATCCCAAGTGTGCAAAATATTTTGAATGACTGGTAGGTAGACCCAGAGGGTGCTTATTAAAAGGCAGGTTCCTAAATTCCACTCCCTCCTCTCTCTTTTTTTTTTGGGCCGGGGGAGGAGAGGGGAAGAGCCAGGGGCCATACCAAGGATGAAACTCAGGGGTGCTCTATCACTGAGATTCATTCCCAGCCCTTTTTATTTTTAGACGGGGTCTAAGTTGCCCAGGCTGGCCTTGAACTTGTGAAACTCCTGCCTTAGCTTCCTGAATAAGTGGGATTACGGTGTGTGCCACTGTGCCCAGCTCTGAGAGCTATGCTTAAACTAAAAGTGGACTTATAGGAGCTTCAAGATCTCACTTGACCCCAAATTCTCTGAATCTATAATTTGTTTTTAATAACCTAAAACTTAGAAATAGCTTACGTGATAAAAAAAATTGGGAAATGCATAAGGAAGTTATAGTTCCATACCATGGAGTGGTAGAAAGGTCTATTTGACAAATTTCTTTTGCACAAACTTTAGTGCTCTTCCATTTATTAGATAAAAAGAGTCCTGAAGTCCATGGTTCCCATTTTGCTCTCACATTCATTATTCACTCAATTTAAGAATCTCACCTTGGTTAGAATTTCTGGCATGGCACTATTGTGAAACACCCCAATATTCCAACACACAGACACAATTTGGCTCTTGTTTTGCTTATGATTTTGGTTTATTATATCTCCATTCTGATCTTCCTGGCATCATGTGGCAGGAAGCAATGATACATTCCCCAAGCACACCTGTTAGTTCCATTCATGTCTTTGATCTATGTCTTTTATTAGTAATATTGGCCTTTCCTCCATCTGTTACCACATCAGTGATTTCCCACATGGTCCTGATCACCTGTCAAGTCTTTAATATATTACACTGCAGTCAGAATGGACTCCTTAAACCTTGTACAGTAAAGAATTAATCTTACCCAAAGAGAGGTCTGGTCTTTGCCCCCAGTTCATGGAAGGTGATCTCTGAGCCCTTGAGATGTCTTGCCTCATAATGTGATTTATGGTGGGGCCTTTGGGCCATGAAGTATGAGTAACTCCAGAGGGGCTGGAGAATAAAAGTCAGCCATGTGGACAGTTAACCATATCAATGTGTCTGACCTCAATAAACACCCTGAGCACTAAGGTTGGAGTGAGCTTTCCTGATAGACAGTCCTTCATGCATATTGTCTCACATCATTGCTGGAAGAAGTTAGCCCTGTCCATGGCCCCACTGGGAGGGGACCATGGAAGACCACACTTGGACTCTTCCCAGACTCTGCCCCAAGCATCTCTTTCACTAGCTGATTTTAACTTGTATCCTTAAACCATAGCTGTGAGTGGAACACCTTCCAGTGAGCTCTGGGGATCTTCTAGTGAATTACTGAAACTAGAGGTTGTCTTGGGGCCTCCCTAACTGCATGCTTGCAATGTTCTGAACGTATCAAGTCTTTCATTCTTCCAGGGCTTTCCTCAGCTTAATATCCCCCTTCCCCATGACCCTCCTTTCCCCTAGAGCCCTGGAAAATGCCTGTTCTTATATTAGGGTGGTTTAGGAGCACTTCTTTTTCTCACTACATCTCTCTTTCTTTTTCTCACTACATCTCTCTTTCAGTCAAAATTAGTCATCCCCATAGCACCTCCATGATGCTTCTATAGTGCTGTCAGATCACCCTGCAAAATCATGTCCTTGCCAGTACCCAGCAGAGGGCTTCCTGCAGGATAAGTCTAGTACACATGTAGGGATTGAATGAATTACATATAGACATGCGCATTTAAAATAAAGGGAAAAACCAGATTAGAAAATATGCACAAATGAAGTGCAACCCAATGACAAAAATGTAAGGCTATTAATAAGCATCCATAAGGAATGCCAAAAAATGTCTATTTAACATTTATTATTAATTATCTCTTATAACTTGAAAAAGCCAGCTTTCTTTTAATATGAGAAATGAGGGTAGACAGCTACAATAAAAATAATTTGCCAAAGAAACAAGTATAATTGCAAGGTTAGGAAGGCTAAAATATAAAGTGTAAAAAAATGTTACTGAAATAGGTAAATTTTCACATTTTAACTCATAAGCAGATTTATATTTAGAAATCTAAACTTTTGGCAATAAAATATATCATTACATTTCCCTCCTTTTTTCTGGTCAGCTAAATTTAGTTAACATCTTTAATTACTATAAGAAAGCATTTTGAGATTATTCTTTTTTAAGCATGTTCCCTTTAAAAAAAAGAACGTGCAGAAATTATGTTGCTCTCACTATTGCACGTTAATGTTTATGTTTTATTATGTTAAAGTAGCTGCTTGATTATGGCTTATCTTTTTGGAATTCCACATTTTGAGTACTTGGGTTTTAATCTAAATGAAGTATACAACTGATAACATTTCAATACAAGGCTAAAGTAATAACTATGTTAAAGTGTTCGTTTTGCAAGGGTGTTGATTTCAGGAGCAGGGAGGATGGCTGTCATGACCTTTTGCTTCTGTATGACAGCACTTGAAAACAATTACAGAAACCAGATGTTAGTGATAGCCACCAATGTGGCAGCTGCTCAGAGGCCCTTAACCCTAGAATGGTTAGGAAAATGGGACCTTGTAAATGAGCAGTATCATGCAGGTTGGTTTTGTGTTGACTTGTTTGTTTATTGTTAATCACAAGCAATTGTCCTGCTACTGTTGTTTTTTTTTTTCATACCAGGCACCATTTGATAATCAGTCTTTATGTTTATTTAATTTAGTTAACAAATTAATTCATTTATTTTGTTTTTTCTTCTTTTGAGACAGTGTCTTGCTAGGTTGCTCTGGCTGGCCTTGAATTTGCCATCCTTCTGTCTCAGCCTCCCCAGTAACTGGGATTACCGGTATGCACCACCACACCCAGCTTAATCTTTATGTTTTAAAAGTAAACGTTAACAAGGTCTTTAGCAGCAAGATAATTCACCCCTATAATTGTCTGAGATGCCGCCATTTATTGTTCTCATATCTACACTCAGGTCAAACTTCCTTGAAATGTTTCTAATCCCAGTGTTACATGGGTGAAATGTCCTGTAACTAAATGTTTCTGGTTATGCAGCCTCTGCTTAGCAAAGTAATGTCTTCATCATTTTTTCAAAAATAATAATCAATGAGATAGAAGAAACAATTACATTTGAAGATCGGCTAGTGATTTTTACCATAACAGTACATTCACTGGGTTCACCGGAGGCCCCTGAACATTTTCAAAGCCAATGTTGGTGGCAGTTTATCTTTTAAATTTAGTTTCCACTTCTAGGATGGCCGCATGAGGGGCTCTGAGGACCCACTCCCCAGCAGACAAGCACAGTTTTTTAAAAATTCAAAAAAAATTAAAAGTCTTTGGAAATTATCCTAATCATACAGCAAATGAATAAAAATTTATTTAGGAAAATCCACCAAAACTCAGAACAGTGAGAGTATGTGGGAGTTGAGTCATGTCCCTCTTCCTCCTTTACATCCTGCAGCTCAGCTGGTCTAGGTGGATATGGCCAAGAAGGTGGAGTTCCCTTTCCTCCCACTATTTCTCACACCTTCCAACTCCAAGTGCAAGAGGAAAGTTCCTGAATAGTGCAGCCAAAAGGCTAGGAACTCCACCCAACACTCACTCAAAGGACAAAGGCTCTGCCTCTGGAGCAGCAGGCCAAGAACACTAGGGCCCCAATTACTCTCACTTTAGTTTATTCAAAGAGTAGAGCTTCCATGCACAGACAGGGCAGCCAAGAAGAGGAGAAGCTGTTGCCCCACCCAGAATAGTGCCTCAGAGATGTTTCCCAGGAGGAGAGGTACTTCATAAGAAAAGAGAGAGCTTCACAATTTCTCCAGAGTAACTGACTTTAATTGAACCAGAGTGTAGGAAAGTTCAAGCTTAACGATGCTTTAGAAAACAACAGCTCCTCTTAATGAAGGGCAACAGCTAAACCATAGGTCAGGCAGCTCACCAAAGAGAACCAAGTAAACTGACAACTAAAAGTGCCCTCCTGGGGTCAGAACAAACCTCAAGACTGACCTCAAAAACTACCCCTGCCTAAGTTTAATTGGGTCAGATTTTGAAGCAATTTATGCCCTAGGGCATTGTTGAAAACAATAAGAATAGGCTGGTAATTCTTAAAGCCTAACAGCTGGTTTTGCTACCAAATGAGACAGACAATTTAACAGACTAGGGGAAAAGATAGTCAAAGAAAACCTTGCTAAAATCCCAATGGGTCTCTGTGTAAGCTCAAGGCAGTGTATTCCAAGGAATGATTGATCTCATGTATGGGAGAAAATAGTCTTTATTAAAATGGTATAAAAAATTCAAGCAAATAATAACAAAAAAGGCTGCAGAGAGGAAGAAAATAAATATCCACAGCTGTAATAACATATTGTCAATTTTTTAACAAAAATTATAAGATACTCAAAGAAACAGGGAAGCATGAGTCACACATGGGAACAAAAAAAATTACATGTGAGAGGGACCAGATGTCAGATTTAACAAAAACTTCAAAGTAGCCATTACATATGTGTAAATGTACCGAAGGAAATGATGCTTAAAGACATAATGGAAGGCCAGGCGTGGTGGCACATTCCCAGTGACTCAAGAGGCTGAGGCAATAGGATTACCAGTTCCGAGGCCAGCCTCATCAACTTAGTAAGTCCCTGTCTCAAAGATCAAAAAACAATAATAAAGAAACTAAAAAGGTTGGGATGTAGCAGCTCAGTGATAGAGTACCCCTGGGTTTAAGCTCTAGTACTACAAAAAGTAAAGCAAAGGAAGTTATGATGACAATGTCCCATCAAATAGGGGGACATATCCACATCAATAAAGAGGAATTATAAAAATAAACCAAATGAAAATTCTGGAGCTGAAAAGTAGAATAACTGAAATAAAAATTCATTAGAGAGGCTTAACTAGATTTGAAATGGCAGAAAAATCCACATACTTAAAGATGGATTCACAGAGATTGAGATCAAAACAGAGAGAAAAATAGAATAAAAAAAAATGAAGTCTCAGAGAAATATGGAACACCTTCAAGTGCACTAATATATACATAATGGGGGAAATGAAGAAATAATTGATCAAATTTCTCAAATATGTTGAGAAAACATTAATTTACACATCCAAGAAGTTTGATGAACTCCAAGGAGGACAGATGCAAAGAGGTATAAACTTAGGTACATGATAGTAAAAATACTGATAGATAAAGACACAAGGAAAATCCTAAAAGCAGCAAGAGAAAAACATCTCATCACATAAAAGGAATCCCCAGTAAGATTGATAGGGGAAAAAGACAGCAGAAAAAGTGACGGCCAGAGGCAATGGGATGACATATTGAAAGTGCAACCAAGGGCTGGGGTTGTGGCTCAGTGGTAGAGCACTTGCCTCGCACGCATGAGGCACTGGGTTCGATCCTCAGCACCACATACAAAATACATAAATAAATAAAATAAAGGTTTAAAAAATTTTTACAAAAGTGCAACCAAGAATTTTATATCAAGTAAAATTATCTTTCAAAAATAAAGATGAAATAAAAATATTCCCAAATAAACAAAACTTGTAAGAATTCATTGCTTTGCAGACATACATTATAAGAAATACTAAAGGAATTCAGGTGCAGTGGAGCACACTTATAGTCCCAGCTACTGTCAGAAGTTCAGGCAGGAGGATTACTTGAGCCCAGGAGTTCAAGGTCAGTCTGGGCAATATAGTGAGACCCTGTCTCTTAAGACAAAAAAACAAAATGAAGAATCACAGGAAGTTCTTCAAGCTAAAAGAAAGTAAACCTGAAGGGAAGTTTGAATCCACATAGTGACACAAAAATTATGGGTAAAGTAGAAATAGACTGAAGTATAAGCACATATTCTTTCACTTTTGTTCTTTTAGCTGATTTACTAAGTGAGTATATGAAACTATTATGTGTATATGCACACGTGTATGTATTATTGTGCCTTTACCAAATAGAAATACAGTATGCTGTGGCAATGATAGCACAGTGGAGCTGGCCTGGAGTAAAGAATGGATTGAGGAAATGACACCAGCTGGTAAGGCAAACCCACAAGAACAAATGAAAAGTACCAAATGGTAAATAAGCAACCTAACAAAACACTATAAACATATATTTTATCTCCCTTCTTCTGTAATTTTTAAAAGACATAAATTACAAAGCTAATAATTATAGCAATGTTTTCTTATGTTTGTAAAACATAAAAAATTAGTATGTGTAACAATAGTAACACAGAAAGGAAGAAAGAGGGGATGTAGTTACTACTCAATTTCTCAGGGGAATTAAGTTAGTGTGAATCTGAAGCTGAGTCTGACTAATTAGCGTACATATGGTGAGATCCAGAGCAACCACTAAGAAAGATTCAAAAAGCCCATAATAAAAAAAAATCTTTAAATTATTTAGAATGTTATGTTAGACAATATTCACTTAATGCAAAAGAAGTAGTAAAGGATCAGAAACAAAAAAATGCATGAACCATGTGCAAAACAAAATGCAAATGCAAGTGTCAATCAAACAATCGCAGTAACACCGTGAATTATTTAAAACTCCAATCACAAGGCAGAAATTGTCAGATCACCTAAAAAACAATATCCAACTATATAATGTCTACAGAAAACACATTTTAGATTCAAAGACGAAAAATAAAATATGTTGAAAAAGGAAGTATTGGTGAAGATATATTATGCAAACAGCAAACATAAGAAAGCTGCAGTGGCTATGTTCTAGCAGACAAAACAGACTTTAAAATAAAGAGTGACATTTTGTAATGATAAAAGAATTGACCTATTGGAAGACATAACCATTGTAAACAAACAAAAAAAAGTCCTATTTAAGACACCTACATAAAGACTGTATCATATTGAATAGTAACCCCCCAAAATTTATGTCCATCTGGAACCTCAAAGTGTCCCTATATTTGGAAGTAGGGTCTTTGCATATGTAGTTGGTCAAGCTAGAGTCATACTGGATTAGAGTGGACCCTTAATCCTTGACCGGTCTTCTTATAAGGGCATGTAAGGACACTGGAGAGGAAAGCCATCAACACAGAAGCAGAGATTGCAGTGATGCAGCAACAAGCCAAGACCTGAAGGAGCCACTAGAGGTTAGAAAGAAGCAAGGATGGATGCTCGGAGCCTTCAGAGGTTGCATGGTCTTGCTGCCACCATGATTTCAGACCATCTCCAAACATGTGTGGAAATTAGTTTGTGTTGTCTTGTGCTAATTTGTTACAATAGCTCTAGGAAACTAATATCCCAACCCTGAATTACTGGAATATATTTTTTTAATCTTCTACCTAGTTATTATATCTGTTATTGAAAGTGGGGTATTGAACTCTGTTATCATTGAGTTGTACATTTATCTCTTCAATTCTGTCAAATTTTCATGTATTTTGAGGCTAGTAACAATTTTTATTTGAAAGTATATTATGATATTTAAAAGAATATATATATTCTGAGCCGGGCACAGTGGCGCACGCCTGTAATCCCAGCACTTTGGGAGGCTGAGACAGGAGAATCGAGAGTTCAAAGCCACCCTTAGCAATGGAGAGGCGCTAAGCAACTCAGTGAGACCCTGTCTCTACATAAAACACAAAATAGGGCTGGGGATGTGGCTCAGTGGTTGAGTGCCCCTGAGTTCCATCCCCAGTACTAAAAGAAAAAAAAAAAGAAAAAAAAAAATATATATATATATATTCTGATATTAGAATAGCCACACTGACTCCTTTTGGGTTGCTGCTTACATTGTTTGTGTGTGTATGTGTGTGTGTGTGTGTGGGTATGTGTGTATAGAGTATGGTGCTGGGATTTGAACCTAGGTCTTTACCTGTGCTAGGTATGCATTCCACTACTGAGCTATATACCCAGGCCTACTTTTTGGATATATTTTTTTTATTTTCAACCTATTTGTGTCTGTGTCTTTGAATCTGAAGCATATCTCCTGCAGTCACTATAAAGTTTGATTTTTTAAACCTAGTCTGACAATCTCTCTTACTTTTGATTACTTACTTCTTTCTCCAAACTACTTAAATGTTTATTGAGTTCTTAATTTTAGGTCTGGCCTTTTTCAATTCTACAATTTCTAGTTAATTTTTAAAAAATATATACATAAATTCTCTATTTTGACTCATTAATCTTTTTTTTTTTTTTGTACTAGGGATTGAACTCAGGGGTACTCAACCACTGAGCCACATCCTCAGCCCTATTTTTGTGTTTTATTTAGACACAGGGTCTCACTGGGTTGCTTAGCGCCTCGTCATTGCTAAGGCTAGCTTTGAATTCACGATTCTCCTGTCTCAGCCTCCCAAAGTGCTGGGATTACAGGCGAGTGCCACCGGGCCCAGTTGCTCATTAATCATTTTTAAGTCCATCCCTGATAGTTCTAATAAATGTACCATCCATGGATCTGGGGTTTTTTGTTGGTTGGCTTACCTTTTTTTCCTTATGATTTTTAGCATTCTTGGGGAATATATTTTTTATTTTCAACCTATTTCTAGCATTTTTTTAATGTTAGAAATTGTATATGGTACATTGTAGAGTCTTTGAATGATATCTTCCTACAGAGAGTGATCACCCTATTTCCTAGTGGAAAATAGTGGTAGCAGGTAGATCACATTAGTTCAATCAATAATTCAGGTGACTTGAACCAGGATGCTATTTTAATAAGGTTTAATTTACTCTGATTCTCCTATGTTTCTAGGGTATAACTTTCTAGAATTCTGGGTTATGTTTTTTGTTTTTGATTTTTGTGGTGCGGGGAATTGAAACCAGGACCTTGTGTATGCTAAGAAAGCATTCTACCACTGAGCTACACTCCAGCCCCTCTGGAATTCATAAATAAGATTCTAGGATGGTCCTAGGGGTCCTCAGATACAATTTTTGTCTGATTACTATCATGATGCAATGAAAATACCAAAACATTTGCTCTGGCTTTCATAAGGTTTTTCTTTATCTTCTTTTTCTTTTCTTCCTTTTGTTTGTTGCTGGGTTTGTGTGTGTGTGTGTGTGTGTGTGTGTTTTAATCTTTCTGATCTGAGCAATTCAAAGATTCAGCAAATACTCAAGAGGGGGACAAAAAGAGTGTCAGAGTCACTTCTCTGAGCCTCTGGCCTAATTGGGATCCTTGCTCTCCCGGTGCTAGTTGGCTTAGTGGCTTTTAACTTTCATCTCTCCAGTCCTGTGTGTGATTCCCATAATTTATTTATTTCTCTGATTCATAGCAGTACTCTGTTTCTCACGCCTCAAACTGACAAATTCTGTAAAGGAAGAAGTAGCCATAGGATGTCTGCTCATTTCTTCAGTTATCTTCTGTATTGAGAGTCCTGAAGACCACACAGCCACCCTAGGCTCAATGCACAATCATATTCATGGCTACGATTTATTACAGCCAAACAATACACAGTAAAACCAGCAAAGATGCATGGGGTGAAATCTGGAGGAAACGAGGCACAAAGTTCCACTAAACCTTTTCCTGTGCAATCGTGCAGCATGAACCTAATTCCTCCAGTATTGAATTGTGGTATGAGTAACATTTTGTCTGCTAGGGATGCTCATTAGAGACTTACTGTCCAAAGTGTATATTGAGATCTGGGCATAAAGCACCACCCTACCTAGCACATATCATGATTTCAGACTCCAGATGGAAAGCAGGCATTCAGCGCAGACCATGTTGTTTGTATGAACAGTTTATACAGCGAAAACCCTCGTATTACTTGGGGAATGGTGGGAACATTCTTGTAACCAAAATTCCCAGACACAAACCAAAATTCCCAGACACAAGCCCAGTCTTACAAGCAGAGCTAAGGATAATGTCTCCGCATAATGTCTCTCCATGTTAACTTTTTATTTTTTCCTTTTTTGGCATGTTTTCTGAGATTTTGGCTCTTAGAGTCCTGTTTGGCTGAAAGTTCTTCAATGGTTTCAAACGGATATTAAGCAATTTTACCTAATGTTGCTAGTTGTTCTTACTGAACGTTACTCTGCTGTAGAAGCATCTGGCTATATTTTATTCTCTGCTGAACATTATATTTGAGAAATTATAAACCTGAGGCCTAAAATGATGAGACTTTTCCTCCTCCATGGAATATTTGTTGATGAACAGGTACCTAGAAGATTACTTTAACACAGTTTTAGGAATTGGGATAACTTGAGGCTGTGCTGAATTCCTTGTCCATGTGTCTGTGAGAGAGTTGTACTTTCAGTTCACTTTTATTCCCATGGTGGTGCATCTTACGGCCAAAGCACAGCAGTTTTCCAAGTCCTCTCCCGTGACCTGGCAGGCACTGACATCCAGCTTTGTTCTCCTAAAAAGCATTGCTTATCCCCTTAACTGCTGCTTCTCCAGGAAATGAATTGTGTCAATGTTAGACTTGTCTCTTTAGAGTTTCATGTTTTAAAAAAAATTGTTCAGACTATCTAACTGCCAATGGAAAATTTGATGTTAATGACCTAGAAATAAGATTTCTACCTCTACCTGACTTCTTATGCTTGAAATTTCCTAGAAGCAATATTTTGAGAACTCATGATGGTGATAATAGGGCTCTTAGTATTACCCTCAGAAGCCTATCACCCTGGGATTTGCAGCAAGGATCAATTCCAAGAGAACAAACAGCTGCCTCTCCATGAGAGAGGAGATTTGATCAAAACCATCTATCATTAAGCAGCTGTCCAGTCATCTCAGTACTGCTGGAAAATTGGGCTCATGGCAGTGGTGGTAATCAGGAGAGCCTTGATGAAAGGAGGCCCATCTTGTTGAAATCCATGTATAGCCAATATCCTTGCAGTATAGACACTTGATCATAAGCTGGTTGAACAAGGATGGGATACCAAAGAGTTCAGTCACCCTAGCCATCTGATTATTTAGCACCTCCTTCACAATGGGACCTTTGCTGAGTATTTATGTGGAAATCTATTGTTATAATTGGAATCCACTTTAAGAAGTTTATCCATACTTCTTTTTTTAAAAAATTTTTTAATATTACTGGGGATTGAACCCAGGGATGCTCCACACTGAGCTATATCCCTGGCGCTTTCTTTTTTTTTTTTTTTGAGAGGGGAGTTCTCACTAAGTTGCCCAGTGTGGCCTTGAATTTGCAACCCTCCTTCTTCAGCCTCCCAAGTCTCTGGGATTATAGGCATATGCCACCACACCTGGTTCCAACCGTACTTTTGCACCCAAATTTTATTACTCATCCTCCAATTCTAATAATTCTATGTCCCCAGCCACGTGGGTGGGTGTAAATGACATATTCTGTGATATTTTCCCTTCCATGAAAAGCAGAAGAAATATTGCTCAGGTTTATTCCCACTGGAAATAATTATTTTCCTTGCTGTTCTTGAGAACCATTTGATGTGGTTGTAATACCATAGTCTACTTCTAGCTAGTAACAGTGTGCTGTGTAGTTCTGCTGCATGGATAAGCAGGCTCAATTTTTTCCTCTTTGGTGAACTGGAAAGTTTACTACTCCTAATGCACATATAATTCATAGCTTTGCTTGCTTGCTTGTTTTCTCTTTCTTTCAAACATATCCCTGCTTCATCAAATTCAACCTGGTTAATATAAATTAAAAGACTTAAAGAATAAACATTGAGCTGGACACAGTGGCACAGTGTAAGCCCTTCAGCTTGGGAGGCTGAAGCAGGAGGATTGCAAGTTCAAAGCCAGCCTCAGCAACTTAGCGAGGCCCTAAGCAACTCAGCAAGACACTGTCTCTAACAAAATATAAAAAAGGGCTGGGTGTGGCTTAGTGATTAAGCACCTATGGGTTCAATCCCTGCTACCCTCTCCTCCAAAAAAGAATAAACATTGAAACAAGATTTTGATCTAGTGTGGAATTAGAAGAGAAGGTGGTGCCATGTTGTTCCAGTGGGAGTTTCATTTCAAGAGAAATGAGAGAAGAAAATGATGCTAGTAGAAAATTATTCAGTACAATAGGCAAGACTGAAGTAGAAACCTGTTGGCTGAATGAAGAGCTTTAGAAGTTCTAAGGTAAGTGTACTATAGGCCTTCCTTAGGTAGCTGTGCGCCTAGAATACAACCATCGAATAAACTTGCAGTTTCTACAAAAGGAAGCAGGTAAGACAGAAAGTGGGAATTCACAGTGTTGAAGTTAGACCTTGCCTACTTTGTTGTCTGATGAGTCTAGACATCACTCATACACACCACATGATACACAGGGAATAATACGGCAGAAAGTAAGGAAAAGTAAATGTCAAAGACTAGCTCAGAAAAAATCATTATTCATTACTCTAAGTAAAAAAGAAATATGATGTATTATAATTTACTTCTCAAAAAAATTGTATGCAGGTACACTTAAAAGAATCAAAATAGTCAAATTTTACAACCTTCATCTCCAGGAAGGCATACATCGGAGAGTTGGAGGAGTTTCGCAAACTTCTCTTCAAAGTAAGAGAAGCAACAGTCTCCCATACACTACCGCCACTTTCCTGGATTGGCTTCACAGTCTGTTTAGTAAAACAAGTCTTTATTCACCATCATGCACTAGATATCACATTAAACTCCCACAGAATTATGGCCCAGTGAGGGGGACGAACATGGAAGAAGATAATCACTGTACGACATGAAGATTGTATGAGCACTTAAGAAGAGTGACCCAGTGCTGTAGGAGCCAAAAAGCTTCGGAAGAAATCTACAAAATCTTCAGTACAACTCTGAATAGTCACTACATACACATTGATATGCTATACATTTGACTTACTATCTTTGGGGAGAAATTAAAAAGAAAATTGAACCTATCAGTGTCACCCTGGTTTAGACTGCAGTCCACCTATGTCCATGCAACTTAGTTGCTTATTCCAGGAAATCTGTGCTCAGGAAAAAATTTTTAAAAGGTTGTAAACAAACAAAAACAAGAATGGGCTCTCAATTTTGTTTGCATAAGGGAATTCTGACAGGTTGGAAACAATGATTTGCTTCTCAAGCAGGTCAATATATTAAGACTCTTGAAGAGTCTCGCTTACAGTGACCACCATTCCTAAACTATTAACTTTGCAAAGTCCAATCAGTTCCTTGACAGACATGCCTTAAACCATCTGTGCACAGATCCCAGAGTCCTACAAATATCTCACTTCCTAGATCTGAAACACAGCTAAGCTTATCAAGGTGGCACTGAGTATTTTCGCAGCAGAGTTTTATTCTTTAGTTTTGCTTTACCAACAGATCACCTCGTGATATTTTGAGAAGTTAGACAATAACAAAGATTTTTTTTAAAGGATTGCTCATGCTAATTCATATGTACTCTTGTACAGAAAAATCATTTTTTTATGTCAGGTCAATTCATCTTTCACTAACTGGTCTATGTTGATGTTAATCAGTGTTAGTTAGCTTTATATTAGGGCAGCCCCATTTAAAAGACAAATGGGGCTTTAAAAGACAAATGGGGCTTTTGAGAAGTTCTTTCTAACTACAATCCACTATCAGATAACCAAGTCACTGCCTTCAACTGCTACATCAAGTACATAAGTATCAAAGTGAGGAACTTGTTAGGAATATAGGTTTATAAGTTTCATGCATAGTGATTCTGATTCAGGGGAATTAGCACAAGGCCTAAGAATCTACATATTAAAAAACACCCGTTTTTCACTAATGTAAACTGCATTTATACCACACTTTGAGAAATAATGCTCTCCTCCCCATATAGCTGCAAATGTGTGTATTATACTTACATACACACCCACCTGAACTATTCCACTCACAATGCAAGTAGGGTCATACTATATATATATATTTAAAATTTAAAATATATGAAACATTTTATAATACATTTTCTATGGCATGCTTTTTTCAGAGCACATTATATAATCTGTCTAAATCATCACATATAGATTTGTATTTTTTAAATGGCTACATCATATTCCACTATATATATGTACCATAATTTATCCATTTCTCAATTAATGGATGCTTAGATTGCTGTGGGGTTTTTTTGTTTTGTTTGTTTTTCTTTTCTCTATTTTTTGGCTATTATAAGAAATGCTACAATGAATACCTTGCATGCTTATGTTTACACATTTAAGCTAAATTTTACATAGAATATAGAAAATGGGATAAAAGTAGGAGAGTAAGATTGCTAGGTCAGAGGGTATGTGATGCACTTTAAAGTTTGACAGACCCCACTGAATTGCCCAGTAATTCAATTTGTACCCTTTTGCAGTCCTAACTGTCTCAAAGCAATGATTTCTTCCATACTTATACCAATACTAATATCAACCTTTTTCATCTTTATCAATATGACAGACTAAAAAAGCATATTTTAATTCGCATTTTACCATTTCTTTATTATCAGAATAACCAGAATTCAGTTTACCATGCTAATAATTATCTCAGGTTTTACAAAACATCATAATTTCATTTTAGGAACTTTGATTTTATTTTAAAACTTAGGCCTATAAAAAGGCTGGATGAATGAATTTCACGTTTATGTCCACTAGGTAGCACTTACTTATCTTCTTTTACCAAGTGATATAAAAGAAAAGTGAGAGTTATAAGATGTATATTCAAAGTCTGGCTTTACCATTTGGCAACTAGATGTCCTTGGGCAAGTCACCTACCCTTTTTATTTTTTTAAATATATACATCTTTTTAGTTGTAAATGGACACAATACCTTTATTTATTTTTATGTGGTACTGAGGATCAAATGCAGCGCCTCACACATGCTAGGCAAGCACTCTACCACTGAGCTATAATCCCAGCCCCTTGTTTGCCCTTTCAAGAGCTTCAGTTTCCTCTTTTGTTTAATGGGGCTTCCTCTCATTTTATAAGATTGTTTTGAGTATAAATGAGATAATAATTTTAGTTACAAATATTAGCTGTTACTACTACCACAATAACAATGGCAGGGAAATTATCAAATAACTAAAATTGAAATATTTCTTTGTAATTATAAGTATGTTGATATTAACAAGTCAGATTCTATAGGTGAGACAACTATTTATGTCATATTTCATAGGCTACCACACTGTCTACAAAATCTGATTCTGGCTCTGGTTCTCTACAAGTCCTCCCCTAAAAGTAGCTCAGGAAATCTTTCCTAAAGTACTTAGTTCTTTATATGAAATGGAATTATCCAAATATATAATCAATTCTACACCAGAATTTTTTCCAAGTTTCTAAGACGGTCTTGGTGCAAAGTACATACATCATGTAATGCCTTTGAGATTTCCTAAAGCCAAAGAATGAAATTCTAAAATTTTACCATAAAATAATACATCAGAAAACATATCCTTCATTATTTTCCAAAGCTAGCATCAACCCAACCCAATCATTAAGTGTCTAAAGTACCTAGCATAAGCACCTATGCTAGGTACTAGGGGCACATAATCTCCGTATTCAAAAGTTAAACTCATATTCAAATTATGAAAAAGTATAATCTAAACTTGCTTGTGCTTCTGGTATAACAAATAATCAGTCATTGCCACATGGCCGATAGAGCACCTCTTCTTCTTTGAATGGATACTAAGGGACTTCCTGTGCTTTTCATCCCTAGGTCATGTCAAGCACAAAGCCAGGAATGAGATATCATTGTCCTCTGTCTTACTCTTACAGCTCTCAATGGCTCAACTCATCTAAGTCTTCCTCTTTTACTTTTTCCATATCATGATGTTTGCAAATTTTTATAATGATTTTTTAATGAATAAAATGATCTGGAAAAATATTTTTTCAGTTTTTATTTCAATAAAACAAGAGGCAACACTTGCTGTATAAAGTACTGCATATGGAGAACATTTACACAAACATACAAAACTTCAAAAAACTAAACTCCAGTTTATTTCCACAGCCTTAAAAAGGTATAGAGCACATAAAAATATCCAAAATCATGTTTGTTCTTTAGGAATGTAAACTCCAGGAATACAATTAGAAACAGTTATGCTTGCTAGGAAGAAATTAGTATCACTGCATGATTTGAAGTAAAGATGAAAAGTATACTCTCAGGTCTTGATGACAGAAAGCAACAGCCTGTGAAATAGGATCTTGTGTTTTCCAGTAAAAGCTTCATATTCAGACACAGGTACTCTAGAACTCTACTATCAAAACACAAAAACATCTTCAAAAGTGTTCACTGCCAGTCTCTTCAGACATGCACAAGTTATAAAATACAGAAGACAACATATTTATGCTCTCTGATGAGAAGTTAACAATATTAAATATACATCTGAATGAATCAAAGTTATTACGTATAATTCCACTAGGAAAAAATCTAAAAGTATAATTTCATGCTAATTAAAGGACTAGAGTGTTTTAAGTCTTCATTCAAAGATTGGGAAAACATTATTATACATTAATTTCTATCTACAATGCTTAATTTAAGTACCCATCCAATCATTTGTCTCTCTAAATGGGTTTTAAAAATATATCCTCTAATTACATTATTCAACGTATGTATTTCCTTGATGTGCTTTCCTTTAATATAGATTTATTGTGCCTATGACTCAAACATTAAACTGCCTTAAATACTTGTTTTAAATTATGTGTGAGTGCCTCTTTCCCTTCATAATCTAACAGTTTAAATGTTTTTGTTTTACTTTTTCCAAAATAGGCAAAATCCCTTAATAAAATAAGGGATTATGTTGATCTATTTGGTTTGAAAAATATATTTTTCCCTTTAAGTCAACTTTAAAAAAAAAAAAGAGCAATGTTTGCTGAGCAGCTGCTTAACAATTGAAAAGAGCAATGAAATACTGCTTTTTCAAAACAAACTTTAGTCATCATTTAAGGACTAAGAATTTCCACTCTTCAAGTCTACAGAGCTTGTCTTAAAGAGTTCCACAGTGGTATACAAAAGACTCCAGGGTGCTTTCCTGTGGCTGCAGGAAGAAAAAGGAAGACACTTGCCCTGGGTACTCTGGGATACTCCCTTGAAAAGTCTACTTTTTTTTCTCTCCTGTTTGGATTCCAAGAGGCTAGTGCTGAGTCCAGTGTAACCAGAACACCCCACCAGCTGGGTTTCAAGAGTGAGAGACTGGGTAACTTCAAGAATCTCTGGAGTTTTAAAATGTGCAGTGGAGCTTATATCCTCTGAACTATGAGTATGAGACCCCGGTTCTGTGTGGCATCCTCTTGGTTATTATTCTGGATACACAAGAAGTCTGTGACCATTAGCATTTTTATAGGGAAGTAACCTACCACAGCTACCACCTTTCAAATTTGAAAGTTGAGTAGAAAAAGAGTTAAGTAGGCATAATAACAATTGTTGCCACAGTAATATTATCCCATTTTCATAATTATTAGAAAAACTTTCAGGGTATATCCTTTTTTGAAATAGTATCAAAGGTACTACAAAAATTTTTTGATTAACATGATTCCACATTGAAGGAAATCAGCTGGTACAAATCAGTTGGAGCAAAAATTTAGAATCACCCATTCAATGAGTAAGCCTTCAAAGAAATTTTTAAAAAGAATACACACATGCAAATTTGTTGTGCATTGTTTAAATGGATCCCTACTGTACTTGAACTTGGAGGCATCTATAGCTCTGATTTCATTTATGGTTAACAAGAAAAATGCTAAATGTTACATTTGTATCACAAAAATTAATGAGGATCATTAGGAATTTAGAGTTAGAAAACTTAAGAAGTCATGCATCAATGTTATTAAAAATTATTTGTCAAAAACAATGACAATTATAATGATGTACTATCTACTGTGTTTGATCTAGTGTTGTGAGGCCACTGAAAATCCAATGTATTAGACAACTAATTTGCCTGAACTCTGATACTCTCTTCTCAAATACTAATGTGCATAAAAACCACTTGGGATCCTGTTAAAATGATGATTTGATTCACTAGGTCTGGACCTGAAATTCTTCATTTTTAACAAGATGCCAGGTGACACTGGTCTTTGAACCACTTGAGTAGCAAAGGCCAAGAATAAAACCCAAATGAGGTTTCATTACAGTGCTAAAGCTTTAAGGTTTGATCTCTCATTTGTGCCAGATAATGTTTCTGCAAACTTACTCTGTACCTCAAATTGCTTAACAGGCCAGACTTTTAAATTAGTTCTTAATGTTAATACTGTTAGTAACTATGCACAGGGGAAATTTTTTTGTTACGGAGTTACAAAAAGACAACAAGAAATGCACAGTGACATTTTACAAATATTTTACATTGTACACAGAATTACTATTAAATTAATACAATGTCAACTTTCTTTAGTTGCCCTACAGTTTTTGACTATACTTCATGACAGTCAATATTATTCCATTTTATTGCTGGAAGTAAAAATACCAAATACAGTTATGTTAAACTACATTGTACTCAGGGATAATGGGTAAAAACTAAGTCATGCCTTTTGAAGAATTAGGTTTAGACTGGTAAGCAAAGAATTATGGTCAAGCCATATTCGGAGTGTAAATGCTTTAGCACACTTCAACACATACAAGTTTTTCATGTGTTTGAGCTGTGCAGAAGCAGGAAGAAGAGGAAAGCACTAGCATATTCTCTTTGTGACCAAAGCTAGGGACCATGAGGAAGAACACCACTGCATACTACAAGTAAAGCAGCTCAAGAGGTGGACAGCTTCCCAGGCCCTCCTCCCCAGTCACCTCCTCTCATCCTCAGCCCTTCCTCCTCTGGCTCACTCTGAATTAGTTTTTAGGTATACTTGCTTTACAGGGAGCCTCAACCAGAGCCAAACTGACCACCATTAGAAAACACTAAACATTTATGTCCATCTAGAGGTCATTTAGTCCTCAGTTGCTACAGAAAAGTTTGTTCAGCTTCTGCCTTGTTGCCTTTCTTATTTCTGTTTTTTGACTGGGGGCAAGTGAATTGACTCTTCTTTCTATATCATAACAAGAACATTGAAAACAGGCCTGTTCACAAACAAGAAACACATTTCACTCTTCATATTTTAAATTTAAGAATACAACCATAAGCAAATCTAAATTAGTTTACATGTAAATGTCCTTTGTTCATATTTCACTCTCTTTATTTTTTTCATGTCATTTTACAGATGAAAAATGTATCTAATTTCCTTCATTTGCAGATAAACAATTCAATATCACAGAGTTGATACTGGTTTCTTGAGAACTGTGCTGCAAGATTTACAGTGATATCCAGGAAGTCTTCAGTGATGTGTGCTCTAAGTTAAAGGAATTCACACTAACTAGGATGTCCAAAGTCCAGCAGCAGGGTCAATCAGCTTTATGGCCTATCACACCTTCAGAATTGACAGAGATTTTCACCTGCTAAGTTCACATCAAACACTTCAAACAACATTTTCTACCAGCAATCTGATTTTTGGCAAAAAATATTCCAAACATATTAAGAGAAATGCCCCTACCCATCTCTGGAATCACAGAATCATCTCAAGGTACTGAGTTGTCAGGCATTTTCCAGTGCTTTGAACAAAATGTTCTAATCTTCAAGATGATCTGGTGACAAACATTTTTATCAGGCATTTTTCACACTCATCCCTTTTGTTTTCTCACATGCCTGGTTGTCAGCATGGCTTGCTGAAAGGCCAGCTGTGCAAATCCTGAACTTGCTCCTCTGCCCCATTCTTTATGACACAGTCCCCTTACATGAGACACCCTTTGACTCTGAAGGGCAAACACAGTTATGAAAATAGGAGGCGTTAAAAACTAACTCACAACCTCACAGGAGATGTAACCAACTTGATCAGACAACCTGCCAAAATCTACTGTCACACTGACAATCTCAGGGCAACAGTAACAAATAAGATTAAAACAAAAAAGAATCAAACCAAGGCAGGAATGGGCGGGGAGGTGGGGGCAGGAGGGACCAAACATCAAGAAATAACAAAATCGTATTTCAACTTACTGCAACCTAGACATTGTTTGTTTCATAAAGTCAAGGGAGCCTTCAGAATTTAAGACACAGGGCTCCCATCAGGAACAGACCTGGGCATTTTCATAAAGAAGCAAATTTCGTATTTTTAGGTACACTGGTTATAGGAGAAAAAAGTTACAGATTAATCTGTGGACAGAGTAATGCTAATACTAGGAGGTCTTTGTGGACCTGCTTGATACTTCAGTGGAAGGTCAGTCCTTTCTGAACCATAAACGAGCCTTTCATCTTGGAGACTACAAGCAGAAAACCTATTGGCATCTGTCCCAGTCCCGAGACCCACGACAGAGGGTGGGTTATGCGGTACTGTGACCCCACTGACTTGTTCAAAGGATTTACTAAAAACAGTTGCAGCAGTCTTAGCCAAACCATGGCTACTAGGCTTAGGCAGGGACTGGCTGGTGGTCAAAGTTAGTCTCTTCAAAGAGAGAAGCTCAAGATTCTCACTTTGGGCTCTCTGAGTTTGTTTTCGAGCAAAGTGATCTTTGCAAGATTCCCCTGGAGTTTCTTTTTCTTTTCCTCCAGTTTTGCTTCCTCCTGACCGTCTCTGGTTCTTGCCTACACTTGTCTTGTTACTACAATTGTGACTACTGTTTGATAAACCCGACTGGCTGGTACTAGACGCAGCCCTGGAATAAAATCCCTCGTCAACTTCAGATATCTCCATCAGTTCTTCTTGACCTGTTAATTCTGTATTTCCTAAACAAAGAAATGACAAAGATTAATTAACATTAAGTATCTTAAGTAATTCTTTCAAAAAGATTAACACCAAATCAACTGATCATACTTAAATCAACTAAAACTTTATCATAATTTCACAGAGCAACAGATTATAGGAAAAAATCAAAGGATAAATCAAAGCAGTTATTCTATAAAAATGACAAAAAATAGTTCATTGTAATTAAATGACAGCTATTTAGAATGTATTAAACAAAAAGCATGCCATAAACCACACCCCACTGTGTTTTTAGAGAGAGTTCTTCTATTATGCATGCAAAAGATCAGAAACAATTAGAAAAATTACCACACATTAAAACTAGGGGTACATTCTCCCCAGTAGCAAAACAGCATAAAAGCAAAGCTCTTACACCAAGAAACATTAAAAAAAATAGTATTAGAATGTTTTAAAGTGCTTTTTTTTAGAAAGCTTCATTCTCCATTCCAGATTGTTTTATCAAATTAAAAAATGACTATAAATATCACAAGCTCAAAACTTCTTAATATTCTATACATTGTCCTTCATATCAAAGCTGACAAAAATACAAAAATGGATAACTAATTTTAGATACCAAAACATAAGCAGAAAATTACTTTGGAAGCAATTTTCTGTCTCAGTTTTCATGACAGGTTACTCAGAGACAACATAAGTATGACCATTCCAAGAGCATTAAGAGTCATTGAGAGAGTGTGATGCATAGATCATGCACTTTGATTATTAGATGACATGCAAACATTTTGTGACTGTGCAGCTGTTGTTTAACATGCATCAGTGGCCCTTTGCCTTGAGATACCTTGGAGTGCAGCTATAAAGTGCTCTGCTAAAACTGCACTCTGCCAGGTGAGTTTATTCCATCCTCCATCATTTTTCTTACAGATTTTTGCCTCCTGATCTCTGGCAAGCCTTTGCTCTCAGTTCTAGGATCTGTGGCTGTTTCCTGCACACCCTGCATATGCTGAGCATCAATCTCTCCTAGTGTTCTGCCTTTTTCCCCATTCCCGGTTCTCTCTCCGGACACATTTGTGACACTAATCTCAGGAATGACAAGGATGCCCAATTCAGTAGTATCATTATTGTTGTCAGGTTGCTCTAGAATTGAAGATGATAAGACAAAATAATGGCTGAAAACAAAACAAAATAAAAATGCAAAACAAGAAAACAAAAGACCCAAAACAAAAATTGGACAACTGAACGTTATGAATTAAGCCAAATATTTACACCATAGAAATTTTCATAATGTACAATACTCTGACAGCACTGGAGACGACAGGGTTGTTATCTTTCATTTTCAATGACAAAAAATTCACAGAGCATTAGTTCATGTTCTGCATTTTTCACACACATATTTCACATGGAATATGAACAAATTGTAAATCAAAATAGAATTTCTACTGTTTTTAAGATAATATAATGACCACCTGAACTTATGTCAAGCCTTAGGCAAATGCTCAAGGATATACAAGCAAAACTCGAGCTCTTCTCAATATCAGGAACAAAGCCGCTTCAAAATTCCATTCTGTGCCCTTAAAATTCTATTTTTTATTAGACTGCATTGAGACTGATTTAATAAGCCATGATATTTGGGGAAATGCTTTTTCACTTATAACACCATGGTTAGCAATGCCACAGGTATAGTTTTTGTCTCACACACCCACTGTAAACACGAATGTGGCTGTGAGAGAATTAAGCGGTCAATTTCATCAGACTCATACTGATTCCATAAATTTAGGCCAGCTTGTTGCACTTCACTACTATATTGGAGAAAAATAAAAGCTGATTTGAACAAGACAATTGGCTGTCAGTCCTTTATTCTGAAAATAGCCACTGTAATAGAAACAAAGGAACAAAACCCCTAACTAGTTAATATCTTTAGACGTGATTTTATTCTGTGTCTTAAGTCACAAAGTCATAGTTCTATTCAAAGCTGCCAAGTAACTATCTGTAGCAAATGGGGGGAAAAATAACAAAGAGATCTAGAATGGTTCAGTAGTGAAACTTAAAATTCAAAACAACATGAGACTACACAAAACAGTATATACTCCTTAAAAGTATAGACACAAATCTGCTTGAGGAGCTTTACTTTCTATTTTCAAATATTTTTTACTAATGATGCTAAACGCTGAGAAACAGTATCAGGAAGCAAAGAACTGAGACCAGAGCCACAGAGTCGATGGGTACCTAATTTTGTGGCATAGTGGTATTAAACTATGGATGCCTGCCTCCTCCTACCCCCAGACATTTTGATTTACCATTAGTGTGAGGACCTGGCATCAGGGGTCGTAAAAACTGCCAAGTGACTAACATGAAGAAAAGTTTGGGAACAACTGCTTGTTCTGATTCTTTCAAATTGGGAAAACTTAGAAGTTGAGGTGGGTGCCCTGCATACTCCACCCTGCAGCAGTATGCACCCTTGGAGGTGTGCACTACCCCAAAGCTCCCGTGGCTCTGAGCCTGTGAGCCAATGTGTTGTTGAATTTCCTTTTAACTTGGTGCTTCACACACCAAGTTTCAACCAAAGGTTCTCTAAATGAAATTTCTAGTTCCTAGACAGGCCACAGACTAGGTGAAGCAAGTAGCGCCTGGCTGCTTCTGGATGCATGTACTAAAGGTTTAATGAGATTAAAAGTTCCATCCACACCTATTTCCCATTGCTAACAGCTGTCTTCAAAGTCTTATTGAGGTACATGCCAGAGGTCACTGCAGCTGAGAGGAAAGTCACCATGGTGCTGTTGGGTGACAGCCAAGACTTGTCCATTTAAGCCATTTCACAAAAGACCATTAATGGGATCTTCAGTCCCAAAAGAAAATCATAAATGTTGGAAATTATCCCAATATAAAAAGAGCTTACAAATATTAAAATGTAACCAAATTAAAAGATATACATAGGCAGTCTAATACAATAGAGAACACTGAATGACACTAAATAATTTTTTTTTTTTTTTTTTTTAGTATTTACATACATTATTCACTGATATCGTCAAAACAATATGTTAGTGAGCCTCTGAGGTAGGCCACTTGATTCCCATTTACAGAAAAGGAAACTGAAGTTCAGATAGAGCTATGCAACTATTCATTCAGCGGGGAACTAAAACCGTGAAATATTTTGACTTCAAATGTCCATTCTAATATACTAGAAATTCTAACTCCTCAATTCATTAGAGTTAATATGAGTTAAATATCCTCTGACATCTCCCAATTAGGTTTAATTTATTTGCTTAGATTCTTCGTCATTTCATAGAAAGCAAATTATTTTACTTTGGCCGAACAGCCAGAGCAAATAAATTCTGGAAGAAAGTTGTAACTCCCAAGGTTAGGTTTTTTGTTTTTTATATTTTGTTTTTAGCTTTTTTTTTTTTAAGATATCAATGGAAGTTAATAATATAAATGTGCTTCAATGGTGAAAATTTGCAAGAAAAACTAGAAAATGAAAAAATATATAAAGCAGCACTAGGCAATTGAATTGTTAATCACATTTATCAGCATAGTGGTAAGGATCTGCAGTCTAAGGAGAAATTATACTAATTTTTTTTTAGAAACATGAAATTAAATGGCATAGAGAAAAATGAGATCATATGTTTTTCCATAAGAACAAACCTTTGACTAATTAATTGATGTATACTAACACTCAAAAATGGTGACAATGCAAGATTTTCTAAAACTGCTTATTAAAATCATAAAAAGAAAAGTATGTCATTCTATGCAGAACAAGAAAGAACAGACACATAATTCTCAGAAAAATAACAGACTAAGAAAGATAATCATGTAACACAAACAAACATTTGTTACTTGATCTTGCTCCTTAACTAATCTCTTGATTTCTTCCCCTATCCAATCTGTGATCTGGTCCCCTATATCCTCCACTTTCTTATTGGCATCCTGGCTGTCCCCCAGGCCTAGAGTGCTATCCCCCAGGAGGCTGAAGGGTTCATCTCCTTAATTCCTCAGGTCTTTTCCCAGAACCGTTTTCAGTGAAAATTCCCAAAAGTTTTCAAATGCTTTCAAAATACTTCCACAAAAGTTTCAAATACTATATTTCAAATGCCCTGCTTCCCTATTTTGCTTCTTAGCACTTATTACTATCTAATGTACAATTACTTATTTGTCTTGAAAGCATCTCCTGTTATAAGGTAAAATTACTATTGGAGTAAATCAAGGTGGAAAAAACATGCAGGAAAAATGAGAGTGTAAGCTGGGAATATATATTTTTTTCCTTTTATCCAGTCAAGTAATATACAGCTTAGGCTAATGAGAATTTTTAGATGGCAAAATACAGCAAAGGCTCTTTGTTTTGGAAAAGTGAAGTAGCCATCTCTAAATATAGATTTTAGTAAAATGCTTAGTAATATCAAAAAGATCTTTTTAAAAAATGAATAGTGGTTTTTAATGCTTTCCAAAATATAGCATATATAACTAAAAATAGATAATTAATCACTTAAGAAAATTATATAAAAGATGTTTTAAGGGAATATAAATGCATAAAAAATAGAATGTTTTCCCCAGAATTTGAAAATCTATACAAAAGCAGTAAGGATTAATTCATATCTAAAAATGATAATACTTAGATTTGACTTCTAATAATTTGAAAAGTTCAAAAAAGATCCAAAGAGAAATTTCTTAGGGAACATTTTATTTATATTAACTCTATGAATGTAAATAGGTAAACTTCTCTCCATATGTGGAATGAAGAGAGTTGAAAATACTTTTAATAGATATTTCTAAATTGGTTCTCAAAATCACTCAAAAATTTCTCCCTAAATAATTTCTTCCCTTCACTTTGGGGGAAGAAAAAAAAGTGAAGCAGCTGGGTGGAGTGGCACACATCTGTAATCCCTGTGATTTAGGAGGCTGAGGCAGGAAGATCTCAAGTTCGAGGTCAGCCTTAGCAACTTAGGGAGACTCTGTCTCAAAAATAAAGTGAAAATGACTGGAGATATAGCTTTAGTGTTAGAGCACCCCTAGATTCAATCTCCAGTACTGAAATAAACAAATAAATAAATAAATATCAAAATTAAAGTTTAAAAAGGGGATGTTGCATAATGTACAGTGTTTGTCTACCATGCATAGGACCTAGGATTCAAAACCTGGCACTGCAAACAAACAGAAACAAAAATTGCAAATATCATTAAAACTGATCATGAAAAGTTGTAATTTCTCTCAAATGTAATTTTATGATTCCAAGTATCTATTCCATATGTCATTCATGAAACAATCCCAGTTTTTGCTGTTTTAATTTATTATATGGCTACTCGATTTTATTAAAGGTGGCAATATTAATAAAGAAACACTTTACACATTTATAGAATTTACACATCTTTGTGAGTCTAAAGAGTCCATGACATGAGTCACTTGCAAACTGATTTATGAAAATAATAAAATAAGCCAAAGCTTTTATTATACTTATAATGTCTGCATCATACAACTTTTGACACTAATTATGAAAAGTATTTCAGAGTAAACTCCAAAAGAAAGTAATACACATACCTTTACAACTTATAACACAGACATTTTATTTTATTTATTTTTTTAGTACTGGGGATTAAACTCAGGGGTACTCGACCACTGAGCCACATCCCTAGACCTATTTTGTGTTTTATGTAGAGACAGGGTCTCACTGAGTTGCTTAGTGCCTTGCTAGTGCTGAGGCTGGCTTTGGACTCGTGATTCTCCTCTTTGAGCCTCCCAGAGTGCTGGGATTACAGGGGTGCGCCACTGTGCCCAGCTTAACATAGACATTTTAAATGGCATAAGACGCCTGAATGAATTCATACTCTTTCATCCAGTCATTTTAGGATTACAATCTATTCTACCCAGTGGAAGAAAAATATCTATATTTATATTCATAACACTGTTCATTGTGGTGTTATTTGTAAATGCAAAAAAACCAGAAATAAATTATTTAATATATTTGGGACATGGATAATTAATTGACAGAATATCAACTCAATGTGATATTATTTACCCATTAAAATAACTAAATTCACTAAGGAGACTTGGGGAAATGTTTGACAATATTAATTGAACAAAAGAAAATGCCAAAAAAATTTAAACAGGGTACAATTATGAAAAATTCATACACGTATGGAGAAAAAAGCTCTAAGTACTAAAATATGTGGAATAACTCCTTTCCCAGTTTACTATCATGTTATTACACTGTATTTCAATAAGAAAAGAAGGCACAAGTTACTTACCCTGTCATAAAATTTTTTATCATGCATTCACTCAGCCATGCATTCAACTACAATTTACTGGACATCTAGATTATATCAGACATTATTTTAGGTGCTGCGATATAATAGTCAATAAGATAGACAAAGACTGCCCTTGCTGCAATACAGAAACTAAGTAAACAACAGGATTCAAACAGAAAATGCAATGATGAAAACAAGCAGGATAGTAAGGAACAAAGACTACTTTAGACGGGTGGTCTGGGAAAACCTCTTTGTGGAAGGGATATTTAAACTGAGATTTGAATGACGTGGTGCTGGCTACACAATGATCTGCAGGAAGAGTGCAAACTGGCACCTTTTCATAATTCAAATTTTAGCTCAAACATCCCAAATAACTAGATCAAGTCCTTAAGGGAGAAATGATTTAGTATGTTAAAGGGATAGAAGGAAAAGAGTCTAGTGGATCAGGGTGAAGCGGTCTTAAACAAGGTCCGAGCAATAGGTCATGAATGTCATGATAGGAAGGTTGGATTTCATTCCAAGCGCAATGGGAAATTATTGACAAGCACAAAGATAAACTATTTGCACATTTTATTAGCATCTTTTATCAACAGAAATAACATTGTGTAATACCAAATATTGAGCATGAAGTATACACGAAGTTAGAAAAGATAGCATTGTAGCAATGTTCAACCTCAGCCAGTAATTTGCAAAGCAGATTAGAGAAAATATAAGCTGCCACGAAAACGGAATAAGTACCAAGAAGTTAAAGGGCTGCTCTCTGATCAAGGATGAAAACAAAAACATAGACATAGAAATCCTGCTCTTTCAGTAAGAAAAGAGCAGCCTGGGGCACACAGATAAAGGCTGGACCAGAATAAAATTATTCTGGTTTAGACTCACTGGAGCTATTTCCAGTTTTCTAAAGTAAAGAACAGTCAAATATTTCACGTTTGTTGTGTACATAGAAAATGATGGAATTCTCCTTATTGAGGTGGATTCAAACACCCTCAATAACTTCTTTTGTCATCTTTATTAAGTATCAAGTTTAAAAAAATCACGCACTTTGAGAATTGCAGCATAAAAATACTGCTAGCCCAGGTGAATGCTTTATGAATATTAAAGATCCTTGTGACGAGAGAAACCAACAGATAAGTAACACCTATTACAAAGCTATCTATAAAAGCTAATTTCTTCCTTGGTGTGCAATGTGCAGCAAATGCACATAAAAAAGTGAAGGGGGACAATGGTCATTAATAAACAACATCTTCCTTAGCTACAGCAAGAATTATGCAAGGCCTCCTTAGTAAAAATGTAGAAAATGTAGAAAGCAGTAATTTACAAACCAGTGCTTTTGCCTCATAAGACTGATAATTCTGAGCTGTCTTGCTGCTGTTATGGATTGGATTGGTTTTTTGTCTTTTTTTTTTTTTTACTTTATTATATCTGGAAATTGAGTAAGATTTTTTGTTCTCTTAAAAAATTGGATAAGCCAGAATTCTCTACAGTCTTTCCTCTCTTAAGCCTAATGTTCACATGTGTCAAATGTACCAACAACATGACATTTTAGCTCTTTGGCTACTGTGTCCTTTTTTGTTGAGTCACCTAACATTTCCTAATACTTTTCTTTGCTCTCCATAAATATAAAGTTTTATATCAAAAATGCCAGTTAAAATTAATGCAATGTTCAGTCAGAAGGAAATGCTTATTTTTGGCCCAAATGTTTTATCATCTATATTGGGAAAGGAAAATTTGTTCTTCAAATAGCATCTTAGAATCTAGAAGCAATGGAGCTTCTAAAAAAAAATTTTTTTTTTTTTTTGTGCCAGGGATTGAACTCAGGGATACTCGACCACTTAGCCACATCCCCAGCCCTATTTTGTATTTTATTTAGAGACACAGTCTCACTGAGTTGCTTAATACCTTGCTTTTTGCTGAGGCTGGCTTTGAACTCGTGATCCTCCTGCCACAGCCTCCAAAGCCACTGGGATTAGAGGCATGCACCACTGTGCCCAGCCCAAAATTATCTTTTTTATAAAATTGCCATAAATTGTTTTAATTTTCCTTCAGTATAAATAACTCCTAAAATAAAGCATACGCATTATAAACTTTTAACTGAAGCTACAGAAGTGATTTCAATATCCAGTTCTTAAAGTTTGCTACTCCTTGAGCAAAAATAGATTTTGCTACTTTTAATTTTAAAACTAATGTAATTAATTTAAATAACTTTTAAACTTTTAAAATTATTACCATTTCTTTGCTTTTTAAAATGCTTTTGTTAACTCCAAGCAACTTTATTTCTCCTCAATTTATGACTTTTCTCAGTCATGAAATCTGATTCACAAAATAAATATTCCATCTGAGAATTTATGACAGTCTGCTCTCTGTAGTATGTAGAAAGATGATCTTTAATGTTTTAAAATATTTATAAACAATTATTTTTAAAGTATTTTACTGAAATATGCTTATAATTTTTCACATTTGTTCAATAGTTAGAAAGTAGTTTCATGCCTCATCAATGATATTGTATTAAAATTTATTAACATTTTCTATGTAACTAATCAGTTTTAAATAAATTATTTTCAAATATGAATTGCACTTTTTATTGTTGCTCATTTCCCCCAATCTAATAAATTAGTACGAAATCACTGAGCAAATAGACACAATTTCTTTTATATTCCCAAATCTCTAACTTTGTTATAATAATTTAACTTTATGCTATGGCATTCATTAAATAGAAACAGTTCTACACACCAAAAATGTAATAAAATTATTGTAACAAGATGAAACTGTACTTTCTTTGGATTCAATATATGTAAATTGTATTTAGTTTGAGTTCTCATTGAAACATTTCCTATGATTATATATTCTAAAATTTGCAGGGTACTTATTTTATATCACTAAGTTAGAAAGAAGATTTGAAAGAGATATAGTTCTTGCCAGGCATAGTGATGCAAACCTGTAATCCTAGTGGTTCAGGAGGATCACAAATTCAACACCAGCCTCAGCAATTCAGTGAGGCCCTGAGCAACTTAGCAAGACCCTGTCTCAAAAAAAATAAGGAAAAAGGGCTGGAGATGTGGCTCAATGGGTGAGCTGGGGTTCAATCCCCAGTACCAAAGAGAGAGAGAGAGAGTTCTTATTTTCAATTTTTTTTCACTATTTAAAACTTTGTACTCTTAGATTTTTCAAGCCAAAATAGTTAAATACAATGTTATTAAAATAAACAACTTAACGTCTGAGAGGACCAAAAGTAGGACAAAATTCAAAGTATCTAGTTTGTAAGTATTATTTTAATTATTGATACCTACCTGTTTGCAAAGCTGTAACTAAACATAAATGAGAAACACAAGTTCAATCTAATTCTATTTTGACATTAACTTGAGATTAGGTGAGATAATAGCTATTAAAATAACATTTTAGAAATACTGACTGCAATAGGGCCTTAAGTGTTGGATAACAGAGTACTGTATTTCAGGGCTAAAAAATTACAACAAAAATCATTAAGCTGATTGTTACTATTTCATAACATATGTATACTTTTGTGCTTGATAGTACTGTAAAACTATACGAGTTTATCTCAAAGTATACTTTATGTTAAAGGGCTAATCAATCATAGGACTCTTTGAACAGCAAAGTATTCAACAAAAACCACAGATACAATTACTGCTTAGGCAATAAAACAAATTAATAGTTCTTAATCAACAATTTGCCTTTATGTGATGTTTTAAAGTATACCAAATGCTTTCTACTTTCTTGTCTCATCATCTCACAAATACATAAGTGGAAAGAATGGTAGGTAGTAAGAAAGATGGGGATTTTACTGGCTAAGTCTTTTTTAAAATATTAGCTGGCAAAAAATTATAAGCACTCATTATTTGCAACTGTAACTAAAGCAGGGGACTTTTATAGAATGAGTGATATTTTAATAACTATTTTAAAAGAAAGAAGAAAAATTGCTTATGTTGTTCCAAGTATAGATAATTTTTTAAAAAGTAGAAGAAGAATGCATCATAATGGTGGAGATATTCCAAGGGAACAAATAAAAAAAATAGCAATGAAATTTGCTCTGGAAGAGGGGCAGCAATAAAAAGTACAAGGAAATAAATAAATAGATTGTATACTAGAATCCAGGGCTAGAGATCCTTTCAGGGATCCAAGAAAAGGGGCTCTTACAACTGCAGGGGTAGATGATGAAGATAGCTTTAAAATTAAGAATTAACATTTAAGAATGACTACAAAATTAAAGTTTCATTATAAGAAATACTTTGTTTTCATTTTAGCTATTGTGTTTATTTTTAAAGGAAGTATTTAAGCAAAATTGCCCTTTTTGATTAACTTTAAAAATTAACATGATTTCACTAAATTTTAGCTTAATTTTCCTTATGGAATTTTCATTTTGATTCTTGTTATGGTCATAATCTATTCATTTTTCTCTTCCTTTATTTCATACTTTTTGAAGTTTATTTTTATTTTCCTGTAATTGCATTTTACTTTCCAATAATGACTTCTAAATAGCCCTCAATTTGTAGGTGGCTTGAAAATGTAGGTCTGAAAAATAAACCTTTGCTTTGAATTATTCACCATCTAGACTAAATAAAAACTACCACTATATAAATAAAGCTATTATTTATGAAGTTATGACCTTTAAAAGTCAAAAGCAATAACTCTACATGGTAATTTTAGTTTCCAAACATATGCATTAACATGGATTTATAAAATCTTCAAAATTTTCTCAAAGATTTAAATACAAAGTTTAAAATTTTTGAAAAATACAAAATTTAAGTTAAGTCATGTCAGTGCAATGTTAAAATAATCAAGTGAAAAGTGGTGAGAATCAGGTGGACATGCTATTAGATGTCAAATAATCCTCTAAAATAATACCTCTATTGAAACTAAAACTTAAAAAAAAAAAATTCAGTTAAAATAAGGGAGCACTATCTGGTCCAAATTTGAACCAAAGGGCCTTACAAATGCACTCTAGTGTGGGATGTTGGCAGTGGAAGAGGCTACATGTGTATGGGGCCAGAGCAGAGATGAAGACTCTCTGTACCTTTCTGTACTTCCCATTCAGTTTTGCTGTAAATAAATAAATAAATAAATAAAGTCTATTAATGATAAAATAAAATACAGGGCCAAGCAAATAATAGAATGGGTCAAAATACAATTCTGAAACTTTAGGTTATTATTCAACAACAACAATAAATCTGTAGCAAGGGATGCATAGTCTGAAATATGTGAAAATGTTAAGACTGAAGCAATTTTTTACTTTTCATTAGGATATTTTGCATTAAAACAAACAGTGGACAGATGCGTGGAGCTTCAGAGAATCTTGAAATACATTCTAGAGTAGTTCAAAAATATTTTAGAATATAGTAATTAAAAATCAACTTCTGAAACACCAGAGTGCAAATTTTGGCTGTAAAGACAATTAAGATTTTTTGCTGTTACTAATAATAAAAAAATGTGATTTATTGCTGCAATTTAATGTATTTGTTGCTGTATAATAATTTTTGATGTCTCAGATATGCAAACACACCAATATGTTCACTGGCTTCATTATGTATATTCCTTAATGACAAAAGGAGATGGAAAGGAAACAAGTGAGAAAAGAAAGTTCTGCTTGGCTGCTTCAGTAGGAGAGCCTCACTTACTCTTTTCCCTCTTCCACCCAGATACAAGAGACAGAGGGACAGCAGGGATATGGGTGGAAGGGGAAACATATTTACAGCTCCATAAATAAAAGAATCCTAAATGTGTTTTCATATGGTCATAAGTTAAATTTACATTTTACAGTACTATTCTTCAGAAACATTGTATTGAATAAAAAGGCCCTTGTTGTGAGTTATCCTTGGAAATTTTAAGTCTTTTAATACTGTTTCTAAAGAAATGTATTAATTAAATTTTGTTGTGATCTGTATATATTATTTACTTATAAACATAATTTTATGTATAAATAAAATTAAATTTAAAGATCTATAATCTGATCTATACATTTAAGAAATACATCAAAGATGTCTATCTTCCCCACAGGAAGTCTATGCTGGCCAGAGAGCTCAGAACAACAACATACCCTTAGAGGAAGCAGGACCATGAGGACTGAAAATAAAAAAGCTTTTAATTCAGCAAAACATAGTAACTTCATGAGAAATACTGCTTTAGGAAAGTGTTATGGCTTGGATATGGTTTGAGTGTGTTTCCCAAAGGTTCGTGTGCTGGAAGCTTCGTCCCAGTGTGATACTGTGAGAAAGGCACAGCCTTTCACAGGTAAGACCTAGTGTCAGTGCCTGGGTTACCGGGGATGCTACCCTTGGAATTATGTAGGATCCTGACAGAGTGGGTTGCTATAAAGCAAGACCACTCACATGGTTGGCCTCTTCTGTAATTTAGCTACTTCCCTTTCCATATTGTGAACCAGCTAAGGGGCTCCTTACCAGATGAGGGTGCTCTAAACAGATGAGGCTGCCTGATTTTGTTTGGACTTCCAATCTCTAAAACTGTGAGGTGAAAAATTTCCTTTCTTTTTAAGTTCTCAGCTTCAGGTATTTTGTAATAGCAACAGAAAACAGACTAACACAGCAGGAAAGCCAAGACTACCTTAAAAAAGGAGAATGCAACCTATCTGTAAAGGCAAATAAGAAGGACCTTGGACTAGGAATATTAGATAGTCCACCAGATGAAGAAAATTCACAGTACAGAAGGTGGCAAACAAGGCTAAGCTGTATTCTGTATCTGCTCATGCATACGACCTGCTTTTTATAGTTCACTCTCTTCTATGACATTTTTGCTATCATAAGCAGGAGTTGCTCAAGTGCTTAGAGTTGTGAGGTCAGAATAAATATAGGGGAAAAGGCAATAAGAAGGCTACTTTAGTGAGGCTAGAGCCTTGGAATAGTGTACAACCCCTCAAGTGGCAGCCAAAATTGAACCTAGAGGATATGTAAAAACTTAACAGACAATATATTTAAGTAGTATTTTCTCTTGTTTTGGTAATTTTTTTCCCTACACGTTACTTCTGGGAAATAGCTTCCATTTTATCATGAGGGTAATATCTCCTTCTGTTAAATGCATATTTGGACATGCACACACACATGCACAAGAGAGTTTCAATACTTGTCACATTTTCAACTATAGGACCTACATCCCCCTCCTCAGCCCCCCAAATGTCTACCTAAACAGCAATAAGGGAAAGTAGAAGAGAATTGAAATTCATTCTTGCATTTCCTGTAGCAGTATTTGGGGACCAAGTGTGGCCATGGTGTCCTCCTGTGTGGTCTGGGTTTTTTGTTCTGTACCTGTTTTCACACATTAATGCCAACACAGAAAAACTGATCTTTAGGGGACCACCATATCTAATTAAGTTACTTTCTACCTATAATATAGTTTCATTCAACAGCATAATTTTTATTGAAGAAACTGAAATATGTTCAGATTTTGTTATGTTTTAAATAGTAACACAATTTGTCTTGCTAATTGCAAACATCGCCACCTCTTTTATGCCTTCCTATTGGACTTTAAGAAATTGTCACACTAACTTAAAAACAGAAAATGAGCAAACAGGATCACTGGTTAAACAAGACACTTTCATCTTCTTCTTTCCCACGCACCCCCCCCCCAATCCCCTAAAATGTCTAGGAGAGAAAATAGCAACTGTTTTCATCAGCTTTTTACTCCACCATACCTAATCTCATCCTTCTCACTTTCTCCTTTTCTCTATAGAGACCACAGAGACAGCTGAACTCAACACAGTATACCAAAAGGAGCTACCATTTTCACCTCAGTTTACAGGAGGAAAACAGAGACCCGAGTTTATTTTAACCCTAATACACATTTGGCTTAGGGCAAAAAAGTGGCTTCTTGCCTCTCATCCAAAGGTCACCTTCTGAGGAAGGTGATAATAATCCTCTTCGTGCACTGATTCTTGCCACTACAATGAATTCTAGGTAGGAAGAAAGTTATAAAAAGAATAAGCAATTAAATAAGGGGGGAAAAAAAGACGAAGGAGGAAAATGGGAAAGTTTTAAGAAGATAATGATGAATAAAAGTAGCTTCCAGTAAAACTTTAAAATAATAAAATGAAGCAGACAAAAAGAGAGATTAACACAAACAATCTTGAAAGAAAATCAATGTAAAAAATTGGAAATGCCTAGGGTTGCTTCAATACTTCTTTACCAGCAAATCCAGACAAGATGTTTAAAGTCCCTGTTAGTTGCTCTGCTTTAATATGCAAATTTACCTGCTAAGGAATTCATTGAGAAAAAAGCACTTATTAAGAGTATAACTGCAAGTAAGAATAGAAAACCAAAATGCATGAATAATTGAAAATGCATTTTTCTTACTTTCCTATTCTATTGAAATCAAACTTAAAAACTAATACAAATTTTAAATAAATTTTCATTCATATATGTACCATAAGTGGCTCCATTTCCCTCGTCTACTGCTTCTCGATGATGAATTAAGAGTTAAAGTGACTCAGTAGCCCTTTCTTCCAGGACACTATGTACTAAAGTTATAAGTTCTAGCACCATAAGTGCAGAGCAGAATGTAAAAGAGCCACAGATGCTCTAACTGGAAGAGTTATGTATTTCTTACCATGTCTTTTCCACCTATGACCTCTTATTGACATGCTGGTTACTGCATTTCTTGATATTCTAGAGGAAGTGGGTGTGATTTCAACTTGAATACACCTTGTACCTTCCTTACTAGATTTCATGGCACCATGAGGCAACGAAGCCTTTATTGCATTAGCAACCTAGGAAGGAACAATACAATTTGAGATTGACATTAACAGATGTATTATTTTTGCCCTTAGATAAAAGAATCTGATTATTAATAGGTTATAATAAAGAACATTCTAAGCTTTTCCGTAAGATGATACATAAATCCTCTAGAATAAGCAGTAAGAGGCTCAAAAGGAAATTTGTAATTAAAAACAATATGTATGTGATGAAGTTAAAAATTTCAAAACATTAAATCAGGCTTCCTAATGTCTACCCTAATTAACAAATGCATCTAAAGTATGTTAAGGAAAACATTCTTGTAAGTTAAAAAAATAGACTATTACATATCTAAGAAGTTCATCTAATAAAATTTTAACATAGCAAACATACCCTTTAAGGGTAAAATTTCCCATATATAACAAGAACTATATCATTGAATAGTAATGACATATCAATGCACTATGAATGACTTCTTCTCGGCTTAAAATTCTAAACTGAAAAAGCATAAATTTTAAAATCTATATAAATAAGTGAGGCACCTACCAGCAATGGCTCTGGATATAATTCTAGCTGGGCTCTGTATGTAATATCATCCAATGCTTTTTGAGCTAAATCCCATTCTCCATTATATCTATAAAATTAAGTGAATTAAATGAGGTAGTATTATTTTTAGTTAATTCTATATAATTGAACACAATGTAATGAGGAACTATTTACTGAGGAAAATAACATCACAATAGCACATTGCTTAACATTCCACTCCCCTTAAAAATGAATTTTTGAATCTTTTGAGTTCCTTTCAATTGTATCTGAAAGCCTATTAATAGCAAAGAAAACTTTATAGATGTACATTTCTTCTCTAAAGAACATGACTATTTATAGAACAGAAATCAAAAAAGCTAAGGCAATCTCAAAGCATTTTATACTTTTAAAGCAAGCCAGAACATAATAAATTATAGACCTTAGAATAATGTTCAGAACACTTTATGGTGATTATTCTGTAACTCCCATGGCTTTTAATGAGAAGCAACCACTATTCAGTATCTGAGTAGATATTTCTTTGCATTCTGATGGCCATTTAGAAGTGTACATGGTGTATGTTGCAAAAATGAGAGAGATATGAGGGAAAAAAGTGTATGTATGTATGTGGGGGTGTGTAATATATAAGAATAATTTTCAAAGACATGCCAAACCCTTCCTAATGGAGGTAAACAGAGATATAAGGACTTGGTCATCAGTCGACCAAATAGAGAGGCATGAATGACATCAAGAATGCAAATGAGGACTAAACAACTGGAAAGAGCATTACTTCCATCCTAAAAACAAGATAAATCCAGGTAGTCTTCAAAATCATAACTTTTCATGAAACTATCAAAAAGCTGAGGTCCCAGACAACCAAGTAGGCCAAACCCTAAGATGTGGGCATAATATGAATGCATTCTGCATTGAATTCAGCTAAACCTCTGAACAAATTCCTTAAAGCCAAAGTGCTGAAAGCATGAGTCACAGGCTAGCAGAAGAGTAAAATGTCTGGGGAGCACATACAAGGTGATCGCTTATCCTCTCAGGCTCTTCTCCACAAACCTCTTACAGGAGCTCACAAGAAATACCTGAATCAGGAGACCAGAGAAAGCTGCCTTGGTGGTACAAGGATGAAGGACCTGAGGGGCCACTCATATGGGAAAGGCACCAAGATTCCAGCCAGACCCTTTTCTCATGTAGAAAAAATTTTTTCAAAGCCTTTGGGGAAAGAACAGCACAAGTTTTAACCCTAGGGCATTGGTGAAGATTGATTGTGGTTCTGAGGAAAAGCATAGAAATTTTAAAACCTCGTTTTGTGTGAGATCACCAGGGGTCGCTTACTTAGGAGGGACAGGATCACTGAGAAATTTAGGGCAAGAACCAAGACTACAGCTGAGGCTAGACCAGGACAACAGAAGACACTGCTTGCTACCACATCCCCACTGCATCACCTGTAGGTTACTGCACACCTAAAAACAAATAGCAGTACTCTATCTACTGCTGGAGGAAGGAAGAGCAAGGAGAGACCCTCTGTGAGGTACAGGAATGCAGAAAAGATGAAAGCTGACAGTGGAGCAGGAATATGGAAGAAACCCAGCTCCCAACCTAAATACCAGGTAGAACTAGAGGAAAAAGAAGTGGTACCCTGGAGGTAACCATAGCAACAGCAAAACCCAACCCCCATTCATTTCTGCCCATAATAACTCCACCAGCAGCCTGAAAGAAAAAAGCCATGCCCATTTTCAGGCATAATATACCTCAGTTTTCACTGTCCTATCATAAACAATCGAAAATTACAAGGCACACAAAAAGCAAGGTAAAAAGTAATCCTGTCAACAAATAAATCAATTAGTAGAACCAAATTCAGAGATGATCTAGATGTTGAAGTTGTCAGGAAAATTAACAACCTGCACAAACCGATGGAGATTTTAGCAGAGATGGGAACTATAAGAGTTGAGTAAAAGGCTAGAAATAAAACAGTAACAGAGATGAAGAACATCTTCAGTGGCCTCATAGTAGGCTATATTATGTCTATAAATTTGAGAAAAGAATAAGCTAATGTGAAGATAGATCAACAGAAATTACTCAAAGTGAAATGCAAAGAATACAGACCAGAAAATAGATCATGGCATCAAAGAACTGTGGTACAACGTGAATGATCTAACACAGGGATAAAAAAAAATTTTTTAAAGGACCAAACAAATATTTCAGGCTTATGGGCCATATAGTCCCTCTCACAACTACTCAACTACTCAACTCTGCCAATACACCACTAAAGCAGCCCTGATGATAAGTAAACAAATGAGCAAGACTGTGTTTCAGTAACACTTTACAAAAACAAGCTACAGGTCAGATTTGACCCAAAGACCATTAATTCTGCCTTCAGCCAAGAAGTGTACAATCAATCAGGGAAAATTAAAGTGTCAAATGAATATAATCCAAAGCACAGTATATATAATATGTATGATAGGAGAATTACAAAGAAAAAGTTGGGATTCAAAGAAATAACTAGTCTCTACCTAAGTCATAAGGTAAGACTGTACCAATATTAGAAATTAATAGTAAATTAATAGCAAACTATTTCTGATGAAAGGGAACTAAAATGCTTTGGAAGTGCTAAAATTTCTGGAAACAGTAAAAGATACATTCATTGGGGGAAAAACCTATTTGGAATTTATTGCAAAAAAAGTAATGAAGAAAGGGATGAAGCATATATTATGTTATTCATTTTCATTTTGTCCTTAAATTAAAGAAAAATGATGTGTCTGTGTCTATAATCCCAGATACTCTTAGAGGCTGAGGTGGTAGGGTCACTGGAGACCAGGAGTTCAAGTCCAGCCTGAGCAACATAACGAGACCCCATCTCCCCACCCCCACTCTCTTTCTCTCTCTTACACACACACACACACACACACACACACACACACACACACGAACTAAGTCAGGCATGGTAGAACACGCCTGTAATCCCCAGATACACTAGAGGCTGAAAGCAGAAGGATCATAAGTTCTAGGCCAGCTTGGGCAGCATAGAAAGACCTCATCTCAAAAGGAAAGGAAAAGAAAGGAAGAAAAATGATAAAATATTTTAGTTGGTTTCAAATTCTTCAGAGCTTTAAAAGACATGCTTTAAATAATAAAACTATTAAGATGTTGATTCCTATTCTTTCATAAAAACATGCTGATTATTTTTCTAGTGAGATTATAATATAGTAAAAATAAATTAATAAGCTAAAATTTTCCAGAGATCAAAGATTTGCTTTGTATATGAGATAAACTTACAAGGCAAAATAAATTCCTGTTAACATTTGCACCATGAATCCTGAAGAAACTGGTATCCTGCTACTTACACCTTTGTATTTTCTTACATGTTGTCGAGGATATCCACAAACACAGATTCTAGAAAGACCAAAACAAATATATTTGCAAAATGCATGAAAGTTTAAATAATTTATTTTTAAACATCTATAAGACAAAAATACATTAGGTATATTCATATAACAAACCTCATGTTATCTATAAAATAAGAAATCATTCTAAAAAGAACATTTGTTTACAATATTTTCCTGAATAAGTTAGATTGGGAAAAATTTATAAAGTTAGGGGAATGCTCATATATAGTAAGAGAAATAGATTCATTTACTGGTTGGTTTAATAAATTTGGTCAATTCAATTATTAGTAATTTTTGACAACCACAAACATTACACAGAAATTGTTATCAATAGATCTGCAGTATGATTGTCAATTCCTGACAAAGTTCTTGATACAAACTTCAGGAACAAAAATTACTACAAATTAGATTCAAAACTCATACAATATACCATAATAAATTTCAGATAAATTATTCAGAGTGTAATGATACAATTAAACTTGATGTTTTGAAAGTCTAAATGATAGGGAAAAGCTGTATAAAACAATGCATCCAGATGATCCCACTTTGTAATAAAGAAGTGTCTAGTATGTTCCAAAACTAACATATACACAGTCATAGTTATCTCTGATCTGCAGGATTATAGATCTATTTTCTACTTTGTTTATATGTAAATATTATTATTAATATATTACTAAATTTTATACAATAAATATGTTTCTTTTAGAATGATAAATTTCTATTTTAATAAATTTACTAGAAAACAGCTACTTCCTCATAGTGTTATGTTTGATATAACGTACTCATTAATATAGTACTTTCTCCTTTGATCACTGCCTAGAACATAATACTTAGCCCTCTACTCAATAAATCTATACCTTAACTTCAAAATGCCTAAGTATCACAGACCATTTCAAAAATATCTCCCTGGGAATGTTTTTAATCCAAAGCAACTCTATAGAATAAGTATAAATACATTTGATATTAAGAGGATCTCAGAGTTCTTTAGAGCTAAGAATAAAAAGTAATAGGGAGGGCTGGGGTTGTGGCTCAGCAGTTGAGCGCTTGCCTCGCATGTGTGGGGCACTGGGAAAATCCTCTGATTTTCCTATAAAATATTTCCTATAAAATCCCAAACATGAAAGTCCAACCTTAACAAAAGTTGAGTAGTATACTCAGGCAGCTGAGTAGTATAATCTTTATTCTGTGTTTATTTTACTCTGTGGTCACATATAGATATCTGCCTAATTCTTTAACTATGTTAAAATAAAATCCCTTTTGGAAAGGGTATTTTGCCAATACATTTGTGGAGAAGTTCTTAGAATCAATTTGTGAGAAAAACCTAGTTGTGACTCTCATTCTCCATTAAGAAACACTTGTCTCATTCTTAGGGTAAAGTAGACTTTGGAGATTGCTATAAACTTCTGGGTCACAAAATTCTAAGGCAATCAGAAGCCCCATTCCAGTAAGGGTATTTGGGGAGCTCATGTATTCATGAATATACCAGAACCTAAAGTGGAAAAGAAAGGCCAACTACTATGATCTGATCTCCAGATCACCAGGCCAGTAAGGAGAGGCCTGCCTTAAAAAGGAAACAATTGTTCTTCTAATTTTCAGTTTGAAAAAAAATTTTAAATTCGGTCCAGTTGCATTTCTTAGCCATCTGGAGAAAAGACACAGAATATGAAATAATATTAACCAATTTCAAAGCTGCTTTCCTTTCTGCTCTGCTTTTTAAGAAATAGGGAGAGGAAGAGAAGCCTAGGAAAGCAGAAGAAGGAGAATTAAGGGAGCAAAGAGAAAATGAAGGAATTGTCTAAACAATAATGAGTGCTTTTCTGTCCTTGGTCTTTTGTTCTCCCAAATTAGGAGCTAAATAAAGACTGCATCTTTTGTCGCTTTCCGTAAGTGAAAGCCACACTATATACAAGTAGCCACACACTACAAGTGATCAAGTAGTTGGAGGAAAGGTTGTTTTGATTGGATTGGGAAGGATGGACAAGATTTAGATAGGTTAGAAAGAAGTTTCCAAATAAAATAATAAGCAATGGAAAAATCAGCCTTAGATTCTTTCAACAAGGAGTGACCTGATACCAGATATGCTCCAGAACAGCTGGAACAGTAATAGCAAACGAGTGGGGAGAAAGTGGCGTTGTGCAACCATGGACAATGTGTGTGCTCATCAAGGAGTCCATAATGATAACAGTCACTTACCAGATGACAACAAAGTGGCTGACATTGTGTTGAGACTGTGTGTTTGTCTATGCATGTGTATTTGGTACATATATTAAATTTTATTAGTCAGGAAAATGAATCCACCAAATGGATTACTCGCACAAAGGTACTTTTGTGTGTGTGTGTTACTAGGGATTAGAACCCAGGGCGTTGTGCATGCAAGGCAAGCACTCTACCAACTGAGCTATATCTCCAGCCCACAAAGGTGCTCTTAACAGAAAACAAGAAGAAATCTGTTCAAGTAGTTAGGAAGATTGACTTAAAAATGAGAATACGAGCAGACTTCCCTATAGGTACCCAGGAACAAATATATTAACCAGGAATTCATAGTGGTTCATATCCAAATTAGTCAGCTAGATGACTTGCCAGCTGAAGAAAATCAAGGGAGTCCCTTAGATAATGGGACAGAATTAAACTAAATAGCTTAGTACAGTTTCATATTTAATACTTATATTCCACATCAAAAAGCAAGACAAGCCATCTGTTGAACAGCCTTGAAATAATAGAGATGTCTGACAATAAAAAAGAAAAGAAATTATTTTCTCCAACTTAGAAGACTCTGGTGTATACTAGCAAAACTTAATTCATAGGTGTTAATAAAAAACACATTTTAGCAGTGTCATGTAAACGTTTAGACCTAGCAATGAATAAAAACTTGTTGGCAACAAATTATTCCTGCCCACTTTCAGATCACTTTTTCAAGTGGTCCACACACACCATGCAGGAAATCAAAGCTTGTATTAGCAAAACAGATTTTTGTTCAGTGGAATGGATTTGTGTGTGTGTGGGTGAAGGAGAGTGGGAAATGTCCAAGATTGTTTAACTAATTACAACAATTCATTCCAATCAGAAGATTAAAATAGAATGGAATAGTTGGGCCCCTAGCCACCTGGGAGGCTGGGCTGACGGATTGCCAAGTTCAAGGCCAGCCTCAGCAACTTAGCAAGATCTGCAGCACTTTAGCAAGACTCTGTCTCAAAATAAAAAATAAAAAGGGGTGAGGATGTAGCTCAGTGGTAAAGTATCTTTGGGTTCAATCCCCAGTACAAAAAAAAAAAAAAAAAGGGAAGACATTTGTCACTGAATCTAGTTGAGATATTACATGAAATTTTACTGGTTGTATTTATGTATCCTTCCTCCTAGATAACAGTCAAATCATTTTGGTATAATCATCAACAACCCAACTGAGCAGCAAATCTAAAACAACCATCACATGGCCAAAGGATTAGATTTGCCCCACACCCATGTGGTCACTTTAATCTCTGGGAAACCCTACACTAACACCAGCATCATCATGAAGCTCATAACTACTGTCATCATTTACAACTTACATCATTCTGTCATCAACTTTCTTTCCATAGGCATGAACTAGGCTTAGTTTGACTAAATACAAGTGTTTTCTAATTCTTTCTGATTCACCTTCAAAACCTACAAAGTTTCTGAATTAGAATGTATCATAATTGATTAAGGGAGCCAGGAGTTAATGAATAACTGGGTTTCACCACAGAGAATACAGCAAGAGGGAACCTAAAATAAAAATTAAAAACCTAAACAATGAAAAAAAATAGGAATGACAATTTGATGGAGTTCCTCTTGTAATGGTTTAAGAGTTAGTGTAATTTAAACAACTTAAATTTTTTAAAGTACTCAGATCTCTTCCCTCACCCACATTCCCTTACAGCTGGTGAACACAGAAATAATTTCTTTTGAGGCATAAATTAATCTATTACATTTCTACTAAAACTTTCCTTGGCCAAAATCCTATAGCTAGAGAAACACAAGCCAAACTATGTTTCTCTGCTTTCAAAACACTTTTACTTGCATTTTTCATTGAAGGGTTACTCGGTTCCCTGATTAGGTAAAACTGATATATTATCAATTTTCTATCCATAATGTAGAAGTAATTCTATGAGAAGGCAGTGTATCAGAGTTACAGAGGACAAAATAAGCCACACATATTCTTTCCTAACTTTTCCATCAGTGGTTTTGGGGAAACATCAACAGTGGTTCTTATTAGGGAAGTATTAGAACATCTATGGACTTCAAATATACATATTACATGTAAACAAACACGTACACACACACATGTGCACATAATATATTCATGGGTCCTATCATCTGACACATTGCTTCACAGTTTCAGATTAAGATCTGGACTTCGTGGTGTGTTTTAAGTTCTACAAGCAAAAACTGCTATATCGAGTTTCTCCTTAAACTAGTATTTCTGCAGTGTTGGCTCTTACACACATTTTAGTGCAGAACAAAGTATTCAGTGGATGACAATGAAATCAGAAACAAGGAAAGCTAACCTTAACCCATTTTTAATTCATAAATTTTTGTCCTTCCCTCTCAGCTTTTTCCCTTTCTGATTTTAAAATAATCTCCCTTGGGGTTGGGGATGTAGCTCAAGGCCCTGGGTTCAATCCTCAGCACACACACACACACACACCAAAGTCTCCCTTTTGTTAAATCATAAATAATGCTGATGTTAGATACTTACAACAACTTAGCAAAATAAAACTTTGGCAACACCATGTAGATAACCCATATACTCTACCTTTTTTGAAATTTTTGTACATCTGTGGAATTCAAGTCAGGCACCTCTGCCTTTAGAAAATTTAAAGCAAGAAATATATCAGAAAGACTCTATAAGTGAAAGAGATGGCACACTGGTATTATCTTTCAAGTCTGCTATAATTCAGAAGTTATCTGAAAGACTCTTTCCATTTCTCTATCTTCTCCAATAAGCCCCTTGTCTTTTTAACTCCTTCCTTAGCTGATCTTGATGATCAAGTTCTGCTTTTTTGTTTGTTTTATTTTAATTGATTTTATTTCCAAGTATTTCTCAATAGACCCTCCCTCTGGCTAAATTTTTTCTTCTAAATAATTTCCCCAAATACAAATTGTTTTCTACAACTTCCTTGATTCTATAATTTTCCTCATTTATTTAAGCTATCAAAAGCAATAATCTTTTTTGTTTCTTTTTTGTTTTTTTGTTTAAAGGTAACATCATGTTCATCATGCTCACCACAGAAAAGTAGAGAATCATAGAAAAATCACAAAGGAGATAACAGAGGGCAGCTATAGGTGTGCTATTATGTTAAAGAACAAACTTGTATAATATAAGCTTATCAGTAACAATAAAAACTAAAAGGAATAAGGACTTTCCAAAACTTCAAATAAATCATAATTCCACAAATTAGAGATAACCATTGTTAATATTCTTGTCATATTCCACAAGTGTAGTAATCATAATATACCTTATGGTATACATGGTTGCCATCAGACTATATATACTATTAAATATGTGAATACTATTAAATACTTGTAGATAAGGAATTTTTAATGTTTGCATAATATACCCAAGAATATTTAATTTACTTAACCAACACTTTAACTCAATTTTTCTTTGTAAAGGAAAACTTAAAAACATGCATCTCCTACTTATTTCTTTGTACCAAATTAAAGGATGGTAAAAATAAATAAATAAAAGCAAACAACACAACAAAAAGCCCAACCACATTCCAAAAATAGTAAGCTCTTAGGCATTCTACCTTTTTAAGACATGCATCATAATCCTTTTTTGATTAAATATTTTATTTGAATATGATACGGCTTGACATTCTTCATCATGTTTTTTGTGGCTATCACTTAAGGGGAGCTTTCTATGTGTTCCATAGACTGAGCTTCATAGGACCATACTTAATATTTTAAACAAATTACTTAATATTTTAAACAAACAATTACATAAAACAAAAATAACTGAGGTATGTATACTAATCCTAGATTAATAAATTCTGATATTAAAAACATTTAAATGTCAATTTACCTTGAACAAATTTGACACAGTGATTGAAGAGAAACACTGGGCATATAGGTTAAGGCAGCGTTGTAACACAGCAAAAGGAATGTCAACACTTCAAACCTGAGGAGAAGACAAAGGAATGCTAAGACACATCTTTAGAATTCCAAGAAACCAACCATAACAGGGAAGAGGGCATCTTAGGTGAGCTATCGTGTTAAAGAACAGATTCAGACAACATAAGCATATCAGTAACAATAAAAGCTAAAAGGAAAAAAGACTTTCCAAGAGGTAACAGCCATTTACAACATCTTAAAAACTCAATGTTCCAGATGACATTTGAAGCAGGGTGCAATGACAAATCTAGATGTGTTTTTCTCTTCTACAAAATGACTCAATATTCAAATAAGTTGCTACATATAACTCAATAAACATTATTCAGAAATTTACTGAAATCATTTTTTTTAATTATTGTGGTAGGATGAGAAGTTCTGTCTCCACAGCATACCTATTCTGTGCTGTTAGCATCTCCCTTTGAGGATGAGGTCCACTGTACACGACTTTTGACAAACCATGCTGGGAGAGCGCACTCTCGGTCAGAGCCATGGACCCAATGCTGGAAGGCTAAAGAAAAGACATTTGAACAAGGGAGAAAACAGCTATTCTGTTGAAAATATGATGTTTAGAATATATACCATACAAAGAATGGCTACTAGAAACAAATCTTAACAATATTCACACTGCCTACCAAATTTTCTGCTCAAAGATTTAATAAAAATTAAAAAACAAATCACAAATGGGAAATAAAAAAATACTTTAAGTTCCAAATATTCTACTTTAGAAACATACGATTACCATGTACAAAAAAATTTAGACTAGTCTTACCTATAAGAAATAGTATTTAAAAAATAGTACTTTTAATAGATCTCTGAATATCAGATTTTAGATCAATGCTTAATAATTTTGATTTTGCATTGCTTTATATTTTTTTAGACATTAAAAAATTTATCAATAGGGGCTGGGGTTATGGCGCAGCGGTAGCGTGCTCGCCTAGCACGCGTGAGGCACTGGGTTCAATCCTCAGCACCACATAAAAATAAAATAAAGGTATTCTGTCCACCTACAACTAAAAAATAAATATTAAAAAAATTTTTTAAAAAATTTATCAATATTTTTGCTTATGAAACTATACTCTAGTTTCTGACAATATCAAAGCTTAAGACCCAGTAAGCTTACTTTGATAAAATGCCACTTACTTCATGATATACAGATGGTTTGGATAAAGAAGGAATCGTAAAACTCAATACTTTGCTATGTCCCTGTTTGTCAACAATTTCCTACAAACGTAAAAGAAAAATACCTTAAAATATTTACTTTCATACACATAAATTTAAAAACTAAATTCAAATTGTTAGCCTAAACTGTTTTAAAAAGACCTGAGTAGAAAATCCTGAATTTTAAATTGTCTAACTCTTAGACAGTGATAATCCATTATCAATTATTCATAAATAACAGTAGTTTAAAATACATTCTTCTACATTTAAAGTAAAAATAGAGCTGGGGGTATAGCTCAGTAAATGCTTGCCTCATGTGTGCAAAGCCCAGGATTCAATCTCCAGCCCTGAAAAAAAATTCTAAAATAAAGGTAATACATAGTTTCTAGGGTGGCTGAGATATAGATATAGTATCTTAATAATCATTGATCTTTTTCATGCAACAAGCTACAGTTTCTAAATTAATTAACTATTTAAACGTAAAATATGTCAAGAAAAGAATCTTAAATTTCCGTTCCATACAAACCATAAGTTTATCATTATAATTAATACACAAACTACTAATAATACAAAATATATATAAAACAAAGATGTAAACTCTGGATAGTACGGATTTTATGGAACTATGACTGGTGAATATCAGACTAAATCTTTTCTAAATTTTTTTGAGAAGCAACCTATAGAAAAGTTTAAATGGTTATTCATTTAAAATTTTATACACCAATATTTGCAGATACCACTATAAAAGTTTTGAAATGATCTGTTTTCCAGCTTTCAATCAATCCATAAAAGGTATATTTAAATAATTATATGTGTGACTGTATAGTTCCCAATCTCCACAAAAAGTGATTTTGGGGAGAAAATATAAAAACAACACTAGCTTCATTAAAATAAAAAGTAGTGCAAAATTATTTATTTGATTTTGCCAAAAAAGCATTTTGTTAATACATTAAATACAAACCAAATTGTAAACCCCTAGAAGAAGAGCTTCAATGCATCCACTGCTATGCACATTTCTGCTGGCTGAGACTGCAAGGTAGCACCAAATCAGTTCTGGGAGAAATTGCAGTGTAAATCGAAGCAACTGTTCCTCTCCACTGCGATAGAATTCAAAGAGCTGGTGACAGACAGGTTCTAGCAACTGAAAGAAAGAAGAAATGTTAGTTCAAGAACTGAACTCTGTTTGAATAACACTGTCATATGAAATATACAAGGTTTTCTCAGATCAGTAACTACAGAAATATACAAATGGTTTAATCTTTTAAGCAAAAGTATTCACTGCTAAGCTACTAAAAAACCTTTTGAATTCTGATGGAAAGATAAAAGTGCAATGCAAGTATTATGGGCACATGTTATCTTTGACATACTCTGTAACTTTGAAGTAGTATTATTATTTAAAACATGTCTTTGAATGTCTTATAATAGCTAAGGTATAGGAAGTTTCTTCCTTAAGGAATTTCTTCTTAATAAATTACTTGCCAATATATAAATGTTTGGCTCCAGGGCAAGAAATTAAAATGGAAATCCTGGGCAGTTACTCTCACACATCATTCCTGAGCTTATAATTAGGCATCATGGGACAGCAACAGCTAGTGTATAGAGTGGCTAAATAGTTACAGAGTCCCAAAATCTAGATTTCTATTGTAACCATGGTTAATTGTCCCTGGGTAATCTAAACATTGCTGTAATTTTGTTTTAGACATAGTTTATAGTCATCTGTAACATTTTCCTCTCCCTCACACTACCAATTTTCTCAAGTTAGTAGAACTGACTGCATCTTCATAATACTCTTTTTAAAAACAGCCAAAAGGCAAGATAAGAGACCCACTTAGGTAAGTGTTGTCTTAAAGCCTATACAATGATCACACACAAATCATAATCAAATATGCCAAGAGATTAACAAAAGTACTCATTTTTCAAGGAAACTATCAGGTTATTATATTTTTCTTTTTCTTTTCTTAATTTTCTTTTCTTTTCTTTTTTTTTTTTTTTTTTGGTACCAGGGATTGAACTCAGGAATACTTAACCACCGAGCCACATCTCCAGCCCAATTTTGTGTTTTTTTATTTAGAGACAAAGTCTCACTGAGTTGCTTAGCACCTCATCATTGCTGAGGTTGCCTTTGAACTTGCGATTCTCCTGTCTCAGCCTCCCAAAGTGCTGGGATTACAGGCATGTGCCACCGTGCCTGGCTTATTATAGTTTGCAATAAATTATAGTTCACTAACAGGTAATAGATTTGAGTCAATTTACTAAACAAATTTTTTATTGCCAATAATTGTAGTGAACAGAAACCAATTTACAGTAGATATTTTGATTTCATATAAGTCAAATATATGCATAATATAAAGTCAATTATTATTTGTACAAGTTTTAAGAAAAGTTACACTTCAGTAAACATTAACTACATCAAAAAACCTCTCCTATTGAAAAATTGTCTAACTTCTAACAGTTACTCTTCCATAAGGAATAGGTTTTCCAATCTCCAATGGTCTTTGGAGGTAAACCAGTATCCACTCTGTCCATGGAAGATAATAGGAAATTGGAAGGTAGCAAGCAAAGTAACTCCATCCATATATGGCACGAAAAGGTTTCAGGGCAGGAAATTGGAAGAATGGGATTAGAGGTGTTAGGAAGAAAGACTGGTAGAGGAAGGTCTAGCTTTTGGAAGAGTTTTTAAAATTTTTCTTTGTAGCCTAGTCACAGTAATCTTATAATATGCCTCATTTCTAAATCCCTGGGCAAACTTTGATTAAATCAATTTATAAAACTTGATAAATCTAATAAATGTTTGCAAATTGGAAAATTTATTCAAGACAATCTACTTGAACATATAATCAATTTTAATCAAAACATACTCAAAGACTTTATAAATAGTTCCAAATTCCAAATTGAAAGGGTTTTTGTTTAATGAAAGCAAAAGAAAATGAAGGTGGATTCAAAAGGGAGGTAGAATTCATGTTGCAAAAAGATTAAAAGAAATTACCCATTTGAAACCAATACAGATAAATACCAACATCTGTTCAATGTTTTATAGCTTACTAACAACTTCCCACATATGAATCTGGTCAATTCCCACAGCACTATACATAGAATAGCACTATCTACACTTTCCACATAAGGAAATTGATACAAAGAGGCTATCCACCATGAACAATATCACACAGCTCACAAGGGCCAGAAAGGAGTTAGGCCTTTACAACCACACCTTCAATATGTCATAAAAGAGTAAAATAAAATAAAATGTGGGAAATACAGGCAGTGTTTGACATACCTAACTTGAATATATTTGAGGCAAGCAATAGAGCATTAGAACATGCTGTGCTTCTAGAGCCTGGGTTAAATTTTTTAATGTATTTTCTCACGGAAAATTGCCATATATGGCAATTGGGTTTTTAAGTACTATTAAGAAAGAACTGCACCTCCAGTATATTTTCATGTGTTAAATGGGCTTTTATGAGTCTAACAAGAACCTAATCACCATTATTCTCTCCATTTTAACATACTTCCTGAGTATTAAACTAAGCTCAAATGAACTTCTACAACAATTCATTCATAAGTTAGCAGTCTGTATTCTGAGAGAGATTTCTAAAGGTAGAAATGTGAAACAAAAATGTCCCTTAATCACTAACCTGGGAAAATGTTCTAAACTAAGCAAGCAAAGAATAAAGTTTGAAAAAAAATTTTAATTGAACAATTACTGATGAACATGGGTAGGAAAAAGACAGAGAAGTTGTGAAGGCACTGGTCAGATACCAGCAGTCAGTGGGACCCGACCTCCCTCACTCTAGGTTCCCTACTCCTAGAATGCCAAGGAGACTCTGTGTGGATTTTTCAAAAAACAGCTAACTTCATAACAGACTTGAGCTTTGTTATCTTCTAATTATATCCTTATCTTAAAATTACAGTCAATAAAAAGCACCATTCAAGCAAACTGCAGTTCTGCCCATACAAGCTGCCTCTTTGTACATTTCTTGAATACAACATACATACCTATCTTAGACTTCCATGCCCACTGTTCCCACTCCTGGAAATCCCTTGCCCTCCCTTTTTTCTATAATTAATTCAAATGTTGGCTTGACCATCACATCCTCAGTCCCAACATACACGTTCCCTACTCCACTTTGTTTAGTTTCACCACTTTTAATAGCACTTATTATAATATACATTTAGGTGTTTGTTTAATGTTTATTCCACCTACTAGGATACAAGTTCTACATATAAGATGAAGAATATAGTCTGTTTTGTTCTCTGATATATTCCTACCTGGTTCCTGACATGTGTTCAATAAATATTGATTAAATGAATAAAACTGAATAATAGAAAAATACTATAACTAAGTTCCAAATACTATTAGTAAAATCCAAATACCAATTTTCCCAAACTTCAAATAACACCAAAATCAATGTCCTGAATTTCAAAAATGCCAAAAGACTGTCATATGAACTCTTCAGGAATATTTCCAAATTAAGACACTAAGTATTCTAAAGAACAGGAGGGAAGCAACAATGTTAAAGTGGAGCACATTGTTACATTTTAGAAGACTTCAAAATAGGCCTGAAAGGCTGAGTTGTCTTTTGAGAATACACAATGCACACTGTCTCACCACACTAATCAGAATAAAAACACAAGACAAACATATATAAGCCTTCCAAAACCAGTGCTTCTCCAAGTATGGCCTTTAGACTGAGGACCATCCACAAACTGTCACCCATCCCCAACAACAGAAACACAGAAATTGAGAGGAAACATTTAAACACCTTTAAAGCAACTTTATACTGTTGCAGCAACCAAGTGGTGATCAGCAGACTTACAAACAGAGTATAGGACAGTTAGGGATTATCAGACATGTGTGGTGCCTCATATTTGATGTGAGTTGTGTATGTGCCATGCACATTATGCACAATTCTAGTCTGTGATGATTGGAAACAATTTTTTTAAATGGTCTTTCACCACAAATAATTTGAGTAATATTGCTCTGAACCACTAGAGCTGTAGTCACTAAATTTATCTTAATAAAAGAAATGCTCTAAATTAACATAGTCAATCAGAAATTTGTCCTACAAACTCTTTCCAAAGTAGCCTGGTTAAAATATATTTCAACAGAGGAATACTTTTTAAGCCTTCCAAAATAGTACCTAACAAACAAGATTTAATTTGTTTTAAAAAAAAACATAGCTATACTTATCTTATTAGGTTAAGTAATTCTGAACCAAACATGGGAAATAAAAATAGGTTCCACCCAAATGGTTTTGTTTTTAAGGCAAACCTTTCAAGAAAGCAGGCTAGCCGGGCACAGCAGCATGCACCTATAATCTCAGCTTCTTGGGAGGAGGATCATTTGTTTTTTTTTTTTAGTTGTACATGGACACAATATCTTTATTTATTCTTATATGCTGCTAAGGATCCAACCCAGTGCTTCATAAGTAGGAGACCAGCACTCAATCACTGAACTACAACCCAAGTCCCAGGAGGATCACTTGAGCCTAGGAGTTCTAGACCAGTCTGGGCAACATAATGATATCCCATCTTAACAAATAAAACAAACAAATAAATAATTAAAAAAACAAGCTATCTATATATTCTATACAAATTAAAAAGCTTTAGGGAAGAGGAGGACATAAATTGAATGTGATTGCTTAATGGTTATTCCAGTTAAAGTTTATTGTTGTGTCAATATAATCCCTATAGCATTTAAAATGTATAATGAATTGTTTTATATTATAATAAATAGAAGCTGGGCTATTCTACACCACCACCAAAAGAGATTAACTACTCAAATAACAAAAACTTTGGGCTGCGTGGTTTCACTCTAAGGATACATGGATCCACGTAAGACTAGACTCAAGCCTATGTCTCTTTACCACTGAATAATGAGATTAGTGGTGTTAGAGCCTATCACATCATTTGCCAAACTCAGAAACAAAAGGAATTACGCAGATCCCTCTCCTGTACCCCACTTCTCTCCACCCCCTCCACCACCACTCTGGCCCTATCCAGGTTCAGGTTTCCATGGCTCCTTGCTAGGCCATTGTCTAGACAGCCCTGTCTTCCTGCTTATACTTTTCCCATTCTCCAATCTACCCTTTACATAGCTATCTTCCAAAGTAATTATCTGATCAAGTCATCTCTCCAGTGGGGGGATAGGGAGGGTTCTAAACTGCTTAAGATAGAAGTCAAAGCCACCCTGGTTAGACCCTACAGCTATCCTTCCAGCTTCGGTTCTCACCAGTTGACCCTCTTCTTGTCAACTATTGCATTAGCCTATTTGCCTTTTTCCAAGTGCCATGCCTTTTTATTTTTCATGCTATTTTCAATCCTTTTCTATTTCTACTGTGAGTAACAGGATTTATAAACACCAGAATCTGGAGTATAGATTATCACCTTCAAATACACTGGCTTTCTGAAAAAAAGAAAAGGAGAAGGAAGGGGAAAGGCACAAGTCAATCCAAATTACTTGTCCTTGTAACACCTTGTGCTTTCTCAGGCCTCCGTGCACTATCCCCTCTCTTGGAATGTTCTTTGCTTTGCCTCCTGGAAAACGTGTCCTTATCCATGTTCTAAGTCTGTCTTATGCTGCTGCTATAACAATATTACAGGCTGGATAATTTATAATAAATAGAAATTTATTCCCTCATAGTTCTCCAAGCTAGGAAATCCAAGCTCCAGGGACTTCTTGCTGGTTCATTCTACAGCAGAAGGCAGAAGATCAAGAGAAGGTCCAACTGGCCCTTTTGTAACAGCTCCAGTCCTACCCACAAGGATGGAGCCCTCACGGCCTAATCACCCCTTCAAGGTCCCAACATTTAATACTTGTTACCATGGCATTTAGATTTGGAGGGGACAAACATGCAAACCATAGTGTCCACAGACTCAATTAAGAATTGCCTTGAAACCATGTTTACTCATTTCCTTCTCATTTTCCCTTTCAGGATAAAGATGATGTGTTACAATCTTGTGATTCTCTATTGACCAGCATAGCAGATAGTCGTGATGGGCACACAGATATTTGCTAAATAAATGAAATGGAAATAGTGACCTAGCATTTTCAAGGCTATAGAGATACTTCACAATAAAAAATCAGCAATCAATCAACTGAATCCTACTAGCAAATAAACCATAAGAGTACTTACCTCACTTTGTGGCTCCTGGATAACTTTATAGAGTGATGAAACTAAAGAACTCTTGTCTTTCAAATTTGTGGCATAATTTGGTAAAGATGTTTCTGGCAGTGTCTAAACAAATTTTAAAAAATACATTTTATTTTTATGGAATTCCAAAATAAGCATAAAAAAATAGATCAGCTATTGTCAGAGACTAGAGCAGTTGGGGAGAGGGGGTGATTGGAAGTCACTAGCAGGCACTGAGTTTCTCTGAGGGTGATGCTGATGTTGGCTACAACATTGTGAATGTACTAAAAACTATTGTATTTTCACCTTAAAATAGGGAATTTTATATGATGTGGATTAGATCTCAACAAAGAAATTAAAAATAACACAAAAATGTATTTTATTCTCTTATCAATGGAAATATAAATTAACATCAAATCTTCATCTTTAATTATAGCTTGGGGTTAGAAATGAGAAACCAAACTGTGCTTAAAGCTATAGATATATTTTTATAGCATTGTATAAGTTATAAATTTCATTAACTATGTTGTTCCTGCTTCATGTTATATAAGGAGTTGATAACATTTCCACCTAAAAGCCACGGATCCCAGTAACTACTAAGTTATATGTTGTGACTCTTGAGCTGCTCTGCTTTCTGGATTTGGGCAGAAAATTTAAGACGTTTCAGAACTGGAGGAAAAGATATTCATACCCACAGCAAATTAGTTCTCCTACTGTCATTTAAAATGTGGACAACCAATCACAGCTGACCAGCAACACCCACCCACACAGGGCACCAAGACCAGAGAGGAATGGAAAAAGATAAAACTCAGCAGGAAGACATAACACTTTGGGTAAAATAGCAGTAAGGAGAAGAAAAAGAGAGACAAGGAAGGAAGAAAGGAAGGAAGGGAGGGAGGGAGGGTGGGAGGGAGGGAGGGAAAACAACTCATTATAACAAAAACAAAAAATAACAAAAACATATCCTTCTAGAGCATACCCCCTTCTGTAGCATTATTCATTATTTTTCCTCAACCAAATTAGTTCTCTTCTTCAATTTATCAATCACTCAATCAATGCTAATCCCACTGAAGTAGATACCATATCTCAAGATATTCCTAACAGTCTTTCCAAGATATACACTATTTCTTACATATCTCATAACCTTGCATTTCATGATTTAATATGGGTTATGGTATGTGATATAGGTATTTGTGTGCATAAATAGGCATAGAAAATTAAACCCCCTACATTTTTATAATAAGGACACTTGACTCATTTCTACTTTATTGTGAGCTCCTTGAGGGAAAGAATGGTCTTATCGTGTTTCCATTCACATCACTCAGCACAAAGCCACACACACAAGTCTTTGCTGAGGGAACATATTACAAAGGAACAGAATAAGAAATAGAAGTTATCACTGTTTACCCTTCAGAGGGTTCTTTCAAAATAGGTCATATTTCACCTTAGGATACAAAAGTGGATAGATTTTTTTTTAATCTAATAAGAGAGTTTTGTTTACTAGAATGGTAAGTTAATGTGAACTACTTGGGAACCTTCCACCATTTTCTGGAGGAAGAAAATATTTCCAGTGCACTGCTTACATAAAGAAGAGATTAGGGCATTCTTTAATATTTCAAAAGCAAGTAACCAAAGATCTCCAGGTAACATTCCATTTCCGTAATTTGATCAAGAGTAACCTCACACTGAGGAAATTTATATAAAAGGGAGTAATGGTCAAATATACAGCAGATTTCTAATCCCTGAATAGAAATCTACAAGCCTAAATTATAAGTATAAAATACAGAAAGTCTATATGAAAACATTATATAAATGCCTAATATACATAACTAGCTACATATATGTCTAGTATATTTATGTCTATAAAGTTTAAGAATAAATGAATTAAAATACAAATATTTTTAAATTGCTAGTGAATAGAAAGATTATTATAATATTGTCTATATTATCTAGGCAAAAACTGGAACATTCACTAAAAACACAAATTATAATTCTCAGTGTATATATCAATTTAGCTTCACAAAGTATAATCTTTTCTGTGAAATAGTCAAAGGCAGAAAAAGATAGCTCTTTTTCTGAAAAGTCAAGCTCTGCAAAATACCTTGGACTAGAGCCACTACTATTGAATGAGAGAAAGAGTATATTAAAAATTAGTGCAATCACTATTATAAATTACTCACAATACTGTCATTATTTCATTTTATGAATGTCTGCAGAAGCAGGAGGGAATATAACTGCTATGCTTACAAATGATGCTTTGGAAAACTTAAGATCAAAAATGGCCAGATGAATGTAAGTACTGTTACAGAAAACATTTAACTTTTCTTGTGGCATACTAGTTCAAAGGTATTGGTCTTCTTAAGTACAAGTAAGGTTTCCCACGTTTCAGAGGGAGAAATGAAGATGAAAAGTAATAATGGGAAATTATGTTGAAATTATTCTTGGCACAATTTGAAGAAGACAGATGCTTCATACTAAAGTATCATTTGGCAGATGGTTTTTCAAAAATGTAAGGAAATAATATGGGTTGGGTAGAAAAGAATTAATGAAGATGGACAGATGGGTAAAGAACCAATAAATAAAACAACCCTGTTCAACAACATCACACTTAAAACTGGATTTTGAGTAACACTGAGATTTAGTGACTATCAGGAAAAAAATTAGGAGTCCGGAAATCTGTTAGTTAAATCTACACACAGCACTGAAAAAAAAAAAAAACACAATATAATTTGAAAGATAATATTGTATAAATGAATCTTTGAAAAGACAGAAATTAAACCATTCATGAACTCTTAAAATGAAAAATCCAAGTTTTATCACTTCATTGTTTATAATGAAAATACTAATAAGAGACTGAACAGCTTTTCCAAAGGAAAAAAATTTCTTTAATTTTTAAGATTTTCAATAAAAGATTTGTACAAAGAAAATTGCTGTATCTGTGCATTTCAGAGTCTTTTGAGTCAAGTTTTGAGGTTAGGAGTTCAAATTGTTAGGAGTTCATGAAAGAGTGTAGAACTAAAATCATCTCCACAGAGCACCTAGTTCAAATTTTCTGAAGACAATGAGGTGTGGAGAGGTTATATGATTTTCCCAATGTCATAAAACCACCTAGTAGGAGAATTAGGATTAGATCAAAGAGTATATAACTCTAGGCTCACTTAATCAATCACAATGACTTTGGCCTTATTAGCGCCATGGTTATTATTAAACAACCAAACTGAGATTTCTCTAATAAGTATGTACCCCCCAAACCTCCTTTCTTGAGTATTTTAACTAAAATATGTACTTTAATAACACAAATTATTTCAAAAGACAAGTTAGGGGCTGGGATTGTGGCGCAGGGGTAGCATGCTTGCCTAGCATGCGTAAAGCACTGGGTTCGATCCTCAGCACCACATAAAAATAAAATAAAGATATTCTGTTCACCTACAACTAAGAAAATAAAAAAATATTAAAAAAAAAAGACAAGTTACTCTAATTTTAAAAGTACTTAGCAGATTTATTCCCAATCTTCTACCTCCTATTACCTCTGGTATGCTGGTTTAGCCTGACAATCTTGTTCTTTTTATCAAACACAAAGCTGAATTCAACACACATTAACATAATTCAAAATAACACTCAAAATCATTTTCAGGAATTCCCATCAAATTAGCCAAGGAATAGGAAATTCCTTAAACTGGCTATAATAAAGACTTGAAGATAATTTAAAATATTTTTGTTATCAAATCTATTAGAAACTGGGTAAATTTAATCTGTGGGGTCAAAAGAAACTAAATTACATTATTTTTTATTCCAGGTGGCCTATGATTTCACTTTCTCCTTCCAATGGAAAAATTTCCTTACCTTTACATTAAATTAATTTTAAAATGTAATAAAACATTGCTACCCAGATAATGTATATCTTATTGGTAAAATACTACTTAGTACTTTCAGCTATTCATACTCTGGCTTCTTTTAGTGGAAGGCAGTATTTAGAAAATAAGACCTGGTGCGCTCAGTGCTAGTGGGGTGCTATTGCTTCTAGGTCCTCTCTGACAAGAGTGCTAGGAAATATGCACATATGATACATACTTAGAATCCATGAGTGTATACTGACTCTTCCAATGCCAAATTAACACTTGAGAGTTCGTTCTTGACATGCCCCATTCTATTTTTGTAATTCTTACAACAAAAACGTAACTCCCATTATCCTCAATGTATTTACTTATTTGCTCAATTAATTTATTTACTCAATGTAACCAATCTACCAGTGCAACTTCTCTGGCTAACTCTTGTACATGCCATCTCTGCAACTCTTCACCCCAGCTACCCACTTCATCGACACTAGGGCATGCTACTGCCAATACTGCTGCCCTGCCCCCTCAACCCTCCCTACTATAGTTCCACATCAAATCAGGAGGAGGAAAGAGTAAACAAATAGATGGGCAGGGAAAGAGTCATAATTTTCAATTATTTGCCTGAATAGTTGATCTTTCTCATATGACCCACACTTTAATATGTCCTCTTACTACAACTCCCATCTTAAAGAATGGGTAACTAGCTATATTTCTTTTTTTGGAAGCTTGATTTCGCTATTAAACTTAAGTATGCCCTAGAAGAAATGGCACTCAACTGTTGAACTTGACAATTTCCATTGATCTGCCCCCCTAAAAAAGAAAAAAATAATAACACTGCATACCAAACTATATTCAACAATTTTAAAGTAGAAAATAAAAAGCTTTAAAATATCTTGAATACTTATTTATTATTAAGATAAGCTTAGTAGAAAAAAGCACATACAAAATTTAATTAAAGGCCTGGGGATACAGTTCAGTTGTACAAGGCCCTGGGTTTAATAACCAGCACACATACACACACACACACACACACACACACACACACAAATTAATCGAATTATTAAAATATATAGGAAGCACTATCTACTGCACACTTTTATAATGTTCTGTATTACTTCACAATGAAGGGAATCCATATAGATGGATGCTCCATTCGTGACTATAAAAATTGTAAAAGTAAAAACTGACCCAAATACTCATCAGGATTAGATAAGAGACAGATAAGGACAGCTGCAAAATGAGTAGGACACATTGCTTCTCCCAAGGTCACACTGCAATTGAAAAATGTCATAACAACCTCCTTTTCTGAGTGATTATTGAATTCTTATTCACTGAGAATCCTTGTTGTCCAAAATAGATTATCAAAAACTTTGTTATTTAAACATACGTCAGTAAGAATGAAACATTCCACTCTTGCTTGGAGGATCTAAATCATTTTGACACAGAGAAGCAGCCTTGATTTCCAATGAAGGTGCAGAGCTTCAGATAAAGGGTTTCTGAACACAACAATCCAAATCCATGTTACCGTTGGAGTTTTCAAGACAGCAAGATCCTGGGTCCACTTTGAAGTCCACACCAACATGCCCATTTCACACAGCTTTGTTTTGTTTTGAGTTCATCAAAATACTGATAGTTTTATTTAAATATCACCTATCTTCTACCCTTCCTTGTGGACTATTTATCTTTTCCTTTATTTGATGAGATGCCCTCTCTTGTACAGTCTCCCTCACTGCAACAAGCCAATAAACCTGATAATGTCAGACTATTAGTTTCTCCCTCAGGTCTTGGACTGATAGGTTGAACAAAATCAAAGTGACAATTTCAGCCCAAACCTTTTACTTCTGTGGTTTATGATCATGAAGCTCACACAATTATGTGTTCCATGAGGACAGGAGAACGAAATTAGCTGGTTTAGGGAATACAATTTTAGTTGTGATTGAAAAGAGTTCATGAGACAAGCAAACACCAGGTTTATGTCCTTCACCAACTAATCAAAGGTTATACACTTCTTAAATAGCCACTGGGTTAGCCAACTAGAGAAAGATCCACTGGTAGAAAGCTGGGCAAGTACCTTCCCATCTTCTCCCCACTGTTGATCATGCCCAGTTCCACTGCCCTCTCTGGCAACTGGGAGAAATATTTTGACAATGAATCATTGATGGTCATTGGAGAGTCATATCAACATAACCATTCTTGGTGGGGTTGCCATGAAGGGAGGAAATAAGCAAGTAAATAAATGGATAAACTCTGCACCACCACTTAGGAGAAAAAAAGGAATTAATTTTTCAGGAAAAGATAACCATGTGTAAATAGTTCTCTATTAAGATATTATTAACATACTTCTCCCACAGCTATTTAGCTTTTCAGTCATGTGCAATTTAAAAAGTCACTGAAATTTAAACCCAAACAAAACTTCTTTGGAATATAATTATTAGATTAATAGTAAATATTACCTTAAACTCTGACAACCATTCCTCCACAACCCCTTTCTCTGAAGTAAACATTTTTCCACATTTGTTCCAAATCTCAACCTGAAAATCAACATAGAAAAGTGTTAAAATTTGAATATATTTTTATAGTCAGATTACTATGCATAGAAGTAATCCTATAATGTTAAGGCCATTTGTGAAATTAAAATTGTTCAAACACAAATTACCACATTCATTTCAAAACCAATGTGCATAAACAAGACTTCAAATACAAGTATTTTGACAAAAGTATAAATATCATAACATGATGAAATTGGCTCTGCAATTTGATTCAGCTTTCAGGAACGCCAGCTGCAAAACATACTGAAATTTTTTCTCTAGTTTCAATTAAATAATTTCAAAAAGATCATTTGTCTTAAAATTGCAGAAAATATTTCAAAACTGTGCAAATATAAAAAGTGTACACCCAAAATTGAGTCTATAAAAAGCATGAAAGTAATTAATTTGCTTACTTTTTCAGTTTTTCACAAAAGCGACAATCTATGCAAGACACTCAGTTTAATACCTTAATATTCATTTAAAAAAAAAGTAAAAGTGACAATATCCAAGATACTAACCCTATTCAACAGTACTTATTCAGAAGATCAGTCTTTACTTAAGCAAGATGGGAAAACAACAACAACAAGCAAACTAAAGGCAATGTGTGATTTTGGTGGGGACCAGTTTCAGAGATTGAACACAGGGGCAATTAATCACTGAACCACAACATCCTCAGCCATTTATATTTTTTATTTTGAGACATGGTCTCACTAAGTAGCTTAGGTCCTCACTAAATTGTTGAAGCTAGCTTTGAACTTGGAGATCCTCCTGCCTCAGCCTCCCAAGCCACTGGGATTATAGGCATGTGCCACAATAGCCTGAATAACATTTTTATTTCAAGTAAAATTTTTGTTAAAGTACAATCTATTTTTCTTCACCCATCCATCTAAACTTCCTAACCCCCTGACTCAAGCACAAATACTAAAGTAGCTTTCTTAACTTTCATCAATGTTACAATGTAGCAGAACCTGAGGCAGAACTGCCAATCCTGATTGTTCTATTGCTTATTTGTAGGGTAAACTTTGGGGAAGATATTTGACTCACCTTTTCATCAGTGAAAAGGTAATAACCACAGAACCCATTTTCAAGGGATTATTGTGAAGATTAAATTTTAAAATGCAGATAAAAGCACTTATTACAGTACCTGGCATTAAAGTATTATTACAGGCAGTGTTATTATTAAAGAACATTACAAACTCATATAATCTTTGCTCTGATGTTCATCAAAGTATACAAATATACCTTAATGAACAATACAGGTTCTTGCCAATGAATATACTCTATTCATTCATTCATGATGGCTTAAGTTATATGTACCTAATATTTTAGAATTTAAAAAATAGCTCTTTTTTCCTTGGATAGAGTCAGACTAACAGAAAATCACATATTTGCATCACATTATTGATTTGACAGAACTGTGTGGACAAAATTGGTTTTGGAATGTTGTCCTAAATGTTACTAAAAGCATACTAGATCACTTATCTCTCTTAAAAGCCAACAAAGGACAAAATTCACATCCTCAGTTTTCAGTACAGGAAAAACTCTCTTTTAAAATAACTGGGCTGTTTTGTATTATGAGTATTTTGAATATCATAACTGATTATCTTTGCTCTAATTCTAACAAAATTGGGACCCAAAGTTTCTGCCCTAACTATTCACATAAAAAGCAGGCCTAGATCAACTTTTCTATTGCCTTACTTTATATTATTACTCTTATTTTCTTTTACTCTGTATCTACTTAGTTTTATTCTTTTATGCATATTTGTGAAGCACAGTAAATATAAATACACAACACGTTTCCTTTGTATATTACATTGTTTAATAAATTAGGATAAAAAGTCATCACAAATAGAATAACACCGTATCAAGTTACAAAGAATGGGGCTTGAAAACTTTCCACAAAAATTCCAAATAACTCTCTACTTAAAATTAAGGCCAATTTTTAAAAGACTCAGTAGGAATATGCAAAGGACCAAGAATAGCAAGGCAACTTTGAACAACAGTGACAGAGCTGTACTTCTAGATAGCGAAGCTTGCCAAAACTATAGTAAAATTATGTCCAGGGTGACACTGTCATAAGGGTAGGAAAACAAACAAATGGAATAGAACAGAGTGGCCAGGAACAAACCTGCATATACGTGGTCACCTGATTTATGACAAAAGTGACACTAAAATTCTACAAGGAAGAAAATGTCTTCTAGAACAAATGGGGCCAGGCCAACTGGACTATTAAATGAGGAGGGAAAAGAGAACTATGAGCCTCTAGCTCATACTATATGCAAAAATCAGTTCCAGTGCAATCATCTAAGTGTGAATGATAAAACACAAAATTTTTTAAAGAAAACATTAAGCGAGTACTTTCATAACCATAAGGCAGGGAAAGATTTCTTAAATAAGAGGCACAAAAGCACCAGTCATGGGGGTGGAAGGATAAATTGAACTTCATTAAAAGGAAAAACCTCTATTCATCAAAAGATGCTAAAGGAATGAAAAGGCAAAGTCACTGAATGGGAGGAGTAACTTGAAACTCATATATAGATGACAAAATTTTCTACCCAGAACATATAAAGAACTCTTATAAATTAAAGAAAAGGTGGACAACTCAATAAGAAAAACAAGATCATCCCTTAACCAAGCAGAAACTTGACACAGGAATGGTGCTCAACTTTGTTAGTCATCAGGGAAATGTCAATTGAAATGTAGGGTGAAATACACTGCATGTGTGTGTGTGTGCACGCACACACACGCACACACCCCAAAGTGTGGCTGAATGAAAGACAGATACTACCAAATATTGCATAGATAAGGAGCAATCAGAATATTCACACACAACTAGTGTGAATATAAGGTGATATGATATCTTGGAAGACTCTTAGACAATACATATCCTCTAAACTTGAACATATGCATACTCTATGCACTCAACAATTTTATCCATAAAAATTATACCCAATAGAAATATGGGCATATGTATATGTTCAGGAATGCTCATCAGAGCAGCAATTTTTTAAATACCTCAAACTAGGAACAAATGTGCATCAAAAGTAGAATGGAAAAAATCATGGTATAGCACACACAGTATTTTACACAACAAAATATATCTCTATGAATAAATAAATTAAAACTACAACAGTGTCATAATGTAAGGCAAAAGAAGGCAGAGAACATACTCTGTAATTACATTATTTAAACTTCAAGAACAGGTAAAATTAAGTTAGAAGTTGGAGTAGTGGTTGCTCTTGAAGGGCTACCTCTTAGGTTCTGGAAACATTCTGCTTCTTGATCTAGGTGCTGGTTACACAGCTGTATGCATTTGATGAAAATTCACCAAGCCTAACACTCATGATCTGTGCATTTTTCTGTATGTACATTATACTTTAGTTACACCAGTCAGCCCCAGGCCTCTTATTTTCCACCTGATAGAGATCAAATGGGAGCCTTCCTTGTATAGCTGAGCTCACACAAATATTCACTTGCTTAGTATTCATGAGCTGGGGGAGGGGGGGGGGACAGGACTGTCCTCCCCAAATCTCTTTTTCTCCTTTGGCAGAGCTCAAAAGGGAGTCAGAGAAATGACTTCCAAGTAGAAACTTTGAGTCTCACCATCACTCTCAGCCTTAGGTTCAGTGGAACTAAAGTCACTATTCCCTTCATCCCTATTGATGTCAGGCACCACAAAAAGCTACAAACTCTCAGGCTATACTCATCTCCTGTACACAAGTCTTCATAACTTTGCACATCCTCTATATTGATCCTATCTCCTATCCTACCTATCCTAATTCTGAAGAAAGAAATTCCTCCACTGTGCCCTCTGCAATTGACAGTCTAGTACCAGCAGACACTGCTTGCCCTGCAGGCAACCTTCTCAGAGTGACTGCTTTTCCTCAAACAGCCCTGGAAGAAATCACTGGGCCTAGAGGCGAACAGGTGTCCTCCTTCCTCCATGTTATCACTCCAGATCATTTTCCTTCTCTCCCATGGAACCATCTAACCAACACTACTTTGAAACCCATGTTACTCACCCACCCCTCCCTCCTCCATCCCTGCTCTCCTCCATCCCTCCCTCCATTTCCAGATGAGCTGAGCTCCCAGCTCACTGTCACCCTTTCAAACTACTCCTACTTCAATTCTTGGTGATTTTTCCCCTTATACCCAGGACTTTGAATTCCTCCAACAATATTATCTTCCTGCTTGTCTCAGTTACTTAATCTTATGATCATAACCTAGGTGAGCTGTTCTCAAACATTTTGGTCATGGGCACTTTATGCTCTTAAACATAAATTATTGACCCAATCTGAACAAATGCCTAATGGTCAAAACAAAACAAAAAATATAGTCCTGAAATAAAACCCAAAGTATAAAATAAACATATACAAGGCCACATGAATATAAATGAATGATAAATAAATAAATAAACAAATCCTTCCTACAGAAGAAGTCTCAATAATAAATGTAGCCCATTTCCCCTCCAGGAAGAAGAGCTTAGTACTTGGCTCCCCTCTAAGGGTAGGCTGGCAACAGTGATTCACTTCCAAAGAAAAGAGTATGGAATGGAGGATATGGTAACAGTATAGTGGAGAACACTGCACTGACCATGGTTATTCACAGCCATGATGCCATGTGAATATCATGTATGATTTGATGTGATGAGAAGGGCATCTTATACCCAGGACTTTGAATTCCTCCAACATCTATGATATTCTTTCCAAAACTCCACAAACCCAATATAATTATGTGAAAAACACTAGAAACTCAATGTGAAGGACACTCTACAAAATATCTGACCAGCACTCCTCAAAACTGAGATCAGGAAAAACAATAAAGAATGAGAAACTCTCATATACCAAAAGAGACTAAGATGAAATTAAATACAACATGGTATCCTAGACTAGATTCTCGAACAAAAAAGAACAATGATAAAAACACTGGTGAGATACTAATAAAGCCTGGAATTTAGTTAATAGCCATGTGACAGAATGACAATGTACAATGGTGATGTAAGATGACAGTATTGTGGGACTGAAACGAGGTATAGGGTATAAAGATATTCTCTGAACTATCCTTGCAGCTTTTCTAAAATTCTAAAGTTATCTGAAACTTTAAAATTTTTAAATTATTGAAATTCCAAAAGAGTTTTTTGTGTATGTAGGTTAATTATCCTTTGATAATTACTGTGCCATAAGATTCTAAGAATTGAAAATTTCAAATGACAACATGTAGTTTTAAATTGCCAAGTCGAGCCAGTTCCTGGAGGATGTTATGCTAAGTGAAAGAAGCCAAACACTGAAGGACAAATACTGCATGATCTTATTTATATACAGAGCCTAAAAAGGCCAACTCTGAGTAGCAGAAACCGAATAGAATGTTGGTTTCTGGTGGCTGGGTGTAGGTGAGAGATGTTAGCCAAAAGGTACCAAGTTTTAGTTGGACAGGATGAATAAGTTCTAGAGATCTAATAGATGTGAATATTGCCAAAAGACTGAATCTGAAAAGTTCTCCCTACCCCCCAAACAGATAAGTATGTTAGGTGATGGTTAATTAGCTTTATGTGATCATTTCACAATATATATTCATATTAAAATATTACATTATATACCATAAATATAGACCAATTTAGTTTGTTAAAAAATATCTTAATAAATTATACCTTAAATTCTTTCAAGTGACAAGTTTCTTTTAACTTCATGAAAAGAAAATTATCTAAAAAAGAAAAAGCATACAAACATTAAAAATAGGACTTGAAATTAATTCATTTGGTGGAAAAGAGGACTAAGTGGATAGGTAAGTATTTAAAGAAATAGAAAATGAAAAGTCAACCTTGTTTGCTTATGGATTGATACTTTTCTTTGTCCTCACCACATATCATAACATTGTATTTTAAAAAAAAAGTTCTCTCCATTTGCCCTGGGCTCCAAGATGAGTAACAGTTATAACTTCAGACATCACTAAAGACTGGGTAGGACAAAAAATAAAGTGACCACAAAATAGAAACAATGATCTAAACACTGTTTCTCTTTAGAAGCAGACAGCAAGAGGCTTTCTACAGTTACTAACCCAGCCCTACATTTCATACCTAATATGTAACTTACTAACTTCATGGCAAAGCCTTCATTATATAATTTTGTACATTGCATAAACCTAATTAGATTATCAAGTAATATTCAAAATATACTCTCATATCTTTAAAAAAATCTATATTCTTCTCTTAAGTAAAAGAAGTAAAATTTAAAAAGAAGTTTCCTGCTATGTAACAAAACCTCAAATATATTCTAGAGAGGAATATCTAAAATTATATTTGAAAGTTTATTAAGGTTGTATGCAGTATTAATCTGTACAAAACTTAATTTTTATATTTTAACATATAATAAGCCATTCTAATCAAATATTTTATTCTTCAATTTTCATATTATATTCTTATCTCAACTCTAATATTGATCACCAGATTTCATCTATCAGTGTTGTCATCAGAGACACATAACATTAGAATTGTTTTACTATTACCCAATCAAGGAAGAATATAAAAAGAAAAATTTGAATTGTAAAACTAAAAATTTCTCAATTTCTACTATTATTTCACATCATCTTCTTCATTATGTGGTATTAACTATAAAGTGCAACAAAAAAAATATATCCATTTGCCTTATGTATCATGAAAATCAAGTTTCTATAAACTTACAGAACAACCAAATTTCTATACATGGATTATGACATGAAGTTTAAAATGTCTGTCCTATACAGTGAAGCTATTGAAGTAGTTAAGTGCTGTCAAGTTAACAAAATTCTTAGTAAAGTTCAGGAAAACAGAATAGAAAAAAATGTTCAAATTATGTTACAGAACATAATTTATATAATCTTAGAAATTTTTTTGTTTAGCAATGGACAGATCAACATAAGAGTCCTACAAAGGAGCAGGAACCCATGAAGGAACAAAGAATCTGTGCTATTTCTTGAAATGAAGGGTTGCTGAATGCCTCATGGCAGACCAGTGTCCTTAAGCAAATAAAGCTTCTGCTCAAGGCATAGGGAGAAGAAATATAATTTACAGGGCTATTAAGAGAGGTGTGGAGAGTCTTTCTCACAGCCCATTGCATAGGTCTTTTCTCACCTGAGTGAAAAACCAAGTATCTGGCTATGAAGAAATGAACACAGATTTTTTATTCAGAAAAACATTTTTTGATTAACGCATCTTTTGCCCAGCCTATAGATAAGTAAGATCACATTGGGATTTTGGTATATTATGACAACCAGCCCAATGGCTGTCTGTTGGGAAAGCTAGGGCAATAGAAGGAAAGATAATGATCCCTCTTCTCATTTCCCTCTTCCTATTCTCAAATCTTCTAGATCTTCAGAAGAATATCTGATTTGAACTCCAACAGGAATTTTAAAAGTATTTTTCGATAACCATGTTGATATCTAGACAGATTCTATTAACTAATTAACTAATTGCCCACAAGTACATAATGAACACAATGTCAGAAAATCTCTGAGGCCAGGCCTTAAGAAATCTGCAGCTTCTACCTTCATGCACGTAGAATTCTATCCCTCTGACAATCCAATGGGCATACTGTATGAAGCCCAAACCACCACAGAAGCCTGCATGGAAAGAGCTGAGGTCTCTGCTGAATTGCCAGCTGAGAGCAACACCACATATCAGCCATATGGCTGAAACATCTTAGACATCCCAGCCAAGTCAAATCTCCAGATGATTGCAGCTTCTGCTACAAACAAGGAGCAGAATATCTGCCCACCTAAATCTAGGCAGCCTCGTATTTTTGAGATAATAATAGTTGCTATCTGAAGCCACTAAGTTTGAGGATGGTTTATTAGGCAGCAACAGAACACCAAAACACTATTTTAATGAAACATTTAGGACATACCGACTTGGTGCAAGGCATTATGGTTCTCTTAATGGAGAACATTAGGTTGATTAGAGAGATGGTATCTGCCATCAAGGAATTAGAATTTTCTCTTAAAACTTATAATAAAACCCATTGTAAACAGGACATAATTCCTGAATTGTCCAATAAAGGTGATTACATTCTTCTTATGTGTACCTTTTTGCTTGATCCCTATTGTCAATAATGGCAGACATTATGAAACAGGTGGCTAGAATTCAAAGTTTAGAGAACTACGGCCACAGAACAAAAGAAAACTCACTAACTAATAATCATCTTGTCATAAGTGCTATACTTGATCAGAGGAGAAAGCAATCACAATTGCCATTTATTATATAAAAGCCTCTTACTAAGTATAAATAATCTACATACATACATATCCTGATGCCAGTTCCCTAGAATCTTCCTGAAATGTCAAATGATTTTATTTAAATTTTCAGTTAAGAAAAAATGTTTCAACTGGATTTTTCTGCTTTTTGGTATCAGATCTTTAAATTTTCAATATAATTAATATAAAAAATATTTTTAAAAAGTAAATGCAATAAGAAATTCAAGTTTGATAGAATAACTAATAATTAATAATCTTTATTATTGAGAACTTTAGTATAAGATAGACTATTGAGAGAAAACAAAATTTTCAAAATAGATTTTTTTCCCCTCTGTCTAGGATTAAGAAAAACTCATAAAAATTAGGGGGGAAACTAGAAAATTTCTACAGTCCCTGCTTATCCTACAACCATACGTAAAAATAAATTATTCAAAAGCAAGTTGACTAAGATATGTAATGTAAAGTAATACTTACTACAACTAGACATTCTCACAGACAATGCAGCACTTTAATGGTATAGATAGGGACATATGTAGAAGACAATAAAAATTCATTTGTCCAGTACCCATACTGACTCAAACCATCAGATGAACACACATGTTGCTTTCATAATGTTGATGTTTTCCAAAAGTATGATTTTTATCAATTTGATGGCAAAATCCAGAGCATAATTCTATGTAAAATGAATTCAAATTAATCCTGAGTTTGGGGGTTTAAAAAGCCCTCCATTCCACAAAATGGAGGGACAAGATAGAGACAAGAAAATTGGTCACTGTACAATAAAACCACCAAGAAACACATTTCCACTCCATTAGGAAACCACAGATCACAAAGCCCATCACAAACTATGGTATGGGACAGACTGCTTTAAAGAAATTTCTGAACCACTCAGGCATGCATTATTCTAATATCAATAAAGAAGTGCTCATCTCACCATTCTGGAACCTCTTAGCTCTAAGAAATCTAATTTGTCAATAAATTGCACATGATTTTAGTCAAGGCTATTTGAATGCTAGCTCAAAAACGTGGGAGAGAATAATTGTATGTATGTATGTACCTGCAGAAATCCAAGGGCAGGAATTGTAGCACAACCAGGACTTAAGGAAATTGGACCTAATGCTAGAAACTAAAACTCATATCTGTTTTCTAAAGGTAGCCAATTTATTGTGACTTCTCTGCTTTGTTCAGTGCATTCTATTTGCTGACTAGCTTCCTAATTACCCTGCTGTTCTGGTTTAGATATGCGTCCTCCAAAAGCTCATGTGTGAGACAATGCAAGGTTTAGAGGTGAAATGATTGGGTTATGGGAACCTTAACCCAATCAGTGAATTAATCTCCTGATAGGGATTAACTGAGTCTAACTGTAGGAAGGTAGGATGTGACTGGGTGGGTCATGCCTTTGGGGTATATATTTTGTCCCTGGTGAGTGGAAATCAATCTCTCTCTCTCTCTCTCTCTCTCTCTCTCACTCTCTCTCTCTCTCTCTCTCTCTCTCACACACACACACACACACACACACACACACACACACACACCTCACCCCTCTCTCTCTCTGCCTCTGCTGCCATGTCCCAAGCTGGTTTCCTCTACCACACTCTTTGCCTGATATTCTGCTTCATCTCAAGCCCCAAGAAATGGAGTCAACAGTCTATGGACTAAGATTTCTGAAACTATGAGCCCCAAAATAAACTTTTCTTTCTCTAATTGTTCTTGTCAGGTCTTTTGGTCACAGTGGTGGGAAAAAAAAAAAAAAAAAAGCTGACTAAAACACTTTCCTATGGCCCATGGTGGTTATTCTAATCCTATCATGACCTTTTTTTCTGTTCCAGGCCCACATTCTTCTCTGCAGCAAACCTGTATTTCTCAATTTTCCAACTCTAAATTCTTTATATAAACATCTGATTTTGCCTGTTCTTTATTTTGAGGGTGACTAAAAATGGCCAGTCCAGAGACGGGCTGTCCTTGAAATAGATGTCTCTCCCCTAGGGCCAACATTTGAGACCAAAAGTATAGGATCATGTAGATACAGGTTTATTTAGAAGGGGCTTTGCATGGGCAGAAATGGTAAACATACCTAGCATCTAATGCAAATGTAACAGCTCAAAAGAAATCTAGCAAGCTGTCAGGATATAACACTTCTATCAAGGAAACCTAAAATTGTATAACTTTCTTTAGCAATCAAGTATCACAGAAAGAGCTCATATTAAGCTTGGAATCAGTAAAATAAGAAGCCTCTTATTATAAAAACTCCTTCCATATAAGGCTACTCTTATCATGTATTTACTCAATCAATCTTTTAACATCTGTTATAATGAAACTTTGTTAAATTGGTTTACATATAACAGATAGATAAACATTTGTCCAGTACATGAATAAGTGAACAAAACTATAAATCTTTACTAGTTTGAACCCAAGGCCTCATGCATACTATCAAGTGTTCTACCACTGAGATACATCCCCAGATTTTTTTATTGCTTTTATTTTGAGACAAGGTCTCACTAAGTTGCCTGGACTGCTCTCAAACTTGCCAACCTCCTGCCTCAGCCTTCTGACTAGCTGGGATTACAGGTATGCACCACAATGTTCAGCTTTTGAGTTTTATTTTTATTTATTTATTTATATGTGGTGCTGAGGATCGAACCCAGTGCCTCACGCATGCTAGGCAAGTGCTCTACCACTGAGCCCCAGCCCCAGCCCCAAGTTTTAAATATAATATTTACCTCATTAATTAACCCCTCAAGGTCATTGTTAATAGTTTGGATCTCAAATGTTCCTCTAATCTCATCAATGGATTAGCCCATTTGGGAATTTGTAATTTGATGGCATTTTTGGGAGGCAGTAGCAATTTTAGGACATGAGACCTAGTTAAAGGAAATGTTCCTTGCAGGTATGCCCTTAGGCACTCTGGTCCCTCACACCCTCTCTCTCCCTCTTGCTGTGCTTCCTGGCTGCCATGAGCTGAGCAGCTTTCCTCTGCCATGCCCTTCAACCACCATGATATACTGCCTTACCACAGACCCAGAAACAAAGGACCCAGCTGACCATGAACTGAAACCTCTGAAATCATGAGCCAAAATAAATCTTTCCTCCTTTAAGTTGTTTTACTTGGATATTTTGTCATAGCAAAGAAAAGCTAACACAGTAGTTGACGTTATAGCATGCAGTAAAAGCTGTTCTAGAATCAAGGAAATTTATCCTAGAGAAAAAGAATTCCAGAGAGATGTTGTAAAGTCATCCATATATAAGTAATTATTAGTGCAATAACAATAAAGTTTCCCAAAGTAGACATAGTCTTGGTATGGTGGGGGGCAAATTAAGTAACTATCCATGATAAAAATTCAAATCTTAATATGTTTAGTATGGGAAAGGAATAGGGGTCTATGCTGAGAAGTTTTCAGATTCGGCCTTAAGATAGAAATCTCTGAAATATACAATAGGAGAACTACCAAGGAGGAAACTAAATATGTATAAAAATTAACTACCACAAAGAATATGATTGTCTAGGAAGACAATACAAAAAGCAAAATAATTTTGATGGAGTAGAATCACTAAAAGCCAGGTTTTCACTAGGATCTAATGGAGAGAAAAATAAAAGCAATGATGTGAGTGATGTATTTGCAATTATAAAGGCAAAAAAAAAAAAACATTTCTGCTTATTGTAAATGAAGATGACACCATTAATGGTAAACTCTTCACATTTAACTTTCTCATCAACAAAGGCATCAATTACTTATAAAATGATGAATAATTGTACATACTTCCATTGCCTTTCTCTGCCCTTATGCCTATATTCCAACATGAAAACTATTATACATTAGCCAACATTACTTACAAAAAATATTCTAATGTGGTTCTTTGAGTGGATTCATACATATTTTATATCATTGGCTTTAATCAAATAAATGACCTTGAATTTAAAGTACTTTTCAGTTTCCTTTAAACTAACAACCTTCTCTAGCATGCTTGATGTAAAAAATCATATTCACAAATGTTTAAAATTATAATATAAAGTGATAATTTTATTGCAAGAGTACAAAGAAATGGCTTTTATTGTACACTAGAACATTCTTAATCATTCAAGAACATAAATATAAGCTGTATTTAAAAATAAAGCCCTCTGGTCCATTTTCTTGCCAAAGGATTTCTTACATATGTGATTAAGTAGCTGCCTTTCAACTTGTTAATCAAATAAACCATAGGATAGTTAGGAAAATTAAGGGGGAAATGTTTGCTTTTCATTTAAGAAAGGTGCTCAACATTAATTATTTTTAACATCACAAATCCCCAGAAAACACTAAGAACTTCACCACCAGTGTAAATAGTTCGAAAATTCATTTTTTGAAGTCGTAGTTTCTAAAATAAAATTATATAACAATTACAGGCCAAGTTCAGTTCAAACATTATTAGCATAAATGCATACAGTATCTAATAAATAGTTGTTGAATAAGGGAATAAATTTCACCCTTCATAATGCCTGTCAAATTTACCATCTGCTCTCCATCTCCACAGCAACACCCTGAGTCTGGGCTCTTTTTGCCTCTGCACAGGCTGCTCACGCAGCACTCCTGCTCCTGGTCTCCTCCCTTCTGCAGTGCATTAGGCACGTTACCACCATATTATCTTCCTAAAATACCACTTTTCTCCTGAATGTATCATAACACCAGATCTATAAGATCTTCCATAGCAAACTTGCCATATAACATAGCCATAATTTATCTATCCAAATTTCACTTATCATAATCTCCAAAATACACCAGGTCATTTCAACTTCTATGTGCTTCCCATTCTGTCTTCCTTTTACTCCTCGGCTTTTTACAGACTACCCAGGAAAAACTCAGCTCATACTGATGAGTTATATGGGTTGCCAAGGCAAACTGTCAGGAGAGAACTATGGCACTGCATCTGTGAGCCACAACAGCATCATTTGATGGTTTTAAAGACTGATGAATGTAGATAACCTTGGCTTAGAAAATCTTTAATTAGAATTTTTAGAAATTCTAGAGTCCATTCATTTAACTTAGGTATTTCATTAAATATAAAAATATCACAAGTGAATCATTTTAAATGTAGTATTGGGTAGAAATCTGTAGTATTAGGTAGAAATCTGTAAGAACAATTATCGACTGAAATAAGACTTTCCAAAATGTCCCATCTTTTACAAAATACAATGATAGGTATAATTAAATGACTCAAGTACTGCCTCAGTAAATCAAAGTCCATTTAACCCTGACAACTAATACATAAATTGTAAAGTATATGATGATAGATTTTAAGAAATTGCTAACAAAATTTGAACTATAAAAATTATCTCCATATCATTTATTGACCCTTTGCTATTTACCATACAATTGCATGGTAAATAGCATAAGGATAAGAAATGCTTTTAACATATTCACTAGATCAGGACCGCAAGTTGACACATTTGTTATCCATCCTTCCTTCAAGTTCATACTATTTATCAGACTGTAGGCTCAATAGTGGGAACAAAGAAAGAGAATAGGACTAGGCAAAAATGGACATAGACTGGGAGGTCATGTAAAGAGATAATGCATTCAACATTTTTATGTACGCAAAAATCAATACTGCTATATATTCAAACTGAAACATTAATAATTCAATAAGCCCTTGATTGCTTAAAGAGTATAATGCAAAGTGATTCTATTACTTTGCACAAATGGTGAAAGAACAGTAAAATGTGGTCTATGTCCTTAAGAAGCATATAATCCAGATGGCAAAAGAAGAGAATGGAATAAATGAGGAGAAAAATGAAACAAGGTAGTACCCTACATTTTCCAGATGAATAATTACAAGTGTAAGTATCATGATTAAATTATGCGAACTAAACAAAATCAGTAACGTAGAATTTAAAACAGGTTCTGCTTAACTATGCAACTATAAAACAATTGCAAAATTTCTGTTGAGAAAGAAAATAAAGCAAAAAAAACTGAACACTTTGGTAGTATGTGTGTGTGTGTGTGTGTATACACACATGCATATATATATATTCTATATACCCTAATACTTTGTTCATCAGAGTTCTCTTTTAATTGCTACACTTAAATCTTTACCATGAAATTGAAATAGATGTTCAAACTTCTCACTGCGGCTATCCCATGTTTCAGAAAAAAAGTTAGCTGTGTATTATTTCGAACATTTTTCTATGCTACAGATATAGCAGTTCTCAAAACTTTACTCTTAAAAATTATTGAGAACTTATCAGTTTATACCCAAAGGACATAAAATTGGCATACTACAGTGATGCAGCCACTTCAATGTTTATAGCAGCTCAATTCACAGTAGCTAAACTGTGGAACTAACCTAGATGCCCTTCAATAGATGAATGGATAAAGAAACTGATATATATACACAGTGGAATATTACTCAGCATTAAAAGAGAATAAAATTATGGCATTTGCAGGTAAATGGATGGAGTTGGAGAATATTATGCTAAGCCGTAAGCCAATCCCAAAAAAACAAAGGCCAAATGTTCTCTCTGATAAGTGGATGCTGATCCATAATGGGGGAGGGGGCATGGGAAGAATGGAGGAACTTTGGATTGGGCAAAGGGGAGGGAGGGAGGGTAGCGGACATGAGGGTAGGAAAGATGGTGGAATGAACATTATTACCCTAGGTACATGAATGATTGCACAAACAGCGCAACTCTACATTGTGTGCAACCAGAGAAATGAAAAGTTGTGCACCATTTGTGTATGACGTAATGAAATGCATTCTGCATTTCATAAGAACAAATTAAAAAATAAAACAGAAAATAAAATTTTAAAGAATAGTTTTGGATATGGGGAGGACGCAGAAGCTAAGGGTGTTTTCTAAGGTGGTAGAAATGCTCTAGCTCTCTCAGCTGGGATGGAGGTTACACAGGGATATACATTTATCAAAGCTCATTGGACAATACACTGAAAATTAATACAATTCATCATATATAAACTTGACCTCAAAGAAAAACTTGTAATAATTTGGATATAAAATAAATGTAAACTCACCCAAAAAAAAGAAAAGAAAAGAAAATGTGGTATATATACACAATGGAATATTACTCAGCCTTAAAACAAGAATGAAATTATGGTATTTGCTGGTAAATGGATGGAACTGGAAAATGTCATGCTAAGCAAAATAAGCCAATTCCAAAAAACCAAAGGCTGAATGTTTTCTCTGATATGCAGATGCTAATTCACAATGGGGGGTGGGGGGTATTAGGAAAAGGAATGGAGGTACTTTGGATTAGACAGAGGGTAATGAAGGGAGGCCAGGGGGAAGAGAGTTGGAATAATAGTAGAATGAATTTGACATTAATACCCTGTGCATATATGTGCATATATGACTATACAACCAGTGTTACCCTACATCATGTACAACCAGAAGAATGAGAAGTTATACTCCATTTATGCATGGTGTGTCAGAATGCATTCTACTGTCATGTATAACTAATTTGAACAAATAAAAAAATAAAAATAAAATTATTGAGAATTTCATAGAGCTTTTGTTTCTGGTGGTTATACTTACTAAGTTTTATCATATTTGTAATTTTTAAAGGCAAAGTTGTAAATATTTATTCATTTAAAAATAACAATGATAAATATATTATGTCAACACATTTAAAATAATAATTTTTCTAAACTACAAAAATTATCAAGATGAGTAGCACTGATTCACATTTTTGCAAATTTCTTTAATATCTTGGCTTAATAGAAGACATCTAGATTCTCACAACTGCTTTTCAATTTAAACTGATATGATTATTTGGTTTTGATTGAATATATATGCATATACATACACACACATATGAATAAAATATATGTTGCAAAAGTATATATAGCCAGGCATAGTGGTGCATGCCTGTAATCCTAGCAGCACAGGAGGCTGAAGCAGGAGAATCACAAGTTCAAAGCCAGACTCAACAGCTTAGCAAGGTCCCAAGCAACTTAGCGAGACTATGTCTCAAAATGAAAAAAAAAAAAAAGAGTTGGGGATATGGTTCAGTGGTTAAGTGGCCCTCAGTTCAATCCCTGGTACCAAAAGAAATACACAGATGGCATACTGATGGCAGCCAGACTGCAAACTACAGTCTATAGAAAGAACATGATAGGGTACCGAATGGAAGTCTTCGCAGTTAGATTCAGTTCTGCTACTTGTTTGCATCTCATTTTGAAGAAAGTTTTGACTTTGGTATTTTCCTCAGTTGGAATGAAGAGAAAGAGATAGTATTTAAAAAAAAAAAAAAGTATACTACTGTGGAAATGGGGTGTAGCTCAGTGGTAGTGTTTAGCTCAGCATGTATGAGGACTTCAGTTCAATCTCAAGAAAGAAAGAAGAGAGTGAGAGAGGAGAGAAAGGAAGAAACATGTATCACTGTTATTTACTACAGTGCCCAATACCAGTAGCAAGGACGCTCCAGACATGTACAGATTTGACTGAAGTTTAAATGCCAAAATTAGATAAAAATTCTCACTTCCTTATAAATTGGAGGTTTTTTCTTTGCTTTATAACAAACATAATTTTGCTCCCCCCTCTGGGACTGAGACTTTTATCCCACTCTCTAGTTAAGTGAGTTTACCCTAGTTCCAGAACTCTAGTAAACTACCTCTAAATGATGAAAGAACAATTGTTTTATCCTTGTATATATTCAAAACTGTCTCTTTCAGCAAAGTATCTCAAAACACTATAAAAGAATTGACTAAGCACAGCACTATTTGATACATGACTTAATTTTAAATGACAAGAAGAAATAAAAGGTAAAAACTGTATACATATTTAGTTTATGGCTAAAGCATGTAATGAAAAAAATTCTGAAAATGGCTGTGGCAACTCAGTATGACTGGCTGATAGTCAGAGGGTATGGCAACTACCAAAGCAATGGGTATATGAGCCCAAAGGCCCTGCTCTACCCCTGTTCACTATACTGCAGACAGAACAATGTTACTAATATTATGTACAAGCAATAAGCACAAATTAACATCGTATTAAAAAGTACTTTACTCAGTCTTCTTCCATTTCCTACTTTGAAAAAGCAACCAAGTCTATTAACAGAGGCTTTTGAACACTTAAAAAGCAAATGGCCCTGTCCATTTCTTTTCTAAGACAACCCATTCTCTCCCTTGAGAGTATTTTTCCCTGTCCCTCTTCTAATAAACTTTGCTATACTTAAAAAAAAAATTTAAAGCCCATAAATACTTTGTCCTTGCCAAACCAAACAAATCCAATAAAACTAAAATATTAACCAGTTGCTTGCCACTGGCTGTACTGGGAGAGATGGAAAAGGAGGAAAATAGTTATTACTCTCTCCATTAAACTATCCAAATTTCTCTTTCTCCTAGGGGAAATGTAAGAAGTTTTAAGGTTTTGGCATTAGTGTTTAGCAATCTATTATTTGGGAATAGGCACATTAAGAGTATTTGAGTTTTTGCTACATCCAAGCATACAGCTAGGGCTACAATAAGAAAGTACCACAGAGAGTGGATTAAGCACAGAAATTTATGTTCTCACAGTTCTGGAGGCCAGGAGTTTGAGATGGAGATGTCAGCAGGGTAGGTTCCTTCTAAGAGCTATGAGAAAAAGATCTGTTTCAGGCCTTTCTCCTTGGCTAATGCTTGGCTGTCCCCCTCTCCCCCAACTTTACCCTGTCTTCTCTGTATGTGTCTTGTCCAAATGTCCTGTTCTTTTAAGGACATCAGTCACACTGAATTAGCCCTCATTTTAACTTTATTCCTCTGTAAAGACCCTACTTCCAAACATAGTTATATTCTGAGGTACTAGGGGTTAGAATTCCCAACACATGTATTTTGGAGGGGACACAAATCAGCCCATAACAGTACCAAAGATGCGATCACCTACGATCCAGCCATGAATCTGACTCTTCTTTTCTTATACTAAACATGCTTACATATCAACCACTTATTCATAAGCTACTAAAATGCCTATCTGCCCCTGATGCTAGATTTATAAATATGAATATTATATAGTAGCTGACTCAAGGGATTCACAATCTATTAAGGGAGACAAGTAAACCTAAAACACAGCAGAAAGAAGCTCTCCTTAATCCCTTTTGAAATAAATTAAGATAAATCAGGGAATAAGCAATAAAATAATAAAAATAAATGCTCTGAGGAAAATGAGGAACATAAAAGAAAACACAAAGCAAATATTATGCTTCAATCATTTTGCTATCATTTTGCCTTTAAAGAGAGTAAATCCCCTCTTTTCTCTTTCTCAAACATAAGAATATACCAAAATATGCTTTCCAAAGCACAGCTCTACTTTAATTCCTTAAAGCTTTTTGCATTCTGAGTGGCAGTTTTCCCTACTGCAATGTTGGGGACAAAGGAAGAGAGAAATGTCAAGAGAACCAAATTCCAATTAACTTGTGGGTCGATGTTTTAGCATGAGTCACTGCCCTTTAATAAGCTGGAATGAGACACTCAACCATTAAAGAACTCTGCCAGTTGAGAACCAGATGTTCAATAGAAAATGGGGGGCAAAGAGGGAGGTGCAAGGAGAAAATGCAAGAAAATGTGGGTTGGTGGTGGTAAAGCTTCCTAAGACGGCATCAAAATAAAAGCAACAAATCTTGACTACACAAAGTTCTATTTGATTCTCCCCAACCAGAAACTTGGTGGATCTTATTCATCTGGTTGTTTTTTCTGGTTTAAAAAAGATCACAGTAAGCAAAGCAGAAATAGATAATTCATATGATCATGCTTGTTCGTATGAACCTGAATAGCAATCAACTTGATTTAGAAAAGACTGAATTATAAAATTATTTTTCAATAATATCAAGTCTTATACTAACATAACAAATGTACACTATATATTGCTTTATAGCTGAATATGAAACTAAAATTGGCACAGCAAAAATTTCTATCTTGCTTCCCCCCAAAGTATGTGAAATAAGAATGTTTAGATCTTTAAAGTATTTTAAGATTTCTTTTTCCATTACACATTGCTTCGGAAGAAAGGGTTTATTCCAAAAAAGCAAACATCTGCTTGGACCTTTCCACCAATAATTAATTCCAGATTGATGGAATCAAAATTCAGTACTTCACATTATATTACAATAAACTCTCTGGAGCTTTACAACCAGGTGATATGAAGAATGTCTCTTCTGATTACTATCTTGTGACCATCTCAATAACATTGCCTTGAAGAGGCTGGTCTTTTTGATGAGCTACCTGAAATTCTATAACATATTTATGTCTCTCATGGTGAAAACAACAAGTTTTATTCTTATTTTTCTTTATATGCTCTTTCTTGACTTATCCTTTCTTTCCCCTCAACCTTATTATAATTATTATAAGTAAAAAGAATATAAAAGAATGTTTCATCTACAAATAATGGCAATTATTAAAATTAGATATTATTATTATGATAGAAAAGCTTATTAGGATTCTTTTTATAAAAACAGTTTAAATAAAAAATATAGTTAACAAAAATTATAGCAAGCATACTTGAAATTTCTCCCATTCTTTTCTGTAAGAGGCATCATACCTTATATTCCTCTTACAACATTCAATAAAGAGAAAGCACATGGCAAAACAAAATTAATGAAAAAAAAACCCCAAAAAACGCATAACACCTCAGCAAGTTACTTAACTTTCTGAGCCTCCACTTCCTCAACTGTGAAAGGTGAATGATAACTTCTACCATATGAAAATGTTTTAGAGATTAAAAATAATACAAATAAAGCACTGGCATATAACAGATGTTCAATAAAAGATAGCTCAAATTATCACTAACAAAGTATTTATCATTTGGACAACTGAGAATTAATTTCAGGAGCTTACAGTTCCAAAAAGAAGGGTCCAAGAAGAGAGTTTCATCAGATTCTAGTGCCTTCTAACTACTTCTACCCATTATTTATTCTTCACTGATTAACTCTCTGATATAGTAGCCTTTACCTCCAATGGCTCACCATCAACCTATTCCTTAATGCACTTTATAACATAAACTGAGTTTTCATCAGATATTCTCCATGACCTTATAAACAAATCTATTTAACTTTGCAACAAGTGTCTTCCCTTCTCAAGCTCTGCTTCTTGACTTAACTTACTTCAGTCTTCTGGTTCCATCACCCATGTAACCATTTCCCAAAATTTTTTATGCTTCTCTAACAGTCTGTTTGATTTGCACATTTTAGTTGATGCTGCCTCTGCCCCCTATTTCTAAACTACTATCACCATCCTCTCCATTTCCTTATCAGGACCTACTTGAAGTTACCTAATTTCACAAAACAGTCTCTTCCTCTTCTCAACTACTTAAGTGTGCACTGCCTTAGGGACTATATGGTCACTCTCCCATAATAACATTCATTGACTAAAAAAATCAGCAAGAACCTTGAAATTCAGATCAAACAGGCATAGATATGTCCAGAAAGTTCCAAGAGGCCAGAAGGACAACTTTTTATGTCCCCAGTAGGAGGGGGGGAGTGCAGTTTCTGTATTGATTAGACCCAGTATCCTAGGTGAATTAATTAAATAATGTATATTTTTAAAGTGGAAAGACAAAAGAATTCAAAAAGACAAAAATGGAGTTCATAAATGTTGCCCAATTTAAGCACTTTTAAGTCTTACATTATTCTCTTAAATTTCTAAGTCTGTATGTCACTTTATGCAAAAGTGTAAATCTTTCAATAGCTGAAACCTAAAATAATTTGCATAGTACAGTTTTAGAAATGAGATTTAATGTTTTCTCTTTTTTTTTTGCGGGAGGGGGGCAGGATGGGACCCGGTGGGGGTGGGGTGCGAGGTTTGCTGGGGCTTTAACTCAAGGGAACTCAACCACTGAGCCACATCCTCAGCCCTATTTCAATATTTTATTTAGAGACGGGGGTCTCACTGAGTTGCTTAGCGCTTCGCTGTTGCTGAGGCTGGCTTTTGAACTTTTGATCCTCCTGTCTCAGCCTCCCTAGGTGCTGGGATTACTGGCGTCTGCCACCGCGCGCCACCGCGCCTGGCTAATGTTTCCATTAAGTACAAATGACTGAATGAATCCGTATCCACATATAGGAGAAAGAAACTAATGTTCATCAGCTAACTAAAAGGCTCTTTGTTCAAAAATACACACACCAAACAAATATCACTTACCAATTACTACTAAAAGGCTACCCTGTTGCAAGGATCAAAAACAATAAATGTTTGAACTACAATGAAAAAATACTATGTTTCCAAAACTCCTTGATCTCTTCTATGTGATACATTTAGCATAACATTTCTTTACAACATACAAACAGGATTCAGGAATGCAAACTAATCTTGAAGACCCACAAGTTGAAATGTGAATTACATTAAGTACATTAACCCTAAGTACATTATGCAAATATTCATTTTAAGTTTCTCCATCTCACCCCAACCCACTCCAGGATCATTTACTTTAACCTTATTAGGCTGTATTTATTTAAATAGCAGATGTGCTATCAACACAGAACTGACCAGTAATAATTATGATGGGTTACCAAAATTTGAAATAAATTGTGTAAAGGAAAAACATTAAAATTCTCAAAATGATTACATTTATTATCACTTATAGGAAGTAAGAGAAATGTCATAGAAAGAAATTAAGGGATTTGATTTTAAAATAGGTGCAATGGTATCAGATTGAAATTGAGTTTAAATTGTCTGAACTCTACTACTAACAAGGTGTCAATTTTGAACAAGACTTAACCTGAGTCTGTTTCTTTATCTGTACAATAGCAATAATAAAGCTTCTTCATAAAATTATGTAATTAAATGAAATTAATTATGCAAAATACTCAGTAGTACTTAACCACATATTAATATTTCCATAAATTATATTAAATACCTAGACATTTTTACAGGTGAACTACTTCAAACCTTCCAAGGAAGAGCTTAATTGCTAGAGGATACAGAAAAGATGGACAGCTTTCTCCTCCATCTCAAACCTAGTATATTCAAAAACTAAAATGTCAAAAGCATAATATAAAAAGGTGTTTACTGTATTTCTCTCATATAGTAAATCAAATATTGCAATACTTTTAAAAGACAAGCTATTATCAAGTGACTTTTATCCTAATTTGGTGAAATATAATGGAAATTTTCTAATACAACAAATTAACCAATAGGTAAAAGAACAAAAACCACATTATCATCTCAATGTGCACTGTGAGAATATTTGATCAAATTTAACATCTATCTCAATTCCAAAAGGGCAGGGGGAGTATTTTCTCAACATGCCATAAATAAAAACTTTGATAACACAACTGTGAAACCCTAAAGCCATTCTCATTCAAATAAGAAATGAGCCAACAATGCTCATTAATCATTACTATAATTTAATGTTATTCTAGAAGTTCTGGGGTCAATGCAACAAAAGAAGAATCTGACAAGACCAAATGATCATCATTTATAAATGGTATAAATGAGTTATCACAAAACCCAATAAAAACTACTAGATGGGCAGTTGTTAGCTAACTGTTACCTATTCATTCAGAATTATCAGAAATATCATAAATTTTCAAAAACTAATATGGTAATTAGACAAACTATGGTAAATCAATGTATGCTGGAGTAATACATGCACATTTTAAATGATGCTATGTTGTAAAGAATAATAATTTATTGATTTGGGTAAAGCATTCATAACCTGTTAAGGGAACATAAGCTGGTGACAAAATAGCACATAACATATATTTTTAATGGCAAATAAAATAGAATGATTTGTGTTAAAAAAAAAAAAAGTAAATATCCATTCCAAAAGACCTATAAGGATGTTCATCCCAATGTTAATAATAAGTATCTCTGGATGATGGCAGATAAATGATAAATATCATTTATCATTTGAAAAATATTAAATAAATATTACTTATCATTTTGAGAATTCACAATTGCATAATAATATTATTATTTATCATTGTCCTTGTCCTAAAATGACATTAGTAATTAGGAAAATATAGAACATATATGATATTGTTGTGACCATAATGACAATTGTATCCAAAATCATGCTAACATTGATTCTTCCATGGCTGCACTTTAAGCACTATGAAAAAAACTTTCAAAGTTCTAGAAGACAATCAAACAAAATACTTAACTCCACCTTTACTTATGATCAAATACAATAAAAAATAATATTCATATATTAACCATCCTCTTTTCATCCCCCTGTTAGAGGTAAGACTCAAGAGTGAGGAACAAGTTCTGGACCTCTACATCCAAATCCTGAACTAGAAATTGTAAAAAGAAAATGAAAGTGGTGGAGAAACACATGTATTACCTTCCTCAGGTGGAAAGCATGGTCCCTTGACAACTAATCACAACTCTTCCCTGTCTCATTTTGGAGACAAAGAATGATTTTCTCTCTAGTGATTTATAAAGCAATATCCAAAGGGCAACAAGCAGGATTTCTTCTGAGCAAAGATGCTTTAAACAGGAGATTGTCACATGTGAAATGTTCCCTTTCCTCTGGACAGATATGCAGCCTAAGAGATGGCCAAAAAGACTCTGGCAGTACTTGATTCTCAATAATAAGCAATTGACAAACTGTTAATTCCATCTGCTCTCCTCAAAAAAAAAAAAAAAAAAGACAAAGCATTACATGGTGGTGCCAGGGGTCTCAGCCTCCATACAAGGGATTTTTCTGAGTGTATCCATTTCGACAATATTAAGATGTTCTCAGATATTTTTTGAGTACCTAAGAGGCACTACACAGATCCGATCTTGGCACTACACCACAACATTGATGATGATGATAAAGAAATACACTATCTTTAACATAATTTTCTTTTTTAGAGATGTTGCTTCCAGAATTTCTTACTGGCCAAAGCTCTGAATTCCTTCCATATCTATTTCCTCAAGCACTTAATTCTTGCCTGCATCTCTTACCTTCTAGTCTTTACTCTCACTTTTCTTATGCGTGTAAACAAATTAACATAACCTTTCTTCAACCTTTGTTCTTTGGCAGTAGTTTTCAACCATGTCTGCAAATTAAAATTATCTAGGGAACTTAAAAAAAAAAAAAAAAAAAAAACAATGCAAGTAATCTGACAGGAAGGAAGTGGATCACTGGTTTCCTGGGATGAGAGGGAAAGATTATGATGGCACTTGAGCAAACTTAAGAAGGTGATGGATATGTTCATTATTGTGATGGTGATGATAGTTTTACAGTTGTAAATGTGTCAAACATTAAATTGCACACTTTAAATATGTGTAGTTTGTTATATGCCAGTTTACCTCAAAAAGCTCTTGTTTAAATAAATACCAACGTCTGAGTCCTACCCTGACCCAGTGGAAGGTATAAGATTCCTTCTGGAAGTCAAATTTCTCAAAACCCCAGGAGACTGTCAGGCAGGGCGGCGCTGGCCTATAATCTGGCAATTTGGGAATCTGAGTCAGGAGGATTACACTTTTGAGGCTATCCTGAGCAACTCAGCAAGACCCTATCAAGATAAAATAAAAAAGGGCTAGGGATGTAGCTCAGTGGTAGAGCACCCCTGGGTTCAGTCCCCAGAACTGGGGGGCAGGGATTGCAGGGAGGAAGACAGCAAATGTGTAGCCGAGATCAAAAACCACTGCTCTACAGCTATTATTTTCTCCCTTCTTCACTTTAGTTTTCCTAAAAAGCCTCAAACACATCCACTTTGTCACTACCCATTGTTTTTCAACCTTCTGAAGATTGGTTTCTGAACCAATAACATCTCAACTAAACTGTACTTGCCAAAGTCACCTCTGAACTCCTGACAAAGTCATCGGTCACTGGGTCCTCTCCTTATGTGTCACTTCACAGCATTGAAAATTGTTGACCTATACCTACTCCATTTGAAAATCTCTCTACCCTGAGCATTTCTCCTGCTGCTCTTCCTATCTTTCTAACTACCACTCCTCTATCGCTTTCAGACTATTCTAGCTATATCTGCTATCAGAGTATGTGCTCTGGCTGCTAGTTTTATCATGCTGAGGGCTTTCCCTGAGTCATTTCAATAAAACCAAATCAGTACAGTTTCAGTTCAACCCCAAATCTTCTCTCCAATCCTGATTTCCTACATAAATTCCATATCCATAGACCCAAACATCTCTCTACATCTTTACCAAATCTTCTCTCCAATCCTGATTTCCTACATAAATTCCACATCCATAGACCCAAACATCTCTCTACATCTTTACCTGAGTGGTGTACTCCTTCCCCAAAGTAAGAAGAAGAAGAAGAGGAGGAGGAGGAAGAAGAGGAGGGGGAGGAGGAGGGGGAGGAAGAAGAATTATTTATCATCTTTCTTCAATGTATGTGCTCCTCATTTCCAATCAATGGAACCAGGTCAAATCCTCACTCTTGATTCCTCCTCATTTCTTCCTATCAGATTTTACCTCACTCAGAGTGAGGGTATAAAATACAAACCTAATAAAGAATTTCTCCTCCATCACCTTCAATTCAGTCTCTTTAGCTAAGAGTAGAATGCCCTAGCCTGACCCTCTAATTACCTTTACTACCTTATCTCCTGCTATTTCCTTACTGCCCCTTCATCAAGCCATGGCAATGCCAATGTCACTGACTTTGTCAACAGTGTTAATTGACATTGACCTGTCACTGTCAGTGACTTCTCTAATTTCCGTGATTTCTCATATCTCCTTTCCTTCTCACTTATTATACTTTCTTGGAAAGCTAGTTACTCACCTCTCATGATCAAAACTTAGCTGTGTGTTCCCAGCTCCACATACAGCCAAAGTGAGTTGGCCATCTCCTACACTAAGTTCCTTTACTACATCAAGCAGATCTCTATTCATACTTATTTATATGGTATTATAAATGTTACTTTACTGTAATATTACTAGTATCATATATTGGACAGTAAATTCCTTGAGGACAAGGTCTATGACATTCATCTCTGTACTCCTAGTATCTGTTCAACTTGGGGCAATGCAAAGTAAAATTTTTTTTTTTTTTTTGGTACTGAAGATTGAACTCAGGGGCACTCGACCACTGTGCCACATCCCCAGCCCAATTTTGTGTTTTATGTAGAGACAGGGTCTCCCTGAGTTGCTTAGTGCCTCGCCGTTGCTGAGGCTGGCTTTGAACTCGTGATTCTCCTGTCTCAGCCTCCCTAAGTGCTGGGATTCCAGGCTTATACCACCATGCCTGGCTTGCAAAGTAAATTTATTTTGACATAATTTTAATTATTTACAAAATGTAAATGTCTTGAATACTAAAAATTTTTAGAGATCTCTTAGGATTCACTATAAAATAAATATTAGGAAACAGGATGCTGAAAAACAGTTGACTGAAGGATATATTTAAATTCATTGTCAAAACTACACCACTCTAAAAAAACACAACAAAAAGCAGATTTGATAAAACAAATACAACAAAGAAAGAAAGCACAGCAGGGACAACATACTGGCCTAGCCCATTCCTCATCACATATCCACACCAAGGTACTGTTTCAGAGGGTTTCTAGTTCCTCTATGGTAATAATTTTAATAAATCAAATAAGGATAAAATGAGCCAAGTCCAGAATGTGTTTTCTACATATGTGACAATTTTCCCCTTGCCAGTTATGATTTGAATATCTGACTTTGAAACTATTCTTGATCAAGCAGATCTTAAAGATGTATTTTTCATTCTTGCCTGAAATTTGAGCACTAATTTATCTTTAAACCTTAAAATGTACTAACCAAAGGGAGAAAATTTGCTTACAAATGATGGCTGTGGATGTTAGCAGTAGAATGTTCTTTTTTTTTTTTTAAATTTTTTTGTAGATGGACACCATGTCTTTATTTTATTGCTCTGTATGTGGTGCTGAGGATCGAACCCAGGGCCTAACGCATGCGAGGCAAGCGCTCTACCGCTGAGCTACAATCCCAGCCCCAGTAGAATGTTCTTATGGAAAACAAACCTCTCAGAACTATCACATTGGCTCAAGGTTATACCAACCCTTATGACTTTAAGTATTTATGACTTTTTAAACCTCAAACTGTAAAGTAGTACATAAACCAAAGAGGTAGTATACCTGCTCTAAAACTACTATGTAATCCAAAGGGCAAATAATTTGCAAAAGGACAGCTTAGCCCTACTGCCTGTAGTAGTGCAGTCTCTGAGATAAGTAGTAGCTGCCAGTGCAACACGCTCCCCCTACCTGAAGAGTGGAGTCGCTGCCAGGCGTGTGATAGCGTATTTATCAGAGAACCGATTCTGTGCAGTACCAAACCAGGAGGGCAAATTAAAAATCTTTCAGGAATGTCTAAACTCTGAAGGTACAAAGCACACATGTGCACGCTGAAGAGTGTCCACCCAGTTTTGCTGTAGCGTACAAAACTTGGGGTCTTTTAATGGAACAATTTTCAGCTAAAACCCCGACGATTCACGAATATGATAAAGTCAGCCTCGGAAGAGAAATAACTCATGGAATGAAGGGGGCAAGGGCTGAAGAGATCTTCGTGCATAAATAACCAAGGAAGGAATTGTGGTTGCTTTCTGAACCTTTCTGCCCTGCACGGGGCCAAAGACCGAGATGAACGCTCTTTTCAAAGAGGAGCGGGGTCTACAGTGACCATTTTGGCAACCAGACTTGACGAATAGCGGTGGCCTCCCCAGAGTGCAGAGACAGAGTGGGAGGGATAGGAGAGGCGGGAGCATCTCCTGCTGTGGGAAAGAGGGTGGGGGGGCTCCCACTCTAGGCCGACTCTGCAGAGGGGCCGGGGGCTGCGGCACCGCAGTCACGCCCAGAGTCTGGACCGCTCCTCGCTAGGAAGGAGAGAGACCTGAGTCCGCGCGCACAAAGCTGCTGTCTTCCAGGCTTCGGGCGGGCTGCACCCAACTTCGGGGCAAGCAGCGGCCGGCCGCAGCCCACCCATCCGTCCCAGACGCCCCCAGGGTCGCCTCGCGCTCACCCGCGGAGCCTCGCGCGAAGCCGTTACCCCCAACGAAGCCGCGGCCCTGGGGACAAAGCCCGGTCCCCTCCCCGCCGCCGCCTCGCCCCGGCTCCTCCCTGACAAAAAAGTTATCGGTCGCCGGCCGCCCTGGGGGCCCGGCGTGGGTCTCTTGGCCAGACTCACCAGGGCAGCTTCCAGAGCTCCAGCTGCAGAACCTCGACTTGTGCGGCTCACAACGACAACGGCGGCGGCGGCTCTGCTTTCTCCAGAGTAGCAGCACCACCTGCCCCCCTTCCTCCTAGCAGAACGGGTCCGGGAGAGCCATCTTCCCCCTCCTCTCACTGACTGACAACCCAGCCCCGAGAGCCGCCACTGCCGCCAGCCACTCTGACAGGCACTACTAGGGACCCGTCCCCAAGCAGCCAACCACCACCTCCCCACACCAGTTCAGCCTATCGCCGTCCTATGGGGCGGGACCAGAACAACTTATCCACCAATGAGAGTTTTCCGCTGCTGCGCTTGGGGCGGAGCCATAAGGTGGGAGGGAGGACTACTTGAGTGGGTGTGGTCTGAGCAATGGGCGTGACCAGGGCACCCAGGGGAGATGATTGACTGTAGGGTTTGCGGTGGCCGCCAGGCGATAGTGATCAGTGAAGGTCTCTTAAACTCTGAGCCCTTGGGGTTATATGGTCCTCTCACAGAAAATAAACCCCACCGCTTGAGGTGAACTGTAATCAGATAAGAAAAACAAATTGATATTTTAATTTATTAGTCAGGAGAATTTACTTCCCAGTAATTCAACTCACAAGAATTTATCAAAATCTTATCCGATCCGCTTAGGGAGAAAAATGTTCGTTTTTTGCAAAATGGTAATAAAAACTCTTCCCTCCTTGTTATATCATTGCATTTGGCCTTAGCCTGAAGAAAATTCCAATATATTTCCCCAAATTGTTTCCATGGACTGTTTTTATTTTCTCTATGTTACCCTCCCTAGCATCCTCCAAGACACTGCACTAAATATGGCATATAAGGACTGGAACCTGAGCACATTTGAATATATAGTTCCACCATTTTCAACCTTGCCACATCCCTTTCTAGTCCAATCAAGATTAATTAGAAAGAAAAACAGACCTCCAGCCTGGAAGACAGGAGGTCATTATAGCTTTACCCTAGAAATAGGACGAATTTCTTCAAAAGCACTAAGTGATCTTTTCAAACATGCCAAACACATAAGTAACAAGCACATAAGTTAAAAAAAAGTAATCATTATAGCAGATGTCTAAAACAGTAAGAATCCCCTCTCCAAAGGCATAGCCAGATTTATAAGAAAATAACAACAAAATATGATCATAAGGGCAGCAGAGCCAGGTTCATGAGCAAAAAGAATTCAGGGCAAGAAATGATTGGGTTTCAGAAAATCAGAGATCTTCACAAGAAAGATGATGTTTGAGTTGGAACTTAAAAGATAAATAGGAGTTTGCCAGAGGATAAACTTAGCAGGCATTTTAGGAAGAGAGAACATCATGCTTAAAGTTGCAGAACTGTAGAAAGACACAAAGTAGTTGGGGAACATTGAGGAAATATATGAGGTCCAAAGATGAGGAATAGTCAAAAATTGGGCTAAAGCAAAAGATTGAGATGAAAGTGTGAAAAGCCTCATGGCCTGGTGTAAGGTATTTAGACCAGTTCTGTCCAAATGTGCTTTCTGCAATGCCAAAAATGTCCTCTAGGTTGTCTAAAATGGTAGACACTAGATACACATGGCTATGGAGCACTTCAAATAATGCATGACCAAGGAACTCAAGTTTTATTTTTACTTTTAGTAACTCCCTGTTGGACAGCTCAAGTTTAGATTTTATTCTAAAGGCAATAAGGAACCAACAGAAGTTTTTAAATCATGTAACCAACATAATTTAAAGGGTGAGAACTCTAAATAACAGTGTAGAAAGTGTCTGTTCCTTTTGAAAGGAATCTTAACAGATCAGACCAGAGTACTATTGGAGGATTGACATGAACATTTAGGTCTCCTGAGCCAGAGCCTGGTCAGTGGGAGTATTTATCTAAAAGAATAAGGACAGGAAAATCCAGAGAGTATGTTATGCCCTAACGTCTTAGAAAACACATGTAGTGAAATCTAAGAAGTCCTGGGGACTAAGAGGTAAGAGACCGGATAAGAAAGGAAAGCCAAAGGATCAACTAGATCATAAAATAGGGAAAAAAACAAGAGTTAGGGAAGAGTGCATGTACACGCACACACACACATTCTTTCAATCAGCTTTGGCCATGTTGGCCACTGATGTGTTAGCCTGGTTTAAAGAGCCACGGTGTCTGGTAGCAGGAAAGCTGATCAGAATCAGGGCAGAATTCCAGCAGCTGAAGACTGAACCACACCTGCAGAATTGGGAATGGAAGGTAGGAGGAAATATTGCCTTCCTGCACAGCACTTGGTTTGTCAAGTATGCAAATGAATGCTAGATGCTTACAGCGTAGACAGCTGGATAAGAAACAGGTGAAAAGCTAAACGAAGACTCATCATTTGATGCAACAGAAGAGATGACACAAGGAGGCAGGATAAAATTGTCTCATTGTTCAAGTGATTTTCTAGGGGCAAGAGCAAGCCTTCCAGTCATACCCATACCATCAAGGGTGGTCAGGGAAGGCTTTATGAAGGACGTATTAATAACCTGAGCTGGGGACTGGGATTGTAGCTCAGTGGTAGAGCGCTTGCCTCGCATGAGTGAGGCACTGGGTTCGATCCTCAGCACCACATAAAAATAAATAAATAGAGATATTGTGTCCATCTTCAACTAAAAAAATTTAAAAAAAAATAACCTGAGCTGGATCTTCAAAAATGAGAGGAATTTGAATTAGGAAAAAAAATGTGTGAGGAGGAAACTTCTAGAATGACCAAGAAAATAACAGAAGAGGGGAAGCAAAAGCAATGTTCGAAGAATGGCAGAGGAACTTGGGGCCAGTCAGAGCCTGGCAAACTTAACTGTGAATAGATAATAGAGAACCTTGAAGACAGCATGAATGTTCAGAAGGAAAATACTCTCTTTGTGCCATGTGGCTTCTTGTCTGCTCATTAGAATCACTTCAGATGCTTCCAAAAATATTAATGCCCAAACCACACCTCACTCCAAATAAGTCAGAAAATTGGGGAATGGAGCTTGAATACAGACTTTACTTAAAGCCTCCCAAGCAGTTCTAAAATCATCCAGGGTTGAGATCAGGAGGATGACATTGTAACATTTTAATAATGCTGAATCAGGATTGTGCATAGGATGGATCGAGTAGACAGAAACTGAAATCTGTCTATGTATATTTTTATATAATTTGTTTTCTTCCTGCAAGAAGACAGGAAGCAGTTTTTTGCTTAACTTCACTTCCCGTTTTACAGTGGTAAGATAATATAAAAGTCAATCTAAATCTTCCCCTAAGTCGGAGTAAAACCAAAGTACAAGTTTATGCTTGCAATTCACTCTCTATCAGAGTTTGTGCATATAAAAATAATTTCCAACAATAACAGTCTGCAGTTAACTATTACACATAACCATTTATATTTTAGTAGAAAAACACCAGGAAAATGCCTAAGAGAACATTCTGTTTTAAAAGAGAAATGCTTTTAACCTACTTTATAAAAGACAGCATATTCTAGACCTTTCCTATCCATCTTTGCTAGTCTCTGATATCTGGAAGCACAATTCTACATTAACTATTAAAATGCATTTACCTTCTTTAAAATAAGTTTATGAAAAGGCCAGTGAACATTATAAAGAATAAACATTGTCCCTATGATATTAAATTTCAGGGACTTTAAGGAAAAAAATAGCTCAAACACAGTAGCAAGCCTCAAAGGTCACTAAAGGACTTGTTGCTGTGTCAGAGGTCCTTTCTAAGGAAACTACCTTGGCCAGAGCCCCCAATTGAGGTGACAAGCGGCATGAACCCTGATCTGTACCATACAGCCCCCTTTCATAAAACCATGTAACCTGAGGGCAGCCAAGCTTTAAGCAACCTGATATGAAAACTCTAACAGAACAGTGATGGCAGTGACTACATACATCCAATGTCATTTGAGAATGTGAACTGGAAATGGGAAGAGAAAATCAATCACATGGTGGTTTTTAGCAGAAGCTAAAAAGTCAGGCAGTAGAAAGCAGATTTGAAAAGCCATAAGAGGGATAAGTAATGAGTAAACTGAAACCATTAGGTAGAGAAGAGATGTACATAGGGAAGGGTAAAGTGATTGACAACAAAGGTCCAATATAAGTAGAGATGGCATAGAACAAGTAACAATCACAAAGATGGGGCAGGGAAGTCCTGTTTTCAAGGGGACAACGAGATTACCCATTTCCTGGAGCCACACTGGAGCGCCCAGTTCCCACACCTGTGAGATCCGGTTGCATCTGTTCCCAAAATCCCACAAGGTTCCCATCTTCCTCACTGAAGGGTATCCTAAGTGAATAAGATATTCTAAGTGAATCGTCATAACTTTTACTCCTGCATAAAACACTAAATGGATTTCCAGAATTGTGGACTCAGATGCTATGATACATATTTTGGTTTTCATCCAAATTCCTGACTCATAACTCCCATAGCCCTTGTTATTTTCTGAATGACTAGAACAATGAGGTTAAAGTATTTGGCCATTTGTCTTTGGTTCCTAAAGCAGCCTTAGAACAGCTTCAGAGGGATCAAGTTGAAAGATGATCTTTTGCTGTAATGTTGGGCACTCTAGGCCTCAGATGTCTGCCCTTTGACCTTCTCCAGGCCTCCTTTCACCTGCTCCTTTTTCTCCTTGAGGCAGGCCAAAGAAATTAGAAACATATTCTAATCTTTTCCTGCCTTTTAGTCTTGGAACTAGCCATAAAGAAGTTCTCGGGGGAGCTGGGGTTATGGCGCAGTGGTAGCGTGCTCGCCTAGCATGCGTGAGGCACTGGGTTCGATCCTCAACACCACATAAAAATAAAATAAAGATATTCTGTCCACCTACAACTAAAAAAATAAATAAATATTAAAAAAAAAGAAAGAAGTTCTCGGACCTACCTTGTCTGATGGTAAATTATAAGACCACCATTTCAGAAGGAGTCCTTCCTCACAGAAGGAATGCTGCACAGAGAAGCTGAGAAGAATCTGGCCAGGCTTTGCCGGGCTTCCCCGGACTTCCCCCATTCAGTCTGTTAGCATTAGATCATGCCCTTTTATCCAATCACATTTCTAATGATTGCCCATGCTTTACTCATACTTATGCAATGAAGTCCTCATGAACACTCAAAAGGACAGGTTTCAGAGATCTGAACACATAGAGGTTCACAAGGTGAACAGGAATTCATTCATGTGCCAGAAGGTGGTGCAGCCCCACTGATTGGGGACAGAGCTCCTGCACTGGAGACTCTTCCAGACTTCACTCTATATATCTGTTCATCTGGCTGTTTATTTGTATCCATTTAAAATATCCTTGGTAAATCAGTAAATCTAAGTAACATTCCCCAGAGTTGTGTAGGCCATTTCAGGAAATTAACCAAGACAAAAGAAAGGGGTCATGGGAGTCCCAATTGGTAGCCAGAGTTTCAGAAATTCTGAAGGCTCTGATTTGTGACTGGTATCTGAGCCCTCAACCTGTGGGATCCAATGCTCTCTCCAGGTAAAGAGTGTCAGACTGTATTGAATTAGAAAACACCCAGCTGGTGTCTGCTGCAGGATTCCTTGCTTGCTTATTTGATGGGGAGAAATCCTCACACCTTTACAGATCACAGAAGTGATTCCTGTTGTGAGCATATAAGAGAAGAAACTGCATTTTTCCTCTATTTCCTTAGATGGAGAAAGTGAAAGAAGCTGGACCAATTGCATTTTGCAAAGAGAACTTTACCCTTCAAGGTTGGTAATGGGTTCTTCTAGGAATAACATTTCTGGAAAGAAGAAAATATTCTCCATATCTCAAAAGACTCATAAATTATAACTTCATAGTAGGTATTTTAAGGAGAAAAAAAGTCTTCTTCTTGTCTTTTAATAGCTGAGCCAGCCTGACTTATTTTTATAAGCAAGCTATATAGATAAGGGTGGAGAATCCAATGAGTAACTGCTACCTCAAGTGATTGGAAATAAAAAATATCGACATGTATCTTCTAAGACATCTTATTAACCAATGCCTGCTAGAAGAATTTTTATTGAGAAAGAAATATCACATATCTCTTATAAATCATATTTTTGAAGACTATTTTATGATAGGGGAAAAAGACATTTCCTTCATCATGTTAGATGAAAAAGATAGATACAAAACTACATGTATGCCATAGTCACATTTTCACAAATTTTCATGTCAGGAGGACATATAAGCAATATATAAGCATGGAGAAATCATGTAAGAATTTTACTTTCTTTTTCATACATGTTTTCAATTTACCAAATGTGCTGCAATAAATGTTAGTTTTACAACCAAATGAAAAGCAATGCACATTATATTTTTAAGACGAAAAGACTGTATATTGCTTATTGTTAATTCTGCCTAAGTGAATCTCAATTAAACATTCTTCCTTTCACTTTAAACCAATGCATTATTTTATAAAATAATTTAAATATACTCATAAATCCTAGAGAAAAGCTACTCTTGTTGCTAACAAGCAAAAGACCTCACCAGAAAGTTTTGGGTATAGAAGTATGATCTTGTGTATAGATTTTCTCTGCCAAATGAGGAACCAGAGAACAAAAAAAATAAATAAATAACACAAAGGAAATATGTTGGTAAATGATAGATAGTGACTCCCCCAGAGGAAGTTCACTGTGGTTTGTCATTTCTGGATCCCCTGCAATAGTAAAATGCTTAGGCCATAAAGAAACTTCAGAAACACAAGTAAAGGAACACATGAAATGCTGGTAGCATTCTTCCTCTGTCTTGGTTTGGTTTATGAATTTTTTTCAGGTTTGCATGCCTATTACAAGTCCCAAGGACGAGTGTTGGAAAATGTGGCATCTCCCCTTTCTGACGATTCACTGCATTCATTAGAGCAATGCATTTAGAGTTGTTTTCAGTGTATTATCACCTTGAATGTTTCCAGAATCACATCTCTTGTGTTGACCTCTGTGCCCGAGAGCAGAGGCAGCACTCAGGCCACACGCTTCCTTTGTTCCCTTGCCCTTGGCACTTGACTGCCAAATCAATTCAACAAGCTCAAGCACTGAATGAAGGGATGGATGAGCCTGAGACCTTCAGGCAAGAATAGGGATGAAAGGAATGGCAAGAAGAGGCACATCCTCAAACAGTTCTGCTGGCCCACTGTCTCTGATTTGTAAGCATTAAGGAAGTCCAGCAAATGAATAATACTTGCATTTTTTTTCCATTTTGGTCTCATCTACTTAGTCATCATCACCACACCCTGGTATTTTATGCCAAAAAAAAAAGTGTGAGTGAGTGAGCACACCACCACCAAATGTTCAGTAAGAACAAGCCTGAAAGCTAGGCGCAGTGGCTCACGCCTGTAATCCCAGCACTTTGGGAGGCTGAGACAGGAGAATCGCAAGTTCAAAGCCAGCTTCAGCAACAGCGAGGCACTAAGCAACTCAGTGAGATCCTGTCTCTACATAAAACACAAAATAGGGCTGGGTATGTGGCTCAGTGGTCAAGTGCCCCTGAGTTCAATCCCTGGTATCCCACTCCCCTGCAAAAAAAAAGAACAAGCCTGGCTTCCATCACTTCCATTACCACTGGGAAGTAGCCCAGCCCATCATGGAGACAGTCTCTTGTGACCTTCATAACACTGACAAGCCAAAGCACACATTCTTTCATCTCCTTTGTTTACCTTAGCACAGACATGTTCAGAACAACTGCCCTGTGTCATTTAAAGAGTGCCATCTACAAAAACTCTACCTTGTGGGCTGGATCATGCTACTAAGCCTTTAAGTCTCTCTTGAGGATTTTTTTGAAGCTGAGGAGGAGAAGCCACAACAGCCATCAAAAACTCAGCATAGATTAAGTGGTAAGTCCTTAAGCGGGGCTTCAGGAAAGAAAATGGGAAGGGCTGAGAAAGGAATGTACATATCTCAGACCAGGGTAGTACATAGGGAGCAAGCTCTGGAGACCATGGGCAGAAAGACACTAACTGGGGCTGAGAAGAATCAAGATGATTGTTGAAGGAAATTAGACAAAATAAAGATCAAGGAGAGGTGGGCTATCTGGTCTGGGTCAGTCCTATCAGTTCTTCAATTGCAACCTTTTAAAATTGAAGAACAGTACTTCCCCCTTAATGGCAGGGGATTTGTTCCAAGACTAGCAGAGGGTGCCTAAAACTAAGTATAATGGCCAACTTTATACGTGCTGTTTTTTCTACACCCACATACTAGTGCTAAAGTTTAATTTATAAATTAGGCAGAGACTAACAATAATAAATAACAATAAAACAGAACAATTATAATATGTTGTAATAAATTGCCAGCGACACTGTGCTTGTAGCTTGGGGTTCTTTATTAAATAAAATGAGGGTTGTTTGAACACAAGCATTACAATACTGCAATGGTCTGAATGACAACTAAGATGGCTACTAATTTACTCATAGGCAGGTAGTGTATATGGTTTGGATACACTGGACAAAGGGATGAGTCATATGCTGGGCAGGAAGAAGCAAGACGGCATGGGATTTTTATCATGCTACTCAGAACAGTGCACAATTTAACACTTATGAGCTGTTTATTTATGGATCTTCCATTTAATATTTTCAGACAGCTGTTGACCACAGGTAACTGAAATGGTAGAAAGCAAAACCTGGGATAAGTAGGGGACTATTATACAACAAAAACATAGAGAAAAAAAAAAAAAACAGACAGGCATGGTGGTACATGCCTGTAATCCCAGCACTCTGGGAGGCTGAGACAGGAGAATTGCAAATTCAAAGCCAGCTCAGCAATGGTGAGGCACTAAGCAACTCAGTGAGATCTCTAAATAAATCACAAAATAGAGCTGGAGATGTGGCTCAGTGGTTGAGTACCCCTGAGTTCAATCCTCTGAGGCAAAAAAGAAAAAAACACAAAAATATGATTAGCTCAATATAGTCTCACAAGGCACACACTGTGACCAGATCAAGAAAAACAATAATGACTCAATCTAAAAGTCTACTCCCAACCAGTACTCCCACCTTTCTCCCAAAAGATAACCTGTTTTGACTTCCAATGCTTTAGTGTATCTATGCTGGTTAATTTTCATTAAATACAATCATGTAGAATAGGAACTTTCCAGTCTGGCTTTGTTCTTCTAATATTGTGTTTGCAGAGTGTCCATTTTGCTTGTTGTAAGTTTGGTTTGTTCATTTTCACTTTTGCATGGTATTTTACTATGTGAATACACTATGATTTATTTGATGATTCTACAGCTGATGGACACTTGGGTTGTTTCCAGTCAGGAGGGAGCTATTACAAAGAATGCCTCTGGGAGCATCCTGGTACATGTCTCTTTGTGCACACATTCATGTACTCCTGCGGTATTTGTCCAGGAGTGGAATTGCCCAGTATAGGATCAACACATGTTCTCCTGTACTGCCAAATAATTTTCCAAAGTAATTGTGCCACTTAGACACCCACCAGTGGAATGGAATTCCAGTTGCTCCAAATCCTTGCCAATATTTGAATTATCAATGTTTAAAATTCTAGCTATTCTGGTGGGTGTGTAGTGCTATCTCATTATGGTTTTAATTTGCATTTCCCTGATGACTAATGCAAACCTTTTCGTGCTCTGCCATTTTAAAGCATCTCCGCATGTCTGCTTCATTGCAAATCACTGCTCAGCCACATTTAGATTCGGAATCAACAGTCATTTATTAAGTCCCTGCCTATGAGTCAGAGTCTACATGTGTTCGATGCTTCTCCACACTCAATGTCTCCATGTATTGGGCCTAAAGATGGTACTGAGAGAATTTTTCTGGACTGGGTAGTTTCTGGCCAGGCCTGCTGGTCTAGCTTTAGGATATGTTATTGTGAAGGGAGAACTTCTGAGTGAAGAATGTTCTAGCACAGGTAGGAACAAAGGGATAGGAATAAGATTGAATGTAGAGAGTGAACGCCAGATAAATTTTCAAACTTTACAGCTTGAAAGGAGTTGATGACAATTTCTACCACTAAATAATTTATCAGTCATATAAAGAGGATGATAATTAATACTGATACAGATAATGCTAGCCCTCATAAGCAAGAGAAAGGTGAACTGGTATTGGATGATATTGTGAAATAAAAATTTCCCAGGAAGATCTTTCCCTGAATGACTCAGAGAACAGGCTCTCTGAAAACGTGGGTGAACCTCTAGTAACATAATGTACTTTGAAGACCAAAGACAGGTTATCTTGCCTTTAAATTCCACTTGAGACAGTTTTGCCCAGAGGTGGCAAACAAGGCTGATGAGAGGCTCTTTCTATTTTAGAAAAAGAGGCTCTGAATTACCCTCCTATGTCTTCCAGCCAAGAGGTGGCGCTGGCTGGACCTGCCTCTGCAGTTTCTGTTGCAGGCTGGCGGAAATGTATGAATAACCCATGTAGGATCCCTGATTATATTGAGGTACTATAAATGTGGAGAGAGTGGCCAGGAATAATAACATGGGGAGAGAATTTGGGAAGTTCTTGCCAAGTTCTTGCCACACTACAAGTTAAGAAGCAACCATAAATGGACACACTTTAGTTAGCTGAAATCTCACTGAAAGAGAAACCCTAAAGGATAGATAGGCCTCTAATGAGCAGAGGGACCAAGAAAAGTCTAAAATATGGGGCCACATTCAGAGAAGAAGGAGAGCAGCTCCAGGGCAAACCAGGAACTAGCTAGAAAGGGAAAGCGGAATTGTGGAAGGAGTTGTAAGCACGAGGTCACCTACAAATTTTCCCTAAAGCCAGCCTTGCTGCCTAAATAATCCTGAATTCCTTGAGCAGCCAAAGCCACCACTAAACCTAATAGAAACAGCATTGTGGCCTCCATTGCCTGCTCAGATTGCCACACAGCATACCTGGGGTGCACTTGGACAGATCAAATTGACCTCTCCTGGTGAGCCACATCTTCAGATCCACCCAGCTGGCCCAAAGAGACACAGCTGGGCTTTAATATAGGCACTGTGTTAGTTAGCTTTGTGTCACGAGAATGAAATACCTGGAGCAGGCTGCTTAGGAAGAAGAAGTTTATTTAGCTCACAGTTTTGGAGGGTCAAAGTTCAAATGACATAATACAAGCTTTAAAGTGAGGGTTGACATGGCTGCATCACCTCATGGCATAGATGGCAATGGTGGGAGCAGGTGCAGGAAAGAGCAAGAGGAACAGAGAACAGAGCAAGAGAGGATGGGAAGGCCTTGCAAGTCTTGCTCCTTTTCAACCTACTCTCTCACAAGCACTGCCAAGTGGTCATGCAAGAACTGTTGCACTACCCAGTGACCTGAGGACTTCTCACTAGGACCCGTTTCTTAAAAGTCCTACCATCTCAGTGGGTGTAGTGGTGCATGCCTGTAATCCTAGCAGCTTGAGAAGCTGAGGCAGGAGAATTGCAAGTTCAAAGCCAGTATCAGCGACTTAGTGAGGCCCTAAGCAACTTAGAGAGATCCTGAATCAAAATTAATATTTTTAGCCGGGCGCGGTGGCTCACGCTTGTAATCCCAGCACTTAGGGAGGCTGAGACAGGAGAATCGCGAGTTCAAAGCCAGCCTCAGCAATGGCGAGGCACTAAGCAACTCAGTGAGACCCTGTCTCTACATAAAACACAAAATAGGGCTGGGGATGTGGCTCAGTGGTAGAGTGCCCCTGAGTTCAATCCCCAGTACCAAA
>CM053407.1:72986118-73005948 GCA_028644305.1 Xerus rutilus
GCGGTGGCTCACGCTTGTAATCCCAGCACTTAGGGAGGCTGAGACAGGAGAATCGCGAGTTCAAAGCCAGCCTCAGCAATGGCGAGGCACTAAGCAACTCAGTGAGACCCTGTCTCTACATAAAACACAAAATAGGGCTGGGGATGTGGCTCAGTGGTAGAGTGCCCCTGAGTTCAATCCCCAGTACCAAAAAAAAAAATTAATATTTTTTTTAAAAAGGGCTAAGGATGTGGCTCAGTGGTTTAGTGCCTCTGGGTTCAATTCCTGGTACCAAAAAAATAAGTCCTACCATCTCCCAAGAGCACCACCATGAGGACCAAGTCTTTAAAACATAAATCTTTGTGGGGGTAGGAGGACACAACTAGACCATCTCCAAGCCACAGCAGGCACAATTTCATTTCTGTGTAATTTATACCTCATTGTGTTTGTAGGAACTGAAAACATTCTCCTTATTCAGATGACTAGCCAGCCCAGTGCCAGTGGTGTATGTCTCCCTGGACAGGATATCTTCATCTCTTTTTCCTTCCCTAGGAAACAGGGGACACCTCAGAAACTGAATTTGAATTCAAAGGTAAGATAATTACTAGACCCAGAACGGTTGTAAAAGACACCAACGGGGGAGTGGAATGAACTAAAAGCTGAAAGCTCACATTGCTCATCTAAGATGTGTGACCTTGGACAAGCCACTCATGTTCTGTGGATCTCGGTTTTCTCACCTGTGAAATGAGGGGCTTGGACTCTGATCTGAAAATTAAATATTTCCCTCATTGACACACAGGAGCTATGCTCAAAGTTTTCCCTTGAGGTTAGAAGCATGGCAAAGGAGGCCTGGCAATGCTCCATTTCCTCCTCAGATCCTGGCTTGTTTTGTCCCTAAAAGGCTCTCCTTGCTCTGCATCTCCTGGTTTCCTTCTCTGCATCTGCCCGAATCTGGCCGATGGAGACACCTGCAGGAGAACTAAGGGCTGGAGGAGAGGGTGAAAGAGCAGGTGCTATGGTTTCAATGTTTTATCCCCTACAAAATTCATCTGTTAAAATATAGTCCCTAAGGTGATCATACTCAAGGCAGGCCTTCAAAAGACAATTAAGGTCTTTCTTGCCTTCTCTCTGCCCTTGGGCCTTTTGCCATATGAGGACATAGCATTCAGGACATCCTGTTGAAATCAAAGTCACCAAACCTGCTAGCACCTTGATATTGAACTTTTCAGCCTCCACAACTGTGAGCCAATACATCTGTTCATTGTAAATTACCCAACCTGTGGCATTCTGTTATGGCAGCACAAGTGAGCTCAGACAGCAGGGTATTTCTCCTCTGCTTCCTTCTTCTTGGCTGTCCTGCCTCTGCAAGTCCAGCTTCCACAGGGCAACCTCCCCTTCCACCTTTGATCCTTTGCTATCTCAGCCTAGCAGCAGTAACAGCTTCCCACTGCTGTTTGTCCTTGGGTACCTCAGCATCCTTGCTGACTCCCCTAACCATGCCTTTGAAGCCAGAAGTAGACAGGCAGTCAGTATAGATAGGTAAATCGGGTCAGATGGGATCAAGGGGGCCAATTTGGGTCTGGGAAGCTGGACAGGTATTGAAATGCTAATGTCTTCAGAGCCCTTCCTCCAATCTTATCAAGATAAACTGCCCCTGCTTCAACCTGTCCCAAGGATTCTCTCTCCATATAGGGAGTTGTTAATTATACCCCCTTCCTGCCCAGATCACTTCACCTTCACCTTTCCTCCTGTCCATTTCCTTCTCACCTTTTGGCCATCCTACCGAGCATCTCCTGGGCCAAGTCATGTAAGCAGGAAGGAGAGAGATAAGGGGAAGAGAGCAGGAGAACAAAGGAAGCCTAGGACATATAAAAAGGCAGAACACCCGTATTTCTGGGGGTACCAGGATACCAGGTATGGCCCCCTTCTTCCACCCAGAAGAAGTCTATGTTACCCCTTTGAAATAAACCCTGCTTTATATGCTTGCCTGGGTGTGCTTGTCTAATGTTATTCTTCAACATGTGAAGAAGCAGAACTCATCACTGATAACTGGCAGTATTACCTTCACCTCTGTAAATAATCTAGATAAGAAATCAACATCAATCATATATAAAAATTTTGCATATATATGCATCGATCATATATAAAAAAAATTTTTTTAAACTCCTCAGTGGAAGCCCAGCATGGTGGTACATGCCCATAAACCCAGCAGCTCGAGAGGCTGAGGCAGGATGATCGTAAGTTCAAAGCCAGCCTCAGCAAAAATGAGGTGCTAAGCAACTCAGTGAGACCCTATCTCTAAATAAAATACAAAATAGGGCTGGGGATGTGGTTCAGTGGTCAAGTGCCCCTGAGTTAAATCTCCAGTACCCCCAGTTCCCCCCCAAAAAAACTCCCCAGTGGAACTGTTTTCCTATCAAGACTCGGATATAAAAACCTCCTTTTTGAAAGGGAAAGTATGGGGCTGAGGCTGTGGCTCAGTGGCAGAGCGCTTGCCTCACATGTGTAAAGCACTGGGTTCGATCCTCAGCACCACATAAAAATAAATAAACAAAGACACTTTGTCCATGTATAACTAAAAAAAAATTAAAAATAAAAATAAATGAAAAAAGGAAAGTATGAATTATGGCCCATGACTTCATACATGTACATGCTGAGGCTTTCCCTCTTTTCCTGCTTTCTAGAAAAAGATGAGGTCTGGTGGATTTTGTTTACTCGGAGGGGAGAGAGAGAGAGAGAGAGATACAGAATCAAAGAGCTTTCTTCTTTTTTTAATCACTTTGACTTTTGTTTTCCAGCAGGACTCCTCAGTGCAGCAGTGCAGCAAACTACACAAAAGAAATCAGGAGAACTGCTTCAGTTATTTGACGAACACAAATGGCCCATTCCCTGCCTCTCCACACCTCTTCCCATCAGACTTATTGGACTGACTCTGAAAGGTAACCAGATTCACCAGGCAGTTTCCAAGTTTTCCCTTTCATTTTGCATCCCAAGATAGACATGATCCATGACTTTAATTTGAATACATTTTGGTTTCAGTCGGGGGTTGGCAGTTTTTCAGAAGGGCTGTGCCAAGTTTTCGTTTCCTTACTGAAATTTACATTTTCCATTTCTGATTATAACCTTTCTCCTTATGCCCTCTTGCTCCTCACTCCCCAGGCCACCTGCCCAGTCATTGTAGATGGAGGCCACTACCTCATCCAGTAACCGAGGGATCTGAGAAACTGAACATCTATCACGGATACCCTAAATTTGACTAGAAATGTCCTTGAGGTCATTAAGAACTAAAAGCATTGGAGGAAAAAAAAAAAGAACTAGAAATGTTGAAGTTGCAGAAGATTGGTAGAGAGATGGGGAGTTTGCACTTGGGAAGAGATGAAACCTGGAGTTTTCAGAGGAGTAGAGACCTTAGAACTAGAAGAAGGAAGGAAAAAACATTTAAAAGCAAAAATAGCATGGATCAGCCTTTTTGGGGTGCATGCCATTGAGCTCCAACACTGTAAAACCCTACTGCGGGAGCAGTGGAGTGCAGGAGATGGATGGTCAAGGAAGTTTGGGACATAGTGCCAAATGTGACTCCTTTTAGCCCCAAAGTATATTAAAAGCTCCTGTAGGGCTGGGGCTGTAACTTAGTGGTAGAATGTTTGCCTGGCATGTGTGAGGCACTAGGTTCAATCCTCAGCACTACATTTAAATAAATGAATGAAATAAAGATCCTTCAACAACTAAACATTTTTTTAAATAAATAATAAAATAAAAGCTCCTGCAGTCATGATCCTTTTTAATGGCTGAATTCCCATATTCCTCCTTCAAAATATTTAGCCACAAAAGTTTTTTAAAGACCATGTATTGTCACTATCTGGTTGCAATTTCAAGGAACACAATTTGAGAAACACACACCAGAGTAGCAGCAGAAACTCAGGGGAAACATGTTTTCTATTGTCTCCATCTTCTCTCTCTAGCAAAATGGATCTTGTCCTGGAATCCAAAATCAGACTGCTGTTCTTTTCCATCCTGATGAACATCTTAGCAGAAAATATTCTGCAGTATCACATTGATAAGCATTAGGTGTACCTCAAACGTTCATTGAATGAATTACTGATGGAATAAAATGAAAACCACTCTGAAGCACTTAGCAGAGTGTCTGGAACAGAGTGAAGTGGGAACAATGTGATTATTACTATTCAGTATGTTCTTTGGTTTGAGGGACACAGAAAAGCTTAAAAACGTGTTATTGATCTCCTTCCAAATGACTTGAAGACTTAGACTTAGACTCTGTCTTCAGGTAATACACATTTTCTGAAAGAGAATCAAATGTTCGTCATAATAAGATGACCTTCCACACAGAGAAGCTTACTGAAAATGTATCTGAATCAGAAGCAAAATATTGTTTGCTTGCGGTCATAAACAATGAACGATGTGTTTCTACAAGTAAGAAATGAACTGAATAAATAGCATATATATTCCAATTCTGTGGTGCCAGGAGGCAGATTTAATGCTATTTCAGAGTTTGCCTCTTTCTCTTTAATATCTTTATCAGAGTTGCAGTTATTTATGGGAACAATATAAAAACATGAAGGAGTTTTTTATTTATGAAGGAGTAATTTATTTTCACTTCTGCTCCTACCTGGACTTATAAAACAGAACAGAAGCTGTAACTAACCAGCACTCATTAAGATTATATGGATCAACTTCCTTAAAAGGAACGTATCTTGTCTGAGAATTTCAAGTGTTTCCTAATTTAGTAATGTACTGGAGTATGTTTCTCACTAACATCTACTAACTAATCACACTGAATTTTTTGAAAAAGAATTCTTTTCCCTGCCCACAGTAAAGCAAGAAAACATTAAGAATAGGGTCATGGTTTTTTGAGTGCCTTCTGTGATTTAAAGCTCAGAAATAAATATGTATTTATGTATGAATTATCTCATTAATGAAACATAAAATTGACAGTTATTTGGAAGAGGAAAAGCTGGCACTAAATTAAAATGTTTATTTTGAATACATGTATTTTCATTTGACTGAGTCTTAAGAATTGATCTGACTTGAAGTAGTTAAGTATGGCCAAAATAACACAAGTTCTGATTTGAATTAGCTAAACAACAAGGACATTTGCACAATGTGGCATGCTGGGAGGTATTGAGGAAGATCAGCCTTAGGCTTGGCTGATTCTGTGGCTCAATGATGCCATCAAAGCCTTGGGTACTGTCATCTCTGTGCTCTACCATCTACAGCACTGGCTACTGAGGCTGGTTCACTCCTCATGGGGATAAGACAGCCACCAGCAAATTCTAGAGCCACGTGGTTCATTATTCATCTGCTAGAGGACAGAGTAAATCTTCCAACCAAGGATAATGAATCCTTGTCTTTAGTCTAACTGAACCAACTGACCACACGTGCCTATCCCTAGAATAGGAGAATAACATTGGTGGGCTTAAAACCAGAATTCTCAAAGTGTGGCCCGTAGACCATCAGTGTAAGCTGCCGGAAAGTGGTTGGAAATGCAAGTTCTTGGGCCCCACTTCAGATCTGCTGAATTGGAAATGCTGGGGCTGGGGTCCAGCAATCTGAGTTGGTTTGTGTTTTAATAATTATATTTTTTACACAAATGGAGCACAACTTTTCATTTTCTCTGTTGTACATGATGTAGTCATACCATTCATGCAATCATACCCATATACAGGGGTAATAATGTCCATCTCATTCCACAACCTCCCCCACCACACACCTCCTCCCATCCCCTCCTTCCCCTCTGCTCAATCCAAAGTTCCTCCATTCTTGCCCCCCACCCCGCCATTATGGATCATCATCCATTTATCAGAGAAAACATTTGGCCTTTGGTTTTTTGGGATTGGCTTACTTCACTTAGCATGATATTCTCCAACTCCATCCATTTACCCATAAATGCCACGATTTCATTCCTCTTTAAAGCTGAGTGATATACCATTACATATGTATACCACAATTTCTTTATCCATTCATCTATTGAGGGGCATCTAGGTTGCTTCCACAGTTTAGCTGTTGTGAATTGAGCTGCTATAAACATTGAGGTGGCTGCATCACTGTAGTGTGCTGATTTTAAGTCCTTTGGGTATACACCAGGAGTGGGATAGCTGGGTCAAATGGTGGTTCCATTCCAAGTTTTCTGAGGAATCTCCATACTGCTTTCCCCAGTGTTTGCACCAATTTGCAATCCCACCAGCAATGAATCAGTGTACCTTTTCCCTCACATCCTCAACAGCATCTATTGTTGCTTGAATTCTTGATAAGAATGAAAAGTTGTGCTCCATTTGCGTAAAAAAATATAATTATTAAAAAAAACAACTCAGATTGCTTAGATTGCCATTCTCACTGGAGTGACATGAAATCTTAGAGTGGTTTTGATTTGCATTTCTCTAATTGCTAAAGATGTTGAACATTTTTTCATATATTTGTTGATCAATTGTATATCTTCTGTGAAGTGTCTGCTCATTTCCTTAGCCCATTTATTGATTGGGTTGTTTGTTTGTTTTTGGTGTTAAGTTTTATATATCCTGGAGATCAGTGCTCTATCTGATGTGCGTGTGGTAAAAATTTGCTCCCATTCTATATGTTCTCTCTTTATCTCATTGATTGTTTCTTTTTTTTTTTTAAATATTTTTAGTTATAGATGAATGCAGTATCATTTTATTTGGTTTATTATATATCCTGGAGATCAGTGCTCTATCTGATGTGTGTGTGGTAAAAATTTGCTCCCATTCTATAGGTTCTCTCTTTATCTCATTGATTGTTTCTTTTTTTTAAGTATTTTTAGTTATAGATGAATGCAGTATCATTATTTGGTTTATTTATTTTTATGTGGTACTGAAGTTCGAACCCAGTGACTCACATGTGCGAGGCAAGTACTCTGCCACTGAGCCACAACCCCAGCCCTATTGTTTCTTTTGCTGAGAAGAAGCTTTTTAGTTTGAATTCATCCCATTTATTGATTCTTGATTTTACTTCTTGCACTTTAGGAGTCTTCACAGGGCCTAATCCAACACGATGATGATTTGGGCCTAATTTTTCCTCTATTAGGCACAGGATCTCTGATCTAATTCCTAGGTTCTTGATCCACTTTGAGTTGAGTTTTGTGCAGGATGAAAGATAGATGTTTAATTTCATTTTACTGCATATGGATTTCCAGTTTTCCCAACATCATTTGTTGAAGAGGCTATCTTTTCTCCAATGTATGTTTTTGGCACCTTTGTCTAGTATGAGATAACTGTATTTATGTGGGTTTGTCTCTGTGTCTTCTATTCAGTATCATTGGTCTACATATCTATTATGGTGCCAATACCATGCCATTTTTGTTACTATAGCTCTGTAGTATAGTTTAAGATCTGGTATTATGATGCCTCCTGCTTCACTCCTCTTGCTAAGGATTGGCTTTGGCTATTCTGGATCTCTTATTTTTCCAAATAAATTTCATGATTGTTTTTTTATTTCTATGAGGAATGTCATTGGTATTTTTTATTGTAATTGCATTGAATCTGCACAATGCTTTTGATAGTGTGGTCATTTGGGGGGGAGGTACCAGGGATTGAACTCAGGGGTACTCAACCACTGAGCCACATCTTCAGCCCTATTTTGTGTTTTATGTAGAGACAGGATCTCACTGAGTTGCTTAGCACCTCGCTGTTGCTGAGGCTAGCTTTGAACTCACGATTCTCTTGTCTCAGCCTCCCAAAGTGCTGGGATTACAGGCATGTGCCACCGTGCCCAGCTGGTTTAGTCATTTTGATAATATTTATTCTGCCTATCCAAGAACAAGGGATTTTTTCTTTAGTGTTTTATAGTTTTCATTGTAGAGGTTTTTCACCTCTTTTGTTAAATTGATTCCCAAGTATTTTTTTTTTGAGGCTATTGTAAATTGGGTAGTTTTTGTTACTTCTCTTTCAGAAGACTTGTCACTGATGTACAGAAATACATTTGATTTATGTGTGTTGATTTAAACCCTGCTACTTTGCTAAATTCATTTATTAGTTCTAGAAGTTTTCTGGGGGAATTTTTGGATCCTCTATGTATAAAATCATGTTGTCCACAAATAGTAATAGTTTGAGTTCTTTTTTTCCTATTCATATCCCTTTAATTTCTTTTGTCTGTATAATTGCTCTGGCTAGAGTTTCAAGGACTATATTGAATAGAAGAGGTGAAAGAAGGCATCCCTATCTTGTTCCAGTTTTTAGGGGCAATGATTTTAATTTTTCTCCATTTAGAAAAATACTGGCATTGGGCTTAGCATAGATAGCTTTTACAATGTTAAGATATGTTCTATTATCCCTAATTTTCCTAGTGTTTTGAACATGAAGGTTACTGTATTTTGTCAAATGCTTTTTCTGCATCTATTGAAATGATCATGTGATTCTTATCTTTAACTTATTGATGTGATGAATTACATTTATTGATTTCCATATGTTGAACCAGCCTTGCATCCCTGGACTGAATCCCAATCGATCATAGTGCATTATCTTTTTAATATGTTTTTGTATTCAATTTGCCAGAATTTTATTGAGAATTTTTTCACCTATGTTCATTAGAGATATTGGTCTGAAGTTTTCTTTCCTTGATGTGTCTTTTCTGGTTTTGGTACTAGAGTGATATTGGTCTCATAAAATGAGTTTGTAAGGGTTCCTTCCTTTTCTGTCTCATGGAATAATTTGAGAAGTATTGGAATTAGTTCTTCTTTGAAGGTCTTGTAGAACTCAGCTGTGAATTCATCTAGTCCTAGGATTTTCTTGGTTGGTTGGCTTTTGATGGCATCTTCTATTTCCTTGCTTGTAATTGATCTGTTTAAGTCATGAATGTCCTCTTGGTTCAGTTTGAGTAGGTCATATGCCTCCAGAAATTTGTCAATATCGTCAAGATTTTTTTTTTTTACTGGAGTATAAATTTTCAAAATAGTTTCTAATTATCTTCTGTATTTCAATAGTGTCTTTGTGATATTTCCCTTTCATCATGAATTTTAAAAATTTGAGTTTTCTCTCTCCTTTTCATTAGGGTGGCTAAGGGTTTATCAATTTTATTTATTTTTTCAAAGAATCAGCTTTTTGTTTTGTCAATTTTTTGAATTGTTTGTTTCAGTTTCATTGATTTCAGCCCTGATTTTAATTATTTCCTGTCTTCTACTTCTTTTGGTGTTGATTTATTCCTCTTTTTCTAGGACTTTGAGATATAATGTCATATCATTTATTTGTTGACTTTTTCTTCTTTTAGTAAATGAGTTCAATGAATTTTCCTCTTAATACAGCCTTCATAGTGTCTCAGAGATTTTGATATGTTGTATCAGAGTTCTCATTTACCTCTAAGAATTTTTTTTAATCTCCTCTCTGATGTCTTCTCTTATCCATGCATCATTCAATAGCATATTATTTAGTCTTCAGGTGTTGGAGTAGCTTCTATTTTTTATTTTATCATTGATTTCTAATTTCATTCCATTATAGTCTGATAGAATGCAGGGTAGTATCTCTATTTTTTTGTATTTGCTAGGAGTTGTTTTGTAGCATAACATATGGTCTATTTTAGAGAAGGATCCATATGCTGCTGAGAAAAAAGTTTACTCACTTCTTGATGGATGAAGTATTCTGCATATGTCTGTTAATTCTAAATTATGGATTGTATTCTTGAGTTGTATGGTTTCTTTGTTCAGTTTTTGTTTGGAAGATCTGTCCAGTGGTGAGAGAGGTGTTACAGTCACTCGTATTATTTTGTTGTGGACTATTTGATTCTCAAAACTGAGAAGGATTTGTTTGATATACATGGATGCTCAATTGTTGGAGGCATAGATATTTATGACTGCTATGTCTTGTTAATGTATGGTTCCCCTTAAGCCATATGAAATGTCCTTTTTTTTCCCTTCTGACTATCTTTGGTTTGAAGTCCACTTTATCTGATATGAGGATGGCAACCACTGCTTGTTTACGTGGTCCATGCGAGTGCTATGTTTTTTTCCATCCTTTCACCTTCAGTCTGTGGATGTCTTTTTCTATGAGATGAGTCTCTTGAAGGCAGCATATTGTTGGGTCTTTTAAAATCCAATCTTCCAGTCTATGTCTTTTAATTGATGAATTTAGGCCATTAACATTCAGGGTTACTACTGAAATATGTTTGTATTCCCAGTCATTTTGGTTTATTTTTGGTTTTTAACTTGACTTGGTTTCTCCTTTGATTGGCTTTTCCTTTAGTATAGTTCCTACCTTTTCATTGTTTATTTTCATTTCCTCCTCATGGAATATTTTGCAGAGAATGTTCTGTAGTGGAGGATTTCTCACTGTAAATTCTTATAACTTTTGTCTATAATGGAAAGGCTTTTATCTCGTCATCAATTCTAAAGCTTAATTTTGCTGGATATAAGATTCTTGGTTGACATCCATTTTCTTTCAGAGCTTGGTATATGTTGTTTCAGAATCTCCTGGCTTTGAGGGTCTGTATTAAAAAATCTGCTGAGATCCGAATTTGTCTTCCCCTATAGGTAACCTGGTTCTTTTCTCTTGTAGCCTTTAAAATTCTCTCCTTATTGTGTATGCCAGGAATTTTCATTATAATATGACTTGGTGTGGATCTGTTGTAGTTTTGTACATTTGGTGTCCTGTTAGCCTCTTGTATTTGATTTTCCAATTCATTCTTCAGGTTTGGGAAATTTTCTGATATTATTTCATTGAAGAGATTGTGCATTCTTTGGTTTGTATCCCTATGCCTTCCTCTATCCCAATAATTCTTAGATTTGGTCTTCTCATGTTATCCCATAATTCTTGGACATTCTGTTCATGGTTTCTTACCATCTTCATTGTGTGGTCAACTTTATTTTCAAGATTATATATTTTGTCTTCATTGCCTGAGGTTCTGTCCTGCAAGTGATCTAGTATGTTGGTGATACTTTCTATTGAATTTTTTATTTGGTTTATTGTTTCCTCATTTCAAGGATTTATGTTTGGTTTTTATTTTTCAGAGTCTCTATCTCTTTCTTGAAGTCATCTTTTGCTCCTGGTATTTTCTCTCTTATCTCTTTGTTGGAGTGATCAATTGTTGCCTGTATTTGCTCTCTAATCTCCCAGTTGGATTGATCAATTGTTTCCTATAATTGCTCTCTTATATTATTCTGTTCTTCACAGATCATTTTAATTATGTACATTCTGAACTCTGACATTTCTTCTACTCTGATGCCAATGGATTCTATTATTTTGCGTCTTGGTTTGATTGGGACATTTTCTTCCCTTGTTCTTTCATGTTGTTCATGTGTCTTCCTCTCTAGCAGTGCCTATCTGAGTAATTACAGCTTCTACCCTATAATCTTGTAGTGTCCCTGCAGGTTACCAGTACCTCACTTCTCGTATAACCAGACAGGGACCTTGTTGATGGTCTTCTTGGTCCTGGCTGTTGTCTCTAGATGGAAACAGGCCAGGACAGCCATGTGTTGGTAGATTGGGGACTGCAGCATAGTTGGTCTCCTCCTCCACGAGTGTGCCTCCTCCACACATCAGGCTGGGTTCTGTCTCTCTCTATTGAGTTTTTAATTTGGTTCATGTTTTCCTTTATTTCAAATATTTCTGTTTGGTTTTTTTTAGAATCTCTCTCTCTTTATTCAAGCAATATTTTGCTTCCTGCATTTGTTCATGTACCTCTTTATCACAGTGATCTTTTGTTTCTTGTGTTTGCTTTTTTGTATCAGCCTTTAGATCACAAAACATTTTAATCATATGTATCCTGAATTTCTTCTCAGACATTTCTTCTACTCTGCTGGCCATGGATTCTAATAATGTAGTATCTTGGCTTATTTGGGGTACTTTCTTCCCTTGTTTTTTCATGTTGTTTGTGTGTCTTCCTTTCTAGCAGTGCGGATCTGAGGTACTTCAGTTTCTACCCTATAGACTTATAGTGTCCCTGAAAGTTTCCAATACCTCTCTTTTTAAGAGGGAAATCAATATTACATGGGGAGAGTTATGGTGATGGCTACAGTGACCCAAGATGGAAGTGGCCTGGGGGAGCAATGTGCATCAGGTCTGTCTGACACCACAAATTGATTTGCTTAACCTCTATACTATACTTTTCCACCCTCCCTCACTCCCTACCAAACTCTGTGATTCTTTCATTCATTTGCTATCATGTAGGCTTAGCTCATTACACTTTTTAACACAGAAGCAGTATGGTATAATGAAAAAAATGTAGATCTGAATTTTAGCTATAATTTTAATCTTGGTTTCACCACTCTCCTGATAAATGATTTGAGGAAAGTTACTCTACAACTTTAATTTTCAATCTATAAAATAACATTTTACATGGTATTTATAAGAATTAAAAGAGAATTAATAGATAGGTAGGGTAGGTAGATAGATGGATGGGTGAGATAATACGTATAAAAGTGCTTACCATAGTACCTGGGCTATACTAGGTATTCAATAAGTGCTCATTTTCTCCTCTGATTGTTGCCCTGTGGGAAATGTTTTCTGCTGAATGAAGGGATTATTTTAGAACATTTATTTATTTCCCAAAATAAATATTTCTATTTACAAGTGACCTTACTAAGTACCACCAGAGATAGAAAAATTCTGCCTATGACTTATTGCCTAAAACTTTTCTAGACATAAAAACCCAGACAGAGGGCCCTGTGCAAGAAAAGCCCTCACATCTCCTTCTATCTCCCCATGTCCATCCTCTCTCCCAACCATCTCTTCTCAAAGTTTTATTCAAGTAGAATATGCAAGGCATATGTTTGAATACCAAATAATATTTCAAATTTTGGAAGCATTGCCTTTTAACTTGTGTTAATCTTAAAATAACAATGTCTCTATGGGGTACAGAGTCTGTTCTTTCCTTTCACAAGCCCTTCTGTAATGGAGGGATGACAGCACCTACAGGGTTTTGAGAAAGCTATTTACCTCATGACAATGAAGCCCATGCTTCCCAAGAAAGAACATTCTCTTTGAGAAGCCACATCAAGGAGGAAAGAATTTTGCCCTGTGAGCTCAGAAGGGTGTGAGTTGTAAATATTTCATGATTCACTTCCATGGTTTTGGATGATTGTTTGAGACATTTATTTTGTAGCTTTATCACCATATCATTTTTAATGGTGAGAAGTGGTAAAATTAGGAAACATTCATTTCAAATGCTTGAAAAGAAAGAAGCTTGTATGTTTACTTTAAATTTTAAGGCTCCACTGGTTGTGGGCTATTTAAATTCTGCCTCTTGAAGAATAACAGACACTTTGTAGTAAATTTACAATAAATGGCTTCTGAAGTTATTCAATGCTTATGCTTTCTTGCAACATTATTTGAGCAAAGTGGACATTGATGGCTCTGTGTTTTCCAAGAACATGACCAACACCCATTATAGTCAGATTTTGAAGTAAATGTTTGACATCAGATAATTGATCTAGAGAACAACCTTCTAAAATGTCCTTTATTGTAATCAAGAGGTAGTAATAGATAATGAAGATGAGTGTATGTTACTCTCCCTCTTGTTGATACATAAAACCCAAAATATAAAACAAAATTTTATTGTCTTCTTTAACACAATACCAGGAAGTCCAATAGCCATTTATTTCTTTACAAGAAAGGAGAATTTAAAATTGAGAAAATATCCCCAAATATCACTACTTGTGGTCATTCTTAATCATTCAACCCTATAATTGTGCCAATTTTCCCATAAATTTACATATACTTATTTTATGTATATGTGAATACTATATAATTATTCTAATTCTACTGTATGAATACATGTTTTTGATTACTAGAACCAGCACTGGTTTAATACCAAGGATCTTAAGATCCTTCTGTGGGATGAAGGCCAGGAGTATCAGTATTTTTTAAAGTTACCCAGGCGACTAAAGGGTACAGGCAGGATGGAGAATCATTCATCCATGTTTCTCATGTTATAGCATTTATATAAGAGAATCTCCAGATCAATTGGCATTCATCAAAGAGCCTAGAGCCCACTTAAGCCTAACTACTTCCTCCAGGAGTTCCACCTATGGGATTACCTCTCCCACTCTAGCAACCCCACCCTGAGGGTGGAGCCAGCATCATACTACAGACAACCCCACCTAATATTGCTGAGAAGGAAATTTGAGAATCTTTTGAACTCCAACAGAAACAATTCTTTAACTTTCATCAAGAGTTTTTCTTTCTTTCTTTCCTTTTTTCTTTTCTCTGTGTAATTGTGACCTTAATGGCTCATGGACATTTATACATAATCATATCTGGTTTTTTTCTCATTTCTAGCATTTTTGAAGCCAATTATTTTTCATCAATTAGTTTTTTTAGGACTAGATACTTGATTAATATATTGCAGTTTTGTTTTGTGTTCTTTTATTTTTATATAATTTTTAATTTTTAAAATTTTTACTTCATATATATATATTTCTCTCATTTATGTTTCCCTTGATTGTCTTTTTTTCTTTTCTTCTGCTAACACCCAATCTTTGTTATTATCTCTTTCACTCTCCTTTAATTTTTACTTCTATCCTCTCTCCTCCTCCTTTACAATCATCACACTCTACATCACTTCTGTACTCTCCCTGTCCACCATTCAAAATTGTAAACCTTTTGCAAACTTAAGGTTTTTATTGCAGGCAAAACCTGATCATATCATTTCTGTTTATTATGACAATCAACATTGTAGACATCATAGCAGGAACTATTTGTTTTAATGCTATATATTGTTTGCATTGGTTGTTGTAATTATTTGTCTACTCCTAAATAGTAAGGTACTGGAAACATTCAAGGACACTAGAAGTCCATGAGGTATAATCTCTACTGCCTCAGATCCAAAGTGTTAGATGAATAGATACACAAACAACATGAAAAAGCAAGGGAAAAAAATTACTCCTCCCTCCCCTGCAAAAAATCAAGATACTTTAAGAACAGGATCCATCAATACTCCAGTGGAAGAAATATCAAAGAAGTTTAGAATGTACATATAAACTGATCTATGAGTTAAAGGATGAGGGGTGATAGGGAGGCTGAGACAGGAGAATCGCGAGTTCAAAGCCAGCCTCAGCAATGGCAAGGCGCTAAGCAACTCAGTGAGACCCTGTCTCTACATAAACACAAAATAGGGCTGGGGATGTGGCTCAGTGGTCAAGTGCCCCTGAGTTCAATCCTCAGTGCCAAAAAAAAACAAAAAAGATGAGGAGTGAAATCAGAGAGAAAATACAAGAAGCTAAAGATCATTCTGATAAAGAAATAGAGATTCTGAAAAAAAAAATCATGCAGAAATCTTCACAATGAAGGAATCAATAAACCATATTAAAAATTCAATGAAAAGCACCACAAACAGACTAAACCACTCAGAAGACAGAGTTTCAGGCAATGAAAACAAAATATATAACCTTGAAAATAGAGTTGACCATGGAGAAAAAATGTTAACAGAAAATGAACAGAACTTCCAAAAAATGTGAGATAACCTGAAAAGACAAATTAAGATTTATTGAATAGATGAAGGCTTGGAGATAACAAATAAAGGAATGCCCAATTTTTCAATGGAATAATATCAGAAAATATCCCAAACCTAAAGAATGAAATGGAAAATCAAATACCAGAGACTTACAGGACCCCAAATATAAAAATTACAACAGACCCACACCAAGGTACATTATTAAGAAAACACCTAACAAACAGAACAAAGATAGAATTGTAAAGACTATCAGAGAAAAATGACCAATCACTTTTAGAGGAAAAATAATCCAGATCTCAACTGATTTTTCAAGCCAGAGCTTCAAAGCTAGGAGGTCTTGGAATAATATATACCAAGCTCTGAAAGAAAATGCATGCCAGCCAAGAATACTATACCCAGCAAAATTAAACTGAATTGATTCATTAAACTGAATTGATGATAAAATAAAAACCTTCCATGACAAACAAAAGTTAAAAGAACTCACAACTAGAAACCTTGCACTATAAAATATACTCAATAAAATATTTCATGAACCTACAGAATGGGATAAAATCTTTGCTATCACACCTCAGAGTATTCTTCTCCATAAAGAACTCAAAAAACTTGACACCAAAAAAAAGAAAGAAAACTAAATAACCCAATCAATAATGGGCAAAAGAACTGAACAAACATTTCACAGAAGAAGAAATACAGTCAACAAATATATGAAAAAATGTTCAACATCTCTAGATATTAGATAAATGCAAATTAAAACTATACTGAGATTTCATGTCACTCCAAGTACCAATACCTCGTTCATTTCACTCACTAGTTAGTAAGACTCTTGCCTAAGGCAAGATTCTTAAGCTTATAAATCTGATACTTATTTATCTTCAAAGAGATGAGACTAATTTGTACTATATAATATTCAAAATTAAAAGAAATCATCTCTACAGCTAATGTAGTAGACACTCAGTAACTATTGTTACAGTGGTAGAAGTCATAAATGATGTAGGTGTTTGAAACAGACTTGGAACAACATGTTCCAAGATTTCAATGGAAATCTCAAAGCAGAATGAAGGAAACTAACAAAGAGGAAGAGGTGGTACATTTTCACTGACAGCATGAGGTTAGAATTTTTCTGCCAAGGCAACAAGACAATTCTTCAAAACACAAAAGGAAATAACTTTCTACTTAACTCATTTCTAAGGTAACCATTGTATCTTTAGTGAAACAGTTCAGGCATAAATTGTACATGGTCTGCAAGTTCCTGTATTTCATTCCTTTCAGGATTTGAATAAAGTGGCAAACAAATACATCCTTGACTAGGGAAACAAATAGGATCCAAAGATTTTTTTTTAATTGAAATTTTTTCTCTAATTTAAATTTGTGCTGTTTTTAGGTCTCTTATGTGAAAAAATGAATTATTGTTAGACACCTGTGTTTAGAATCTGCTGTCTCTCCTATAACAACTTGGTTAATGACTTCACCATCTAATCATCCAAACCAGAACTCTGGTAGATATGGTAAATCCCCATACTTCCCTTACCAGTCCTCTTCCTACACACTTTCAGTTGATTATTAAGTCCATCAGCTTCATTTCTCAGATCTCTCTTGTAAATATCCATTAATCTATACTTACATAGTCACTGCCTTAGGACAGACCTTCGGCATCACACATCTTGATTTTAGCAGTAATCACCGTATTGGTTTTCCTATCTAGTCTCTTCCTATTTCAAAAAATATTCCAGCATGCTGGCCAAATGATCATTTTAACACAAAAATCATATCATATAATTATTCTGAATAAAATATTCCAGGTACTGGGGCTGGGATTGTAGCTCAGCGGTAGAGCGCTTGCCTCGCATGCGTGAGGCCCTGGGTTCGATCCTCAGCACCACGTACAAAGCAATAAAAAATAAAGACATTGTGTTCATCTACAACTAAAAAATAAAATAAAATCTTTAAAAAAAAAATATTCCAGGTACTTCCACCAATCTACAGAAGAAGTTCAAATTTCTTAGCATGGCATAAGAAGACCTTATGATTTTTCCTCATCCTCTTTTCTAACTACATCTCCTCTTCAACTTCCCCCTCCATTCTCTGTGCAACTTGCATACAGAGACATATGCCTCTTTTAAAAAATGTATAGCACTGCCACACATGATAGCCTGTGCCTGTAATCCCAGCAACTAGGGAGGCTGAGGCAGGAGGATTTCAAGTTCAAGGACAACTTCAGCAATTCAATAAGATCCTGTCTCAAAAATAAAAGGTCTGGGGAGGCAGCTCATTGGTAGAATGCCCATAAGTTCAATCTCCAATACCAGAGACACAACAAAAAAATCTAACTATATTTAGTAGTATGTGTGTATGTACACACATGCACATGAACATACACACACGCGCGCACACACACACATACACACATACTCCCCTAATAATCTATGAGCTTTCCTGGAAAAGTTCTTGGCTTGTTTTTTTTTATCCCTTTAAGCCTTATCTATTACCTGTCTAAAGTAGGTGCTCAAGAACATGTGAAGTGAATGAGAAGAACAAACTATGTGTAAGAAAAAACAATAACTGCAATATAATAAATAACTGTACTTCATAATTTCAAAGATACTTATCTTCCTTCAAATGTACCCTAAAATCTCAAGTCTCAGGATAGTTCCTTCTGCTTCAAATGTCCTTCTTTTCCATTTCTTTTGTGGTTCATCTTCCAAGTAGCTTCTGAGCAGATAACATCCTTATCTCCTTCAGGCTTGACCCTGAGACTTCACAGATCCAAATTTTTTAGCATAAAAATGTTGATACAAGCTTGTGGATTTTTTCTAAAATTAAATTTCTAGATTGAATCCTGAGTTTCTTTCAGTATGTTAGCCAGCTTTTAAACTTTTTTTCAGATCTTTCTCTCATTAGGCCATTTTTAAAAGTCGGGTTCATTAATGTAATATTACTCATCAATAAAAGAATAAAATTATGGCACTTGCAGATAAATGGGTGGAATTGGAGAACATCATGCTAAGTGAAGTCAGCCAATCCCAAAAAACCAAAGGCCGAATGTTCTCTCTGATTAGTGGATGCTGATACATAAGGGGGGTGGGGTGGAGAGCATGGGAGAAATGGAGGAACTTTGGATGGGGCAGAGGGAAGGTGGGAAGGGGAGGTGAATGAAAGGAGCAAAAATGGTGGAATGAGATGGACATCACTTCCCTAGGTACATGTTATGAAGACACGAATGGTGTGATTCTATCTTGTTTGCAACCAGAGAGATGAAAAATTGCGCTCCATATATGTACTATGACTTGAAATGCATTCTTCTGTTTAAAAATAAATTTTTAAAAGAAGTCAAGTTCATTGAGATATAATTTACAAAGAGTAAAATTCATCCTTTAGCTGTACAATTTTATGAATTCTGACAGAGACCCAGTCACATAACCACTACCAAAATTAAGATGTAAAATATTTCTACCATCCCCCCAAAGTTCCCACAAGCCACTTTGTGGTCATCCCCAAGCTCATGGTGTTCCTTATAATTTTAACTTTTTCTGAATGTTATATAAATTAAAACATATAGCATGTGGCCTTATGGACAGATTGTTTTTATTAGTATAATGCATTTAGATTTGTCCTTTTTGTTGCTGAATAGCATTGTACTTTATAGGATTTCATTGTATGTAATATAACACAGTATGGAAGTGCAATACTTTACTTATACCTCACAAGTTGATGAAAGTTTGAGTTGTTTGTATTGTTTTGGTGGTTATGAATAAAGCTGTCACAAACACTTATATGCAGGGTGTTGGGTGGATGTGTATTTTCATTTCTTTGGGGTAAAAACCTAGAAGATGAGTCAAGTCATATAATAAATATATTTTTAACTTTATCAGAAGGTGTCACACCATTTTATAAGGGGCTGCACCAGCCAGGCATAATGGACACACCTGCAACACTAGCTATTCAGGTGGCAGAGGCAGGAGGATTGCAAGTTCAAGCCCAGCCTAGGCAACTTAGCAAAACTCTGACTCAAAATAAAAAATAAAAAGGGCTGGAAGCCATTTATGTATGATGTGTCAAAATGTATTCTACTGCCATGTACAACTAGTTAGAACAAATTTTTTAAGAAAAGAGAAAAAAAGGACTGGAGGTGTAGCTCAGTGGTAGAGCATGAAAGTGCAAGGCACCAAGTTCAATTCCCAGTACCAGAAAGAAAGGTAAGGAAAGGAAAAGAAAGGAAAAGAGGGAGGAAGGGAGGGAGAAAAGAAAAGAAAAGTGGCTGCACTGTTAAATACCACCCACAAAGCTATGAAAGTTCCAGTGGCACAGAACCCTCATCTCACTACTATATGTGCAGTGACTTCTCATTGTGTCTTTATTTGCATTTCCCTAATGACTAATGACTTTCATTGTTTTTGCCCCATCTCTTGTCTGTAAAATATCTTACGCATTTTTAAATGGACTTCC
>CM053407.1:73006048-73024850 GCA_028644305.1 Xerus rutilus
CGCGGTGGCTCAAGCCTGTAATCCCAGCACTTAGGGAGGCTGAGACAGGAGAATCGCGAGTTCAAAGCCAGCCTCAGCAATGGCGAGGTGCTAAGCAACTCAGTGAGACCCTGTCTCTACATAAAACACAAAATAGGGCTGGGGATGTGGCTCAGTGGTCGAGTACTCCTGAGTTCAATCCCCGGTACCAAAAAAAAAATAAAAAAATAAAAAATAAATAAATGGACTTCCCTCTTTTTTTTTTTTTTTTTTTTTGATACCAGGGATTGAACCCAGGGGTGCTTAACCACTGAGCCATATCCCCAGCCCATTTTTTTATATATTTGGAGACAGAGTCTTACCGAGCTGCATAGGGCTTAAGTTGGTGAGGTCGGCTTTGAACTTGAGATCCTCCTTCCTCAGCCTCCAGAGCCACTGGGATTACAAGCATGCATCACCATGCCCAGCAACTTCTCTGTTTTCTCATTGTTGTGTTCTCAGAGTTCTTTACACATTAAAGATATCAGTCTTTTATTATATAGTGCTTTGCAAATATTTTTTCAGTCTGTGTTTTCTCTTCCATTCTCATAGTCTTTTGAAGAGTAGATGATTTTAATTTTGATTAAGTCTGACCTGTCAACATTTTCTTTTCTGGTTAGTACTTTTTGTATGCTAATAAATTTTTGTCTGACCCAAGATTGCAAAGATTTTCAGCTGTTTTCTTCTACCAGTTTTGTAGTTTTAGGTTATACACTTAGGACTATGACACATTTTGAGTTAAGGGGTATGAATCAAGGTTCAAATTTTTGCACACATGTGTCCAATTGCTCTAGCAGTGTTTGGTTAAATCTACCTTTTCTCTATTGAATTGTCTCAACATGTTTGTCAAAAATCAATTGGCTATATATGTGTTGTTCTATGTCTGGCTCCTGTTTTAGGGGTTGGTCAACTTTTCTTATAAAGAGAAAAATAAGATAGAGCTTAGGCTTGAAGGCTACCCAGTCTCTCCCACAAATATTCAATTTTGCCATTATAGCACAACAGCGGCCTCAGATAATATATAACAAATGAGCATGGCTCTGTTTCAACAAAACTTTATTCACAAAAACAGGCAGCAGGTCAGATTAGTCCTGCAAACCATAGTTTCACAAATTCTGGTCTAGTTTGTTCCATTGATTTATATCTTACTACACTATCTTGATTACTATGGCTTATAAGTTTTGAAATGAGGGGGCAGTGTAAGTCTTTAAACTTTTCACCATTCATTTGCTTTAGCCATTCTTTCAGAGAAAAGTTTTGACTCTTCTTTGCTTTTCTATATAAATTTAGGATACACTTGCTGGTTTCTATAAAAGAAAAAGTCTTCTAGGATTTTCATTAGGATTTGCACTGAATCTATAATTAACTTGGAAATAATTGCCACCATAATAATTCTCAATATTCAAATCCATGAATGTAAGATACTTCTTTAGAGATTTTGATTCTATCACTAATGTTTTAGAATTTTCAGCATATAAAACTGGCACATATTCTGTTAGACTTATACTTTAGAACTTAATGCTTTTAGTGCTATTGTAAAGTAATATTTTAATTTCAATTTTCAATTACTCCTTGCTAATAAACAGATATACAACTTTTTATGTGTATTATTGCTTAACTCACTTATTAGTTCCTTTATTTTTTACATTCTTTGGGATTTTCTATGCAGAAAACCATATCACCTGGAAGTAGAAATACTTTTATTTCTTCCTTTTAAATTTTTTTGCCCTTTTATTTCTTTTTTTGTGTGTGTGTACTTTAGTCTTTCTTTTTTTAGAGGATAACATATTAATTCTCTAGTTGTAAGTTGTATACAATCACAACATACATGCAGTCATACATAAAGTTAGGGCTATGATGACCATCATATTCCACCACCTTTACTGTCCCCATGCCCCCTCCCCCCTTACACCCCTGTGAACAGAGATCCACCATTGTTCCCATGGCCTTCCCCACATTATGGATCAGCATCCACTTATCAGCGAGTATATTCGGCATTTGGTTTTCTGAAATTTGCCTCTTTCTTTCTTTCTTTCTTTCTTTCTTTCTTTCTTTCTTTCTTTCTTTCCTTCCTTCCTTCCTTCCTTCCTTCCTTCCTTCCTTCCTTCCTTCCTCTCTTCCTTCCTTTCTTTCTTTTTTACTTTCATTGCACTATCTCTGACTCCCAGGAAGGTGACAGCAGTGAGGAGCATGGACAACTTTCCTTGTCTTGACCTCAGGGGAAATATTTCAGCCCTCCACCACTGTCTCAGTCATCTGCAAACCAGAAAGAGGGCCTTTGACAGATACCACAACTGTCAATAACTTGATCTTGGACCTCCCTGACTCTAAAACCCTGAGGAACAAATGTCTGTCGTGTATGCCACACAAAGTCTATGGTGTTCTGTTACAGCGGACTAAACTAATAAAGACAACCATTAAATATGGTATTAGCTATAGGTTAGCTATAGGTTTTTCATAGATATCCTTTATTAAGTTAAGGACATTTCCTTCTATGCTTTGGCTACTTAAGAGTTTTTATTGTTAATGAATAGTAAATTTTGTCAATTTTTTGCATCTATTGAAATGATCATATCATTTTTCTTCTTTGATCTACTTATATGGTGAATTATATTAATTTAGATTCAACTATTGAGCAACCTTGCCTTCCTGAAATGAACCCCACTTGGTCATGTGCTTTATTCTTTTTTAGATAATCTTGAATCTGATTTGCTAATATTCTGCTTGGAATTGCAGGGCATTTATTTGTGATGATATTGGTCTATAATTTTCTTTCTTTATAATGGTTTTGGCTAGTTTCAATATTAAGATAATGCTGGCCTCATAAACTGACTTTCCCATGCCAACCTTCCCAGTTCAAATCACATAGCTTTAAATTTTCACCCACTTACTTGATGAACATTTAAAAACAAAAGACCTCTTCACAGTGACTTCCTATATGAAGAGAAATTTGCATTGATAAAGACTCTAAGAAGAGGATGCCAAGCAGTGAACTAGACTTCTCCAATGATGGAGTGACTGGATCCAGGATACCAGTTCCTTAGTATTAATGAAGAAATCCTAAGCTTCAGTATTATGTATATTACTGTATTTTCTTAGTCTTTTAGTGGCTTTGGACCAGTTAAAAACACATATAAAATGCAAGTGAGTCTGTTTATATAATTGCTATTCTAATTTTTATTTTAAAAAAAAGCACACTCATGAATATGATCTCCTTATGAACAGGACATATAACATATTTATCTTTGTATTCCCAATGTTAGGACAAACTTAGAAAATTTGGTGTGTTAGCATAATTTATTTAATGAACAAATGAGCACTTTAAAAATTAAATTGAGGCTCTTAATTTTCAGTTCAGCTTTTCCTTGTACCAAATTTTTCTTGTTGCTGGGCACAGTGACACACAGTACAGTAGCTGTAAACCCAGCTACTTGGGAGGCTGAGGCAGGAAGATCACAAGTTCAAGGCCAACCTAGACAACTTCAGAGACCTTGTCTCGAAAAAGGGGGGCCGGGTGCGTAGCTCAGTGATAAGGTGGCCCTGAGTTCCCCAGTGCTGTAAAGAAAATTTTTCTTGTTTAGGAATTTAAGAATGTTGTTTAAGAACACTCTCTAGGGCTGGGGCTTGGGCTCAGTGGTAGAGTGCCTAGCATGTGTGAAGCACTGGGTTCGGGCCTCAGCACCACATAAAAATAAATAAAGGTATTGTGTCCATCTACAACCCCCTCAAAATGGGGAAAAGTGTCAACCACATGTCACAGCCAACTTTAAAAAAAAAGAAGAAGAAGAATGCTCTCTGAAGTAGCCTGATATTGTAAAGGCTAAAATTTAAATATTTTACTCTTACTTGAGGTATTCAATTTGTCTTTGGGTTTTACAGAAGAAAAGCCAGATTTTATTAAATATAATTAATTTTGGATGGCGGTTTTTTTTTTTTTGGTTTTTTTTCTTAATTTTTTTTTAGTTGAAGATGGACACAATATCTTTATTTATTTATTTATTTTTATGTGGTGCTGAGGATCGAATCCAGTGCCTCATGCATGAGAGGCAGGCGCTCCACCACTGAGCCACAATCCCAGCCCGATGACATTTTGTTTTAATGTAGAGATTTCAATTATTTCAATATCATATTGGAAACTTTAAAGTTTCAAATTGCCAGCTATACTATATATTTCATTATAAATTGTTGACTATGCATATTCCTTTTGCAGAAATATTTTAGTTAGGCCTCAAAATCTCCTTTAAATTTCAAAGTAACTACAATTTTATGCTTCTGGCAATTCTGAATCTGTGCAAGAAAAGAAATTTGCATGATGCCTTTTTAATCTGTATGAGAGACAAAGAGATATTGCTGAATTCCATGCCTCAGGTCAGTGGATCAGGTTAGCTAGCCTACACTACAATGACATCTACTGGCCTAACTAGGACTGAGCACCCAAAGGAAATTTCAGAATGCAGGCAGCCTTTGATTCTGTCTTTGTTATTACTAGCTGTTAACAGGAGATACACTGTCCTACATTTCTTGAAAACAGAAATCCTGTGTTCTTGAGCTGTGTATCTCCAGTGCTATCATCTAGTCACATTAAAAATGTTCCAAAAGTATGTTGAATGGCCATAAATGCCATTGCCTATAATCTAACTTTTTAAAAAGTACGGACTCTAAATTGGATCAATTCTGTTAGGAGTAATTTAAATTTTAAAAAAATAATAAAATGATATTAAACAGAATTGAAAAATTCTTTTTTCTGAAATAACCAAGACTCCTTCTAATAGTTGAATGAAACACAAACTGTGGATTACTCACACAATGAAATAGTATTCAGCAATAAAAAGAAATAAGCTATCAAGTCACAAGAAGACATGGATGAACCTTAAATGCATATTGCTAAATGAAAAAAAGCTAGTCTGAAAAGCATACACATTAATTCCAACTATATGATATTCTGGAAAAGGCAAAGCTATAGAGACAGAAGAAAAGTCAGTAGTTGCCAAGGGTTCAAGGAAAGAGACGGATAGGTATGTTTAGGGCAGTAAATCTACTCTGTCCAATATTAAAATGATGGATATAAGCCATTATCAAATTTCATAACCTATAGAACCCAAGGAGTGATCCCTAAAGTAAACTATGGACTTTAATTAATAATATTGTATTAATATTGGCTTAATTGTAACAAATCTACCACTCTAATGAAAGGGGAAACTATAGGAAAGGGAGAGGGAAGGATGGGGGAGAAATGGAAGTGTACAGAAACTTTGTGTACTTTCTGCTCAACTTTTCTGTAAACCTGTCTGCTTTAAAAATAACTTATTAAGAGGTAAAAAAAAAACCCACTTTTATTATAATAAGGTATGTTTCCAGCTCTGTTACATTTCTTAAAAATGCATGTCAGCCCATAAGGAATGAATTGAACAGCTTACCTTCAAATATTACAGTTTCTCTGTTACAATTTTTTTCATTTCATTTATTTTTTAATTAATTTATTTTTAGTTTTTAAAGCAGAAGAATGCATTTCAAGTCTCTGTTACAACTTTAAATGGTACCTCATCTATGACAGAAGTTTACTTCCTAAAGGATGTGATCAAGTCTCTCTAAGAGAGGGCTTGTAGGAGCCCAAAGGAGAAAAAGACTTTTTACTTAATCCTTGGCTTGATCAAATTAAACACTTAATTTGGTGTGCTTTTCATTTGGATGTCCCTTAGGACTGAAAATTGCCTTTCTCAGAAGGTACTAGAAATTGACTGTGAATTGCTAGGGTGACAGAGGGAAGAAGAATGATTCTATTACGGCTTCTGCCAAGAGCTGTCAGGCATATCCAGGAAGCTGCCAAGAAATGTTTAATAGTGTGGTAGGGAGTTCTGCTCCTTGTGAAAAACTGAAAATTGCTTTTAGTTTTTCAACTCAATTGTTAAGAAAAAAAAGTCATAAACTTTAAAATTGATTACCCTTTCATCCCAGAAAGCAGAATGACAGCCTAACAAATCAGGATCCTTACAAGGCTTCCTCTGAAGCCCTGGTGCCTACCAATGCTGAAATATTTTTAGAATGCCTCCATAAAGCTCAAAGGGAAGTGGACATTTGGACAATGGCTTGAGCAATTTCAGGGCAACAATTAACTTTTTGACCTGAGTTATTTGGAGTTTGGGTCTGAGGAAATAAAAATGTCAAAAAATAAAATTTTCCTGCTAGGCTTAACCTTAGCTATCAGAAAAAAATAATTGTAAGGTAAGATGATAGCCATAGTTTTTTACATTACTTACATGAAAAGATAGTGATTTGATTGGATGCTACTAAATGTGCTGGGGTTGTGTCTGAAGAAAAGATCTTGTCCCAAATGAAGACATAAAACCAAAGAAAGTGAATCTCCATACCCTCACTGTAGTCCTACCTTCTACTTAATTTGCCCAGGGCATAAGTAGGTGCATACTGCCCACTAAAACCTAATCCACCAGAGCTTGTGAGACCTTCTTGACCAGGAAAGCAGACAGCCAAATCTGTGAGGACCCTTGGTGAGTCTCCTAGCCTAAAATGTCTACCTGCCTAAAGTCTTATTAGAGAGGCACATTTTTACCTTAGTCCGTAAATTGTGACTTTTGGTCCTTCACTGTAAATTGTGACTGTATATATCACGGACACTTTTGGGTGAATTCATTTGTCAGGTTTCTCCTCTTCTGCAGTGTCTAGCCAAAAGCAAGGCCCAAAGAACCATAGACAGTGTGCCAAAGGAGGTACCTGTGATTCCAGCTACTCAGGAGGTTGAGGCAGGAGGATCTCTTGAGCCCAGGAGTTTGAGACCCACCTGGGTAACAAAACCAGACCCTGTCTCAAAAAAGAAATTACTCTTAGATTCCTACTAAACATAGGGAGGAAGAAACATTTTGGTAGAAAAAAACTGAGGACACTCAGCATATGGCCCAGGTGCACCTTAGCGGCAGCATCTCTGCTTCAAGGTATCAAGTAGCAGCAGAAAAAGGAATAGTCACATCTTTGCCTCCTACTCAGATGTCCAAATTTCTGCACTAAAGAAAGTCAAAGGATGAAATACCTACTGAAGAATTGCTATCACCTCTCCAAGTATTTTCTCCCACCTTTTTTAGTATTATGTTTTACTTGTGACATTCTATTGGCTGTATATTAATTTGAGATACTATATGAGGTCTAGTTATCTTTCAAGTAGAGGAGACTGAGTTGCTAAACTCAACAGAATTAACTTGATTTGTGTGTGTGTGTGTGTGTGTGTGTGTGTGTGTGTGCATGTTGTGTTTTGTTAGAAGTCAAACCTAGGCCCTCACACATGCTAGGCAAGTGCTCTAATACTGAGTCACATTCTCAGCCCTTAATTTGACTAAGTCACTAGATACCAATCAGACCCATCAATAGGTGGAAACAGTTATAGAGGAAGACAGTGTTCCAGATGTAATATTAAAGCAGGCCATATTGAAAACCTGTTAATTAATACAAGCTATATATTAGGCACAGAGAGTCTAGCATTTGGGCGCAGGTCACACAGCTGGTAAATAGCAGAGTCAGGGTTCCAACCCAAACCCTTCTGACTTGAAGCCCATGTTATTTCCACATCCTCTCAATGACCCTTGAACTGTCAGGCATTGTTATAGGTGTGTTATATCCATTAACTAACTTAGACATGAGGACACTGAGACAGAGAGAGCTGAATAATTTTCCTGAGATCCTGCCATCAGCAAGTAATAGAGCTGGGGTGTGACCCCAGACAGGCTTGATAATACAATACTACTTTTGTAAAACTGGAACTCGAAATTTCTCTTCTTAGAAATGAATTTTGAATGACTTTCCCATGGTGGCCACTTTCAGCCATTAGAAAACATCTCTCCTCCCACTTTCTGTCCCCTCCTGACTTGTGGGAGATGAGGTCATGGCTCTCCTTGGAAGCAGGACACCACAGTCATTCAGCTCCTCCCTCCTGGAGTCAGGCAAAGAACACAGAGTCCAGCCTCCAGTTGTGTAAAATTGGGCCAGTCCTACAACCTCTTCCTCAGTTCCCTCTTCTGTGAAATGGACATATTCAATTCTATGTCATGTGATTGTTATAAGGATGAAAAACATGTGCATGTAAATATTCTCACCCATTGGCTGGCAGAACTCACCAAATGATGGCTCTCATTATGGCCAGTATCATCATTATTACTATTATTATATTACTCTGTCACTACTGAACCAGGAACATAAAACATGATGATGCAAGTACTTGCCAGTTTTGGTTATATATTTGTGTGCTCTTTTCAAAGGAAGACACATTTCCAGCTCTGTGAAAGAAGACTTACTCTGCCTTCAAAAACATTTGCAGCAAAGTCATAGGAATTTGGAGTAATAATACAGTTTATGTCACAATACTGTGTACCAAAGAATGGCAGTTATTTTTCACAAGCGAAAAATTAAAAACTTTTAAACTCAGCTCTTTGCACTAAGGCTTGGGGCAGGAATGACAGGGGCACAGTGATGAAGGAGGATCTGCTCCAGCTAAGCAGTGAGTCAGCTCTGCAGCCAGCCCAGGCAGGCCTCTGCTTGGACCTTTAACACAGATTTCTGCAGCAGACACTGTGACTGCCACAGCCATCCTTCCCTTGTCAGTGCTATTAGAATGCCAAGTTTGTCCAAGTAGCACGCAGCAGTATGCTCAGGAAAGATAGATTCCACACCTGGGAATGAATCATAACTGGTCATATTAACATTGTGTTGTCATGTAGCAAAACTTTACTCATGGATGAAAAACGAAAAGGGGCCCAGAGGGTAGCTCAGTGGCACAGCACTTGCCTGACATGTGAGAGAACCTGCGTTCAACTACCAGCACCAAAAAAAAAGGAAAGAAAGAAGGAAAAAAAGAGGAACTTTGGGGACTTGAATCTGTGTTCTGCCGCTTAGTAGCAGTGGGAACTTATGCAAATTATTTAACATTCTCTGAGCCTCACTTTTGAAATTTTTCAAATGGGGAAAATAATACTTACCTGGTAGCATTTGTTGCAAGGATCAAATATAAACATAAAAATTTTTTCTTACTTGATTTCTCATTTGATTATGCAGACTCAGGCACAGAGGACAAGTTTGATTCAGTGACAATATGTTATTGTCTAAATTGGGATTGACTAGGTAACAAAGACAAGGTCATCCTAGGCTTGATAAATGGACTTCCTTCCTGTTATGTCTCCTCCCCTTTGTACTCACTTGCTCTCTCTTCTCTCTCTCTCACCTCCTGTACCTCCTCCTTCCCCTGCCAATTTAGAAATAATCTTGTTCAAATTCTTCACTTTACATGCAACTTCAGTTACAACTGGAAGCATTCCCATCCCCACAAATCTTCAACTTTCATGGCCAAGGGAAGTTTGTGGGCTTCTCCAAGACAGCAGTGAATTCTGGGCACAAGGTTCCTTCAGCTCTCATTTCCTGTCTTCTTGAGTTACCCCAGGTCTGCACCTCATTATCTCTCATATTGGACCTTCTTCAGATTCCACAATAGCAAATGCAAAATCCCTTAATGCATGTAGGAGATGCTACTGAAAGAAGTAACAGGAGGCATCAGCAGGCACAGCCTCTCCATGTCAGACTTTCCAGGTGTGAGTCAGATGTCCATCTTGACATTCCTCCAACCCCAGGGTATATGTCAAGTTCTCTAAATGAGTCCATTAAGGCCTATTTAGCTGGCTTCTGATGAAGGTTAAATAGGTAAAGTCTCTTCCCTCTGATTCCTCCCTTCTTGCCGGAAGCACTCTGTTCCTCTTTCAAGTCTCTTTAACCTGAGTGCTTCCCATTCTCTGAGATGGCCTGCAAGTGGGTCACAGGCTGATACAAGCAGAATGGTCCAGCCCAGGTGGCTTAGCCTTTACTTTAGGACATGAGAACTCTTGATACCTGTTGTTTTGTTTTTGTTTTTGTTTTGCCCTTTGAAGCTTCTGCCAAAACTCTGAGATAACAGAAAAACTTACGTGAAAATCCCATTTCCAAAGTATATTATAATATGAAGTAAATGTTTTAAATGAATCTTCTCCCAGAGATTTTTAAATGCCCATTCCAGAAGCTATGCTTGCTTCTCATCTAATTGAGGAAGATCGCTATTTTATATGTTAAAATTTTTTAACTTTCTTGAGGTTCTTCTTGGGTCTCTGTACATCTTTGAATTCACCCAAATTTGGTGCCTGGGATCAAAGCTTAATAGGGACCTCTGTCCAGGTATAACAAAATATTTAATTTGATAAGTTGTAAATGGTGGTTGAATCTAAATAGATTTGCAGCAAAAACTGAAAATGTGGGCTGGGGATATAGCTCAGTTGGTAGAGTGCTTGCCTCTCATGCACGAGGCCCTGGGTTCAATCCCCCGCACCACAAAAAAAGAAGAAGAAGAAGAAGAAAATGTTTGGTCCCTGAGGGACAATTAGGATCTCCTAGGTTTTTAAGACCAGGAAAGATCTGTCTAAGAGATCAGTTAGGCCTGTGCTGGTAGATAGCTGAGTGACAGTCATTCATTTGCTTTCCTTGTGACCAGGAGCTCTTCAATGGGGTTAGGATGCTCAAAGGCCATAGAATAGCCAAGATGACTGTGCTGTGAAGTTTGAACACAGAACCTCAGTCTCAGGTGGCCTTGTGTTTGTGCTAATTGAGCTAAGACTGCAGACATCTGTGAGAAATACTATAAGACCCCTAGAATGTTGTCTCTCCCTTTGTCCAGAATGATTCTAAAATATATGCAGCTCTCCTCTTGTCTGGATAATCAATCTAAGAGTCTGGAATTTTCTGTAAAGTTCACATCAATATGATTCTGAGTTTTAAAAGAATTGTAAAGTTTTAGGGAGATGGAGGAGAGAGACACCATCTTCCACCAAGGTGATTGTAACCCTCAGATTGTCACTTCGATAACATAATGTTATCAAGGTATCTTGTTCTCAAGGAATCTCTGACAGCCCCAGATGCCAGCACAGTCAGAAAACCAAAACAGCAGGTACAGCCTTTGCTTCTCATTGTTGAAGTCAGTTTGCCTCCAAGATTTTGGCAAGTTCTGATGGAGTTGGAGATCGGTTTGAAATCTCCTGCAGGAAATTCTACAAAACTCTCTGCTGGATAGGATTATATGAAATGAATGGCCTGTATGAAGTGGTTTTCATTTCTTGAGAGCCCTGAATAACAAGAATAACATTGATTTTGTGAGTTATGGTTTCTGTTAGAGCAGCACACATAATCAACATCCTAATCTTCCCAGATGGCTGCCAACCAAAAAAAGAGGTAGGATTTCTTTCTGAGATGCTGAAGACCACAAAGCAGCAGCTTGTCTTAAAGTTGTAAATCCTATGGTCTGGCCATAGAGAAAGGGCAATGCAGGAGGATTGCAGTGCAAATGAGACTTCTCTTGATCAGAGATTAGCGTGAGTAATAAACATGACCAGGACTCCTAGGACCTACTAGGTAGTCACGAAAGGTAATTTGGAGATGACACATTTTATTTCTCTTCCCTATTCTTGAATATTTTTCATCACTCCTGGCCTGCTCTCAATCACCAAAATATTTACAAACAAATTTAATGACTGTTTTCAAGTGCATATCAACCTCGGGTTACACATGCCCTAGATTGCTCCCCACCATGTTGCCCAAAAACATTATTGACCTAAAAGTGAAAACATATATTTTCCAAAATATTCAGCTTGAACCTTGACAAGTTGAAAGTGTCAGTGTGACAGAAGCAGTCTTTTGGATTTTATTTTCCTCCACATTTTTTATTGGTGCATTATAGTTGCACATATGGTGGGACTTGTTACATAATAGTACATGCACACAAGCCGGGTGCGGTGGCTCAAGCCTGTAATCCCAGCACTTAGGGAGGCTGGGACAGGAGAATCGCGAGTTCAAAGCCAGCCTCAGCAACGGCGAGGCGCTAAGCAACTCAGTAAGACCTTGTCTCTACATAAAACACAAAATAAGGCTGGGGATGTGGCTCAGTGGTGGAGTACCCCTGAGTTCAATCTCCAGTACCCAAAAAAAAAAAAAAAATAGTACATGCACACAATATAACAACATAATTTGGACAATATCCCTCCTCAGCACTTTTCCCCTCCCTCCCTACCTCACAATTCCTAGTCCCTTTCCTCTATTCTACTGATCTTCCTTCCCTCTTCATGTGATCCTCACCACCACCTTTTATTTTATTTTTTCTCTATAGCTTCCACATGAGAGAAAACATAAGACGCTTGACCTTCTGAGTTTTAACATCATACTCAAATTCCATCCATTTTCCTGAAAATGACAGAATTCCATTTTTCTTTATGGCTGAATCAAACTCCATTGTGTAAATAGATTACATTTTATTTACCCACCCATGCGTTAACAGATACGTAGGTTAGTTCCATATTTGGCTATTGTGAATTGTGCTGCTATAAACATGGGCATGCATGTAACTTTAATTCGTCAGAATAAATACCAAGGAGTGGTATAGCTGGGTCATATGATGGTTTCATGCTTAGCGTTTTGAGGAACCATTATACTGCTTTCCATAGTGGTTGTACTAACTTACAATCCCATCAACAGTGTGAAAGTGTTCCTTTTTCTCCATGTCCTTTCCAGCATTTATTATTACTTGTATTCTTGGTGACTGCCATTCTGACTGGTGTGAGATGAAATCTCAGCATCATTTTCACTGGCATTTTCCTAATTGCTAATGATATTGAACATTTTTCACATATTTGTTGGCCATTTGTATTTCTTATTTTGAGAAGTGTATTTCTTATTTAATTTATTTACCCATTTATTAATTGGGTTATTTGGTTTTTTTGGTGTTAAGCTTTTTGAGTTCTTTATATATTCTAGGTATTAATCCTCTGTCAGAAGAGTAGCTAGCAAAGATTTTCTCCCATCTGTAGGTTCTGTCTTTACATTCTTAATTGTTTCCTTTGCCGTGCAGAAGTGTTTTAATTTGATGCCATCCCATTTATTAACTCTTGGCATTATTTCCTGAGCTTTAGGGGTCCTATTGAGAAAGCCATTGCTTGTGCCTATATGCTGGACTGTTAACCCTATGTTTTCTTCTTGGAGTTGTATAGTTTCTGGTCTAATTCCTAGGTCTTTAATCCATTTTAAGTTGACCTTTGTGCAGGGTGAGAGATAAGGGTCTAGTTTCATTCTTCTACAAATAGATAACCAGTTTTCCTGGCAGCATTGGTTAAAAGGCTGCCTCTTCTCCAATGTATATTTTTGGTAACTTTGTCAAGGATCAGATGATTGTAGATGAGTAGGTTTGTTTCCATATCTTCTATTCTGTACCATTGGTCAATGTGTCTTTTTTTATGCCAGCACCATGCAGTTTTTGTTACTATAGTTCTATGATTTAATTTGAAGTCAGGTATTGTGATGTCTCCAACATTGCTTTTTTGTCTTAGAATTGCTTTGACTATTCTGGGTCTTTTAATTTTCCAAATAAATTTTAGGACATTTTTTTTACTTACATGAATAATGTCATCAGCATTTTCATGGGGATTACACTGAATCTGTATATTGCTTTTGGTAGTATGGCCATTTCAACAATATTAATTCAGTCTATTCATGAGCATAGGAGGTCTTTCCAGCTTCTTGTGTCTTCTTCAATTTCTTTCTTTGATTGTCTGTAGTTTTCATTTTAGAAGTTTTTCACCTTGGCTAGACAGCAGCAGTATTTTGAAAAATCCATGTGCTTCTCCTCAAAGCATCTCATCTGGGCATGTTGGGAGCACTGCAGTAACTGGGAATGAAAGAAGTAATACTCAACTCTGACATGTGAACTAAGACTTTGCAATGAAACACCTGTCAAAATGGTCTACCTCTTTTGGGCTCCCACTTAACATGTTAAGAGCGAGAACGGGAAAACCAAATCTTTGAGCTTTTCCTTTTTTTCCTGTATGTGAAGAAACTTCCTACCCTGAGGTGAAAACAAGAAGAAAAGTAAAAGGCAACTTCCTCTTGTGTTTCATGGGATGGTGAGAAGAAAACAGAAGAAGGGAAAGGTCATTTTGCCCATTTGGGATTCTGGGACAGCTATGCCGAGAGAGGTGTGATTTTCACCACAGAGATGTTCTAGCGTAATTAGGGGAATGGCACTGAGGTTCCCGAAAGATGCAGAAAGAACAAGAAACCCCAATTTGCATTCCAAAGCCTACCTTAGCATCCATGTAAACTGAATGCAGACTGGGGAGCCAGAAGCTTCCTCTGGGCCCTGTTATAGCAGAAACATTCAGGATGAATAACCTGACCATGGGCTGGTCAGGAGAGAGATCTAGAAGGGTCTATAGCAGAGAGAACTATGGGAAGGCATTGATCAAATCAGGAAAAAAACAGATAACTTTAACAGCCACTGAAATCTGTAGGCAAAACCTGTTTCAACTAACCCAATCCATGCATACTTGATGATCAGGACAAGGCCATAGGCAGCCCTTGCCTAACCCTATACACAAAGAATATAATAAACTATCTGTTCCCCATGTAATTTCAGGCAAGAAGCCATGAGAGTGGAAATGTGACAAGCCTCAGAACCTGAGAATCCCCTAAAAAGGTAGATTAAATAACTGGATCAGAATACATTTGAAACCAGATTAAGTGGAGTTTGTTTGCTTTTATTTTTCTTTCCCACACTACCTACCAGGTCTGAAGACCAAATCAGCTATAGACAAAATAAAGAAACTAAATCTCTTTTAAATTTCTGTATCATGAGTAATTTTGCAAGTCTGCTACAAAAACACTGAAATAAATATTAAATTCACATTATATTGCATTTTATCCCACAAAATAAATAAATAAATTCAGTATTCACAACTATGCTATAGGTAAAATCTTTTATTTATGAGAGGCATGAAAAATGCTTAGTATCATTTGTATTTTTATTTTTTTTATTTTTTTTTAAACAATTTAGACAGGGATGTCTACTCTTTTTTTTTTAAATTTTTTTAGTTGTAAATGGACACAATATCTTTATTTTATTGCTTTGTATGTGGTGCTGAGGATCGAACCCAGGGCCTCACGCATGCGAGGCAAGCGCTCTACCGCTGAGCTACAATCCCAGCCCCTATCATTTGTATTTTAATATCTAATATTTTACTCTTACGAATTTTTTTTTTAGTATCAGGAATTGAACCCAGGAGTACTTAACCACTAAGCCACATCCCAGCCCTTTTATATATTTTATTTAGAGACAGTATCTCGCTGAGTTGTTAGGACCTCACTAAATTGCTGAAGCTGGCTTTAAACTCACAATCCTCCTGCCTTAGCCTCCCAAACCACTGGGATTACAGGCGAGGGCCTCCATGCCTGGCTTTTATGGGCTTATTTAAGTGTGGTAGATGACATCATTTACTCACAGTTCTTCCTTCCCCTCCCCACCTTTGCAAGGTTCATAGTAGGCAAAGCATTCTTCCCTACTCCTTTGATGTTGGGTTTGGACATATGGCTTGCTTTAAACAATGTTAATGCAAGCAGAGAAAAGAGAGTTGTCAGTTTTGAGCCAAGGAATTAAGAGATCACATGTTTCTATTCTCTTAAAATCAGCCTTGAGAAAAGCCTAGAGAGGTCACTGGGCCCAAAATAGGAACATGTGAAACATACACAAACCCAGCTCACAGCCTGCAGGACAACCCCCCAGCCCACCTGCAGACCCATGAATATGAAAATAGTGATTTAGGAGTTACGTTTCATGTATCCATAATGCAGCAAAAACCTGACTTGTACATTAAGCAATTAACATTTTTTTAATATTAAACAATTATCCTAAACATTCATGTACTACTTATACAACCAATAAACCAAATCACAGATATAACACTTTAAATTTCCCAGATAGTCAAATATTGATTATAAATTTACTTAATTACAACAATATATCAAGTTCTTGTAAATATATTAAGTGTACAATAGAACAAAGCACATACCCAATATTATATTGACTACTAGCACTGAAGGATTGGTGCAATTAGATGATTGCTTCTCAATTGGATTTGGAATCTGATCACACACTTCAAATTAAACTCAAACCATTGGTTATTAAATTGAAACCCTTTTATAAGTAAAACGCACCTTTGCTTTTAACTAATTACTTTTTCTATAGATTTGAATTTTTTGATATATAGTTTCTCACTACCAAATAATTCATTCTTTCATGTTTTCTACACCTAGCAGTACCTAGTCAATTGTCCTACCTCTCTGATATATGGACTGGCCTACAGGTATAATTGGAAACTTCTGTCTCATGAATATCTCATTATAATTAGTAGAGTACCTAGACTAGGATTTTATAAAGTTTAAGGTACAATCATCTGAGAATCTTAATAAACTACAGATTCTGTTTTAACAGAGCTGGAGCAGGGCCTGAGTTTCTACATGGCTAACAAGCATACTGTGATGCTAATAATACTGGTTGTTAACCATATGTTGTATAGCAAAGATATAAGACTATTTCCTCATGGATGATGAGGGATTGAATCTGTGTAGTTAATTGTTTTCTTTTGGACATCTGACTCCTTTATTTTCTTGGAACACATTATCTTCCTGCATGGTTATTATGTGTAGTAATCAGTTTTTCTCTTTCTGGGACAATATCTCTTTCTTTTTATGTTCCCTGTGTTTATTTTTTCCTGCATACACACAACAAAACAAAGAGGTTTCTATACTTTGTAAGTAAACTGTCAGGAAAATTTGTGAAAGATATAGGGGGAAAAAGGTTATTGATAGTCTTGTCTGGCACACTTTTCCAGATTTTATTATCTTTAAACTATTTTATAACTCTGTCAGTCATAGTGAACTAATAATATTACAAAGGAGTCTTATCATAGAAATGTAAATTGCAGGGAAATGCAATTTGTTATTACCCTGTTGATCAATCTTATTTGCATATATTTGTAAATTCAGTTCAGCATTCCCTATTGCCTCTATGTGTGTGTGTGTGTGTGTGTGTGTGTATACATATTTCTCTGAGTTCTTCTTTGACTAAGTGGTAACATAATGCTGGTTCTCTCATTAATTCATGAATTAAATAAAGTCTCTCACATGAATTGATTTTATATCAACATGAGAGTCATGTGAATATAACATCCGCTGTCAAAAATTAACCTTTAACGCCAGGCACAGTAGTGCACGCCTGTAATCCCAGAGGCTCAAGAGGCGAAAGCAGGAGGATTGTGAGTTCAAAGCTAGTCTTAGCAATGGTGAGGTGCTAAGCAAACTCAGTGAGATCTTGTCTCTAAATAAAATACAAAATAGGGCTGGGGAATGTGGCTCAGTGGTCAAGTACCCCTGAGTTCAATCCCCAATACCCATCCCCCCAAAAATTAACCTTTTGCCAGACACATAATTAGTTAGAAAAACCCTATCTTATTTAGTAATTACTTTCATTAATAAGTAAAAATTGAACGAATGAATTCATCTTCACCATTCTCTTGTCTTATATCCTACCTATTTTTACACTTTAACTTTTTTCTCTTAAGTATCATTATGAACTTAATGCAAATCATCATTTGATTTTTAACTTTTAAAAAGTGGCTACCTCTTTAATTTGGCTTCTTGGCCCTTTCAGCAACTCACCACAATAACATTTTTATGAATACTTATTTTATGGCCATAGAAGGATATTTCCTGACCTTTTTTTTTTTTCAAATATTTATTCTTTAGTTGTAGGTGGACACAATATCCCCATTTCACTTTTATGTGGTGCTGAGGATCGAACCCAGTGCCCCCCGCGTGCTAGGCGAGCACGCTACCACTGCGCCACAACCCCAGCCCATTTCCTGACCTCTTTAAAAAACGCTTTTTCTGTCTCAAGGCCTGGAAACTGCAATCATCTAAGGAGTCCAGGCTCCTTCTGGTGGAGAAAAACCTCCCAGACTCCAGACTGAGTGTTCCAGAACACCTGAGAGCCCACAGTGAAAGCTATTGCTGCCACTGCTGCTGGGCCATTTGAGAAGTGGCAGAGCTGGAAAACACATCTTCTTCAAGTTTTGAGTTCATACTGATTTTCCCAAATATGTTAAGTTGCTGTGCCCTACTTTTCATACAGTCTGGGTTTCAATGACCTCTAAGAGTTTTTACAGCTTATTCCCTAAAGAAAAGATGTTAGAGAGAGTAATGCACATAAATACAGCTATCTCATACTAGACAAAGGTGCCAAAAACATACATTGGAGAAAAGATAGCCTTTTCAACAAATGGTGCTGGGAAAACTGGAAATCCATATGCAATAAAATGAAACTAAACCCCTATCTCTCACCATGCACAAAACTCAACTCAAAGTGGATCAAAGACCTAGGAATTAGACCAGAGACTCTGCGTCTAATTGAGGAGAAAGTAGGTCCAAATCTTCATCATGTGGGATTAGGCCCCGAATTCCTTAACAAGACACCTATAGCACAAGAAATAAAAGCAAGAATCAATAAATGGGATGGACTTAAACTAAAAAGCTTCTTCTCAGCAAGCGAAACTATCAATGAAGTGAACAGAGAGCCTACATTCTGGGAGCAAATTTTTGCCACACGCACATCAGATAGAGCACTGATCTCCAGGGTATATAAAGAGCTTAAAAAACTTAACACCAAAAAAACAAATAATCCAATCAATAAATGGGCTAAGGAGCTGAATAGAAACTTCTCAGAAGATGATATACAATCAATAAACATATATATGAAGAAATGTTCAATGTCTCTAGCCATTAGAGAAATGCAAATCAAAACTACCCTCAGATTTCATCTCACTCCAGTCAGAATGGCAGCTATCCAAAATACCAGCAACAATAAGTGTTGGCGAGGATGTGGAGAAAAAGGTAC
>CM053407.1:73025350-73069197 GCA_028644305.1 Xerus rutilus
ACGCTTGTAATCCCAGCACTTAGGGAGGCTGAGACAGGAGAATTGCGAGTTCAAAGCCAGCCTCAGCAATGGCGAGGCGCTAAGCAACTCAGTGAGACCCTGTCTCTACATAAAACACAAAACAGGGCTGGGGATGTGGCTCAGTGGTCGAGTGCCCCTGAGTTCAATCCCCGGTACCAAAAAAAAAAAAAAAAAAAAAGAGAATGGCCATTTTGCTTAAATAGAACTCAGTATGGAATTAGCTGGTAAACAAACATTTCTGACCAGCCAAAACATATTTTAGCATTCAAACTAATAAAATTCATGAATAGAGACCCTACACATGACTCCTAGAGCCCATGTATTCCAATTTTGTACACAAGTCTAGCAATTGTAATGCAGAAGTATATTAACTACAAAAAGATATTTTGAGAACTTCCAAAGCCCAAGGGAATCAAGCTGTGCAGTCCTGATTTGCCCTCCTTGTCTTCTACTGGGCTTTATAACATGGTTTCCAAAGTATATTTGACTAAAAACCCACAATTGATAAAATAGCAAATGATACTAGAGCATTGTAAAGTTAGAGGTTACCCTGAAGGATTTGCTCAGGCAGTATGTTGTATGTATAACCTTTAGAGAAATCACCTTTAAACATGCTCTGGTTTTACTGCCCTGTAGAACATTAACCAGTTTTGTATCCAGAGTAGCAATGTTTCCTTGGGCTAATTGTACGTGTGTGTGTGTGTGTGTGTGTGTAAAGCACTTAAGGAAATCAATTTTTTTTAACCTAATTGTCTGATTTCCAGTTCCCACACTAATGGTTTAAATAAAACTTTGACACAGTCTAACATATAATTTTGTTGAGAAATTTTGCTCTTAAAGCTCTGTCTGGTCCATACATCTGAGATGCCACCTGCCCTCAGTCTATAAATGCTCACAAGTGCAGAGGGGCTTGGCTCCTCTTTCCTTCTAGACTGTCTGCAGTGGGAGGGAGCCATCCTAACATCCACCTCAGAGTACCGTTTTCTTGATTATTTTGGTGCCTACATGGTTGAAATCAAAAGGAAGAGACTTTTTAAAAATTTTTTTTAGTTTTATATGGACACAATTCCTTTATATTTTTTTGTTGTTGAAATTTTTTTAATTTTTTAAAATTTATTTTTTAAAACAAAAGAATGCATTTCAAGCCATAGTATACATATGGAGCACAATTTTTCATTTCTCTGGTTGTAAACAAGATAGAGTCACACAATTCGTGTCTTTATACATGTACCTAGGGTAGTGATGTCCATCTCATTCCACCATTGTTGCTACCGCTGTGCCCCCTCCCTTTCCCTACCTCCCCATGCCCTATCCAAAGTTCCTCCATTTCTCCCATGCTCCCCACCCCCACCCCCATTATGGATCAGCATCCACTAATCAGAGGAAACAAATTTCTTTATTTTATTTATTTATTTATTTATTTATTTATTTTTATGTGGTGCTGAGGATCAAACCCAGCACCTTACGCATGCTAGGCAAGTGTTCACCACTGAGCTACAACCTCAGCTCCCAAAAGGAAGAGACAGCAGCTTTTGTTCACAGCAGCTTCCCAGGCCTCTCCTTCTTAGCCTCACCTTAGCTGACTGCCACTGTGAAAAAGCAACACAGCAAATGAATCGGCCCAGACCTTTTGGATACGTCAGTATAACCATTTTGCTATGATAAAATGCCAAACAATTACTATGGTAAAATACCAAAGCACTGTACCAAGAGAAATGGGCCCAGGGGCCCTTTCTGAAAGAACTTTGCAATAATTGTAACTTCCTAATTTTTGCTGTTGTTTGTTATTCCTTATTCATTCTCCTAAAATAAGCAGGAGATTCAACATAAGAAGAACCTATGTTGAGGGGAAGGGGTTATGAGATTTTGTGTGTGCGTGCTGAGGATGGAACCCAGGGCCTTACACTTGCTAGGCAAACACTCTACCACTAAGTTGTACCCCAGACTCCTTTTTATTTCTTATATTTCCTATCCCCTATATAAAACCAATATTAGCGGGCTGGGGCTGTAGCTCAGTGGTAGAGCGCTTGCCTCACATGCGTGAGTCACTGGGTTCGATCCTCAGCACCACATAAAAATAAATAAATAAAATAAAAAGATGTGTCTTACAACTAAAAATATACTTTAAAAAAACCAATATTAGCAATTTGGCTTATAATTTTTCTATGTATTTTTAATATGTTCCTGCCAATTTTCATGTCAAAATGATTTCTTTTTTTGAAAGAAATACTAATTTCTTTCAAATTTGAAAGAATTTCAAATTTTCAAATTTTTTTCAAATTTCATAATTTTTAGAGATTCTCTCAACATATTTTGAATGTTGGTACAGCCATGGACCACTTAGGAATTATGTCCAACCTATTTGGGATGTAGGAACTCATTTATTAATTTGTTTTTCTCTATTGTTGGAAATGGTTGTTGAGGAAAAGTAGGTGGAAACATGAAATGGAATGAACAGTAAATCTACAGACACTCAAAGGAATTACCTGGAAAGTCTGGTCCAAAAGTCCACAGTGAGCAGGGAGTGGAGGAGCAGAATTTCTGCCAACTTTACAGGGTCACTCTGATGTGTGTGTTTGCAGTGTACAGGGATAGTAATGAGGAAGGATGAAGATAAACATAAGCATAGGAGAACACAATTGTCCTAAAAAGGTGGAGGTGAGTGGTGGAGGTGCAGTGGATGGACACTCACAAGGAGCTGGACAAAGATGGTGAAGCTCAGTGGAAATGAATGTGGAAAAAGGACTTGCTTCCTCCAGCCAATTTGACCTATGAAGTAAAATAGATTAACAAATTAGTTCACTACAACTGATATGCATCAGTCATCTAGTCTGCTGGGCACTGTACTCAGTGTTAGTATTACAGATCTCACAGCTAACAACACTGTCCCCAGGGAGAGCCTGATGTATGAACAGACAAGTAAAATACTAATTTACTCAAGTAGCGTTTTAAATGTTCAGATAAGGACAGAGGAGGGACATATGACTTGAAGTTTTGTTGTTATTTGCTTGTTTTTGCATGAGGGCAGAATCAAGGAAGACTTATTCTAAGTCTTACTAAACCACGCTGATCCACTCCAGGCTGCATCAAACATCTTAGACTTGATAAAAAGAGTTGGACAGTCAAGCAAAGAGCTGACACAAGACTCAGAAGTTGAAAATAGCACCATCGGTTAGGGGGCCTAGAGATGATATTTCATTTGTCTGGAGCACTGAGGGCAAAAGCCAGAGACTCGGGCAGCTGCTGAAAAAAAAAAAAAGGCAAGAGAAGAAAGTAGATTCTTCATATTTATATTGCAAGTATATGTACTGTTGGCTATTAGGATGGCTGATGTTAAGGCTGACTGTAAACTGGATTATGGGTCCCTTATTTGTTATTTGAAAAGCAAACCTAGAAGCTCAAAATCTTGTTCACTAAGCATGTGAGAGAAAGAGCTGATAGAAAGGAACTTCACTCCCAGTCCCAGAAGATCCCAGGGCATTGAGTGGCAGAGATTGACACAAAGTAGGTTAAGGATCTGACCTCCCAAAGGATCGGGTTAAGTCCCTTAGAGTCAACATCTCCTTTGAGGCAAAGGAGTGGAGGTGGAAAAGGAGGGAAGTGAAGGAAGAAAATGGGTTGGTGGGATATGTAAATTCATAGTAAGGTAAATGGAGCCTATCTTCAAGGACTTCTCTGGAAAATGCCAGTCACCCAAGCTACCTTACTTCAACTGATGAATTAATACTCTGAAAGTTTTCTCTTGTGTGGGCAGAAGCTGACAGTCCCCCCTCTCCCACCCTACCCTGCCTTGCTTACTAAGCCCTTCAATGTCGTGGATCCTCAAGTAAGAGATCATTTGCCAGGGAGACTTATGAGAAACTACTTCACATCCTGAACTGCTTGAGTTGGTCAGGAAAATGAGAGACATTGACCCAGGGATATGGCTAAAGAGACATACTATTATTCTTTCTCCTTTTTCAGGGAGGGGGACAAAATTTCTTTATTTGAAGGAATGGTAATAAGCTAAAGAACTTAAATGGATGTTTTGGTATGACTTAAAGGAAAGGCGAAGGTATCCCTAGCATGTATGCACTGCCTTTGTGACCATGGAAGTCACCCCATGACTGTATCTTGTCATCACTGTGTCCCAGGATGTGCTTATCCTAGAGATATTCTGCCATGTCAAATGTGGGGGGTGGTGGGGGTTCCTGTCTCATGCAAGTTGGTTACTGGTCACTCAATTCTTTGATGGATTTTTGTTTTGTTTTTATGGTACCAGGGATTAAACCCAGGGGCCCTTAACCACTGAGCCACATCTCTAGCCCTTTTTTCTATTTTATTTAGAGGCAGAGTCTCACTGAGTTGCTTAGGGTTTCACTAAGTTCACAATCCTCCTGCCTCAGCCTCCTGAACTACTGGAATTACAGGCATGCACCACTGTGCCCAGCTTCTTTGATGGATTTTACCAGTTCATTCAGATAATGGAGTCTAAATGAAGTCACAGAAGTGGGGGTCACTTTTTTCAATGGTCAGTTTGGTCAGTTGCAGTAATGACTGATTCACACATTTTTCCAAATGTAAGGCACATGCCATTGTATTCAGCCTGCTCTCCCAGAGGTTATGGCCTGGTTTCTTGATATCCTGAAGGAAGATTTGGCCTCATTGGTTAGTTCTGCAGCTTCATCCATTTCCAAATGCATCTTCCTTTTTTGTGTGTGAGATTGGAGAAGAAAGTATTTGGCAAAATTTGTCAAAGCTACTTCATTGTAAACAAAATAAAACAAAACCCTACTTCACTGCAGTTAAAGTAGTAGCTCATGGACTGGTAGACGTAAGAGGGCAGAGCTCCAGGTTATCTGGCAGCTGATGACCTCCAAGTTCCCGTGGGAGTTCTGGAGTTGTTGTCATCATGGCAGTGTCCGAGGAGAGGGGCTGGTTGAGCTGATGGTGGGAAACTTGGGTGTATGAGCACACTGTGAGGGGTGGCGAGAAGCTGGTTCTGAGTCACCTAGCAGGAAGAAAGGGGATTTGAGTGCCAGGTTCTGTCCAAGCACTATTGAAGCAGGAAACCACAGCAACCCTCAATGAAGAATATCTGGCCCATGCAGTTATTCTTTTTTACTCTTACTGTATAATTTCTGTCAGGAAAACTGCTATTCATGCTTCAAAACACAGATCTTTTCATATAGACTTTCTCTATAGTCACAGGCAAACTAAATGGCTTCCTCTTCCAGGTTCCTGCATCACTTTGGACATGCTCATACTAAACCCTTATCATATTTTTATTTCTATGACATTTTCTCCACACTTTCTCACCCCATTCCAAATATCTTTCTTATTACCCAGTACATAGTAGATATATAACCATTGTTGCCTAAAGGACCTGAATCAGCATTGGACTGGGAAAGCAAGAGTAGCAACCAAGTAGGCAAGAGTTGAACTAAGCTGGGGAACAGAACTCTCACCCAGGGACATGCAAGAAAATAAGTCACAACTATGCAGTCAAGCCAGTGCTGGCAGGACAAGCAGGCAGAGACAGCAAGGGTGGGGACCAGGGAAACCACAGCATAGGGTAGAAACATAAGGTCCATCCAACATGGAGGGATCCAGGCTCACTCAGTGGATGCATGCCTAATACTACTGGAGGAATACCTACCTCTCTATTCAGGATCATTATGATAGGATTCTAGGCTTGTGGCATCAGATTGTCTGCCATGTTCTCTCTCTGCATCCTAAGGCAAATTATTAATGTCTTTAAAACCTCAGTTTCCTTATCTGTAAATTGAGGGTGGTAGTATTTCCCGTAGCATATTTTATTATTCCCATTAAGTGAGATAATGAAGGTGGATTGTTTGCAGTACATAGCACATAGTGACATTGTTTGCCATACATAGCACATCTTATATCTGTGTTATGACTTTAGCCACAGTTTTTAGTCTGCATTGGGAAGTAGTCTATGACCTTTGGGGAACTTACTGCCCTATACACTCAACTGGGCTTCTGCCATCAACTTTGGAAAGTACTAAGGGCAAGAACTATCTTCTACATTCAGAATTCCCTTTGGCATTTAGCTGTTCAGTAACATCAACATTTTAGTGCCCACTATGTTTACTAGTTTATGGCGGTAGACAGTAATTATTTTTTAAGTGAATTACTAATAAGTGACTTCGAGCAGCTAATAGAAGGAAGTAAAACAGTTTACTAATATAATGAGAAATTTGCAACCTACTATAGTGTCTTGTCTAGCTTAGTGTTTTGCATAAATATTTATACACTTGAATCAAGATGGCTGTGAGATTCTCCATATCTATTTTAAGTACAAGAGATCCAGAGCCCATACTTAACGATCATTTAGCAAATCAGTGGTGAAATACTTTCTTCGGTGATTTATTGGCATGTTGTGTTCTTTAACTAAAATAGCATTTCAATTCCAACCTGTGGTTACAGTGAATTAATGTCTGAACCACAGGCAAACAGCCAATTAATCAATTATAAAAAATGTATCAAGTTCATTTGGTTTCAATTACTTGAGGATATTTGAGATACTGCATTTCATTTCTGATTCTTTTTCATTAAATCACTTATGTATGTAACTCATACCTTTTAAACTGAGAATGTGACTAATTATAATACTTTTTCTCAACTTAAGAATCAGATGAAGTGGAAAACTAAATGGCACTTTAATTGGGAAAAAGAAAAAGAGCTACCATATTCTTGGTCATGGCCACTTGAATTGACATATTGGCCTATGGTCTGAAGACCACCAAGTTTGTCTCTTTGCAATCATGTTTGAAAGAATGTTGACTCCTTATATTATATTTTCAAAGTCAGAATTCCCTTTGATATTTATACCAAAAGTTTACATTTGTGAAGGACATTTTCTAATCTTTTTGTCTACATGTGTACATGTGAACTTTTTTTTTTTTTTTTTTGGTACTGGGGATTGAACTCAGGGGCACTCGACCACTGAGCCACATCCCCAGCCCTATTTTGTGTTTTATGTAGAGACAGGGTCTCACTGAGTTGCTTAGTGCCTCGCTGTTGCTGAGGCTGGCTTTGAACTCGTGATTCTCCTGTCTCAGCCTCCCTAAGTGCTGGGATTATAGGCTTGCGCCACTGCACCCGGCCTACATGTGAACTTTTAAGAATATAATATTGGAAAATGTAAGGCAATCTAATAATGCAGAAAATCTAAATTTTGAGATGTGCAAGGAGAAAACAGTGCTTGGCAATTGAATTAGTTCAGAGCCAAGTCCAGTTCTTTTGACTTCCTCGTCCATCATGTTTAAGCCTTTGTTTAATTAGGGTCTAGGTAAGAGGTAAGAATAAATAGATACATAGGTAACATAGGAAATTAGTTCCCACTACTCCAGGATAGATCTTTTTTACAATTAGCAATGTGATGATAACCATAATAACACACTACATTTTTTATTGCCTACTATGTGCTGAACACCATTAGGTAATGTTTTCCCAGGAGAGTACTGTAAGACATGCACTACTATCTTCATTTTCTAGCTGGGAACCTCAGGTTCAGAGACTTTAAGCAACACGCCTTGCATTACACAGATACTGAGACATAGATCAGGGATTAAAATCAGGCCAGCTTGATTCTATCATGCCATTTGGCCTCCTAACTGTTATATGAAGAAAAACTTCTCATGATTTTTGCTAGGAATCAGGGATGGACTCAGGTTTCGTGATGCCTAAGTTTATAAAATTTGGGGGAGATGCCACCTTTAAGAAAGAAAATACAATATTATTTTACAAGTTTTAGGAAAATACATGAGCATATGAATACATTGTGAGGGCCTTCCCCTGTCACTTGGAAAGAATTGGCATGAGTTGATACTTAAGCTTCATTAATGTCATGGAAAATCCACCACTCTTGGGGATTCAGCTCTTCACATTTCCTTTGCCTGGTTAGGAGAAGGTGCTTTTGTGATGCAATATATTTTAATGCAATATATCTTTATACACTCAAATATATCCATTGTTGTAGAAAACTTAGAGGCTACTGGGAATGAGGGTGTGTTGGTCAGAGACTCCAACACACAGAAGTACTCCTGGGAGAAATGTAAGTGAAAACTTGTCTCTTTCCATCTCAAGTTCAAATGAATCAAATTGTTTGATAGACTTGGGTGGCATGCCAAATTAGGAAACAGGAAAGAGCAACAAGATCCCTGCAGATCATTTACCATAAACATGGGTAAAGACAGAATAAAAGATCAGCTAGACAAAGTGAACTTTAAATCTGGATCCATTAGTGAACCTGCCTTCAATAGAGCCATTCCAGAGACAGGATCAGGGCCTAGGGAATATCCATTTGAATCATGAAAGTTTGAAGGTGGTGAGGCTGGGCTAATTTTGGTATAGACCCCATTTGACTACAAATTGCACATATTTTCTCTGCACAATGAGAAATGACCATACCCGGGGCTGAGATCTGCAATATCCCTGGTGGAAACATTTGGAGCAAGTGACCCATCTTGAGCCATAACATTTTGGCTTGCCCTATTTGACAGCAACCCTGAGGTTCAGATTCAGTAGTGGCAACAGTGGCAACAGCACTGATAGCAAATGGAGCACAGCCTGGTCAAGGCAGTCTTGCGACTACTCCGGTTTCAGAACGCAGTGCACCAGGAGTCGCTGTCAATGCTACATCAGCAGCACATTCTGGGTTCCAACAACAACGCTCTGTAGAATCCTAAAGCCTTAAGGGGCACACTGAGTTTTGAGTTTGCTAAAGAAACAAAACAAACCAGCTCAAAGGACAGATACTTGGACATGAAACATGAATCAGCACCTTTGGGGTTTCTTGGACATACTTGGGGAGGGAAACTCTATAGTCATGCATGCCATCTTAAATTGGATAGTAAAAGGAAATGTGTTTAGTTAGGGTCAGATGAGGACATGTTTTTCCAGGTCACTCTTTGCTTCCCTGGATCCTTTTCCTACTTGAACTCTGATTTGGTAATCAGAGTTTACATAAAACACAAAATAGGGATGGGAATGTGGCTCATTCCCCCTCTCTCCCTTGGAGAACTCATCTGCATCCTTAATGACTTCTTAAACATTTTTACATGTACATGATCTCAAATTAAATATATCTAAAACCCAACTCAACAAAAAAATGCTTACAAATCAATAAGAAAAAATCCAAAAGAAAAATGAACAAACTAGCAACTTGCAAAAGAAAATAATTATAAATGGTCAATATTAAAAGATGCTCAATGTCATTAAGAATTTTTAACTAATGCTTAAAAATAATTTTGCCTATTATACTGATAACTATTTCAAAAAACTAGAGTTCCACTATCATAATTTACATAAAAAGCTCTTTTTAAAAAAGTAAACAGAAGCCAGGCGTGGTGGCACATGCCTGTAATCCCAGCACTTTGGGAGGCTGAGACAGGAGAATCAGGAGTTGAGGAGTTCAAAGCCAGCATCAGCAACAGCAAGCACTAAGCAACTCAGTGAGACCCTGTCTCTACATAAAACACAAAATAGGGATGGGAATGTGGCTCAGTGATCAGGAACCCCTGAGTTGAATCCCTGGTACCAAAAAAAAAAAAGTAAACACAATGTTTCCAAACTTATTAGTAGCTTTCATCCATTAAATCTTCAGGTACTTTTTAAAAATATTAAGATAGTTCAAATAATGAAGTGTTATGTTTCATATATCCAAATTTTCCATGACTTCATAGTTTGGTTTTTTTAATATTCTTTTTTAGTTGTAGATGGACACAATATCTTTATTTATTTTTATGTGGTGCTGAGGATCGAACCCAGTGCCTCACACATGCAAGGCAAGCGCTCTACCACTAAGCTACAATCCCAGCCCCATAGTTTGTTTTTTTGTTTTTTTTGTTTTTTTTTTAAGAAGTAACTTCCCCCACCTTCCCTCCTGGGCTGAGGATTGAACCCGGGTCTCCCACGTTCAAGGCAAGCGCTCTACCACTGGGCCACGGGCCTGGGCCCCCATAGTTTGTTTTTAATTGAATTGAAGTGTAATGGATATCTGTGAAATATAATGGACATATTTGAAATATACAATCTGCTCAGTTTTGCACCCATGAAACTATTACCACAATCAAGATAATGAAATATCCATCATCCCAAATGCTTTCTCATGCCCCTTTTTAATTCTTCTCCCTTGCCCCTCCTTGCCCCCAACTCATGTTCCAAGAAGTTACTGATTTGCTTTCTGTCACTATAAATTAGTTTGCAATGTCTAGAAATTTACATAAATAAAATTATATAATATGTACTATTTTTCTATATTCTTCTTGCCATAATGATTTTGATCTTCACTTTTTGCAACTATCAATAATTCATTCCTTTTATTGCTACATAGTACAAGTTGAGTATCCCTTATCGGACAAGCTTGGGACCAGAAGTATTTTGGATTTGAATTTTTTTTGAAATTTTGTAATATTTCCATATACATAAAAGATACCTTAACCATGATATCCAAGTCTAAACTTGAAATTCTTTTGTTTCATATGCACCTTACACATATAGGCTGAAAGTAATGTTATACAATATTTTAAATAATGTTGTGCATAAAACAAAGTTTTATGATGTAGAACTTGTATTATGTCAGTGCTCAACAAGTTTTGGATTTTGGAGCAATTCAAATTTTAAATTTTCAGATTAAGGAAGCTCAATCAGTGATTCATTGTATGTATATATATCACCTTTTTAATCCCTTCACCTATTGATGGACATTGGGTTGTTTTCAGTTTTAGGCCATTATAAATACATCTGTTTTATTACTTTTGTACAAGTCTTTGGGGACATATACTTTCATTTCTTTTGGGTAAATACCTAGAAGTGGAATTGCCAATTCATATAGTAGGCAGATACTCAACTCTAAGAAACTGCTAAGCTGTTTTCCAAAATGGTTGTACATTTTTCCTGCAGCATATGAGAGCTCCAGTTCTCCCATATTCTCCCACAATCTGATAAAGTTCTTTTTAGGTGCGAAGTGGTATCATAGTGATTTTAATTTGTAATTCCCTGATGACCAATGATGTTAAGTATATTTTCATAGTCTAATTTAATATCTATGTATATTCTTTGTAGAAGTGTCTACTTAGAACTTTGCTCCCTCCCTCAGAAAAAAATGGTTGGTTTGTTTTCTGCCTATTGAGTTTTGGGAGATGGTTTCTATTGACTGATTCTTTTTTCTGTTTTACTATTACACTTCTCTATTTCTTTGTATGTAATACCTCATTTGTTGAAGACTAACCACTAACCACTTTAATATATTAACTCTAGGAATAAAATTCATCCCTTTACACAAAGTTTTTGTAGCTATTAGTTTTTGTTGTTGTTGCTATTTGTCTAGTACATTTCCTAGACAATTCTTTGCAGTCTAGATTCTTTGTCATGTGTCTCTGCTCAGTTAATTTTCTGATCATCAGCTAATGTTTGCACACAGATTTTCTTAAATGTTTTAAGACAATAATTCTCCCACTCTGGCTCTATATTTGTATTGATCTGCACCTTCAATGCCCCAACTGGCAGTTTATAACTCCACCTTACCTGTCACTTGCTGTTATTACAGACCCTCAAAAGTCAACCACAGGTGAGAGTTTAAGGCTTTGTCAGATTTTTCTTCAGTATGGAAGCAGCCTGAGTATGCACATGGCCTTCCAGATTTCCAGGAATTCTTCATTTTCAAGTGCAGTATTTTCATTATGCAATAGATTAATTTTAGGTTTCAAGTTGAATGAGTTAAGGGACACCTAGAGAGCTGGTAAAACATTTCTGAATAAGTTTGTGAGAGTTTTTCCAGAAGATGTAAGTATTTAAATCAGTATTGAGGGCCCAGATAGAACAAAAAGGTGGAGGAAAGGTAAAGTCACTCTTTGCTCTGGAGCTGGGACATTCATGTCTCCTATCTTTAGGTATCAGAACTCCAGATTCTTAGACCTTTAGACTCTCAGACTTATCAGGCCTTCAGCCTTGGACTGAAAATTACATTGGTCCCTCTGGTTCTTAGACCTTTGAACTAAGACTAAATTGTACCACCAGCTTCCCTGATTCTCCAGATTTTAGTTGTTTTTGTTTTGATACTGAGATTGAAATCAGAGGTGCTTTATTACTGTGTCACATCCCCAGTCCTTTTTGTTTTTTGAGACAGGGTCTTACTAAGTTGCCTACGGCCTCACTAAGTTGCTAAGGCTGGCTTTGAATTTGTGATCCTCAACCTCCCAAATCATTGGGATTAAAGGCATGCACCACTGCACTCATCAAAGCTTTTAGATAACATATCATGGGACATCTCAGTCTCCATAATTGTGTGTACTCTCATAAAAAATCCCCTCTTATGTACATATCTATCTGTCTGTCTATCTATCTATCTATCTATCTATCTATCTATCTATCTATCTATCTATCTATCCATTCAGCCATCCTATTGATTGTTTTTCTAGAGAACCTGAATTCATACACCCAGTTTTCCCCTTTAAATATTTAGGGTTGCCTTTTGCTAAACCCAACTCATAAAGCTGCCTAAGACACATGTAGTATGAAATCAATGTCTTTATTTTTGTCAAACAATTTTTGCTGATAAGGCTATTTGCAAAAAACAAGCTCTGAGTCAGGTAAAATAGAAACAATCCCTATTCTTGGTATTGTCTTTATTTGACAATTCAGCAAGCTGTTGGACAGGTCAAATACTAAAGATTGTTTGGAAATGGGACTTTAGTGGGAGTGAGGGGTATCCAACCTGTTTGGCCTCCTCCAGTGCTGGTAGTTTTCACAGGTAACCATTGTTGTGAAGCTATCAGCTTTCAAGACCCACAAATCCAGGGCCCAGGACAGGGATTAGGAAAAGTTAAACTACTACAAGTTTTGGGACTGGGAATATAGCTCATCTGGTAGAGTGCTTTCCTTGTATGCACAAGGCCCTGGGTTCAATTCCCAGCACCAACAAAAAAAAAAAAAAAAAAAAAACCACAAATTTCATTGCTTTTACTGAGATTCAGTCATTTTTCTTGAATAAATACCCTTGAATTGTTGCAAGCCTTTGATTAATTCCCAGCTTTTGGGGGTGGGGTGGGTTGATTTTGACAATTTCCCCATATTATTGCTGCTTTTACAAAGAAATGGATTTGCAGAGGTCCGTACATTGTCTTTCTGGAAGTTGGAGTCACACTTAAGAATTCATATGCTATCTTATAATCTATGCATAACAACTATATTTCTTTGATTTTTGACTAGATGTCAAGGATATACCAAATCTTCTGCTTACCATTTTACATATATGATTGAAAGAATTCTCCATAGAGGAGCTTCTGGCTTGATCAACCAAACTTGTTTCAAACTTTCTCTACCACTTACATATGTCCAGTGCTGGGCACTATATAACATATTGTAATAAGATTGTTGGCTGCATCTTTGCGTTACAAGGCAGGGTTGGTGTAGTGGGTATAGGGACTATTCCTAGATACCATTCCTACATTAGAAGGACTGAAAATGGCTTATTATACAAAAGTAATTGTGATCTACAAAAATACATCCCACTAAACACGAATAAAATGTATTCCCAATTTGATTTATCCTTAGTTCCCCAAAATACTTGTGACTATTTAAACACCATCTGATAGGATCAAACTAAGGGCCTTGCTCATACTAGGTGAATGCTCTACAACTACACCACATTCCCAGACTCCCAGTGTCTTACTTACTAGTTTCACAAAACAATGTGACCACATGAACACATTATTGGTCTCTAGCTTTGAAAATGACCTGCTTAAGTTAGAGACTCTGAATTTTAAACTTAATTAACTTCATGGTAAACTTCATCTCATACATTTCACCTAGTCTTCTGACTTCTCTCTAGGTTTCTGCTTCATTTTTTTTTCTTCTTCAATCTATGAAGGGTGCCTTTCCTGGTTTATCTACACACACAGTCCAAACATGAGTGGCTGAGCCCCCATACCTACTCTGGTAGAATTACTATATGCTGGAACTGGGGCTGTAGCTCAGTGGTAGAGGGTTTGTCTAGCATGTGTGAGGCACTGGGTTCGATCCTCAGCACCACATATAAATAATGAATGAATAAAATAAAGATACATGAACAACTAAAAAAAATTAAAAAAAAAAGAATTACTATATGCGAGCTCACCAACATCCATCTGTCCAGGGTCCAAAAAGATCCTGATGCTCTTTTCCACAGCTTATTAATTGGCTTTATTTGGTTGAGACATTCAACCTTGATCCAATAAGCTGAGGCTGGTAGAGGTAAAGCCCCATACAAGTACAGCCTTAGGGATCCATCCTAAGGGGATACACAAGTGAATAATTCATAGAAAATGAAGATTGAGCTGAGTTCACAGTTCAAAAAGCAATAGACAACAACCAAGTTGAATAGGTTCAAGCAACAGGTACAACAAATCTTGTCCAAACATTTAATATACAAATATAGTTTGGGACATCCTACAGGAAGGACATGTTTTACATATTTCCCAAAGCTGTTGCAAAAGTTCTCTATCGTTTTCACAAATCCAATGAAACAGAACTTTCATACAACAAGCCTGGAAAAACAGATTTATTTCTCACAACCAAGGCAGTAAAAATCAATCCAGGCTGAGGGTGTAGCTCAGTGATACAGCACTTGCCTAGCATGTGTAAGGCCTTCAGGTAATTTTCCAGCACTACAACAAATTGTTTTTTCAATAAAAATAAAATAAACAGAAGCCTAGGAACCACAGAAATCCAGTCCTCCAAGGTTCAGGAAAGCTACCTAGAGCAAATGGAGAGTCTCATCTTAGCATGCCCCACACTCCGCTGTAGTTTAGAAACCCTGAGAATGTGTCTCTCTGGGTTTTATACTCTAGTTATCATTGAATCACTGAAACTAAGCACTGTAGTACATCCTGTTTTGGGAGGAACACGGACACAACCTGGATTGTTCTGGATATTACCTCCCTATCTCAGAATGTTGTATTCTGTACCTATTCTGAGAAAGAACTACAAGCAAGAGAGGGGAGATCTGGGTTTCTAAGGTCATCCAGAGACCTGTTCTACTGCAGGTATATTCTCATGGAACCAATTCTGGAGGGGTAGAGAGGGGAGCAAGGTTTGATTCATTAGTATTTTGAGGGACACATTTTAGGAAATCCTGGGTTATATAATAGCCAATATTATTAACTCAGTATATTAATACTGAACACTTTGTGCTGGCATCAGTCTAAGAATTTTTGTAATACTTTTGCTAGTTTTATGTGGTAAGTTCTATCTTTATGGATAAAGAGACTGAGACATAAGAGAAGTTAAGCAGTCTTCTCAAAATTGCATGACTAGAAAGTTGGGGTATTTGATCTTGCATCCAGGCAAATCTTCATGCTTAACTTCTGTGCTATATTAATCTCCATGGTTTCTTTGAGTTCTGAATCTTATGGCCCTTACGAATTTTGATGTTTTATATTCTGCAATATGTGAATGTTCCAACTTTAAGTACTAAGGGTGCTGTTCCTTGTTTCTTTTTACATCGTTACAGAATAACACTCTATTATTATGTTAACTATGTTTCTGTTTCTCATGCAGCCTTTAGTGTTTCCAAAGCCTTAGAATTAAAAGACAGGTTTCTACTTCCTTTCAATTAAAAGATTATTTTATTCTTCAGTGTCCTGAGTCATTTAATAAAGTAAATGATTCTTTTCCTCTCATTTCTAATTTCATTAAAAGTAAATGACTCCTATTGCTAGGAACCACTGTACACCTTCAAATTATCAATAGTTAAAATAGGTGCACATCTGAGAACCTCTAGATTTTAAAAAAAGTTAAAAGTTTACAGACACAAGTGTCCTTTTTGTAAATTAAGGTTTATAAGCCTCTCGCTTGCTTTGAGTTACACTAAGTTGCTTGTCCTCATCAAAAGTAAAATGTTTCAATAGTGTAAATTATTTCATATAAAAATGTCTCTATATAGTCCTAAATATATCTACGTAGAAAATCAGGATATGTAATAAATGTTTGGAATGAAAATCAGTATGGAATTGCAAATAATCTCACACATTACTGTTATGCCCAGATCATGGAGTCCCCAAAGACCACCAGGGAGATCGAGGCACGTATGTAAAAGCAAAGAGCCTTTATTCTGGCTTAAGCTCGGTCTCTCAGACTTCACCAATGCAGCAGGTCCGTGCAGAGAGATGCAGCGGTCCGTGCAGACAGCCCCGAACAATGGCTGAGCAGGTTTTTATAGGTGGAGGGGACAGGTGGTGGTAGTGGACATGACGTATGCATCGCATCATTACACAAGCACCAATCACAATCGTACAGCACCTATGGTGACCATAGTGACCATTCAGAGTTTGAGGGGTGTCCGTAACATTTGGCAGGCCCCAATCATGGCTTTTGGGAATTTTTTGAAAATGATCAACTACAAGATGAGTTTAAGCGACCCTCATGGGGTTCAGGCAGACTCAGACCTCAGGAATGCCAGGTATGTGATTTTTAACCTCTTTGTCTGATCTGAGTGGCTTTAGCCTTAGCAATGTGTGGCTTTTCCTGGGATCTAAACTCAGGCCTACTAGTCTTTCTGGAGGGTCTGAAGCCTGTCATGGAGTTTATTTAGCGCGGGTCTTTCAATTACTATACACCACAAAGTGTAAATAGTTACAAAAAGCACATCTGTGAGTGCTAGGAATGAGTTCTGCAATCCCATGGAACACTTGGGGAAGCTTAACTGATGATTTCTGCAACTGACACCTGATCAGTTTTAAACAGTAAGCCAGCCTAGCAAGCAAGCATTGTCCCCCAAAGAGACACCAATTGGACTGTGTGTTCTTGCTTTATGAATTTCAAGCAAACAAATCTTGTGCTCCGTATAAGCCTTTAACTTGCAGTGTGTGCCATCCATTAATCATTTAATATTTAGTGAGCGCCCACGATATGCCACGCTCTGCTACTGCAGTGAAGAAACGCCAACCCTGTTCCCACGGAGCTTACATCTAGGGGAGACATTTTAGTGTGTTCTACCGTCCCACCAACCAAAATAGATAATCCCGAAATCTAAACCAAGAACTCTGCCTTCGGCAGATGCAAAAGCACGCGAGAGGTTGGAGATCAGCTACTAGGCAACACCCAGTCAGCGCTAGGCGCCAATAAACGCAGCAGCAGCACCGCCGGCCTCAGAGGGATGCTGAGAGCGGCGCACAGCTGTGACGCAAACAGGCTCCGCCCCCACTCCCTTCATCGCGCCCTGCCGCCTTGGGCGCAGTACGCAGGCTCCTAGGCCGGACTCGAGTTCGGCTGAAGACGCAGACCAGCTGGCAACGTCTCTTCTCTCAGGGTTCGGGAGCCGACCGCTGGCCGTGTCCTCCCGCAGTGGTCCAACCAGCGCCGCAGTCCATCCGCTCCAAAGCTGAGTGCTACGCGCTGCGGCCACAGTCTTGACCGCAGGTGTTTGGTTAGCAGAATCCCCAGAGGGCCGGGAGAGTGCGACCCCTCGCCCCGCCCGGCGAGCCCCGGGCGTGAAGTGGCCGGCCGAAGGAGGATGGCAGCCTCCGGGGTGGAGAAAGGCAGTAAGAAGAAGACCGAGAAGAAACTTGCTGCTCGAGAGGAAGCTAAACTGTTGGCGGGTTTCATGGGCGTCATGAATAATATGCGGAAACAGGTACCGCCTCTGTGGGAGGGACGGACGGCTGCGGGGTGGGGGAGGTGTTCGGGGCTCTGGTGATGACAACCCTCTTCTTGTGTCCTTGTCCGCCTTTTTTCGCACGCTCTGAATTGCAGTTAGTGGAGGGTCGCGTGAAACAGTTCTCAAGCAGAAGTGCCTCCTTGTCCGCCAAGATGTGATTTCCAAGTCACTCCTGGGGGACTCGGGCAGGCATTCGGCATCGCGTATTGGTTGTATAACAGCTCTGCCCTAGTTATCTTTGTGAGGTGAGGAGCCTTCCACTGGCGAGCCGTTTTAAGGTGTCGTGAGATATGGTGAAAAGAAGCCCATTGGCACGGCCCATTCTGAAGCCTCCAAAGGGAGAAGTGTTGCTGGTCTGAATTAAGCTACTCTTGAATAAGGAGCCACCCTCCTGTTGTTACCCAGGTGGAGCTAGTTGAAGACAAATCCTCTTGTACGTGTTAATGTAGAGCAGAAAGTCATCGATAAATACCATGCCATCTTCTAAGGACACTTGTACGCCCCCGTTATTAAGAGGAGCTCTTAGTTCTGTCTTTAATGTGTGGTGCATTCATGAAAGTCTGCGGTACTTCGGCGAAAGGTGGGTTATGAGAAGAATGGATTTTAACTCTGGAAAGGGTAGATAGGTTTATTTTTCATTTTTAAAAATTTCCATAGCGTCTAATATAGCAATGAGCATTAAAAAGTCACTTGGATACTTTGATTCTTTGTGCTTTACTTAGTAGAAAATATACATATAGGGAGACATGGAATGTTTCAGCTTTGTTGACTGGTGCCGTTTTTTCACGAGGGCAAAGCAGGATATATGTATAACTACAAAACCTACTTTGCTTATCTGGTAGGCCTTCTGGGAGTATGGACAACAGTAGAGGAATTTCAGAATTTTTATGAGGATATTAACACCTGGCTTCATTAAGCCAACATTATCCACAGGAATCTTGTCTTTGTTTAGCAGTTCCTGCACCAGTGCAGTAGCTATCTGTGGGAATGTCTTTAAATCTTAACTGATCTTTGTACTGAACCATCTGTGAATGGCTGAATTCATTCTTTTATGTAACTTTCATATATCTTATCATATGACCATTTTATTTGTAATACCACTGATTTCAAATTGCTTGTACATTTCACTAGTGTCTGCCTGTAATGGTAATTGAACCCAATTCATAAGGGCTGAAACTTGTTGAAGACTCAATATGGTACCCTCCCACAGACTAAGTGTTTTCATCTGTGGCCTAGCATTGTAAAGCATCGCCTCACTCCTTAAGTAGATGGGGTGCAACTGGGTTGCAGTATCAGATGTTTACTTGAGAAGGAGGAAATTGTCTAAGACTGTGTTTAATTCTTTGGATTTAAAAATTGATTCACATAATTTCTTAGACCTAGCTTTATACTGTAGTAATATGTTTGTTTATTGGTAAAATAGAAATAGTTACTAAGTTACACATTGAAAAAATCAAGGTTTTGTGACCTAGTAGGAAAAGATGAATGGATACTTAGTGAGCAACCAGGGATCTCTTCTATAGTGCTTAAGGACTCTTGACCTGGGTGACTCTTCTTTCATCATTGACTTCAAATGTGATTTGGTCAGTTCTCTTAGAACACTTTTATCAACTCCATGGAATCCATCTTTTGTAAGATGTGCGGTTTCACTTTGTAGTTGATTTACAGCATTTATATTGTATTTTTGTTTGACACCATAGCACAGGAAAGACTACACCAAGATTGACTACAAGGGCAGCTGATGAGAATTGGCAGAAACAAAAGCTGGTCTGAACTAAAGAAGAAATGTTTGAGATCCAATTTTATAAGTGTCCTTGAGTAAATATTTTTTGTCATGACTGTTTTTGATTCCCTCTTTTAACATATTGCATTAAAGATCAGCATAATAAATGCCTGGACAACAAGAACCCTCTATGTATACTCAAATCTTTTCTTCAAGAATTTGAGAACATTCTGAAATTAACATACCTCAATTAAAATCTCTGCTCCACATTAATTTTTTTGTGATCTTAGACAATCATGATTTCCGTCATTTCATCTCTCTGTGGCTGTATTAGTCTATTTTTTAATTCAATAACAAAATACCTGAGACTGAGAAATTTATAAAGAAAATAGGTTTATTTAGTTTAAAATTCTGGAGATCCAAGAGAATGGCCAACACCTGTTCAGCTTCTTATGAAGGCCATATGCTGCACCATGAAAACCAAAAGGGAATCAAGTGTGTGGAAGAGAACTGTGTGTGAGAAAGACCAATCAAGACTGAGGGAAGGTATTAAGCTTGGTTTATAACAGTCCACTGTCATAATAACTAAGCCACTCTTGTGAGAACATTAATCCTTTCATGAGAGTGGAGCCACCATGACCTAATTAGTTCGTAAAGGGCCTAATTTATTAGCCAGTATACAGTGAGCTTTAGTGGGGACAAACCACATCCAAACCATAAGCAGTGGCATAGTGGCCAATTTTGGGGGGGGTGGAGGGTACTTGAGGGCACTCAACCACTGAGCCACATCCCCAGCCCTATTTTGTGCTTTATTTAGAGACAGGGTCTCACTGAGTTGCTTAGTGCCTCACCATTACTGAGGCTGGCTTTGAACTAAGAATTTTCCCATTTCAGCCTCCCAAAGTGCTGGAATTACAGGTGTGTGCCACTGTGCCTTGCCATAGTGGCCAATTCTGTACATAGAGATAAGAGTTTTGTAGCTTTAACTTGTTGAGGCTTTTTCTACATCATTTTTTTATTTTTCATTTCTAGCCTTTTGATTTTAGCAATCTAGCTGTGTCATCCACAAATGGGTACATAAGTGAAAGCCATGTTTACCAGCTTAATTCAATATTTCAGTAAGAATCAAGACTACTGCTAAGAATCAATATTGTCAAAATAACCATACTACCCAAAGCGCTATATAGATTCAATGCAATTCCAATTAAAATACCAATGTCATTCCTTATAGAAATAGAAAAGGCAATCATGAAATTCATTTGGAAGAATAAGAGACCTAGAATAGCCAAAGCAATCTTTAGCAAGAAGAGTGAAGCAGGAGGCATCACAATACCAGACTTGATACTACAAAGCTATAGTAACAAAAACGGCGTGGTACTGGCACCAAAATAGACATATAGACCAATGGTACAGAATAAAAAACAGAGACAAACCCACATAAATACAGTTATCTTGTACTAGACAAAGTTGCCAAACACGTATATTGGAGAAAAGATAGCCTTTTCAACAAATGGTGCTGGGAAAATTGGAAATCCATATGCAGAAAAACGAAACTAAACCCATATCTCTCACCATGCACAAAACTCAACTCTGAGTGGATCAAGGACCTAGGAATTAGAGACAGACCCTGAGCCTAACAGAAGAAAAAGGCCCAAATCTTCATGTTGGCCTAGAATCTGACTTCCTTAACAATACTCCTAAAGTGTAAGAAGTAAAATCAAGAATCAATAAATGGGATGGATTCAAACTAAAAAGCTTTTCATCAGAGGAAATAATGAAGTGAACAGAGAGCCTACATTCTAGGAGCAAATTTTTGCCACACACACATATGATAGAACACTGATCTCCAGGATATATAAAGAACTCAAAAAACTTAACACCAAAAAACCCAAACAACCCAATCAATAAATGGGCTAAGGAGCTGAATAGATACTTCTTCTCAGAAGAAGATATACAGTCGATCAACAGACATAAAAAAAATGTTCAACATATCTAGCAATTAGAGAAATGCAAATCAAAACTACCCTAAGATTTCATCTCATGCCAGTCAGAATGGCAATTATCAAGAATACAAATGATAGGTGTTGGTGAGGATGTGGGCGAAAAGGCGCACTCATACATTGCTGGTGGGACTGCAAATTGGTGCAGACACTTTGGAAAGCAGTATGGAGATTCCTTAGAAAACTTGGAACGGAACCACCATTTGACCCAGCTATCCCACTCCTCGCTCTGTACCCAAAGGACTTAAAATCAGCACACTACAGTGATGCAGTCACCTCGATGTTTATAGCAGCTCAATTCACAATAGCTGAACAGTGGAACCAACCTAGATGCCCTTCAACAGATGAATGGATAAAGAAACTGTGGTATATATACACAATGGAATATTACTCAGCAATAAAAGAGAGTAAAATATGGCATTTGCAGGTAAATGGAATTGGAGAATATCATGCTAAGTGAAGTAAGCCAATCCCAAAAAACCAAAGGCCGAATCTTCTCTGTGATAAGTGGATGCTGATCCATAATGGGGGAAGGGACACAAGAAGAATGGAGGAACTTTGGTCAAGGGGAAGGGAGGGGCATGGAGGCAGGAAAGATGGTGGAATGAGATGGACATCATTGCTTTAGCTTCATGTATGACTGTGTATATGGTGTGATTCTACATCATGCACAACCAGAAATGAAAATTTATGCTCCATCTATGTGCAATGAACCAAAATGCATTCTGCTATTATGTGCATCTAAGTAGAATAGACTACTGCTAAAATTGTACCTTAGGTTTGAGAATTCCCATATGCCATGGAACATAATGTTTTTTGATCATGAGGTTATCAAAATACTCATGATTTAATTTTTTTACAATGTTTTTTGTAGAAGTAATGCTAATAAAAAGCTCTGGAGTGTTTTTTTTAAAAAAAAGCTTATTTCCATCATTATCCTGAATACTTTAATTCAATTTAACAATGGTCTCATATGTCCTCTATAGAAATATTTTCTTCGTATCTTGACTGTATATTGACCAATGTTGGATCATGCTAAGTAGTTCCTGCTAATTACCATCCATTCACTGCCAAACAAAATTTTATGATTTTTAAAATATTTTTAGAGGCATTTTTATCACTACATAGTTTCTCCTTTATGAATGTCTTCCATTAATATAGTTTCAACTATTACTCCTTGAACATGAATGTCAAAATATACTTTGTACCTTTAAATTCCAGTATACATATTTATCTGTTATTTAAACAGATAAATTATTTTAAAATATTTAAAAATGTTTCTGATGTCAAATCTATTATCTTTCTATACAAAATGGTTCTCCATCTGTGCACTCTGATGGTTACTTGCAAACTCCTTTTAAAACATATATTGATTTATGTGGCTATAATTATATTCACATTTAAAACATGCAGTAAACTTTAGCTTATGTTAAATGAAAGATTAAAATATTCAGTGTAGGCATGATCTAAGATGAAACATTTCTAGTTTCACTTTATATTTTAGTTTCCATATATTTATAGTGGAAGAACAACTTGATAGTGCATCATTTTGTTTTGAAATAAACTTTGTTGCTTTAAAGAAAAAAAAAATAAGTATTAGCTAGGAAAAGGGAGGAGCCTCTCAGGTAGAGGGAATAACATGTGTAGAGGCTGGAAATGTACATGGAAAGTATAATAGATCAAGTAAAGACCAGTATGACAAGCACAAAACATAAGGGGGAAGATTGTGCAAGATGAAGCTGACAAAGAAGCTAGGGACTTGCCCATGCATCACTTCAAAAGTCAAATTAATGGGTTCTGCCTTATTCTGAAATTGTGTGTGTGTGTGTGTGTGTGTGTGTGTGTGTGTGTGTAGGGATGGGTGGGTAATATCAGTTTCTTTTGAAAAAGATGGCTTTCTGCTCTGTGTTAAATGAATTAGCTCTCAGAATGGTTGACAGCAGATCAAACAGGAGTTGTATTTCAGTGAGACATGATAGTCCTTTGCACTGAGATAGTGATGACAGCAACAGCAGTATCAATGAAAAAAAAAAGATATATTAAAAAGGCTTATCATCACTTGGTGATCACTATCATATGTGGTTTTGATAACTAAATTAGATAACCAATTTAAGATAACTTAAAACAGGACCTGAAAATGAGAGATCTCAATAAATATTAGTTATCTTTTTTGCTGTTGTGATGCTGGTGGTTGATTGGATGAGGGAGATTCAATACATGGTGTCACAATCTTTAGGATTCTGGACTACATAACTAGATGTACAATGACATTATTCAGTGAGAAGGTACTAGAAAAGGTAAGGCATTGATGGAAAGGATTATAATGTGTGTTTTAGATATATGTTCAATTTGGGATGTCATTCGGACTATGATGAGTTGACAGGTCTGAAAGGTGGTGGGTTAGAAGTAAATTTGTGAATTATCTTCAGGTGGAAAATGACTATGCATTGAAACTATGGAGAGTCAAGAGTCTAGGATAAAGGCTGATGAATGAGCCTGTAAAGGAAATGGAAAAATGAATGGACAGAAGAGTAGGAGAAAAAGAAGTGTTTTGACAATCAGAGGAGATTGTTTGAAAAAGAAGATTGCAAATTTTGAAGCTAATGAGAGATGAGTAAGAGCAAAACTAAAACTGATAGGATGTGGCAACACAGAGGGGTTTGTTGACTATTGCAAGAGTTATTTTGTTGGAGAGACAGATGGGAATCAGATTGGTGTGAGCTGACAGGAGGAAATTAAGAAATTTAGGCAGCTCCTGAGAAATTTGCCCTGAAGTGAGCAAGGGACTCAAATAAAGATTGCTTGGTTTTATTTATTTAAATCAGAGGTACATAAATCTGTTTAAAAATTAGTAGAAAGAATTCATTTTAGATGTTGAAGTGAATATATAAGGAATAGAATGGGTACTTGATAATTCCTGAGATTAGATCAAAGTAAATGTGATTAATCTTGGGAGGTGGGGTGGCAATTTCTTTAAAAAATGGGCAGGAGGAGAGGATTGGTAGGTAAGTGTGTTTGGAATTAGAAGAATGGAGGAGTTTCTATCTAGAGACTTCTCTTTTCTCTGAATAATTGGAGATGAGATGATCTGCAAAACTGGAAGAAGACGAAGGTAAAGCTAGAGGTTGAGGAAAGCAGTGTTTGTGAGTGGTTTGATGGATGGCATTGGTTTTGAAGGTTCTTTTAAGATTATTATGACTTTATAATGACTACTACCCTTAACTGGTTTTCAAAGCCCTATCTTGTCTGATCCCAGCTTACTTCACCAATCATCTCTGATATCACTCATCTCTTGGCCTAGATATGTCAACACCTTCTATATACTCTTAAAACATTTTGTTCTTTTCCTTCATGCACTTATCATCTCTCTAAAAATACAATTGTCACTTTTTAGTTTAAAAAGTGTCTTTGCTACTAGGTCTAAGCTCAGTAAGAGCAAGGACTGTGTCTTGTTCAGTGTCATATTCCCAACATCTACCACATAGGTGCTCAAGTATTTGATAAGTTAAAATTTTTGTGTAGGTATATCTAGAGGTTGAGGGCAAAGAAGAAAAGTAGAGAGTGAAATGCTGGGGAATAGCCTATTAAAAAGATAGGAAGTAAAACGCATTGGAGATGAATGAGCAAAAGAAATTGTGAAATAATGTATTTGAGACTGAGATATAAATTACAAAAAAGGACTATGAAATGTTACAGGAAGGCCAAAAAAAGAAAGTATTGACTGGATTTGAAAATTGATGATCTTAGCAAGTGAATTTTTTTAATGGAATCCCGGGGACTGGGGGGACAAATTTTAGAGAATGTAAGAGGGACAGAAGGTAAGTATATGGAGAGAGCTGTCTCCTGTGATGTCCAGGATGGGACTAATGTTCTTCCTTTAAACTCCAGTAGTATTTAGTGCATACTGACATTTTGACACTACATGTTGGTTGAATGGATGAGTACAGAAGCCTATCTTGAGAGGAGATAAAATTGTATTAAAATTCCCTTCTAAGAAAAAGAGAGAGAATCAAGATGGAAAGTATAAGAACCAGGGTAGCCCCCAAAACCTCTGTAAGCCTTTCTCTAGGCCACTGCAATCATTGTAGCTTACGACTGCCTATAGTCTCCTTCTCTTTCAGTGTTTCAGACCCTGGAGAAAGAGGACGTGATAATCCTAGTTTTTATTAAACCTTTGAATCAATTGTCTATGGTAAGGAGAACAGAGCCACAGGAAGGACCAACTTAGGTAATGAGGCCACTTCAAAAGGAGGAAATTGTAGGTCAGTAAGATACTCCAGTTAGTATTCCCTACAATTAATTTCATCAGTGAAATAGCTGGTATATTATATATTTTAATGCATAATGATAGAGCATATAATTTAGTTACATTTTGTTGAACCCTTGTATGTTTACAAAAGATACTCTTAAGGGTATGTCATCTATGCTAATGCTCATGAGTTCTACATCAGGTTAGCTAGCTAGAAAATGGCATAGTAGGATTAAATTAGTTCTTTCTTAGACCTTTCATAAAAAAATATAATCGAATTTGATTAAATGTTATACTCGAGGGGCTGGGGTTGTGGCTCAGTGGTAGAGCACTTGCCTAGTACGTGTGAAGCTCTGGGTTTGATCCTCAGCACCACATAAAAATAAAGGTATTGTGCTCATCTACAACTAAAAAAAATATTTTAAAAAATAGTAAATGTTATACTGGAAACTTTTATTCTGAAAAGTTAAAAGCATTTTTGTGTGTGTCCCTTATAAAACTTGTTTTATTCATTTCTTTTGCCACCTATTACTTTGAGAAACAGCATGTTATAGTGATAATAACATGGACTTTGGAATCAGATGGATTTGGGTTTGAATCCTAGCTCAGTCTTGTTATTGAGTGACATTGGGCAAGCCACAATTTCTGAGCATTATTGGCATAACAATCATAAAACCATCCTGTCCTACCTTACAGTGTTTGAAGTAAGTGAGATAAAGTATGTGAAATTATTCAATGCCACACAAATATATTGTTGAAATTGTTATTACAGTGAGCAATGAGATTTTGAATTCTAAGCAATAGACATTTATTCTGTCTTAAGTAAAAATAACTTATCTCAAAGATATCTGGAGCTGACAGCTTTAAACAACAGCTAGAGCATGAGCAAGTTTGTCAAGCAAGAACCAGTGGTTCTCTCATCCTGGGACAGAAACCCTGGGACCAAGTTTGCAATGAAGGAACAGTCTTGACCACTGAGTGCTGCTGCCATAAAGATGATTTTTCTTTCCTCTTCCCATTATTTAAGATTCAGAATCGTGGAAGTAGGTATCTAAATGACTGGTTTTAGACCTTTGCCAGACCATTATGGATTATTAGGTCTCTTGCAAAAGCTTGTGTGTGAGACAATGCAAGAAAGTTTAGAAGGGAAATGATTGGGTTATGAGAGCCTTAACCTAATCAGTGTACTGATCCACTCATAGGGATTAAGTGGTGGTAACCGTAGGCGGATAAGGTGTGGCTATAGGAGGCGGGTCCTTGGGGTGTACCTTATAATTTATTTTGTCCTTGCTGAGCGGAGCACACTCTCTGCTTCCTGGTGCCATGTCCTGAACCACTTTCCTCCACCACACTTTTCTGCCATGATATTCTGCCTCACCTCAGGCAGAAAGTAATGCAGTCAGCCATCTGTGGAGTGAGACCTCCCTTTGAAACCATGAGCCCCAAATAAACTATTCCTCCTCTAAAATTGTTCCTGTCAGGTCTTTTGGGCACAACAGCAAAAAATCTGACTAAAACATCAGACCATGTCTCTGCAAGGAGTAAATAGAAGAAGTATGTGATTTGGGGCTCTAGGAATTATTCTCTCAGTTTATTATGAGGAATTTTTTTTAGAAATGGGGCTTATGGGTTCTTATAAGAAGAGGGAGTTGGAGACTAGATAAAGTCCACAAATAAAGTCCACTATACCCCTTACCTCGTCCAATAGAACATATATGTTCTTATTGTCATTCCTCTATTTAAAAAGTCACCAATCTAATTCCAAGTTGAGCTCATTTGCTGATATCCATTCCTTCTGTAGTCATTTCAAGATCCTAAAGACTAAGAATAAATGCTTTATGTGATTGTAGAGAGAAAAGGAAATTAGTTAAACTTACATAAATATAAGAGCAAGGATGAAAATAAAAAGTAGAAGGAACAGCTGGGCACAGTAGCACACTGTCTGGCTCACACTATTGTTCCCAGCCAAAATCAGAACCAAAACTTATTTCTAGTAAACAGAGTTTTCCAAGAAAACATGAGAAAAAGAAATCTCAGCTTTGGGTTTTTCTATAGTCTTAATTCAGATTGTCAGACTAAACCCACCTGGAAGGAATCGTCTGTCCAAAGGCTAATAGGGGAACTATTTACCATTGATAGAAGAGATTTCATCTATGCATAATGATGTCTCTGGCATGATTCATTCTTTTTCTTGGGCAAAACGTTAAAATTTGTCAGAGTGATAGGCTCAGCCACCAGATTCCCTAGAGTATTCTTTCTCTGTTGTTCATCTTGTGCATGTAAAACTTTATTTTATTTTTTGAACCCTGTGTTCCTGGTAACCAAGTACTGAATGACTGAGCTCTATCTGTTGAATGTCTTTCCTCCATTTTGAGAAAAGATTGATCCATATTTGTAACAGGTAGCTTTGCAAAGCAGTTTGTGGCCTTTCATTCTCCACAGTTCTCATTCTGGTTGTTCTGCACCTTTTATGTCCATTATGATCTTATCTTAACATGAAGTTTCAGCTTCTGTACATCCTGTCTCTTGGAGTCTTTACTATTTCCTTTGCTCTTTTCATCTCAATTTGTCTCAGCTGGAGAATGACCTGTAATAGATTCCTGTAAGGCCCATGGTTCCATAAAGACCAATATGACCTTCATAGCTTGCTGCTCAAAACCCTGCCTTTCCTCAGTATCTGAATTTTCCAGGTCTTGAAACTCAGTGGCAGCCAACATGTTCCTCTTAACCTGTTTGTACGAAAATAGGCCATGTCTCTAGTGTCTTCTTTCCTCTGTTGTACATTTGTTCCTTTTAGGCAGCCCCACTGACTTGTTAACCTGCTTAAGTTGGTTCTTTATCTTTTCTGTCTCACATAGTGCCAACATTACTTAGATAAGAACACATTCCTTCTTCCTTTCTTTTCCTTTTAATTTTGGGCCCCAATGTTTGTTTTACTAATGTACTTCTTCCTCTAATGCCTTTCTTTATTTAAATATCTTTTTAGTTGTAGATGGACACAATATCTTTATTTTATTTATTTTATTTATTTTTATGTGGTGCTGAAGATCAAACCCAATGGCTCACACATGCTAGGCAAGCGTGAACCCCAGCCCCCTCTAATGCCTTTCTTATTGAGATTCACATAGTGGGAAATGAGAGGTCTGTGTGCTCAGGACTGATGCAATTACTGCCAGTCTTCACTACCCACAAAGTGTGCCCTTAGAGGTTTTTTTTTTTTTTTTTGATGATTGAGTCTTTTCTTCCCCCAAATTTTTATTTTAGTTTGAATATCCATATATATTTTCACAGATATATTCCTGTTTATACACATTCATATATATGAATATACACTAACGGGAACCAAATTCCTGCTCATACATTTTTATATATATTCAGTTATATAATCATAAACTATAATAAAAACAAATTGTAAGCATCCAACTCAAAAGAAAAATAACTATATACAAATTTATATCCATTTAAGTATTTTCATGTATATTTTTACATATATATTCCTATTTGTATTCCTATATATGCATAAAAATGTTCAATCTCTAAACTAACCCTCTTTTCTACATTAGTTCTATACCTATCAATACACCTCAGAGAAACCTCTACACATATAAACCATAACATTTTACATGAATGTACCTATGTATTTGGGGATATAAATTCACACCAAAACCCATAGATAATTTATATACTCATTTCCATTGGCATAACCCATATTTCACATGTAATGTAACAATATTGCTTACCTTAAAAAGATCCATAGATAAAAGTATATAAATTTTGATATATATTGCCTCTATATTCGTATTTATATTCATATATATTGATATGTATGTTCCAAAGGTAACCCATCCCCTAAATCAAAGCTGTAATTTAAAACTAAACCTAACCCTACCTGTAATCGTGAGCCTTTTAAACAAAAATTATTTTCACATATATATTCTGTATGTTTATATACATTCATATATACGTGTGTGTATGTACCCTAATGGCAACTAAAATCCTACCCATAAATTTTTATATATATTCAGTTGTATAATAATATCCTATATCTTACCAAAATTGTAAGCATCCATCTCAAAAGAAAAATATATATCCATTGAAATATTTTCATGTATATTTTTACATGTATTTTGACATTTGTGTTCATATATATGGACAAAAATGTTCAAGTATTGTGTTATGGTCTATTTGATTCTTGAAGATGAAGATGATTTATATTGTCAATGGACTTTATTTATATGCAGTGCTGAGAATTGAACCCAGTGCCCCTCTCATGTTAGGCAAGCACTGAATTGCTGAGCCACAACCCCAGTCCTCCATTTTTTTGGGGGGACCAGGAATTGAACTTAAGGGTGCTCGACCACTGAGCCACATCCCCAGCCCTATTTTGTGTTTTTTATTTAGAGATAGGGTCTCACTGAGTTGCTTAGTGCCTCGCTGTTGCTGAGGCTGGCTTTGAACTCGCAATTCTCCTGTCTCAGCCTCCCAAAGTGCTGGGATTACAGGCATGGGCCACCGCGCCCCGCTCCTCCATTTAATCTTAATGGACTGTTTTGTTGAGAAGCTGTCTGGTTGTGAATTCCTTTAATTTTTGTTTTTCATGGAAGGTTTTTATTTCATCTTCAAATCTGAAGCTTGATTTTGCATGATATAGGACTTTTGGTTGGCATCCATTTTCTTTCAGAGCTTGGTATATGTTATCCCAGGACTTCCTAGCTCCTAGGATCTAGGTTGAGAAATCAGCAGAGATCTGTGTTGGTTTCCTTCTATATGTAATCTGCTATTTTTTTCTTGCAGCCTTTAAATTTCTACCCTTATTCTGTATGCTAGGAAATTTCATTATAATGTGCCTTCATGTGGATCTGTTGTAATTTTGGACATTTAGGGTCCTATAAGCCTCTTGTATTTGCTTTTCCATTTTGTTCTTTAGAGTTGGGAAATTCCTTGCTATTATTTCATTGAAAAGATTGTGTATTTCTTTGGTTTGTATCTCCATGCCTTCATCTATCCCAATAAGTTTTAAATTTGGTCTTTTCAAGTTATCCCATAGTTCTTGGTTCTGTTCATGGTTTCTTAACATCTTCTCTCCGTGGTCAGCTCTGTTTTCAAGATTATATATTTTGTCTTCATTGCCTGAGGATCTGTCTTCCAAGTGGTCTAGTCTGTTGGTGATGCTTTCTGTTGAATTTTTAATTTGGTTTATTATTTCCTTCATTTCAAGGATTTCTGGGTTTTTTGTTTTCAAAATCTCTTTATTGAAGTGATCTTTTGCTACCTATATTTGCTTTCTTACATCATCCTTTATTTCACAGATCAGTTTAATTATGTATATTCTAAACTCTTCTCTGACATTTCTTCCATTGTGGTGTTGATGACTTCTGTTATTGGAATATCTTGGTTTGCTTGGAGAGATTTATTCCCTTGCTTTTTCATGTTGTATGTAATTTCTACACTGTGGACTTGTAGTATCCCTGAAGGTTCCCAGGACCTCACTTGCTGAGAAGCTGCCTGTCGGCTTTCTTGGTTTTGCACCACAGAGCAGCCAGGAATGCAACCTTCTCTGTTCCACCATCTTGGATCTCTCCCACCCTTAGAGTCTTATTTCCACAAATTTCTGGATATGTTCCACCATAACATATACCACTCCTGTTTTCTCACCAATATCACCTTGAAAATTACTTAATAATACAAGAAATACTCTTTCTCCTTTTCCCTTTTCAAATCTATCTGCACTATGGTAATCACCTGTTATAGTTGTCCTAGACTTTAAGGGAAGCCTTTTTTTTTTTTTTTTTTAATTAGCTTTAGGAGGAATCTTACAAATTTTTCCTAGATCCAGGTTCTTTCTGAGAGAACTATTTTAGTCTATTCCTGAATTCTTCTTTCTCAATTGCTCTTTGGTCCATAAGTTCTTCCTTGAATAAATAACAAAAATGTTTATTTTAGTATCATTGTTTAAAGGGCAACTATACCAAAGTGAATTTCCTTTCCCTTTTAAGGCCATTTGGCCTGACCTGCCATGTTTCCCTTAATGAAGGAAATCTATCTTTTCCTCTAGCTTCATCTGATTGTCCGTGTGTCTTTCTTTTTTTCTTCACTTTTCCATTTACATTATTCAGATTGTTTGTTTATGAATTTAATTACAATTACAAGAGTGCCTCCCTTAAGTTTATCCTAAAAATATATATTGTTCAAAATTTTAGTGAGATTTTAATCCCAGCTGGGAGACTGAGACAGGAGAATCACAAGTTCAAAGCCAGCCTCAGCAACAGTGAGGTGGGGTGCTAAGCAACTCAGTGAGACCCTGTCTCTAAATAAAAAACACAAAAATAGGGCTGGGGATGTGGCTCAGTGGTCAAGTAACCCTGAGTTCAATACCCGGTACCAAAAAAAAAAAAAAAAAAATTAGTAGGGTTGGTTTGTTTGGAGTTTGTTTGTGATGCTGGGGATTGAACCCAGGGACTTTGCATGTTAGCCAAGCACTGTACCAACTGAAATATATCCCCAGCCCTGTTCTTTGTTTTTTGTTTTAAGTTTCTTACTCTTCAGCTTACCTAAGGACTTTTTAACTCTTATATTCTCTAACTTAACCTGGGTCTTTATCTCTTCCCATTGTCTGTGGATATACTTCTTTAACTGATCAGTAGCAGGAGGTACTGTTACAGAGCTGGGGCCTTCTGAGAAACTGAGGCAATGCGAAGATTCCCTTCAAACCCTGAGTCTTGAGATCAAGTCAGAAATATTTAAGACATGTTGCTCAGAGTAACAGGAATAAGTTTATTGAAGGTATAGGAAAAGAGAAAGAGGACACTCTCAAGGGAGAGAGTTGGGCCTCTCCTGGACTCCAGTTTTATTGAGAATCCCAGAGAAGTTTCCAGAGAGTCCCATCCAGGTCCACCTCTTGACTTTTTTCTTTAAGTACAGGCGATGACTTTCTTTTTTTTAAAAAAACTTCTTTTTTTATTTGTTCTAATTAGTTATACATGACAGTAGAATGCACTTTGATACATCATATGTAGATGGAGTATAATTTCTCATTCTTGTACATGATGTAGAAGCCCATTGTCATATAGCTATATATGTACATAGGGTAATAATGTCTAATTTATTCTGTCATCCCTCCTACCCCCATACCCCCTCTCCTCCCTTCAGTCCCCGCTACCTAATCTAAAGTAACTCTGTTATTCCCTAGCCCCCCACCTCATTGTGAATTAGCATCCACATATCAGAGAAGACATTCAGCCTTTGGTTTTTTGGGATTGGCTTATTTCACTTAGCATGATATTCTCCGGCTCCATCCATTTACTGGCAAATGCCATAATTTCATTCTTCTTTAAGGCTGAGTAATATTCCATTGTTTATATATACACCACATTTTCTTTATCCATTTATCTGTTGAAGGGCACCTAGGTTGGTTCCATAGTTTAGCTATTGTGAGTTGAGCTGCTATAAACATTGATATGGCTGCATCATTGTAATATGCTGATTTTAAGTCTTTTGGGTATAAACCAAGGAGTGGGATAACTGGGTCAAATGGTGGTTTCATACAAAGTTTTCTGAGGAATCTTCATATCACTTTCCATAATGATTGCACCAATTTGCATTCCCACCAGCAGTGTATGAGTGAACCTTTTTCCCCACATCCTTGCCAACATTTATTGTTGTTTGTATTCTTGATAATTGTCATTCTGACTGGTGTGGGATAAAATCTTAGTTTTGATTTGCATTTCTCTAATTGCTAGAGATGTTGAACATTTTTTCATGTCTGTTGATCAGTTGTATTTCTTCTGAGAAGTGTCCATTTCCTTAGCCCATTTATTGATTGAATTTTGTTTTTGTTTGGTGTTTTTTGAGTTCTTTATATATCCTGGAGATTAATGCTCTGTCTAAGGTGCATGTGGTAAAGATTTTCTATAGGCTGTCTTCATGTTATAGTTTCCTTTGCTGAGAAGAAGCTTTTTAGTTTGAATCCATTCCATTTATTGATTCTTGGTTTTACTTCTTGCACTTTAGGTGTCTTGTTAAGGAAGTCAGATTCTAGGCCAACATGGTGAAGATTTGGGTCTACTTCTCTTCTGTTAGGTACAGGGTCTCTGTTCTAGTGCCAAAGTCTTCGATCCACTTGAGTTGTTTGGTGCAGGGTGAGAGATAGGGGTTTAATTTCATTTTATTACATATGGATTTCCAGTTTCCCCATCACCATTTGTTGAAGAGGCTATCTTTTCTCCAGTGAATTTTTTGGTGCTTTTATCTAGTATGAGATAACTAGTATTTATGTGGGTTTGTCTCTGTGTCTTTTCTGTATCATTGGTTAACATGTCTGTTTTGGTGCCAGTACCATGCTGTTTTTGTTACTATGATTCTGTAGTATAGTTGAAAGGCCTGGTATTGTGATGCCTCCTGCTTTACTCTTCTTGCTAAGGATTGCTTTAGCTATTCTGGGTCTCTTATTTTTCCAATGAATTTCATAATTGCTTTTTCTAGTTCTATGAAGAATGTCATTGGTATTTTAATAGGAATTGCAATAAATCTGTATAACACTTTTAGTAGTATGGCCCTTTTTGACAATATTAATTCCGCCTATCCAGGAGCATGGGAGGTCTTTCCATCTTCTATGGTCATCTTCAATTTCTTTCTTTAGTGTTGTGTAGTTTTCATTGTAGAGGTCTTCCACCACTTTTGTTAGATTGAGTCCCAAGTTGTTTTTCTTTGTTTTTTTTGACTTTGTGGGTTTTTTTGTGGTTTTGGTTTTTTTGAGGCTATTTTGAATGGAATAGTTTTCCTAATTTCTCTTTCAGTAGATTCATCACTGATGTGTAGGAATATGTTTGATTTATGGGTGTTGATTTTATAACCTGCTACTTTGCTGAATTCATTTAATAGTTCTAGAAGTTTTCTGGTGGAATAAATAAGAATATAGAATACCACCTCTTGACTTTTGACTGCAGGGTGACATCAGACTTTCTCTACTGTCATGGCGACTGTAGGTCACCTTGGCCCATGCTGATACGTTCTAATTGGATTCTTAACCATACATTCTTACATATTTTATGGTTAGGAGGAACTATCCTTATCTCCCAGAGTTTCATTTGGTCACAAAAGTCTCCTGGGTTCCTACCATAGACATTATCATGCACCTGCATTTCTCCTGCAGTGAACAGGTAGTTTGCTAAGGAATGTGACATATCTTGTCCACTTAGGCCAAGCAGGGCTGCGGATAAATTGCCTTTGGAAAAGAAAGCATGTGGGGGTCAGCACAGTGGGCCCGTTTTATACAATTAGCCTCCTGACCTCATGTGCCCACCATTTGCACATATCTGTCCCCTAACAGTACCTCTCTTTCTAGGTCAGTCCCATCTCTTATTGAAACCTATGGATCTGTTACAGCACATTCAAATAAATGTACTATTTGGACACAAATGACCCCTCCCACTTCACCTCCATGCATACAGCTGTAGATTACTCAGCTCAGTTGCCGTACAGAGATCTCCATTGCTCCAATTGCCTGAAGTGCCTATAAATTTGACTAATAAATTTCCTGTTTCTCATCCAGGCACAGTGGCACATGTCTGTAATCCCAGCACTTACAGAGGCTGAGACATGAAAGTCGCAAGTTCAAAGCCAGCCTCAGCAGCGGCAAGGCAATAAGCAACTCAGACCCTGTCTCTACATAAAACACAAAATAGCGTTGGGAGTGTGGCTCAGTTGTCAAGTACCCCTGAGTTCAATCCCAGAACCCCTCAAAAAAAGTCCCCCATTTCTCAGTATGCCTTGGAAATATTTTTGCTGTATTTTGGTTTAGCCTTGTGTTTTCTGGAAGCTCCTCTTGGTAGCCATAGATTCCTCCTCTATGAGAACTCTGTGATCTAATATGATTTGATTTACTTGGCATTCCATTTTCCCATTCCTCTCCTTAAGCAACTGAATTGGCTTGTTTTAACAAACAGTTTATTAAAAAGTTAGTTTGATTTTGCTATTTAGTATTTTTTGGTATGGTAAAAAAGGAAATATTCCAAAATTTAACGCACTATATAATAGCTTTAGCTATTAACAACCTACACATAATTTCTGCATACTTATCTACAGGCCTTGTTAAAAAATCTTCAAATCTATAAAAGTGAAATTTTATTCATCTTTTAGCCTGCTATTTGAGGGCTGTTTTCTCTCTCACTATAAGCATTAGCATCTTATTTGGGTTTTTATTCACAACAAAAAGTAAGAAATACAGTTTCTAACAAACTGTATTAATAATGTTAGTTAAGTACTTAAAATTTTTAAAAGCCATATCCTCTGAGCTTCTAAGCCATTATTTAGATTTGTAAGTGATAAGTTGTTTTTGTTCTAAATATATTTTTTGCCTCATTCCTAGTACCTAGGAGAGTGTTTAACACACGTGGACACCTAACCTATACATTATATAGTTAGCTTCATTTAAAAATCCAAATTTTATTTAACAAAAAGGACAATTGTTTTTTTCTTAAAACTCATTTATAGCAAACCTTAATTCATAAGTCCATTTTCCCAGTGTTTTAATTACATGTTTACTCTGAATCTGCCTTCTTTCAGCAGCCTAGAGTGACACTGTTTTGGCCTATGTCAGAAATGATAATTTAAAACTGGCTGCTCTTCAGCTTCTATCAGAAGTGGTTTGCGAGAAGAGTTATTTAAGGAAAGATTGCTCAAGGGACATTTGGTTCATCTACTCTGTATTCTGCACTGTTTCTGTTTCAAGTTAGAACTGCAAAGGCTATTTTCTTGGGAAATACCATGTGTGCTCTGGATTTTATCAAGAATAGATATGTGTTGTGAAAGATTAAAAAAAAAAACACTTTAAATTTGATGAGTCCATGATTTTAAGTAAAAATCCTCATCCAAATGCAATCCTTTATAGGTTTAACCCTGGTCCGAGTAACTTGTGTTCTTTCTATATATTACCCCAATTATATAATAAAAGAGTTTATGCAAATGTGAAAAAAAAAGAATAGATATTTGAGGAAACAAACATTAAAACAAATTGCCATGTTTGAAAAAATTGTCAGGGCATTGCTAATATGTCATTTAATTTTTCCCAGAAAAGCTCACCAAGAGAAACAGTTTAGAGTTTGTGTCAGGAAAAAAAAAATTTTTTTTGGCTTTCCTGAAAGATCAGTAGATTTTTTTTTTTTTTTCTGGCTATAAGGAACTTTTTTTTCTTGGCTGTGGGAAGATCAGCACCAAATTTTGATACCACATTACAGCAACTCTGTAAATCCTTTCTCAGTATGTCTTATAAACAAATTCTGTGCTGGAAAAAGATTGAATTTAAATAGAAAACAGAGATAAAGCATGTGGTAAGCCCATGTTTTATATGTATTGCTAAGCTAGGCCCAGTGAGCCCCTTTTAATTTTATACATTTTTCTTTTGATTAGAAAACATTGTGTGATGTGATCCTCATGGTCCAGGAAAGAAAGATACCTGCACATCGTGTTGTCCTTGCTGCTGCCAGTCATTTTTTTAACTTAATGTTCACAAGTAAGTATCTTAAGGTAAATCATGCCATTATTTCTTCTACGAGAATTAGATGGAGGACTAAAAGAAAATGTCATTTTTTCCTAGTTTTTAAAGCACTTTAATAGAGCAGTGAAGAGACTGAAAAGCGGTTGTGTGATTGATCAAAGGAAAGATGGCCTTTCATTAGTCCTAGGGGCCGGATGCCTTTGGTGATAAAGATAGGCTTCAACTTGAATGCCTAGAGTTTTCTTTGTTGTTGTTGTTTGTTTGCTGTGCTGGGAATTGAATCCAGGTCCTCACTAATGCTAAGCAAGTGCTCTGCGCTGAGCTGCATCCCCACACTCCCAGTTTCCTTCTTAACCTCAAATGGAGAGGCAAATGAGCAGCTCTGTCTCAGTGATATTTAATCTAGCAAGTTAAAGAAAAGAAAAAAAGGAGATGCAGTGTATTGTAAAGTTGAGAACTGGGTCCAAGTTCTGATTCCTCTATTTAGTACTGTTTTATAATCTTAATCAGAAATAATGTATCTATCTCAAGCTTTCTCTTTGGTGTTCTAGCTACCTAGGTTCTAGCTCCCAGGGTTTTTAGGAGGAATAAGAGTTTGGCAAGTGATAGATGACTGTAGTTATCATTGTTCATATAGGTTTGTTCCAGCTACGTTAGAGCTGTTTTGTTCCTAAGAGTGCTTTTGAGTTATTTTAGGAGTTGGGAAAAAACTAAATCTAGTTTTATGTCTTTGTTCACTTGTACTTCAGCAAGTTCTTAGGTTAATTTAAGGTATACCTCAAATGTTGAGAGTTATTTTGTATTTATTATAGAAATGTTGCGCTTGCTGGGGTACTTTCTTCCACTAAATCTGTCCTGTTGTTGTTCTCCATATTTAATATGACCTGAATACTGTCTCTTTCTTCAATTAAATTTGTGATGGTACTGGGGCCATTTACATTTCTCCTCTTTGTTTTAGCTAACATGCTTGAATCAAAATCCTTTGAAGTAGAACTCAAAGACGCTGAACCTGACATTATTGAACAACTTGTGGAATTTGCTTACACAGCTAGGTGAGTTAAGAAGAATCATTTCTGTTTTAAAGGAGCAGGCTTGGGATCTAACATAGCAAAGCAGTGTTGTAACAAATTGATGTGCTCCAGATTCTTCAGAATGAAAAACTGTAAGGATGGAGGAATTTGAAGGTCCTATGCCATACAAGGGTGCAGTTTACAGTAATATTATTTAAATTTTTAAAATTTGGGGGAAATTAGTGTTCACCTTAACTTATTTATTTGCAGAATTTCTGTGAACAGCAACAATGTTCAGTCTTTGTTAGATGCAGCAAACCAGTACCAGATTGAACCTGTGAAGAAAATGTGTGTTGATTTTTTGAAAGAACAAGTTGATGCTTCAAATTGTCTTGGTAAGAAATGCCAGATTCCTGTTTTGAAAAAAATATTCATTGAATATTTTATTAAGGAAAAAAAACATGACTGCAAGTACCTCATTTTAACCTTTGTTCACTAGAATGAATATTTTCTAGTGATAAAATTTTAAGAGGAGCTTAGTAAGATACCTATTAGCCTGGGCAGCCACAAGCTCAATTAATATTGCATCAGCATTTCTCAAAATGTAAAATGGTTTTTATGAGTTTTCATGTATCAAGAACAAAGAATAATGATTGTATCTATTGGTAATATGGCATATGATGAACATGAATGTTTACTTTTATTTAAGTACTTATGGTATATCAGAGCCTGTCACAGATAAGAAATTGGAGGTCATGATATAAATTGACTGGGGTCACATAACCAATACATGAGGAGCTGGGATTGGAATTCACGTAATCTAATTCTTAGCTGCTACACTGTGCTGCCCCTCCACAATGGCAAATATGCTGGTTGATAGTAAAACACATAAAAATTATAAAGTAAGGTGCTAATTGAGGAACTGGCATAGCTCTCCATTAGGAAGCCATCAATAAAGTAAGCAGTTTATATTTGATAAGTGAAACGAAGAAACTCTGTCAGTTTTCCAGAGTGTGGTGTGCTTTCTACTTTGAAATGATCCCAAGAGACAATGAATAAAATATCCAGTGAATGAAACATCTTTGCAATTGCATGTTCTTACCCTTAATATAATTCAGAATCTGTAAGGCAAAAGAAGATGGTTGGAGTGCTAGAAAGAACAAGGAGGAAAGAAAAATGGAATCAAGGAAATAGAGCCTCTGGAAATTAGTCAATGCTAAGACTTTTGACCCAGGAAAAAAAGATAACGAATGCACGTCAAGAAGCAACAGCCAGGGTGAAGGCCTCCTGGAGATGCCTCAGAATTTTTGCAAGCCGCCTCTGCTTCTTTTTTCTTTTTTCTTTTTCCTTTTTTTTTTTTTTGGTACCAGGGATTAAACTCAGGGTCACTCGACCACTGAGCCACATCCCCAGCCCTGTTTTGTGTTTTACGTAGAGACAAGGTCTCACTGAGTTGCTTAGCACCTCGCCATTGCTGAGGCTGGCTTTGAACTTGGAATTCTCCAGTCTCAGCCTCCCAAAGTGCTGGGATTACAGGGGTGCGCCACCACGCCTGGCTTGCTCTTCTTTTTTCTAGTCTTCCTTCTGGGCACTTTGGTACTCCTTCCTGCACACACCCTCACTGTAAGCACAGAGAGAAAACTTGAGACATAGGTGAAAAGGAAGCAGAATAATTTTGGAGGAGAATAAAAGTCAGGCAAAGTAAATTGAGACTTAGCCTAGTATCTAGAAAGGAATTGGAGCAGAAGGGGAAACAGTTACGCAGGTGAACATACTGATGGAATTTTTAAAAAGGTAGTCATGGGTCAGCACAGTGAAAAATGTCCTTGTGTTACGAAATAAAAGACCATCTCTTATCCCATCTGTGCAACAGAGACATTCTGAGATGAGACACTCTGCCATAGTTTTGGGGCTTCATTCATCAATAAGCCTTAAATTCTTGAGGTTCATTTTCTCTTATGTAAATATACATTCTGATACAATGTATTTAAAGAAGGGAATTGCTTTTAAAAAAATTTTGGAAGATGATGGCTTAGGTATATTTCCCTAACTCCCTAGCACTCTAAATTTCCTACTAGGGTGATATAATCTCAAAGAAAAATGGCTAAAACACAGGTAAGGAGTAGATGAGATAGTATCAAGTATGGTGTTGAACCTGGAGTGAGTTCATGCTAAGCACATCTTAGGCTTTGAGCTTCTGAGGAGACCATTTAGATATTCTGCCTGTGGATACCTTCTGTCATCATTGTTTACAAAGCTGAGAGGAAGGATAGCCCAGCACCCCAGAAAGGGGTCTGATCTTCTGCTAAGCCTAGGACAAATACAGTGGCTCAGACAGCTGAGCCAAGTGCAACACCAAGTAACTAGAGAAATCGCTTCTACCCGCTTTCTGTATGGCTCTGAGTACGGCTGTCACTGCCAGCCCAATAGAGAACTGTCCTAGTTTTCATCACCTGTCAATTCTGTGCTGCCTAAAAGATCCCAACAATCTGACTTTAACAAGTACTAATGAAACACATGGCAGCAGATTGAATTGGGCAAAAATCATATAAAGTTCAAGGAAACCTAGTAGTTTAAAGGACATAAATCAAGCTAAACAGCCAAAATGAGTAGTTCCTACAGGCAAATTTAATGAAGAAATGAAAGGGAACTTAGGATACATTAAAAGAGAAAAACCATTATTTTCTAGTTTTTGCCATCCAACCAAATTGAACAACAGGGTAGATACTCTAAAATTCAAACTAAAGAAGATCAAATGGGAAACTGCCTCATGGTATAAAACAAAAATGCAGAGAAAAGGAAGCCATTAGTGAAAGGATAAAAGACGTGCAAGGAAGACGTTGAAACACTAATGTAAAATAGGAATTCCAGAAGGAACAGATGGAGAAAAAGCAAGAATCAAAGAAAAAGCAGGGGAAAAAAAACTTATTGGAACTTTAAAAACGTTAACTTTCACACTAAGTTTTATGAAGTACCAAGCTGATCATTTATATATAGCCTCTAAGATAATTCTCCCTTAGATATATCCTAGTGATATATTTTATCTCCAAAGATTGAGAACTTACATTTGGGGTGATGAAAATATTCTGTAACTAGATAGTGGTGGTAACCTGTGGCAAATTTTATGTTATATGTATTTTACAATAAGAAAAATCAATATTAAAAAAATTTACAAACTTTCAGAGAGAAGCAGTATGATAGGTTATCAAAAAGGGTATAAATTTCATCCCTGTATATATATCCATCCCTTTGCAATGTGATTCTGTAGTTTTTCTCATTGAGAGATAGTCTGTTTTTCATCTGTGTAATCTGGATGTGGCTATGTGACTTGCTTGAGGCTGTGGGGCACTAACAAATTTGATGTGAGCAAAGTCTTAAAAAATGCTTGTTCATTAGAACTTGCCCTCTTCTGCTGGGAACTCTCTGCTGCCACCAAAAATAGGTTAGAAAGTGTTTGGTACAGAGTTGAGCTTTCCTACCTGATAGTCACAAGTCCAACCAGTCTGCTGTTAACAAATACATGGATGAGATCCATGTATCCAGCCTTGGCCAAACAACCAACTGACAGCAGAGATTAGCCAAGTAGTCCAGATCAGAAGAATCACTATTGACCCATACAATGACAAGAAATAATAGATTTTTCTTTTTTCCATTGTACCCTAAAGTTAAAAGATAATAGCCAGCCCAGCACTTTGGGAGGCTGAGATAGGAGAATCACGAGTTCAAAGCCAGCCTCAGCAATAGGGAGGCGCTAAGCAACTCAGTGAGACCCTGTCTCTACATAAAACACAAAATAGGGCTGGGGATGTGGCTCACTGGTCGAGTCACCGTGAGTTCAATCCCCAGTACCAAAAAAAAAAAAAAAAAAAGATAATAGCCGGGTGTGGTGGTGGCACATGCCTCTAATCTCAGCAACTCTACAGGCTGAGGCAGGAGGACTGTGAGTTCAAAGCCAGCCTCAGCAACTTAGCAAGACCCTAAGCAAGTCAGGGAGATACTGTCTCTAAATAAAAATATTAAAAAAGAGTGGCTCAGTGGTTAATTGCCCCTGGGTTAAATCCCTAGTTTAAAAAGAAAAAAAAAGATAACAGCACAAAGTTTGCAAATGAGAGGGGATGAAGAAAAGAATTATATTCTAAGACATTATTCACTTGGGAAATTATAAGGAAATAGCAAATAATTTCCTATATTCTTAGAAATTTATCAGAGGAAGAACTGAAGCCAAGTTAGAGGTAAATAGCTCTAATAGGGATATGCTGATTGTCTTAACTGCAAGCCAAATAAACTGATTTTTTGCTGGTTTAAAGGGGGAATTTGTTGAAAGACTAATGGGTAATTAGAGAATTACCCAGAAATCACAAAAGTAGGCCTAGAAAAAGTATAAGGATTTGAATAACACAAACCTGTTGAAACAGCACAGAATATTTCACTCAGTGGATCAGAAAACAAATTGTTTTCAGATTTCCTTGGAGTATTTAAAAATACTGATCACCAGAAATAGATTCTGGAGTACCTCAAAGAGAAGAGAGAGAACTCCCACTGTGTAAGTACAGTGCAGTAAAACTAGAAATTAAACACAAAGGGATATCTGTTTTCTTCAACCCTATTCTCAGTACTTGGAAATTTAACTGAAGAATTATTTAGAAAAGTACTTTAGAAGGATGTATTAAAAATTAACTTGCAGGCTATATAGAAAAATATGATAAGGACATAATAAAATCAGAACCTTTAGAATATAATCAAAGTATTTCTTGAAAGAAAATTAATAGTTTCAGAATGTTTTCCAAATGCACTAAATTTTGATCCTTTTTGACATAAAAGCATCTTGCTCAAAGAGATAGGAAAAAAATTTAAACAATGAGATAAGATACTCATTAAAACATAAATTAATGATAAGCCCGTGCGGTGGCACCCGCCTGTAATCCCAGCACTTTGGGAGGCTGAGACAGGAGAATCCTGAGTTCAAAGCCAGCCTCAGCAATGGTGAGGCGCTAAACAACTCAGTGAGACTCTACATAAAACACAAAATAGGGCTAGGGATGTGGCTCAATGGTCGAGCACCCCTGAGTTCAATCCCCGATACCAAGAATAATAAAAGAAAAATATATATATATATATAAATTAATGATAGACTTGATTAGAAAAACAAATGCTAATGATTTTTTTTAATTTTATTTTTATTTTTTGTTTTTTGGTACCAGGGATTGAACTCAGTGGTGCTCGACCATTGAGCCACATCCCCATCCCTATTTTGTGTTTTATGTAGAGAGAGGGTCTCACTGAGTTGCTTAGCACCTCACCGTTGCTGAGGCTAGCTTTGAACTCACGATTCTCCTGTCTCAGCCTCCCAAAGTGCCCGGGACAAAATCTAATTATTTTAAAGAACAATATAAAATAGCCTCAAACTTAATAACTCTGATCAAGAAGAAAATATGAAAGGACAACATCAAGAATTGGAACTGTAGATAAGCAAAATTCAGTAACTAAAAATGATTTCAAAAGCAGAAAGTCAAGCCGGGCGCGGTGGCTCAAGCCTGTAATCCCAGCACTTAGGGAGGCTGAGACAGGAGAATCGCGAGTTCAAAGCCAGCCTCAGCAACAGCGAGGCGCTAAGCAACTCAGTGAGACCCTGTCTCTACATAAAACACAAAATAGGGCTGGTGATGTGGCTCAGTGGTCGAGTGCCCCTGAGTTCAATCTCCAGTACCA
>CM053407.1:73069297-73132019 GCA_028644305.1 Xerus rutilus
GCAGAAAGTCAAACTGATTACCTCAAACAATTGAAAAGGTAAAAATCTTCTGAATTAATGCTCCATGCTTAACTTTATGGGTTAATTCTTCCAAGCTTCCATGGAATGATGGTCATATTATTTAAAGTGTCCTAAATCATGAAAAGAATAGAAAATGTCCCAGTTCATTTGCTCTATTAGGATAGGATCACCAGAATGCCAACATCAAACAACGAACCTATGTAAGGGGTGCATGTACAAACATATATAAAACTTTAGTTACGGGGCTGGGGATATAGCTCAGTTGGTACAGTGCTTGACTAACATGCATAAGGCCCTGGGTTCAATCCCCAGCACGCCCCTACCCCCCACCCCACCAAAAAAACAAAACAAAAACAACTTTAGTTTCATTTAGAAGAATTGACTTTTTTAATGCTAAAAAAACATGTAAAATACTTTTTTTTTTTTTTAAGCCAGGGTCAGGCTAGCTTCAAATTCCTCTTGCCTCAGCTACATGAATAGATGGGACATTCACATGCCACAGCTCCTGGCTATGAATGATCTTTAAAAAAATCCTTTCCCCCTGTGGTGAATGATGACTAAGAAGTTATATGTGTATGGTGACCGGGAGTATAGGGAACTCTGTACTTCCCCCACAGTTTTGCTGTGCACCTAAAACTACTCTCAAAATAGTTTATTAATTAAAATAGTAGTAGTAATGCTTTGTGACTAGATAATATTTACTTAGAAATGCTACTTTCCATGATTTTAGTGTGAAGAAATCTATTTACTAACAAGCAGAGAAATAAATACCTAAAATCTTAGCAACAGATACTGACAGCACTTTTGTGATCTCAGTACCTATTCCTGATGTTTAAAAAAAAATAAACTCATAAGCTAGAAACAGTTCTTGGTGAAGGCAGAAGTGTACAGATAGCAGCAGACTTTTCATTATGAGCATTCAGCATGCTATGGCATTGGTCAGCACGTTTTAACAAAGGAGATAGAAAATGCCACCTGATCCAAGATGTTGGTTAGCAGATATCAGTGATAAGAACTGTTAAGGTATCAATATGAAAGCATCAAAACTCATTATCTGAAGGCAACATGAACTTGAAATATGAAAGAAAAATCATAATTAGGAGACTTGCCACAAAAAGCACATATAAAAAAGTTAAAAATAGCCAGTGGTTTTATACAGAAGAGTTGTTAAATAAACTTTTCCTGTGAAGGGCCAGAAAATAAATATTTTAGGCTTTGTGAGCCATATATTGTCCTTGTTTTCTCCCATTCCCATCCTTCTCTTTCACTTTCACCCTACTCTTTTTCCCTTCTTACTCTGTTTTTTTAAAATAACCATTTAAGAATGGAAAAAAGAAAAATTAAGCATCATTCTTAATTCTTAATTTTATCCTGACCACAGGATAAAAACCAAGCTCTTGTTGCTGGATTTCGTCCATGGACAATACTTTGCAGAGTGCTGGTATGGAACATAAGTATCCAATTAACAGGGAAACTCCCTCCTAAATGAAGATTAAAATAGCTAGGAAAAGGCTGAAAAGGAAATACATAGGGCCTATATGAAGAAAATTGTATATTTACATTAAAGATCGTAAAATCTAAATAAACATTATGAATATATTTATCAGAATATAGTTTGATACATTATTTTCTTAAGTGGAGTTTCTCCATGTTGCAGAAGTCCACCATCCCCAAAGTAATCCACAAGTTCTGAACCGTCCTAATTGATCATATCAGGAATTTTAAAAGTAGAATATGTTAATTTATTTTTAAATTGATTTGTAAGAGAAGATATTTAACAATAACCAAGAAAAGTTTGAAAAATATTGAGGGGGGCTTTCCTTACAAAATATTAGCCAAACATAAACAGTTATACTGGTACAAACATAGACAAATCAATGGAACAAAGAATCAGATTTATGAAATTTAGGCATATCTTCCTTAAGTCATGCTTTATCTTTAATGTGTAATTGATTTTTCTAAAAGTGATTTTCTGTTCATATATTTTCTTTCCATGTTTAGGTATAAGTGTTCTTGCAGAGTGTCTGGACTGTCCTGAATTAAAAGCAACTGCAGATGACTTTATTCATCAGCATTTTACTGAAGTTTACAAAACTGATGAATTTCTACAACTTGATGTCAAACGAGTAACACATCTTCTTAACCAGGACACACTGACTGTGAGAGCAGAGGATCAGGTGACTAAAGTGTCTTCTACATTTTTCTTAGTAAAAACTTCTTTATTGATTTCTTATACCTGAAGTTTGGATACAAAAGAGAAAGAGATTAGGAGAGAATATGTTTTTTTACAATAAACACAGTATTCCAAAGCCTATTTGATAGGAAAAGTAAGTTTTGGGTGCTTGTAGGGGCCAACTCTTTGAGAGGCCACTTGGTAGAGATAAAACTACATGGTAGCCAGAGCTAGATGCCCACATCTGAATTGCCAGAAACTGAATATGTCATGTTACATGACTCAGGGAACTTTGAGGTATATGATAAGTTAAGGATTTGGGAATGAGGGGATTATTCAGGTGGCTCCCATGTAATCATAAGGGTCCTTAAATGTAGAAGAGGGATGCAATGTGAGAAAGAGTTGACCTGATCATTGCCAGCTTTGAAGGTGGAGGGGCCACACACCAAGGAATGCAGGCAGCTACTATGTTCTAAAAAAGGCAAGGAAATGGTATCTCTTATAAAACCTCCAGGTAACCCTACCAGCATGGTTTTACCCCAAGTATGATCCATTTTATGCTCCAACCTCTAGAATAGTGAGATTGAACTGTCAGAGGTATAAGCTGATTGCAGGCATTTTGGAGGTGGGTGGGGGAATACTTTGATATGCAGACTCACTTAATCTTATTTTCAGCCCCATATCCTGCTCTGTATTTTAAGCAACTAAACTTGCAATAATTGTTAACAGCAGCAATAGGAAATAGGGTGGTAATATACTGAGATCATATGCTTTGAGTTGCTTTTGTTCTAAAAAAAATTTTTTTTTAACTAAGCCTTGTTCTTTTGCCCTGTGTTCATCATGGCTTAGAGTATCAATTTGCAAGTTGACATTAGGCCTGGAGGATTGACTAGGCAAAAAGAAACAATGCAGTTCTGTAATGCCAGGTTCATTAGTACTTGTGTGAAGTTCCAGCTACCAAGGCCAGTCTGGAGCAACGTAGTGAGACCCCTGTCTCAGGGAGAAAACAGACAGCTGGGTGTGCAGCTCAGACCTGTAATCCCAGCTGCTCAGGAGGCTGAGGGAAGAGGATTACAAGTTCAAGGCCAGCCTGGGCAACTTAGAAAAACCTCATCTCAAAATATAATGAAAAGGGGTGGGGATGTAGCTCAGTGGTAGAGCAGCCCTGGTTTCAATCCCCAGTAAAAAAAATAAACAAAACAAAACACACTTCAGTTCTGTGATCAAAATTAACATATGCAAAGGAAGAAAAAGTATTTTACACTGGAGAAACCTGACAGACACTACCTACAAGTAGTCAAAGTTAATATCATTGGTGATGTCATGTTGATTGTGTGCACATTTGACATAATGAGAATGGCACATCCCCTTTGGTCATCCTCCCTGCAAAACGTAACACCAATACAATTAAGTAAAACATCAGACAAACTCAAATTGAGGGACATTAGAAAATACCTGACCAGAACACAAAACTGTCAGTATCGTCAAAAAACGAGTCTGAACAACTGTCACAGTCTAGAAAAGCCTAAGGTGACTTGATGACTAAGTGTAATGTGGTTTCCTTTATGGGATTGTGACACAGAAAAATAACATTTGATAAAAACGAAAGAAATCCAAAAAAAAGTACAAACCTTAGTTAATGTACCACTATTGGTTCATTAGTTGTGACAAATGTATCATATAATAACACCTACATTCAGAGTATGTGGGAACTCTCTACATGATCTTGGCAACTTTTCTGTGAATTTAAAATGAAAAGATCTATTTTTTTAAAAGCCCAATTCCCTTAAAAAATTAATTAGCTCATAGAAGATCAGATCTTATTAACATCACCCCAAAAATTAAAGAGCTCAAGTGTGTATGTGTGGTAGATATGTGTGTATATGAAATAATAAATTTGCTTTCAGTGTATTTTAAATAATTTGTAAATTCATACAAATACGTTTGGACTTGTTCAGTGCAATTAAATGAATGCTACAGTATTATTTTGAAAAATAATTATATAAATATCCTATAATTCATAAAGTAAGGAACTTTTGTATCCAGATTTCTAGAAAGCAGACAAGTCTGTTAGTTCATAATGTAGGAATATAAGACTGAAGTAAAATCATGGGTGATCTTCCTATGTCCTGGGATAAAAGACCCTATAGGAACTTCATATGAGCATACATTGCAACTATCATTAATCAATAATTTTTTTCAGTATGCTGTTTCTCCTTCCAAAAAGGAAGCTTTATTATACACATAATTATAGAATTATACATGTAACATCTTCCTTGTGATTACATTATATAGTAATAGTTACTTCTAAAAAACACATCAATAAGACTCACTAGAGCAGTATGTAAACTGTTCTGAAGTATAGGCAAGTGTTTCAGGATGAAAGCAAATATTTGAATAAATACTGGGAATAAATGGTGGTCCCCTCATGAAGTTCTCCCTCTTCAATGTGAGAGTAACCATAGATAATTGGAATGATTCTGCCTTCTAAAAACTTCACTATGCTGTTTTTCCCCCTTAGGTTTATGATGCTGCAGTCAGGTGGTTGAAATATGATGAACCTAATCGCCAGCCATTTATGGTTGACATCCTTGCTAAAGTCAGGTTTCCTCTTATATCAAAGAATTTCTTAAGTAAAACAGTACAAGCTGAACCACTTATTCAAGACAATCCTGAATGCCTTAAGATGGTGATAAGTAAGTTGCCTTAATATCCATTTATAACCTGATCATGTGGCCAGTTTCCCATGGGCTTAACCCATTAGAATGGATCAGACTCAGTAGCCAAGGAGAAACATTGAAGACTTTGCCCTTCCAGAGAGTCAGTCCCTCAGGGTTCTCAATGTCCCCTGGAGAAGACAGCCTCAGCCTTATTTTCTATGGATCTACATGATGGAAGGTAGAAATTACTTAGGCTTTTTTACTTTTTTATGCAATAGCTTTTATGCACTTTGTTTCTAGTGTTTTTTATTTTATTTGGCCAAATAGTATATTTTCATCAGATTTTCCTTCCTAAATAGCTTTTCTTTTTTTGCTTGGAGCCAATTATTGCTGAGTATTTTTTATTTGTTTTGATTTTATTGACTTGTAGGCTAAATCTCAAGCCCTCAATAACCTTTTAAAATGCCACTTAATAAAATTTTCTGTATAATTAAACAATCTGTTGCTTGCTTTATTGGAAATATCCCTTTTAGAGCCTTCTGCCCTTTCCAATATGGGATGTTTACTCTCTAGGCCTGATGCATAGTCCTTGTGCTGGCTTTCTGTTACCATCCTGGTTTACCCCTCTCTTAACTCTGATGGAACATATCTTCTAAAAGGTTCCTGATAAATCAAGTGCCATGGCGCATGCCTGTAATCCTAGCAGCTCAGGAGGCTGAGGCAGGAGAATCACGAGTTCAAAGCCAGCCTCAGCAACTCAGCAAGGCCCTAAGCAACTCAGCAAAACACTGGAAAAAAGGACTGGGGTTGTGGCTTAGTGGCTAAGCACCCCTAGGTTCAATCCCTAATACCCACCCCCCTCCAAAAAAAAGGTTCCTGATAAAGAATACATGATTGGTAAATACTTGGAGGCTTAACAAATCTTGTGTATTTATTTCACCATAAAACATTGAATGATAGTTAAACTGGACATAAAATTACATTGAAAATCATTTTAAGTTAGAATAATCTTCAGGCTTTCACTATTACTTTTGAGAAGTCTAATGCCAATCTTATTTCCTATATATCTATTTATTTATTCCTCTCTTATAAATACTTAATATCTTTTTTCTTAGCCAGGCCCAGTGGCACACACCTGTAATCCCAACAACTCAGGAGGCTGAGACAGGAGGATCACAAATTCAAGGCCAGCCTCAGTAATTTAAAAGGGCCCTAAGCAAATTAACGAGACTATGTCTCAAAAAATTAAAGGGGCTGGAAGTGTAGTTCAGTTGTGAAGTGCCCCTGGGTTCAATCCCCAGTATGAGGGTGGTGGAGGAAATACAGACATATGTATCTTTTTTCTTTCATCTCTGATGTTTCAAAAGTTTACAATAATGTACCTTGATGTGTATCTTGTTTTTTAAAGTCATGTTGAGTATTCTCTTTTCAGCCAAAGATGTCTCAGTTCTTTATTAAAGAATGATGCTGTGATTCTTTAGACATTAACTCTAATCTTTTTTTGTGTCTCTTATTTCCCTCTTTGTCTCTTGGTTCTTTTCAAAGAGATAGCCTTAATTTTTCTGTTAAAACTTTTTCAGCTATTTTTAATTTCTGTGAGTTTCTACTTATTTCATGACTGCAATATCTTATCACTCTAAAGTAGTCATTATAGTGCCTTTGGAGTTTTCTTATGTGGTATTTTCTATATTATCTTTGAATTTTTTATAATATTTTCTATATTACCTTTGAATAAATACCTGTATTTATTGGAAGTTTTCTTAAATGCTTGATCTGTCAATCATGTAAGAGTAAGTTTTTACAAAACTGATAGATGATGCTGTGCATGTCAGAGTGTTTCTCAGTTCTTGGGCTGAACTGTAGGGTAATCAGAGTAGCCAGTAAATTTTTAACTGGGAGCCTCCAAATATCAGTATTTTCTCAGGGAGTTATAAGCTGGGTACAGAAATTTAGCAGCTGGGTTAAGGAGATATTTTTTCACTTAATCTCTGGTTTTGGTTCTTTACTCTTCTCTGTGTTATTCCCTAAGTCTGGATCATCTGTCAGTATCTCCAAAGACCAGTCCCTCTGTCCTGCAGAAGACCTGTCCAGGTATGACCAGTATCTAACTGCATTGAGGGAAGGAGACCTGGGAGTTCAACTGTTGTTTAATTCAGAATTCTAGAGTTCTGTTTTTATGTTCACCCACCCCTCTTCTGGAGTACTTGATATCTTCAATTAGGATTGTTTCCAAGATTCCGCAGGGTAGTTTGGTTTGCTTTTCATTTATGTCTCCTTGCACAATCTTTTTTAGGTATGACACATATCTGCTGGCTTCATTAATAGTGTTTTGGAGTTAGAGTTCTCATAGTATTGTTAGTTTGTGATTGCCTCTTATGTCCTGGTGTTTAGAGTGGTTTTTAAGAAGAGAAAAAAAGGTCTTGAAATGGCAAGTTCAATATCATGTTTTTTTATAGTAAATCTGAATCAGTCTTTTCCTTTATGATGCTTGGCTTTATAGTGACATGGTTAGAAAAGTCTTTCCTATTCAAAGATTTTTTTTTTAATTACCTCAATTTTTTTCATGTCCACTTATGGATTTCATTTATTTTCTCCTTTAAATCTTCACCCTACTGACATTTATTTGTTGCCAAGTAATTTGTTTGCATAAATCACTCACACATACACACAATTTCTCGTCCTTTTCATTCTAGTACCTTTCTTTAGTTATTTTTGTACTTCATTTAAGTTTTCATATATTTTTGGAGAGTTTATGATTTCTTGGCTGCTTTTTTGAATTTTAGATGTTTTTATTGTTGCAACTGTGTCCTTTTTTATTTAGTGTTTATCAGCTTGATCATTTTTTTTTGGTGGTTTTTTTTTTCCTTTCATTTTCAGTTCTTTTAAGTATAGCTATTTTATGATCTGTTTGGTAATACCACTATCTGAAGTGTCTGAAGATCATATGCTGCTATTTTTTCTGTTGACTTCTTCCTGGTGGTTTAATTACTTTTGTGTTTTGTAATTTGGGGTTGTGTGTTTAACATTTAGTTGATCTTAATCTCCAGGAATGTTAGGGACTTGGTTATGTCCCTACGGGTCTTCTCTGTTCTCCTTAAAAAAGCATAGTGCTTTCTTTTGCCAGGTTCCCTAGCAAATTTTGCTACTTCGAATTTTTCTTGGCTGTTGGTTCCCTAAACCTGCAGGTAGGGTAAATTCAAACTTCAACCTACCTACAAGCAGGGCTGTCATTGTAAATTCTCAAAGGAGAGAGATTGCCTCCACCTGGACGTAAAGTTGAAACAAGCACATTACTGTTTCTCACTTTACCATCAGGTAGATGTTTCTTAGCCTGTATTTCACTGAAAGTGTAACTACTGGTCCAAGTAATCCAGCTTTAAGGACATATCTCAGTTCCAACTCCTTATCTTGAGCAGTTTCAGGATCTTCTTTTTTTTTTTTAAAGACCTTATCTTTTCTCCCTCATAAAGCCAGTAAAAACAATTTCTATTTTACAATATTACCAAAAGACTTCAGAACAGCTCCAGAGTCTCTTAATGGTTACTATTTTGATGTTTAGCCTTTTCCTTATTTTTGACTCTTGGGATCTTAACTATGCATTCAAAGAGATATCTGTTTTATTCTTTTCAACGTTTATAGTTATTTTGTAGCAAGAAAGTATTTCTGTAAATCTAATCTGTCATTTTCCTGTAATTGTAAAATCAGATTATTTCAACAGATGTGAAATACGTAGTTTTCTAAATGACTATGATACACCAAGTTTAAGTATACTGCTAGCCTCTATAGGCTCTTGAGTTCTCTTTCATTTTGAACCAGAAACCACATGGGGCAGCAAGATAGATTTCAATTTATATGTAATAAGCAAAAACACTCAAATGGGGTAGCAAAAATAAGAATTGTTCAAAGTGGTAGTTGTAGCCCACTTTGAACACTTGTTATTTTTGCTACCCCATTTGGGTGACTCATTTAAGGTATCACTGGTTTCTGGCACAAAGGAAACCGATGAAAGAAAAAGGAGTGCTTTCATTTCTTCCTAAGATAGCCTCAAGTCTGGTAATCAGTTGGAGTGTTTGAATTCTTAAATCATTTATCCCTTGATTTGGAAGTCTAATAGAAATTCTGTTAGACTTATCACACAGCTACAGCTTTAGCGTGAACATGAAAAATAGGTAAGCTAACCCAGTGTTGTCCCTAATTTGGAAAAATATGATATATCCATATAATGAAATGTTCTATGGTTACTGAAAACATTTTATGAATATCTAATAATATGGAAGTTCTTCACAGGCGGCAGAAGCATAAAACAGTGTATGGTTTAGTCTGTTTTTTGTAAAATGAAAAATAAAAAAAAAACATTTAAAAGACTAGGAGTGTTTGAACCCAGGTAGAGTTTTCAAAGGAAAAAGAGAAGATGAGTGAAGGACACGTCCTTGTGAATATCTACATCTAAGGGTTGGAAGGGAATAGGCAGGTGAATTCACAGAACTGCTTAAACCAAAGCCTGGTATCCTGAAGACCAAGATATGTTAAGTAGAGCACTAGTCCCTTTAAATATAAAGAGATAAAAGCACCACAAAAAAGACTTTTGATTAGGGCTCCATCTTTTGGATTACACCCATGTTAATATCAGGGTTTTTTTTTTAGTCCTCCATTTGCAAATTCTATTATTTGTTGGCCTTACAGTTTCACAGGGTAGAGGGCTGCACTATTTTTTTATATATAGTGTGAGCTGTTAAAGACAACTAGCCAGGCTTAGAGTCTAGCATTTAGTTTTATGTGAATTCTAAATTGATTTAGAAACGGGATAGCAGCGTAATTTGAGAAATTCAAGTGTGGAGATTAGGCTCTTAAGCTAGAGCTTTGTTTTTTAGTTTGTTTAGCTTACCAGGCTTATTACAGTCTTGTCTTTTCCTTTTTTCCCTCACTTAATGAAGAACAGTGAATTGTTTCATAACTTCCCAACTTCTTGACTAAGTACAAGCAGCCGAGACTTCAAGCGTGGGGGGCTAGACAGAGCTAAGTAGAGGAAAGAAAGCCTCCAGCCTCACAAGTTGTCTTCCTACCATTTAATTGGTGCTACCTTTTCAGAGAGGAAGAAAAACAGAAAAAATAATTTAAAAAATAGAATAAAGCTAAGCCAAAAGAATGTATATATAAAAGAAAATGAGTTACAAAGTAAAGTACATAGTTAAAGGCCCTAAAATGGGCCACTCTAAAGTTTTTACTCAAATTTTTCAAACAATAATAACACTGAAAATAGTAGCTCCCAAAGAAATATGCCTAAGGAGCAGTGATCTTCTCAAGGTGCCAAAGTGTTCCTAGACCTCTCCTTGGAGGCAGAAAAATAAGTTAATTAAAATTTTAAAAACCTGTCAGAGAGGGAACATAGTTCATGCTTCCTCTGGGTCAGCTACAGTCATCCGCCAGCCTGTTGACTGGAAACAGTTCCCTCCTCACTCTATTCCCTACCTTTCTCTTGCTGGGAGTAGGAGATTCATAAACTATTCAGGTGACCTTCATCATGTGTGGAACCCTCTTAGAGCAGTGGTTCTCAAACCCCGGAGTTTTAGATTCAGAAGATCTGGGCTCGTGTCACAGGACCACATTTCAAGAATGATCCCAGGCTAAATCCAGCCTTGAGCTTTAGTGGTTTTTACATTTGTGAAAGAAATGTAAAATACAAACAATATTCCACAGAGACAAAATGTGACTGGCAAAGCCTAAGGTATTTACTGTCTTCCTTTTACAGAAAAAGTTTGCCAGCTTCTGCCCTAGGGTATGAACCCCTGACCTAAGGCCAGAGCCTTGGTGTCTGAGGTTTCTAGCTGTTCTTATGCAAAAGTGTCTCTACTCAAACTCTAAAATGAAAGGGAGTGCTAAATATTGATTTTTATTCACTCACAAAATTTTCTCCAAACTTTTTCTCCATCCCTTTTCTAAAGGCCCAACACAGGCTCAGGTGCAAAAGTGGCTTGCGTGTGTTAAGAATTTTTTTGCACTGTTGAATTTTCTTATCGATGTTATACATCATAGACAATACAAAAAGATATAAAAGAGTACATAGTGAAAAGTCTTTCTTATAGCTCTTTTTTCTAGTCCCTCATTCTCTTATGCTGGATAAGGTAACTATCCTGTGTATCCTTCCAGAGGTAGTCTTGAGACTATATATATAATATATAATATATTAGTCATTTGCTTATTTATACATGTATAAATTATATATAATATGGGTATATATGTTTAAAATACTTTTTTTTGGTACTGGAAATTGAACCCAAGCTGTTTAACCCCTGAGCCACATCCCCAGCCCTTTTTATTTTTTATTTTGAGACAGGGTCTTGCTAAGTTGCTGAGGCTGGCTTTGAACTTGTGATCCTCCTGCCTCAGCCTCCAGAGTAACTGGGATTACAGGCATGCGCCACCACACCCAGCCTAAAATACATTTTTTTTTTACACTAATGGTATTGCTCTCTATGTTCTGTTCTACATGTTGGGTTTTTTGTGTATGTGTTTGTGTGTATGGTACTAGGGATGGAACCCAAAGGGTGCTCTACCACTGAGCCACACCCCCCTACACACCTGATCCCTTTTTACCTTTTTTATTTTGAGACAGAATCTTTCTAAATTGCCCAGGCTGACTTCAAACTTGGAATCCTCCCTCCTCAGTCTCTGGGATTACAGGTGTGTGTCACCACACCCAGCTATATCTTGTTTTGTTTCACACCACACTATTTCTTAGAGATCATTCTATGTATACATATTAACTTTTTCCATTCTTACAGTCACATATAATATTCCATTGTATGGTTATATCCTAATTTTTTAACTGCTTCCCTAAGAGTGAACTTTAGGTTCATAACTCCTACAGAGTGGGAATTCCTGGGCTAAAGGGTGCGTATATTTGTGAAAGCCTCCAGCCTCACAAGTTGTCTTCCTACCATTTAATTGGTGCTGCCTTTTCAGGGAGGAAGAAAAACAGAAAAAATAATTTAAAAAATAGAATAAAGCTAAGCCAAAAGAATGTATATATAAAAGAAAATGAGTTACAAAGTAAAGTACATATGACCCTCTGCCTCACCAGACACATACACCCTTTTACCCTGTGTTCCAAACAGTGTTATCTTGACTAATTTGATAAGTGGAAAACCATTACTTTAATTTGTACTTCTCTTAACTAGAGCAAATGAGGATATTTTCATATGTCTAAGAATTATCCATAGTTTTTTTTTTGTGAACTGTATTCAGGTACTTCAGGTTGTTAGTTTTAATCTTATTACTAGAATGTCTTTTATAACTTTCTTTATAGTATAAATTTTTCCCTAGTTTGTCATTGTCTTTTGATTCTTTTTATCACATGGTAATTTATCTTAAAATTTTAAAATTTTGTAGTTAAATCTGAACATTATTTTGTGGCTCCATGTTTGTATCATTTTTAGCTTCCTCATTCTGGGGCATTTTTTATTTTAACCACACTATTTTTCTTTTATGCATTTGAGATGTTTTTGTATATTGCAGTTAGCATTGATTTTGGAGTTTCAAGTAAAATATGAGGTAAGGATAGTTTTCCCCCCATAATATCTAACATTGATAACCTTCCCCCCGCATACTCAATGATATAAAATGGCACCTGAAAGAGTTTTTGATTAAGTGGCCCTTAACCAAATTTAGGAAGTGTTGAAGGACAAAGTTCTGAATCTTCATTGCATTTGAGAGTAATATAAGACAGTGCTTCTCAAAGTTTTATGTACATCTGAATTACCTTGAGATTTTGTTAAGTATACAGGTGCTGATTGGGCAGATCTGTGGTGGGGCCTGGGATCCAACATTTCTAACAAACTCCCAGATGCTGAAGCTGCTGCTCTTTGAACCACATTTTAAGTGGCAAGGAGCCCTTTAAAATATGAATGCCTAGGCCCTGTCATCAGAGATTTTAATTGGTCTGTGGTAGGACATGGATATAGTTTCAGAGATTTTCTAGGTCATTCCAATATATTGTTACAGAACCACTGGGTTTTAGGAGATATGGATTTCAGTAATTATTGTTTTGGCAGCTATTGCCAGGAAATTCACTAGAATATAGTAAGTGCATGGCACAGTCTTAGAACAATGGTAATTATTGAGAATAATAAACCGGTTAGGATTCAGATCCTTATACATTTCATCTTGCCATATTCCTCACTTTTTTTGAATGCTATAAGGGATGATAAAATAAAGTTACAGAAATAAATGCACTATTATGTCTGGACATTTCTCTTTCAAAACACTGCATTAGTGCCTGAAGTTCTTGAATAGTTGCTATGTGTTTTTCTACAGGTGGAATGAGGTACCATCTGCTATCTCCAGAGGATAGAGAAGAACTTGCAGATGGCACAAGACCTAGAAGAAAGAAACATGACTACCGCATAGCCCTGTTTGGAGGCTCTCAACCACAGTCCTGTAGATACTTTAACCCAAAGGTAACTAATTTTTATTCTTTTGATTTTGGAAGCACTGAGCAGATATACACTCACCTACCACAAGTAGTAATAATTTTTCTTTAAATATGTCACTTCATGACATTCTTTCACATACCTTATGAGATACATAGTTACCCTTTTTGTTTTACAGATAAGAAATTGAGACTTAGATTTCAAATGTTCTCATAATTGCTCTGAAGTTCTTTATAGCAACCATAACCAAAGAAAACAGAAAGCTAGTTCTCCTGTCTTTTTTTGTTAGCAAGTCCATATGTTCATTCTAACTTTTTGCTTCATTATGTGCTATTTTTAATGAAAACCTGCTTCTGGGGCTAGATGTGTTTTCTTTCTTTAGTAATTAATATTTTTGAATATAAAACATAGTCATTCTAGACAATATGGAAAACCTAAAAAATCATTAAGAAAAAAGATAAAATTACTTTTACCCTGACCATCTAGAAACAGTCTCCAATTTTAGTGTGTTTTCCAGCACATATTATGCCAATTGGGCTAGCAGATTCTGAGTCATAGGTCTAGGAACATAATCTTTTACAAATAGTTATCCCTTGAAAGAGTCCACTTACATTTCTACTTCTTCTTTTTTTTTTTTTTTAATTTTTTTTAGTTGTAGATGGACACAATGTCTTTTTATTTTTATTGCTTTGTATGTGGTGCTGAGGATCGAACCCAGGGCCTCACGCATGCGAGGCAAGCACTCTACCACTGAGCTACAATCCCAGCCCCACATTTCTACTTCTTCTTTCTTAGTCCTGTGTGAAGAAACACCATATTTTACTGGTACTACATGTATCAATGGGGCAGAAAATTATCACAAGCCTAAAAGATAACACCCCAGATTTAAAAAGTAGTATCCATAACTCATGCTGAATTCTAGCACATAATGGCCTCTTTCATAATTCTGTAGGCAGTTTTGATTGATGATAAATACCTTACGAGACCAGAGCATCTTGTTGACATTAGGATACTCATCTGATGCTTCTATGTGAAGTATGTCCTTGGAGGTAGTCTATGTAATAATGTAGTGATTCACAAGGGTGCAGGACAGGAAAGACCAGTCCAAATCCAAATTAAGTATCAATTCCAATGAAGGGAAAGCATTGCCCCTTCTACACTCAGAGAATCCCAATGAAAAGAGCCTATTATGAGGTAAATTAACTTGCTTCCTCATAGTATGGTAACAAATTAAGAACTTAGGATTAGTCGGCATTACTGACAATGTCAGCACTTGTCCACATTGACCTTAGAGAGGGAAAGTCCATTAGCTCCTATAACTAGTAGCTTACACCCCCTCTGTCAGTGCCACTGTGACCACTCATCAACCCACTGAGCAAACAGCAAATCGGGGACGGAAGACACAGATGTAGCTCTGTACACGAGATACTTTTTTTAACGTTTGTAGACACTCTGATAAGAATTCATGTGGAACATAAATTTGTGTGTCCTTCCTGGAGGCCCACCTACATTGCCTTTCTTCAAATCTAGTCAATAGTCTTTCATTCTTGCTTATTTCAAGTTGTATCCATCTGAATAAATGATTAGTGATGCCCAAGCATTGATAAACCTAGCCTTAGGCTTTTCCTCCTAAAGATATAATGGACAGTGAAATGAACTGCTTGAAATTCTGCCAAATCAGAATACTTTCCTTCTGTGTTGTCCTTTACTACAGTTCCTAAAAGAGTTGTAATGCTTTAGCAGTTCATTATTGACTAGTACTTTAAAAAACAGACCAAGCTCAAGTATCTCAAATTTGTCAGTAGAGGATACTTCCATGAAGGCATTGTCCTGGTTGAGGGAGAAGACAGTGAATGAGGTGAAAGTCTACTGGGTAAGGATTATAATTAGCTTGTTTGGGTGTTTTGTGCCTTTGAAACTTAAGCCCAGTCTTGTGCTTATATACCACATAATTGGTTGAAGGTGTGTTATTTTTGTGGTTCTATCAGGTAAACTGTTCTAGATGGATTAATGATATGGTCACCTGGTTTCCCTTGGCATCAGATATTTATTTGTTTTCTGTCCAAATCTAGTGGCCAACCAGGAAGTGTCTACTCAAAGAATGACACTTGCTTAAAGGAGGTTGACTGTGCTCCAGAATCCTAGGGGTGTACTCTGTAATCATATGGGTACATTTCTCAAGTTATGTGCACCATCCTAGTGCCCTGGGATCATAGAGTAGCCTGAGCATCCAGCCCCCATATTACTATAGCCTGTCCCACTGAAAAGGCTTTCTCCTGCTCTGAAGTATACTTGTACTTATATGGTAAAGCTGGTTGGGTGGGAACAAAACACCCAAATACGGGATATGTCCCATTTTTAATATGTAGAAGGTGCTTGAGGCACCTGAAAAGGGAGTTAGACCAACATACTATAAATCAGGACTTGGCATGCTTTTCTGTAAAAGGCTAAGTATTCCAGCTTTATAGGCCATTGTTCTGTGCCACAACTATTCAGTTCTGGTGCTATACAAGGAAAGCAGCCATAAATAGTACATAAACAAATAGGCGTGGCTGTGTTCAAATAAAACCTTATTTAAAAAAGCAGGTAATGGACTAGATTACCTGGATTACCTTCAGGCCGTAGTTTGCCAGCTTCCACTCTAAACCTATGGACAAATAAAGACTTTCAAGTGATTGACACTGTATTCTAGACTAGCTTATCTTCTGTTTTTACTAAGATACACAGGAACCTTTCCAGTCCTCATCTCCAGAACTGTTCAGTATCATGAGCATCAACAAAGGAGACCAGCATGTAACTTCCTTTGGGGAAGATGAGCTAGTCCAGGATCTCTGCAGTTTAAATTATGGTGTGGTGCTAGAGTCAAGAGATCTTTGTGAGTCAAGTCAGACACCATCACATTATTTACCCTACCAGATGACAAGAAATTCCTCTAATAGTTTGGCTAGACAGTAACAAAAATATACATTAGCCAAGTGTTAGCTATATACCAAGTTTTAGTGCCTGTGATAATCTGGTCCAGTAAGACCATATCCGGCCCTACTGCAACTGCATGAGTCACCAGTTTTGACAGTTCCTCCTCCAGTAGAGAAGACCTCCAATAACTTCTCTTTCTTGCCATAACACTTAACAACATGACCCATGGAGTAAATGATAGGCTGCCAGATAGCAGAAATACTTCTCCAAGGAGGGAAGATCAGTTAGATTGGTTAATCACCACCCTATTTGTATCACCCTTTTTGGCTGTTGTCATCTCAACAGCCAGATGGATCTATTGCTGATCCATCCCTTCATCCTCAGAATATAGGGTGACATCTGGCTTCCTTCCTCAGTAGAAGACTGAGTGGATGATAGGTGCCATGAGAATTCATGGCCTGTGCAACACACTCCAAAAGCACAGTTTCCTCAATGTGCTTAAAAGGTTGATAGACCTACCCGCCTGTTTCATATCAGGTAAGGTAAGCCTGTTGGCATTTAAGTGACTATATGTATTTTTTTAAATTTTTCAGAATCCTTTTGAGTCAATAACAGGACAGATGATGATTTTTTTTTTTAAGCAATAACTGAAATCGTAGCACTTTAAATTAAAAGGCTACAAACTACAACTTTAGCTGTTAATAAGTTACACCCACACAGCCTAACTAGTGGTGGTGTTGGTTCAATGAAGAAGCAATTAAACCAAATTTTGGTAGAAAATAATTTAAAATAAAGTGAATGGCTATTTTGATGTACAGATAGGCAAAAGAATCTTGATTTCGTTTAGAGGGCAGGGAGCATTATTTCTAGAATAAGGCAAATGAAAGGTGACTCATTTTTAGTCCATAGTTCTAATGCTTTCCTTGATTATTTTTTTTAATTGGACCATTGAGAAGAGATGCATATTCTACACGAGCCTGGGAATGAGACTATAGCTTCAGAATTCTCATTTTCTATCTTGCTTTTTGCTCTTATCAATAATTCATTCTTAATTATTTTTTTGTATACTTAACCACAAATTTTTAGACTTCCAGTGGAAAAATTCAAATAATTAAGGAATTAAGTATTAGCTTTAAAAAAAAAAAAACCCTCATTCCATCAATTATCTCTTATTCCTGGAAACTAACACAATTATAATCTTATTACAATATTCATTAAATATTTCTATTAAAAGTGTCAGCCCCCTCCCTTCTTTTTGCTATAAAAGGCCATCTTGAAAAACTTTTGCCATTTACTATTTGTATATAACATTTCATCATGTCTGTTAGCCCTTATTATTTCTAATGTTAAAATAATTAGGAAAGCTGATTTAATTATAAATTATTATTTATCTTGGATCTCCCAAAATGACTATTTCAAGAAGACTGTAAAGTAAGAAATACTGTGTAGGAATTGGTATATTTTAAAATTCTTGAATTTAGTATGTTCAAAAATGTTAAAATGGTTTCACTATCACTTAATGGAATCCAATTGTTTGGCTCTTACACTAGCCAAAATGGTGACCACTTTCAATGCATTGATCTTCAAAGGGGACATTTTAGGCAGTATTACTTAAATTATCCAGAATTAAGTCAATATTCTAGTAGACTATTGTCTTTAGATATTTCTTGGATTATTATTGGCATCAGTGGAATGTGTTTATATTAATGAATGGCTTAAATGTCATCAATTATTTGGATAACAAAGACTCTTAATTTTTTCCCCCTGAATGTTAACAGAAAAAGAAGTCTTGGATTACTATATTGAACTGAAATGTTAGAAAGCCTGCTGAGTCCACTTTTCTGCATCTCATACCTGTTTTTAAATTTCTAAGGACTTATTTAATGATCACAAAAAAATCAGTGTGTTTTATTTCTCTTGTTCACAAATTGTAGCATGGTAATGCCTTATGTAATTGATGTCTAAATAAAAGTTGACTTGACCAGTTTTTATTTGGACTCATGATGAGCTGAAGAATTGAAACTTTGTAAGATTCTTGGCTTATTATTTTCATATGATAAAGAAATGGGAGCCTGTGCCCTAGAGAAAAAAAAGAGACTCTATGTATTCCCTGACAGAAACAAACAAGAAGTGAAATCAGCAGAGTGAGGACTAGAGCCTGTAAGTTACAAAGACAGAAAACAGTATTTCCTGGCACCACCAGGATCAGGTTTGCCCTGCCTGCGTTCTCTCAGGACTCTAGATGCATTACTGAGGTTAGTGCCTCGCCTAATGTGATTACTCAAGTTTGTGAGGATGAATGAACCATTATATATCATTGCAGAGAAATTTTTATCAGTTGGTTTTATAGGACTGGAAATAAAATATGAATGGAGCCTAAATTTTTTTTAAAAAATTTAAAAACAAGAAGTTATCTTCAAATCAGAATGTGTTTTCCTGTTGGAAATATTTATTAATGGTATCACAGTGCCTTGCAGGGCACTATGGCACATGCCTGTAATCCTAGCAATTTAGCAGCTTGGAAGACCGAGGCAGGAGGATCATAAGTTCAAAGGCAGCCTTCCCCTCAGCAATTTAGCAGGGCCCTAAACAATTCAGCAAGACCCTGTCTCAAAAGAAAAAAAAAATGGGGCTGGAGGATATGGCTCAGTGGTTAAGCATCTCTGGGTTCAACTTAAAAAAGAAAAAGTATCACAGTGCCTTTATATCACTTTATCTCAGTTTTATAGCTACCTTCCCTCTTAAACAGGTCTTGCCAAAAGAGCAAGCAGTCCCACCCTATGATCAAGATGGAAATCATAGTTACTTATTGTATATGATTTTAAAAGATCACTTGCATAAAAGCAGCATAAACTTAAAGGAAATGATGTTATATTAAAATGAGAATTTTATAAGAATATACCAGTAGTCTTTGCCACTGACAGTGTTCTAGAAGCACTGCACTGAGGTAGAAGCATAAACACTGCTAAAATAATCAGAAGCACCTACAGCTCTGGCCTGCAGTGTCTACAGACTCCGCATTGGCTTGTATTGGGTTTGACAGGCACTGGGACCTGTGTGCTTGGAGACATGCTGAAGAGAATGTTCCCACCAACCCTTGGTTTCACTTTCTGCTTTGACAATGAGTGTGTGTTTGACTGCAGTCTTGGACCAGGACTGTTTTTACTCTTGTGCCTAGCTAAAAGCTTTCACAAGTATGAACATTTTTGTTATGCTATTATACCTTTAATAAAGGTTTTATTCCCCATTCATTCCCCTCAATTTCCTTAATTTTCTGGACTGTGTATTTCAATGGGGTAGAAGCATTGGTTATGTGAAACATTAGTGTGCACAGTACAAAAAGAAGGGTCTGCCTTCATGGGCAGTTTCCAATGGAGAGAACAGCTCTGAAACAGGCATTCTAGCTGCTCTAAGGGACCTTAGGGCCTCAGGGAGATAACCCAGATTTTGCATAGGTTTAAACTGCTTGACAGCCTATTTGATTTAGTTACCATAGTTTCTGCTTTGAAAAGAGTTGTTCCCCTAAACATGTTTGTAGCCCATAGCTTTCCAGCCACTGACCTTGTACAGTGTGTTCTGTAGGTGAGGTGATGGAGGCAAGGCTGTCATTTCTGGCAGTTCTATGTGATGTATTTTGATGGTGGGTGTGTGTGTGTGTGGAGATTTGGGATGAACCTCAGATTGAATTAATTGAATAAAGAAAGCTACTTCTTTTTAAAATCCAAAATGGGTAACAATCATCCCGGTTGGGTTGGATCTCTAGCTGCGAGTCCCAACCACTGATATTGTTGGAATTCAAGTGTGGATCATCCTGGGCATCCCCTAAGCTTCCTTTGTTGTCAGCAAAATAGGTTTCCAGTAGCAAAATCAGTGTTAATTACAGCTTATGAATAAGAGGTATTCTACCTAAATCTGGGCAGTTTTGTTACACAGATTGATTTCACATTTATATAGAGAAGATATTGGAGCACATGCTGAGGGAAATGCTCATTTAAATGTTCTGCCTTCCTTGAATATCTTCCAGAATAGGAATATGTGAGTCTCAGTCCATTTCTTTTTAAGCATCTTTATAAGACACTGATTTGTAATTTCATTGTAAAAATTAACCTCCCCTTCCATCCCACCTTGGTCCATTGCAGTTTATTTTTTGTATTGTCACTATACCTTCAAGAAACCTCTGGTGAAAATACGACTAACCCAAGGAGGAATGATGTCAGACTCATTCTTCATAAATCACAGCCAGCCTTAATTATCATAAATTAATAGATGAGTCCCTTCAAAGGCTTGGAGAGAGTGGAAACAGAACTATAGGTATTTGAGGAGGTTAAGTGGGAAGAGATGACACAAATAGAAATAGTATCTGTATGGTGGTGTTTAAGGGATTCTACCCTTCGGGAAGTGGCAAAAAATAAGCACATGACCAAAGGGCTAGAGGAATAAGAGGCTGAGAGTAACTGGAAAGGAGATACATTCTCACTACTTACTTTATCATGTCACCTGATAATTACATTGGCTACCTACATTGGCTACCTTTGGTGCTTGTTCATATGATGACCCAGAAGCACAGTAAAATCTGTCATCTCATAAGTATTGAATCCATTCAGTTAGGTGTGGCAAGGGTTTTTTTCTTTGAAAATTGAGGTGTAAAAGACAATTGTCCTCAGGTATTAGCTAGTTGTAAAAGTATAGTTTAAACAAATATTTTAACATATTCCTATTAGCACAGTTCATCTAGAATTTGAAGTTTGTTGGTTGGGCATTGGTGGCCTATGAAAGACACATGTAACACAGTCCTGTTCTCAAATTCAGAGTGCATAAACATGCAGAAACAGGAAGCAGTGAGAGAGCACAGAGGTGGAGGTCTGTTTTGGAAGGTCAGCTTTTTCCTCCACTGTGACCAAAAGACCTGACAAAAACGATTAGAAGAGGAAAGTTTATCTAGGGCTTATGGTTTCAAAGGTCTCAGTCCATAGACAGCCTGCTCTATTCCTCAGGGTTTGAAGTGAGGCAGAACATCATGGTGGAAGAGTGTGGTGGAAGAAAGTGGCTCAGTACATCACATCAGGAAGCAGAGAGACTCTACTCTCCAGGGTCAAAATATATACCCCAAAGGCACGCCCCCAGTGACCCACCATCTCCAAGATACCCTGCCTACATACAGTTACCACCAAGTTAATATCTATCGGGATTAATGCAGTGATTAGGTTAGGGCTCTTATAATCCAATCATTTCATGTTTAAACTTTCTTGTGTTGTCTCACACACGAGCTTTTTGGGGACACCTGATATCTAAACCATAACTACTAGGTCAAGGAGATGCTTGACTGAATTTAACCAGTTAAATGTCCCCATGTGCAATACACAATGCTGCCTTTGGTCATATGGGAGGGGGGGGACACTTCCTGGGTTGGATTTGTCAACCAGGACCCCTTTGTGGTAGCTTCATGAAGGTTCTCTTGAATGGGAGTTTATTAGTAGAGTTTGGGAATAAAGAACAAAAGGTATTGCAAGTATATTGAATGCTGAATGAGAATGCATCATTTTGGCTTGAAAAGTATGATTATAAAATTTTTTTCATGAAAGATTCCAAGAGAATTATTTAACTGAATAGAATCTAACTTAATTTTGCACTTTTAAAAAAGAATTCAATATAGGTAGAAAAACAGAAGGTGTGGGTCATTGGTTATTTTTCTTAGAACTACTCATGGTTCTTTTTTCTTTAAAGGAAGGCAATGGTTTTTTAGAAAGAGCATTTCAAATCTAAGTATATGATCTTAGGCAAGTCCAAGCCTTTCTGAACTAATTTTGTGGACTAAAAACAGAGTTTAAACCTCAGGATTTGTGTGAATATGAGTTTTGTTTCTCTAACTCCTTAGTCAGGTCTTGGATCGTCACTCCTCATTTTCTCCCTGCCATCCTTAGGTTTTCTGATTTTCTCATGTTTAAATGTACAGAAGGTCGCCTTCTTCTCCACTGTGGTTTTCCCTTTACCTTCCCCAACTCTTCCAAACATTGGCCACCTGCATTATTTCCTGTACTACACATGTCTGAACACAGTGTCTTCATTGGTGAGAACATTAATTAAATTAGTACGTGAAGTGTAATTTGCCTTGCTTTGCCAAGATTAAAAGTTACACATCACAGTTCATTTAAAGGCAAATCTGTTGAAGATAACTTGGCAGGGTGTTCACACAGATTCTTTTTTGTTGTTGTTGGTTGTTCTAATTATACATGATAGCAAAATGCATTTTGATTCATTGTACACAAATGGAGCACAACTTTTCACTTCTGGTTGTACACGATGTAGAATCGCATCACATGTGCAGTCATACATGTACCTAGGGTAATGATGTTCATTTCATTCCATTATCGTTCCAACCCCCATGACCCCTCCCGTCCCCTCCTTCCCCCTTGCCCAATCAAAGTTCCTCCATTCTCCCCACACACACCCTGCCCCCATTATGGATCAGCATCCACTTATCAGAGAGAACATTCAGCCTTTGGGATTTGGGATTGGCTTACTTCGCTTAGCATGATAGTGTCTAGCTCCATCCATTTACTTGCAAATGCCATAATTTTATTCTCTTTTAATGCTGAGTAATATTCCATTGTGTATATGTACCACAGTTTCTTTATCCATTCACCTATTGAAGGGCATCTAGGTTGGTTCCACAGTTTAGCTATTATGAATTGAGCTGCTATAAACATTGGAGTGGCTGTGTCACTGTAGTATGCTGTTTTTAAGTCCTTTGGTTATAGACCAAGGAGTGGGATAGCTGGGTCAATGGTGGTTCCATTCCAAGTTTTCTAAGCAATCTCCATACTGCTTTCCATAGAGATTGCACCAATTTGCAGTGCCACCAGCAATGTGTGAGTATACCTTTTTCTTCAGATCCTCACCAACGCCTATTGCTTGTATTCTTGATAATTGTCATTCTGACTGGAGTGAGATAAAATCTTAGTTTTGATTTGCATTTCTCTTAATTACTAGAGAAGTTGAACATTTTTTCATGTATTTGTTGATCGATTGTATATCTTCTGAGAAGTATCTGTTCAGTTCCTTAGTTCATTTATTGATTGGGTTATTTATTTTTTTGGTAAGTTTCTTGAGTTCTTTATCCTAGAGATCAGTGCTCTATCTGATGTGCATCACACAGATTCCTAATATTTATATTCTATTGTATGGCTAAGTGCTGCTGTTGAGTATAATATGCATACACAAAGCCCCGGCATGACAAGGAAAAACAATTTTTTCTCTAATTTTGTAATATATCTCCACCAATATTTGTGTAGCCCTATTAAAAATGGATACATTTCAAAATAAGGGAACATCCTGTGAAATTACTTGCTTAACATGTGTTTACTTCTGGAAAACCACAGTACCGTATAAAATGTGCTATTGGGAAGAAAGGCAAATAGTATGATCTGTCCTATAGTTGAAATTCAACACATAATGAAAGAGCTGTTTTGTTTTTTTTAATTCTTAAAGACTATCTTAAAATTAGTTTTAATTTCATGTTTCTATTAAAATGTTGAGTACTATTAGTAGGTCTCTGTGTGGAAGCACTTGTTTTTTTTTCATGCCATTCTTGGCTATCATTTGTGAGATTGTTGTATTTTTACATTTTCTATTTAAAAAATAATACATTTTCTTTATAAAAAATTCAAACATAACACAACATAAAAGTCAAAGTGCTCCCAACATTCAGACAGGCATCAGTATTCAAACATCACTGCAATTCTCACATTTCATATTTATGGGGTCATGGCAAACATGCTATTTTATAGAATTTTTTACTCCCAACATTATCTTTTTTATTTTTTTAGTTGTAGATGAACACAATATCCTTATTCATTTTATGTGGTGCTGAGGATCGAACCAGTGCCTCACACATGCGAGGCAAGCACTCCACCACTGAGCCACAACCCCAGCCCCCAACATTATCTTATAGTGATATCTTATGGTGAGGTGAAAACATCCTCATGAAGGGCTACAGTATACCTGTCCTTTTCTTTCACATTTGGCCTGTGTCAGTTTTTCTCTGTTAAAATATCCCTGCAGTGAAATACCCTTATATATGTCAGCTTTGCATACTGTCCAGTTTTTCCCTTTGAATATTCATAAAAGAATTATCCTAACAAAGGATAAAAATGAAAACTGTTTAGATTTACTTTAAAAAGTGTATGAAAGCCTGCTTTCCAACCTCAAGTATTTTTTTATTTTTTAAAATTTCTTTATTCTAATTAGGTATACACAACTGCAGAATGCATTTTGATTCATTGAATACATATGGAGCACAATTTTCATTTCTTTGGTTATACACAATATAGAGTCACACCATTTGTGCAGTCATACATGTACCTAGGGCATTGATGTCCATCTCATTTTGTCATCTTTCCTGCCCCCATGTCCTCTCCTCTCCTCTCCCCTTTGACCAAAGTTCCTCCATTCTTCCCATGCCCCCTCCCTCATTATGGATCAGCATCCACTTATGAGAACATTCAGCCTTTGGTTTTTTGGGATTGGCTGACTTCACTTAGCATGATATTCTCAACTCCATCCATTTACCTGCAAATGCCATAATTTTATTCTCTTTTAATGCTGAGTAATATTCCATTGTGTATATGTACCACAGTTTCTTTATCCATTCATTTATTAAAGGGCGTCTAGGTTGGTTCCACAGTTTAGCTATTGTGAATTGAGCTGCTATAAACAATAAAGTAGCTGCTTCACTGTAGTATGCTGTTTTTAAGCCCTTTGGTTATAGACCGAGGAGTGGGATAGCTGGGTCAAATGGTGGTTCCATTCCAAGTTTTCTAAGGAATCTCCATATTGCTTTCCAGATTGGTCGCACGGGTTTGCTTTGTCACCAGCAGTGTGTGAGTGTACCTTTCCCCCACATCCTCTCCAACACTTATTGTTGCTTGTATTCTTGACAGTTGCCATTCTGACTAGTGTGAGATAAAAATCTTAGTTTTGATTTGCATTTCTCCAATTGCTAGAGATGTTGAACATTTTTTCGTATATTTGTTGATCGATTGTGTATCTTTTTCTGAGAAGTGTCTGTTCAGTTCCTTAGCCCATTTATTGATTCAGTTGTTTGTTGGTTGGTTGGTTGGTTGGTGTTAAGATTTTTGAGTTCTTTATATATCCTGGAGATTAGTGCTCTATCTGATGTACATGTGGTAAAAATTTGCTCCCAAAATGTGGGCTCTCTCTTCACCTCATTGATTGTTTCTTTTGCTGAGAAGCTTTTTAGTTTGAATCCACCCCATTTTTTGATTCTTGTTTTTATTTCTTGCACTGTAGGAGTCTTACTAAGGAAGTCACGGCCTAATTCGATGTGATGGTTTGGGCCTACTTTTTCCTTTTTTAGGTGTAGAATCTCTAGTCTAATTCCTAGGCCCTTGATCCACTTAGAGTTGAGTTTTGTGCATGGTGAGAGAGAGGGGTTTAGTTTCATTTTGCCGCATATGGATTTCCAGTTTTCCCAGCACCATTAGTTGAAGAGGCTATCTTTTCTCCAATGTATGCTTTTGATGCTTTTGTCTAGTACAAGATAACTGTATTTATGTGGGTTTGCCTTTATGTCTTCTATTCAGTACCATTGGTCTACATATCTATTTTGGTGCCAATACCATGCCCTTTTTGTTACTGTTGCTCTGTGGTATAGTTGAAGGCCTGGTATTGTGATGCCTCCTGCTTCACTCTTCTTGCTAAGGATTGTTTTGGCTATTCTGGATCTCTTATTTTTCCAAATGAATTTTATGATTGCTTTTTCTATTTCTATAAGGAATGACATTGGGATTTTAAATGGAATTGCACTGAATCTATATAGTGCTCTGGGTAGGATGGCCATTTTGATAATATTGATTCTGCCTATCCGAGAGCATGGGAGATCTTTCCATCCTCTAAGATCTTCTTCAATTTCTTTCTTTAGTGTTGTGTAGTTTTCATTGTAGAGGTCTTTCACCTCTTTTGTTAACATTGATTCTCAAGTTTTTTTGGGTTTTTTTTTTTTTTTTTGAGGCTACTATGAATGGAAACCCCAAGTATTGTTGTTTACTGGTTGGTCACAGGCCTCTCAGGTCCTCAGTGATGCAGTCAACCACAAAGCCAGGAGCCTCAGTGACAGTATGCCAGCTGGAACAATTAGAAGATAGTGCTGCAGTGAGAAAAGATTTCTGAGTAGTCCAAGCTATAAACCGAATGCAGCACCTGCAAACTCTGACTTTTGTGGGGTCAAAATTGCAGGTACCCCAGCTGTATGAAATATACTTTTCTACAAATACAAACTATCGCCTAATAAAAAGTCAATGGCAGTAAATTCAGTTGAACTTAACCAGTTGTATGTTCCAGTGTATGATAGACAATGCCAGTATTGGTACTAGAAAAAGAAGAAAATCCCCTAGGTTGGATTTGTCAATCAGGAATCCTCCATGGAAGAAGCTTCATGAAAGAGATTTATTGGTAGAGTGTATTGAGGAGGAAATAGAAAAGATTTAGAGTATATTGAATGCTGAGTATGAAAGCATCTTTTTGGCTTGATTGAGCATTGTGTTTATAAATGATAAGATTAGAGTTAGTGCAGGACCTCAGGAGCCTGATTGTACAGATGAATCTGTTGAGATTCATCATTGTCAATGCAAGTACCCAGAGTAACTTAGCTAGGTAACTATGTGACCTTTGACGAGGTTCTTAACATCACTTACTTTTGTTATCTGTAAATGAGATATTATTTCAGGAAACTCAGATAATAAGCTATTTCATCATTGCTCCCCAAAAGGTAGCAATCAAAAACTAATAATAGCTATTTATTACTAAATCAGACCCTGAGATCACTGGATTTTAGGGCTGAAAGGGAGAAGACCTTAGATCATCTAGTACAATCCTTTTACAGAAAAGGAAACTAAAGTTCCTAAGAAGTTAAGTGACCTTCTTAAGATCCATAGCTCCTCAGACAGAGCCTAGCTTGTCCCAGTTTCTTTGAGCATATTCTTTCTGACCTTGTAAAATGATGAAGTCAGAAATTTTTCTATATGTACTTCTCATGAAACTACTTCTAGAAAATTTCTGGCATGTGGCATGAACCTGCTTTTTATAGATTGTTACCATAATTTGACAATTTAAACAGCCCTTGGAAATAAAGAAAAGTGAGATAATGGCTTAAAAAAAAGTACTTGTGATTTGTAATTTGTTTTTCTAAACTCAGATTGAATTGACCCCCCTAAAGTTTCTTCAAGAAATCTTAAGGTCTTTTTTTTTTTTATTTGATTGATTTTGCTTGCTTTTTTTTTTTTTTTTTTTCTGGACCCTCCCTGATTTAGATTGGTTTCCTCTCAAAATGATCCAAAATGAAGTTCTCAAGTCTTAAAATAAATAAATAAAAAGTATTTTCATTTTCCATTGCTGTTTGCCTTGATTTTTAAAACCTATGTCAGTGGTATTTCTATTTGAATATCCTTGTATTTTCAGAATACATTATATATAAAATTAATTATATATTTACGTATATACAATATATATATAATCAGTCATTATTCTGAAGAAACATAGCACACTGATGTTTGCCTGAAGCATTTAGAACACATACTGACAGCCCTCACCTCAGTAAGCTTTCACTGTCCTGGAAGCCCTAAGAATTATTATTGCACTACAGCTGGATATAGTAACACACACATGTAATCCCAGTGACCCAGGAGGCTGAGGCCAACCTGAACAACGTAGTGAGGCCTATCTCAAAACAAAAAATAAAAAGGGGTGGGGATGTAGCTCAGTGGTAAAGTACTCCTGGCTTCAGTACTCAGGACCAAATAAAATAAATAATTTTTTAAAAAAATTTTTAAAGAACTGTTGCACTACAGATAGAAAAACAAGCAGGGAACATAACAAAGGAGTGCCTAGTAACTGATATTACCCTTTCAGGTGGTGGGGATTCAGAAGAAGGAAATCAGGGAAACCTACCTAACAGAAATGAATCTTAAGCTTATAAAAAGTACAGAATATAGCATATCAGCAGAGGCAAGAAAAGCTAAGTTAGGACCAAGGAAAACAGGACTTTATACATAGATATGTGTACATGTATGTCCACATATATGAGCACTGTATCAAAACTTAAAGCCTGCTACTCACATCTTCCCCAGGCTTTTCAATTTTCCTGTCTTCTCAGACCCCTATGTGGAATAGATATTCAATAAAATTTAACTGGATTGATTTATATTTTTAGGGTAATAATTCCCCACCACCTACCCACACATAGGTACCTCCCCATGTGTGACTGTAGTGCTGTTTGTCCATCTTGTTTTTATGAAAACTGCAAATTCCTCTAGTTTCCCCTATAACCTAGGAATGTAGGGGCCTGGTCCTATCACCAGGACAAGGCCCAAAATTCATACTCACTGAGCTGACAAGCTTAACTTCCCACATTTCTTTAATACATATATAATCTCCTAAGTAATATGACCACTTATCAAAGGGCAAACATCAAATCACCTTCCCAGTACTCTATTTTGGGTGATAGATAGGGAGAATTAGGAAGACTTCCCCGGTGGGGTGGGTGCCTACCCATATACATACATGGAAAAAATATATATAAGCTCCTCTCCCTCCATATGTACATAAAACCAGAGCTGGATATGTTCAAGTGCAGGTGTACTTAAGTGAGCCCAAATGTAAAACATTAAATTTTAGCTAAAATTGCATTCTGTTTTGCATTACTGATAGAAATGCTGACATAGGACCTTTCACTTATCTGCCTAGATGATGAACTAATGGGCACAATATTATATATAGCTAGTATTTGTCAAATTTAGTGTCTGACATCTACAATAATCATTAACAGTTATTAAACTGTCATTAAACATTTTAAAAATTGAGGGCCAGACATGATGGCATACACCTATAGTCCCAGCATTCAGAAAGCTGAGGCAGGAGTTCAAGACCAGCCTGGGTAATATAGCAAGACCACACTCAAAAAAAATTTTTTTTTCCTAGAGAAATTGGAGTCCAAATTACAAGTAGGTAGAGGCATGTGCCTATTCCTATCTCTCCCCTTCTCCTCCTCCTCCTCTCATATGCACACATAAGCTCATTTTTTACCTGGCATTTATGGTTCCAAGAAAGCAATTTTAATTCATAGACTTGAAGCATTACTAACCCCTGTATGATAGGTACATATGACCAACAATGTATTCCTTACTCTTTTAATAATATTAGAATATTTTATTACCAAACTCTGCAGAATTATTTCATTCCTTGGAACGTCATATCCTAGAGTCTAAATATTTAGGACATCTGGCTATAAGGAAAAAAAATGCATGGTTTTCCTTTTTTTTAAATATTTTTTAGTTGTAAATGAACACAATACCTTTATTTTATGTGGTGCTAGGGATCAAATCTGGTGCCTCACAGATGCGAGGCAAGCACTCTACCACTGAGCCATAACCCTAGCCCATGTTTATCCTTTTTTAATCCTAGGTCCCACATGGGTAGTTATTTTAATTTGAAGAGTAGCAGGTCTAGGTTGCAGTAGTAGCTCAGTGGTAGAGCGCTTGTGTAGCATGCGCAAGGCACTGGGTTCACTCCTCAGAACCACGTAAAAATAAAGGTATAAAAAATACAGTAACATTTTTTTAAAAAATAGCAGGTCTTAGAGATCAGATAACAGAATATGTTCTTGAGAATATCTAAAAATTGGAGAAGTCCCTACATAGCTTTCTAAAAGTAATTATCTAATAAATTTGGTGTAAGAATGGCATGACTTGAGATTCACCGAGTTAATGCAGTTGATTAAATTGTGTTTATTTGCTAAATAAACTTGGTAAGGTAGGAATTTGCAGAATTTGTAAGAAGATCATTTAGTTTATCTTTGAGGGATTATTCCCTGTGGAATACGGTCATTGTTTTATCCTTCTGTGGTATACAGTTTCTCTAAGAGAATAAGTAAAATTATTTTCCCCTAGTTTTGAGTATCTTTTGTATAAAACTGAAGCTTCAGGAAATGTGTTGTGTTTATGTTATAGTTGTCTTTGCCTACTGATAGTGGGTATACCATTCAGTAACCTAAAGCGATAAAGATCCTGATTTGAGGATCTGTGATTGAGATCATGATTAAGTCTCTATTTTTCTGTTCACCTGAAAAACAGAATATTCCTCATTATCAGGAGTTAAAATTCTTATAGAGGGGCTCTTCCTCTCCTAAGAGATCATCCCTCATGTTCTTATGATGAACTGATCTAATCCAGTAAACACCTGGCACATAAGATACTAGCATAATAGTTACCAGTCAGATTTTCCCAGAGGGAGCTCAGCGTTGATAGTCACACAGTGCTTTACTCAGGGAGATTGGAAATTGTTTGGATTACTATCTGATCATGATTGTTTTCAGAGACCACCAAAACACTAGCTTCTTTTCTCAAAAGTGTCAACATTCCCGCATTCACATACATCAAACATGCCATCAAACATAGGAAACAAGGTAGTGCTATAAACAGCCCTTACTGTGAGGTACTAATGTGTGCTCATTTCAGATCATCAGGGTGAAAAAGCAAATATCTAGTACTCAGAACACATTGCTCAAGCATTTGAAAATACCATAGTTTTTTTTTATAATTACAACTTTTTTTCTCTTTTCACATTTTAATTGGTGCATCATAGTTAGTTGTATGTAATGATACAATTTGTTATATGTTCATAAATGCACACAAATAGCATAGTTTTAAGAGCATGGTGGACAACATTGACTCAATATTTATAGAAAATATCTCACAGAAGCCTACAAAATACCTTTTGGCTTTAAGTATCAGTAGGATAATGGCAATTTGATCTTCTTAAGGTCCATTGATGTTTTTTTTTTTTTTTTATGTATTAGTCTATACATCTGGCAGGGAAGGCATGGAGATATTTGATTTGAAAAAGAGTCTTTTTAAAATAACAAAACAGCTTTATTTTAGAGTTTTCTAGTATTCAATAACAAGAATAGAAGACAAAGTTATAGTAATATATCCAGATATATAAGTTTATTTAAAATCTAAACAGGACCCAAAGAAATAGAGTATCTCCCTCTTGCCCTCTAGCCCAAAGCAGCCAACATTCTGAAGAAGTTACACAGATTAAATTGGATAACAGTCTCAAGTCAAAATTGTATGTATTCTAGTAAGTTAACACATGTATTTTTTCTTAACTGTGTTTATGCTTGTCCTTTTTAATTATGTTTTTTCCTTACCAAAATCTTCCTGTCCTTTCCTGTTTCAGGATTATAGCTGGACAGACATCCGCTGCCCTTTTGAAAAACGGAGAGATGCAGCATGTGTGTTTTGGGACAACGTAGTATACATTTTGGGTGGCTCTCAACTTTTCCCCATAAAGCGAATGGACTGCTATAATGTAGTAAAGGATAGCTGGTATTCCAAACTGGGCCCTCCAACACCTCGAGACAGCCTTGCTGCCTGTGCTGCAGAAGGCAAAATTTATACATCTGGAGGTTCAGAAGTAGGTAAGGACTTCTTAGTAATTTTGTTTGAAGGAAGTGTTTAAAGCCAAATATCTTAGCTTTCATATTTAAATAAAAATATTATTTGTCCAGATGCTCTTTGGTAATTTAATTACATATTTGTCACATTTTAGAGCCCATTTCCCTGAAGGTTTACCTTAATCCTCTAAATAGTTAATTTACAAGAAAGTCAGCTTCCTAGAATTTTTTTAAAAATATTTTTGAGTTACAGTTGGACACAATATCTTTATTTTGTTTGTTTATTTTTATGTGATGCTGAGGATCGAACCCAGTGCCTCACACGTGTGAGGCAAGCAGTCCACCACTGAGCTACAGCCCTAGCCCCAGCCTCCTAGAATTTTAATTGCCCATTTTTTATTATGATTACTTGACACTATCTGAATTTTAGTTCTAGATTAATTGGCATGTAGTAGTACTTGCTTTAAATATATTTTTAGACTTAGAAACCTTTTAAGAATTGTACTTTCAAAGTTTTTAAATCTGTATTATTGTTGCTTTCTTTATATCATAAAAAAGAATAATTTTCATTTGCTTTATTCGGTAAGGTTTTAATCTAATGTTGGCAATGACTTTATGTTTATGGATCACAGCAGGAGTGTGGGTATGGGCATAAAAACTTTTCTTCTCATTGATGGATAATTTGTTAGTTTCTAGTAGTCTTTTTCTAAACAAATAATATTTCTAAATGAATATTCTAGGTGCAAACAGCACATAGATAGTAGTTTTTATATGCTTTCACCTTTTCAAGTATTTTCTTTAGCTAAATAATGGGCTTAAAAGAAAAATTAGGAAGACCAAGCAAACTTAAGGTATGGAATTTACATGTTAAAACTTTTTATTTTTCATTGATGTTTTTATATTTGCCCTGAGAATGTTTTACTTTTTGTCAGTATATTTATTGTTTTAAGGTTTCTCCATAGACACTCTGCATGTCAAATAAATACAAGAAAACATAAGATTTCCTAAATGTGACTTAAGAGGGGACCTTTCTGTCTCTTTAAAACATTCTTTACAGAATGTCATAATACAGCATATTTCATTTCCTAAAGGTAATAGCAAGTGTTTGTTTTGTGATACTAGAGAACTTTATTTCTTCAGCATTTACTGTTTTTTTATTTAATTTTTTTTAAATTTCTGCTATATATAATGTATATTTTTCCCTAGTGTCCTCCAACCTGATTGTACCAAATTAGAAATATTTAAAGTAAAAAGGATGTAATTATAGCTGCTCAGGAAGCTAAGGCAGGAGGATCATAAGTTTATTTAGGCCATAACTATTGCTTCTTCTATTTGTTATTCTCTGATCTTTACTTTTCCTAGACATTGGTTGCAATGGAGAATTATAAAGGTGGAAGTTTTGTAATTTTCTTTAAATAATTTGGCATTACCCCAGAACAGTGGAAGATAAGAAATAGTTTTTATTAAGAAGGGAAAAAAATCACTTCATCTTTAATATATTATATCCAAGTCATTGAGTTCTACAGTGTGCAAAAGGTGCAAAATGTCATTTTGTACCTTTTAATTTTGTCATTAAAATGTATACATTGAGGGGCTGGAGTGGTAGCTCAGTGGTAGAGTGCTTACATAGCATGTGTGAGGCACTGGGTTCGATCCTAACACCACATAAAAACAAAGGCATTGAGTCTATATAGAACTAAAAAAAAAAATACACATTGATACCTTGAGAATATAGTCAAGAATGAATAGTGTGATTTTAGGGCTTACCCACACAATCACTGAGAGCAGTGAAGAAGTTTAGTTTTATTAATGGTGCAGTAATTATTGTATAACATTAAATAAGCTTTAGAATATTATCAAATAATAGTTTTCATATTTTAAGGTATGGATATACTATTTGTGAGTAGCTGGGTTTTTTTTTCCCATTCTATATAAATATTTGAAGTTTAAGTCATTCCCAGCATGCACAATTGGACTTTAAGACATAAAAAATGTTTCTTGTTTTATTTTTATTTTGAAATCAAACCAGTTTTTTCCCCTAAAGTACAATAACCAAAAAACAAGTCTTTCAAATAAATTCATTTTTTTAAATGTTTTCCAAGGTCTATACAAAGTTATTGGCTTTTTCTTAAATATTCTTACATTTTTGTTATTGTTTATAAAAATGACTCTACAACTCTAAATTCTTTCTTCTCCTAACTTTGGACTCAGCTATAGTCAGTTCATTCCAATCCCACATACACACTCAGTTAAGTGTGATGCCCGCCCCCAACTCTTTTTTTAATATATACAGGAAACTCAGCTCTGTATTTGTTTGAGTGCTACGATACGAGAACTGAAAGCTGGCATACAAAGCCCAGCATGCTGACTCAACGCTGCAGCCATGGAATGGTGGAAGCCAATGGCCTCATCTATGTTTGTGGTGGAAGCTTAGGGAACAATGTTTCTGGGAGAGTGCTCAGTTCCTGTGAAGTTTATGATCCTGCCACAGAAACGTATGTATCAACTTAAAACTCATTTCATTGTACTGTACTCTATAAACCCAATAGGAGAAAAGGTGAAAAGGCAGAGTGGACACCAACAGAAGAATTTAGTTCTTAAGAATGGAATGAGAACTTATATTCCATTTATGTATGATGTGTTAAAATGCACTCTGGTGTCGTGCATAACTAATTAGAGCAAATATAAAATATTTTTTAAAAAGAAGAATGTACATACATGTGAATGACCTAACCCTTCCTTTGCACCTTCAGAAATGGCTTGACCTTACACCCCCTGGGGAAGCCTTCTCTGGCCCTGCTTGTGTAGTAAATATGTATGGATGAAACAAATCTGATTGATTTATCAAATATTTGAGATATAGAAGATGGAGGACTTAGAAGTAACTTTGTCCTTAAGTAGATATATTACATATTGGTTCATGGCATTAATAAATCATGCTCCTAGGTATAATGTCTTTTGGGGCTCATATGTCCAAAATTGTGTTTGGGTTCATATTTATTAAATAAAATTACTCTTGTATCAAGTAAGTATCAACTATTTTTAAAAAGGCAAGATGCTAAAGAAATGGTTATCTAGTTTTAGTAACCTTGTTTTGAATGTTGGAACCCATCCAATGTAGTAGAAAAGGAAATGTGCTAATCATTGAATAATGGGGATAGTGGTAAATGCAGTGACATTAAAGGTAATTATGAAATAAAACATATAATACCTCAGTCATACTTTGAGTTGATATAGCAAAAGAATTTTGGTAAGAAAAGTTAACTTGCTTATATACCTAGATTGCCTGTTGTTCTTTTATTACTAGAACAAGTTAATGGGTGAGTATGTTCAACTTCAATGTTATATCAAGAGTTGTTAATGTCAAGAGAATGCTTTGTGTTTTCTATTTAGAAAATATTACCACACTACCAAATATAAAAGTCCACTTACTACTCCACTTACTACTTTTTTAAACTAAAAGATAGTTTAACTATGAAATATGATCACTCATGTGCATTTACCTGTTTGCTTCCCAAATATTTTAAAGGCTTTACAAAAGCATAATCAATAACTCCTTTCCCAAACATAAATGCAGTTAGAATTTTTCCTTTCTCATTTTTTGCTCAACTTATTATCAATGTAAGGAACAGAAGTAAAAAAAAAAAACCTGTCTTGAAATTTATATTTTGATGAGACAAAATGTTTTGAGATCATCAGTATTGCTTTCTCATGTTTTCAAAATATACCATGTACTTGCCAAGGATCCTGGGGATATCCCTTATCTTATCACCCATCAATTCAGGTATTTATCCATATCATCTTGTCCCAAACCATGAGGTGAGTGGTGTTACACCAACTGTGTCTCCCTTCTTTATGAACCTCTGCTTTACCTTCCATAAATCCCATACCCACATGTATTATAGCTTATTAACTGGAAAGCTGTAATCTGATTCATACTGCTTCTTAATTTTTATATTTCTAAAAAACCTTAAAATGTAACTCATAACCATGTAAAGTTTTCTAAGCTTCAAGATCTTTATTCAGGTAATACTATCATAAATATGTTCTCATTTATAGAAGGAGAAAAAGTGTTAAAGGAATTCTGTAATTTTTAAAATGAGGTGAATATTTGGTTTTAGGAATATGTAAAACTTGTAAGACTTAGCATTTCTTTTGTTTATATTGAGTTTCTGTGTTAAATTTGAATTCTTATGATCTCTAAAGTACCCTCACATTTTCATAAATAAAAAGCTTTATGAATATAATTAGCCAGTTCTCAAAATAAATGTTATATGCTATGATTTCCTTCCTAAAAAGTGATCCAGCCATCCAGGGTATTTTTAGAGGAATTTTTCATCCTAACTTTGACATCTTAAGTGCTTTGTAACTAGAATGTGTTTAATTGAGAGCTAAGAAATTAAGCCTCTGGAAACCCTATGACACAGTTTGAACATTAAGAATTTTAAGAAAAGCTTCTCAACATTAAACTTCATTTTGGAGAACAAGAAAAAAATACATATTCTGCATGTGAATTATACCAAACTAAACTTCTAAACTGTCAAGAGATTTGGATATACTTAAAACATGCACTCAGTTTATATTATTGACACATTGGGGAAGAGGGAGGAAGGAGGTATGATAAATTGAACTTTTCCAAGCTAAATACCATGTTTAACATACCATAACAGCTCATTGTGTCTCCACAGTTGAGCTGGTAGAGGCCTCTCCCACCTCACTTCACAGTGTGCTCCACAGTGGTGGCTGTGGAACGATTTTTAAGACAAAAAAGGATCATTAATATTTCAGAATAAATCATTATGTTCTAAATGTTTTATAAAAATGATCAATTATTTAGGATAACAGACCTTTCTTGTTAGTATGAGAACCTTCTTCCTGTGAATAAACACACTAAAAACTTTTTTATTTTTTTCAGGTGGACTGAGCTGTGTCCAATGATTGAACCCAGGAAGAATCATGGGCTGGTATTTGTAAAAGACAAGATATTTGCTGTGGGTGGTCAGAATGGTTTAGGTATATGATGTTAATTTGCCATTCAACTTTGCTGATGAGTTTGCTAATACTTTCTTAACTTATTGAAATATTTCTTAAAATCCAAATTCAGTTCTCTACCACATACATCATTATATTATTCTATAGTTTCTGGAAGCTAACATTTTATGAAACTTTGCAGGATGTTAAACATCACTGTCTATGAAATGTCAGTAGGGCCACCAGTCACTGTTAACAATCTCAGATGACTCCTATGCATTTCCACGTGCCCACTGTGGAATGATATCACTCCAGCTTAAGAATAGTTGAACAATAGAAATAGTGAACCTTAAAAAAAAAAAAAAAAGCTTCTAAAACTTTTTAATTAGAAGTTATGGCTCTTATATCCAGATTCTAAATAGCAAAATTTCCTGAACTACTTTTTTTTAGGTGAGGGTTTTAACCAGGAATTGAAGCCAGGGACACTTTACCACTGAGCTATATTCCCAGCTGCCTCCATCTTTTCTTTGAAACAGTCTTGTTAACTTGCTGAGGCTGGCCTAGAATTTGAAATTGTCCTGCCTTGGCCTCCCAAATCACTGGGATTACTGGTGTGTACCACTGCACCCAGCTTCCTCAACATTTTTAAACATTGCGTGAAAATATCAATATATTTTTTAAATGATTAAATGATATCTTCTTATTTTCTTAATGTGTTAAAGTATCTTAAATAATTTTCTTAAATAATAGGAAATCTGAACTGAATCTAGAGATAGTCCACAAACTTCATTTTAGTCAGTACATTTAAGCATTATGCAGTTATAACAAAGAAATAATTTGTTTCTCTTCTGTGCTCATCCATTTCTATTTTCCATAAATTGCTAAAAGAGGAGAAGGAAAAACATAGTAATTATAATCAAAGGAAATCAGAGGCTGGGGATATAGATAAGTTGGTAGAGTGCTTGCCTTGCATGCACAAGGCCCTGGGTTCAGTCCCCAGCACCACAGAAAAAGGGGGACAGGGATCACTGATTTACTATTTGATTTTCCCAGAACAGAACATTTTTAATTTTGTAGAAATAATATTCTTCTTTAAAATTTAGTTGGGGGGCTAGGGTAATGGCTCAGCGTTGAGCGCTTGCCTCGCATGCGTGGGGCGCTGGGTTCGATCCTCAGCACCACATAAAATAAATAAAGATATTGTGTTCATCTACAACTAAAAAAACAAATATTTAAAAAAAAAAAATTTAGTTGGTAGATACGTGGGCATTCATTGTAAAATTCTTATAACCTTTCTGTGTTTGAAAATTTTTTTTTGAAAATGCAAAAATGATTAGAAAAATGCAAAAATGACCAGTGTTTCATATAGTTTTTCATGTTGTTTCATTCTTTTGAAGGTGGGCTGGACAATGTCGAATATTACGACATTAAATTAAATGAATGGAAGATGGTGTCACCAATGCCATGGAAGGGTGTGACCGTGAAGTGCGCAGCAGTTGGCTCTGTCATTTACGTCTTGGCTGGTTTTCAAGGTGTGGGCCGATTAGGACACATCCTTGAATATAATACTGAAACAGACAAATGGGTCGCCAACTCCAAAGTTCGTGCTTTTCCAGTCACAAGTTGTTTGATTTGTGTTGTTGATACTTGTGGAGCAAATGAAGAGACACTTGAAACATGAAAAACAAGTGGACTTCAAGACACATCAGAGACTCAAAAACGTGGCCACCAATGCTTTTTTCCAAGAGTTTGGTCACAGAGTTCTGGTTTGGTATTTTGGTAAAAGAAGTTTCAAATGAGTGAAGTAAGATCTTGTAAAGTAAATGTTTCTTTTATATGAAGTTCCTTATTTAATTCAAAGACCATATTTTAGCTGGCCACATAACCACAAACATATCTAGCCAGAAAACTTGAAAATTATAAGCATTTGTTGAAAATATGAATTTCTTAAATAAATTTCAAATTTATAACTATGATTATGGCAGGCTGAAGCAGCCTCATCTTAGTCCTAGATTCTATTTTCATATATCATGTAAGTGCTAGTAGTTAGGTCTGTTCATATTCAGTCAGGAACTAAGAAATGGTATGAATTGTAATTCAAGATGGGCAACTCTGATGGAACGCCAAATGTCACACAGTTTTGCTTGTCTTCCTTATTTCATTTAATACCCAAATGTATTCCATTTTGAAGTAAGCAAGGTGAGTCGAGGCATATACACACTTTCCTTACAAAACTTCTTAAACAGATTTGGGGACTTAACAATGTGCCCGAAACCTCATTAAACATTTTCAATCCAATTAAATATAAACCATCTTTTTAACATGAGATGTTAAGTTTGTATCTATGATTTATTTATGTGGTTTTACCCAGCAATTAAAACAGTAGTTTGCATCTTTAGTTCTCTCCAATCATAATAAGAATGGTTAACTAGCAAAAGATAAAGCTATTTATAGCAAATTTCTAGATCATTAGAAAAGCACTGACAATTGTACTCACAATATTAGTATTTACTTTGAACTTCATGAGTTTTCTTTTCCTTTAGCAGAACACACAAGAGGTATTTAGAGTAGTTGTGTCTAAAAGTTTGTAATTTGAGTTCAAATGTCATCTTCTATTTGTTGCTTTTATGTCTCAATAAATTGTTAACCAACCCAACTACTAACTTCTTTTCTAGTAATGTTTTGCCCTTTTCTCTCCATATGGAATGTGGAATGAGCCATGTAAAATTATCATCATCAGTTTCTATCTGATAATAGTAAATATTTTTTAACTTAAAGTGGACTGCTCAGTTTTATTCGTTCATTTTAAATGTGTTATGTAATGGGTTTTTTAAATTGGTGAAGCAGTTTTTCTCTTAATTTTCACTGCTTTATATGGAGATTATCATAATGTTAAACTCTCAGAATGTTTAAAGGGAATTCAAAACAACATAATAGGTACCTATTTCCCCCTGTATTAGTTTCCAAGGGCTGTTGTAACATATTACCTCAAATTAGGTGGCTTTAAACAACAGAAAGTTATTCTCTCACAGTTCAGAAGGCGTCATCAGGGTTGGTTCCTTCTGGAGGTTCTAAAGCAGGACCCACACTCGTCTCCCCCCTAGCTTCTGATAGTTGCCAGCAATACTTGGCACTTCTTGGCTTATAGCTACATCACTTTAGTCAATTGTCTTCACATGGACTTCACATACAGTTTGTCTCTGTATCTTCACATGATTTTTTTATTAGAACATTATAGTTGTACATAGTAATGGATGCATTTTGTCAAAATCACATGCAAGAAATTCGATTTCAATCCCTATCCCCCCTCCCTTTCCTTTCCCTCCTTCCTCTCCCTATTCTCCTTCCTCCACTCCACTGATCTCCCTTTCGCTCCTTTCTTTCTTTCTTATTGATTAGTACCTTCTACATATAAAGGTGAAATCCCTTTGTCACATTTATGTATACATATAAAATGATTTTGTTAAATTTGTTCCGTATTTCCTCCCCTTTTCCATTCTTCCTCTCTCCCTCTGGTTCTCCACCTACTCTACTGATCTTCCCTATGTATTTATGGTACCTGATCCCCCTGCCACTGCCGCCTTTCACTTACTTTGCTCTAGCTTCCACATATGAGAGAAAACATTTGACCCTTGATTTTCTGAGTCTGAATTATTTTACTTAGCATGATGTTCTCCAGTTCCATCCATTTACCTGAAAATGCCAGTATTTCATTCTTTGTGGCTGAGTAAAATTCCATTGTATATATATACCATATTGTCTTGATTCATTCATCTATTGACAGGCATCTGTAATGATTCCATATTATGACTACTGTGAATTGTGCTGCTGAAAACACTGGAGAGGCTATATTGCTATGGTATGTCGATTTTTGAACTTTTGGGAAAATATCAAGCAGTGGAATAGCTGGGTCATATGGAGTTCCATCCCTAGTCTTTTGAGGAATCTCCATACTGCTTTCCAGAGTGGTTACACTAGTCTGCAGTCCCACCAACAATGTATAAGTGTACCTTTTTCCCCCACAACCTCACCAGCATTTGCTAGTAGTAGTTGTGTTCTTGATAATGCCATTCTCACTAGAGTGAAATGAAATCTTAGTGTAGTTTTAATTTGCATTTCCCTGATTGCTACAGATGTTGAACATTTTTTCATGATTTGTTGGCTGTTTGTGTTTCTAGTTTTGAAAAATATTTGATTAGTTATTTTGCCCATTTATTGATTGGGTTATTCCTTTTTTGGTGGTGAGTTTTTTGAGTTCTTAATATATTCTGGATATTAATCCTTTGTCAGAGGAGCAACTGGCAAAGATTTTCTCCCATTCTGTAGGCTCGCTCTTCATGCTGCTAATCATTTGCTTTGCTATGCAGAAGGTTTTTTTTTAATTTGATGGCATCCCACTTATTGATTCTTGGTTTTATTTCTTAAGCTTTAGGGGTCTTGTTCAGGAAGGGGTGCCTGCATTAATATGATGGCATATTGGCCCCATATTTTCTTCTAGCAGTTGCAAGGTTTCTGATCTAATTCATAAGTCGTTGGTCCATTTTGATTTGTCTTTTGTGCAGGATGAGAAATTGGGATCTAATTACAGTCTTCTACATATGGCTATCCAGTTTTCCCAGCACTGTGTGTTAAAAAGGCTATTTTTTTCTTCATCTGTTTTTGGCAACTTTGTCAAATATCAGATGGCTGTAAGTATGTGGGTTTGTCTCTGTGTCTTCAGTTCTATTCCACTGATCTTCAAGTATATTTTGATTCCAGTCCCATTTTCATGGTGTTTTTATAAGGACAATAGTCAACTGGGTTGAGAGGCTCCTCCCCCCATCTAGTAGAACCTTATCTTAACTATATACATCTACAAAGATCCTATCTCCAAGTTAGGTCACATTCTGAAGTTATAGGTAGGCATAATTTGGGGGGAAATACAATTCAATCCAGTGGACATACTCCATCCTTGAGCAATCACTAATCTTTCTATTTCTAGACTTGGCTATTGTGAATCTTCTTAGTGTTTGGAATTTTGCACTTCATTGAAAAATGGCTACATTTTTGGAGGGCAGAATAATATCCATCTATCATACTATGGTTCTATTATGTAATTTACTATGATAATTGCCCTTGTAGAATGCATATCACCACTTAATCTATTTCAAATATACTAGCCATTCTTTATAGGCTTTGCCCACTAAAACATTAAAGATACAGACAGGTTTGATGTAGGTTATAATGAAGTTGTTTTCCCTTAGCATTCTACATCATAATTCCTAACAAGTGACTTTTACTGCCCTGGAACTATTCTGCACACAATTATCAATGCCAGGATAATGGCAAAAATACACCATACTGACATTTTCTATTACTTTTTTTCCAAAAAGTTCCTGTTCTATAAAATGCTCTTTCTTTTTAGTAGATATTTGATATGTTGGTGTTATATCTTTTGCAGTAACCCTATTTTTATGACAATTCAGTTTAGGGTGGAGAAAGATGGCATCTAGAGGTAGTGGCTTTAGCACTTTGGAAAGGCTCTCCATCCATCCTTCTCCAGCCTGGATGTTGAGTCTGAGGGCAGTGAGTATGGGCAGTGGGGTCTGAACACAAGGCTGTGGATGCCAACACTGAGGGGAAGAACATTTTCACTGGTGCCATGGTAGTGAGTGAGCCTCAGTCTCCAAAGATAACTGCACCCATTCTTCCCATTAACAATTGCTCAAAAAAAAAAAAAAAAAAAAAAAGGGGATCCAGGAGGAATAAGACCAAAAGTCAGAGATATTTTTGCAGGCAAGTGTGGACTCAAAATTGAACATTCTAAATGGCTTTGTTAAATTGAAAAAGTTACTGTGCACAACATAACTTTATATACAATAATATTGTGGAAGATTCCAAAACATGTAAATATAGGTCCTACCATCAAGATTCTTAACAGATTTAGGAAGTAAGGCATAAAAATACAATTTTTTAGGAACATGAGTTAAATTATTAATAGAAATGTGGCCAGAGGGATGATGAAATATGAAATCACAGGAGCTCATAGGAATGAGATTACATGAGATTATTGACTACAGCAGCAGTTTTAGACTTTTATGACCAAGGAATCTTTTATTAGAATCCAAAATATATGCATACTTGTACTAAACTGAAAAGATTTAAGTAATTTGCCCTTCTTTAAAAAATCTGAAATTTTCCAAAAAAAAAATGTATACTTTTGAAAATCAATTTGAACATGAAGGTTTATAGCATCTTGTAAAAAACTTGCTGTGGGGCTGGGATTACGGCGCAGTGGTAGCATGTTCGCCTAGCACGCATAAGGCACTGGGTTCGATCCTCAGCACCACATAAAAATAAAATAAAGATATTCTGTTACCTACAACTAAAAAATAAACATTTTAAAAAAAACTTGCTGTAAAAACAGTGATTACAATCGTGGCTTTGTAGACTTTTCAAAAGCTTGACAGTCTCATGAAAACTTTTGAGTCATAAATTATCTTGATATAACAATATAACAAAATCAAAATGTTCCATTTACTAAACAATTGTTCAACTAAGTATATTACTTTTGTCTTACACACTTAGCAACAAAAATTTTGGATTTGCTGCATATGCCAAGGTAAAAGATTTAGAGGAAATTTTTGCTTTTTAAGGTTGATACCATTGACATGTACTAAAGACAAAATCCAATCTATTCCATCATGGCACCAAACCAGTCCTCACTGAACCTCAATAAATTGGTAATATGAAAGGGTATTTTATAGAACACATTATTCAACACTTGATCTTTCCTTTAAATTCCCTCCCTCCCTTTTAACAGTTGCCTGATGAAATGTTTAAAACCTTCACTTTCATTTTTCTAATTTTCCTCCTTTCCAAGGTGACAAACTAATTTGGGAAAAATCAACATAAAAAGTAGTCTGTGCCAGGAAATTGAAATGTTGTGTTATCCTTACTAACTAGAAAGCTTTTTTGCTTTTTAGAGTTGTACACTTACGATGTAACAATGAGATTCAAGATCTAGTTCATTTGAGTCTTATTAGGGATTCTCTTGACTTTATCTTCCAACTATTTAATTCATTCCCACTATCCATATAATTTCCAAGAGCATTTTCTTTTTCTTCTCTTTATACTCATGCAATCTTTATTTGTTGTAATTAATTATACATTACAGTAGAATGAATTTTGACACATATATAAATGGAGTATAACTTCTCATTCTTCTGGTTGTACATGTTGTAGTATCACACCAGGCATGTAATCATATATGTACGTAGGGTAAAAATGTCCAATTCATCCTACTATTCTTCCTACCCACATACCTCCTCCCCTGCACTCCCCTCTGCCTAATCCAAAGTACCTCTATTTCTCCCTAGCCGCCTCCCTCCTTATTGTGAATTAGCATCTGCATATCAGAAAACATTCAGCCTTTGGTTTTGGAGAATTGGCTTATTTCACTTAGCATGATCTTCTCCAGCTCCATCCATTTACCAGCAAATGCTATAATTTCATTCTTCTTTAAAGCTGAGTAATATTGTGTATTCCAAGAGCACTTTCTTTTGTATTGTCCTTGTATAGAGTATGCTGTTCTTGTTTCACGCTGTACTGTGAGGATACTTTAGTTTAACATTTTTTATGCTCTCGAAGTGTTTATTTCCTCTGATTTGTTTTTCTGCATGTTTGCAAATGTGTTCCCTGCATTTACATTTAAAACAGACATTTAAAATTGATGGCAATTTTTGTGTAAAAGGGTGACAATCAGTGAAGCGCTTGGGTGTGGCTCAGTGGTAAAAAGCATTTGCCTAGTGTGCACAGAGCCCTAGGTTTGATTCCAAGCACTGAAAAAAAAAAATCTGTGAATATCTTGGGTTGGGAGTGTTGTTCTGTGGTAGAACATGTGCTTAGCAAGCATGACGCCCTGGGTTGAACCCCAGCACCTAAAAAAGAAAGAAATGTCAGTGAACACATATGATGAAATGACCAACTATTTTTGTTGAGAATCCGTAACAAACCCATAGGTATTTTTCTGGGGTGTTAAGTACTCCATAAAATAATTTCCTTTCCCTTGGGTTGTGGGGTACAAATCTGGAAAAGGGGAATCTTAGGCCCAGCATCAGTATTTTTGGAGCTCAGACAAAGGAAAGGGGATGCCAACTCACATTCAATAAGCATAAGTCCTTTCTACTTGATATCCTGAAATCTGAAACCTCTCTTGTACCTTTTATTTATTTTTTAAGAAAACTTATCTCCTGTCAGGGTCAATTGCCTTACTGGATGACTTTTTCTTGCCAAATAATAACCTCACCTTATACAGATTTTCAAACAATCCATCTTTCTCTGGCATCCAGTGGCTCTTAATTCTGAAGCTTTTCAGCCTACTCTGGGGACTTCAGTGTCTACCTTGCAGAATTTTAATTTGACCTTTTTCCTCACTTCTAAGTAATTTACTATCCACTCTTCTTCCATGTACATTTAGTCTTCATAAATTATTGTTTGAGATTATGCTTATCTCCTAGTATAGTCAAAGATGGTATTTTTGCTTGTTTTCCTTAGATGATTTTCAAGAGGAAAGGGAAGAAGTATTTTTATTCTGCCATATTGAAACTAAAATTTTCCTTCCTATAATCCTACTCCCCTGATTTCCAACAATACCCCTCACCAAACTGATTACCAAGTTCTGCAAGCTTCAGCCTTATGCTCTCATCGTCTCATACAGCACTCCACAGACTATCTCAATTCTTGCCTTGTCCCCCTCTCCACTTTCACCAAGCACTGTGCTCACCTTTATTTTAGCTTCATCCACAATTGGTATTATTTGAGGTCTTCAATCCCAGCCAAGTTCTTACATATGCTGGCATTTTCAGGGATGAAAAATCAGTGGCTACAGAGAAATTAGTTGATATAAGAATATAATAAACATATTAAAGATTATAGAAGCCAAGTTTCACTATCAAAGAAGAAAGTAACTACAATGTAGGAGGAAAATAAAATTACTCCTGTGTTCTTGGACTGAAATTATATATTATTAGTGTATCATATATAATAGTATAATATATACACACACATACATACACACATGTGAAAAGTACATGCATGTCGTATTTCCTAGTGATGTCCATGAAAGGACCTGGCAGCAAAGAAATCATAGTAACAATGAGCATACTTATAGCTCAGATCCTGCTACCCTCAAAAGAATTCAGGGCTCTTTGGAGAGATGGATGATTTCAGGACTAAAGCAGGGAAGGTATCAAATTAGTCATCCAGAATGTAAAGAAGTGCTCGAAGAATCCATTTTTTTTCCCTTTGTTAAAAGGACAAAGGAGCTTAAAGGAGCTTCCATTGACCAAATTAGGGATGATCTGAACATCAGAAATGTTTAAATGATAGTAATGATTCTAACCCATTGAATAAAATTTGAAATCATAAGTCCATATTTATAGGAGTACATAAAGGAATGAACTATTTGATGATGAATCAGTTTTATATAATTTCAAAGTACCTTCCCACAAAATTCTAATACCAAAGAGAAAAAGATTAATTTTACATGGTGGAGCTTCCTGGCAGACATCACCTTAATTAAGTGGTCAAAGCGAACATCATATATAATGGGACAAATTGTGCACAACCTAGCAAGTGCAATTCAAAGACCACAGCATCATTTGGCAGGGGCAGGGCCTGGAGGCGTGAGGGATTGGAGATTGAACCCAGGAGTGCTGTACCACTGAGCCACACCCCCCGTTTTTTATTTAAGACAAGGTCTTGCCAAAATGCTGAAGATAACCTTGAACTTATGATCCTTCTGCCTCAGCCTCCCAAGTCTCGGGGATTACAGGTGTGTGACATAGCTCCCAGCTCCACAGTATCATTTTTGTGATGATCATACCAAAATTGCATAATCTGAATCTAATCATGAGCAAACATCAAACAAATGTCATTGATGAACTTCTACAAGACAACTATCCTATAATCTAATAGTGTCAAGAACAGAAAAGTTACACCTCAGGAATATTCCAGATTGAGAGACTAAATAAACTCAGGCAAGCAACAATGATTCTGAACTGGGTGTTTTTCTAAGGGCCTAACTGGGACATATGGCAAAACATGGAGCCTAAGGACTAGATAGATATTAGTAATGCATGAATATTAATGTCCTAATTTTATAATTGTGTTAGTTATGTATAATAATGCCCATGTTTGTATGAAATATGCAATAAGCATTTGGGTGATGGGCATTAGGTCTGGAACACAGTCTTGAATGGATTGGGGTGGGGGTGCTGTGTTTGTCCCAGTGTTCCTATAGATCTCACTCTCTTCAAAATCCAAAGTACACAAGCAAGAGGGCAGACTTACCCCTAGCCCAACTATCCTAAAACCACCAGGGACAAACCTGTAAATAATCAAAGTCATATACATTAAATTACTGCAGCCAAGGAGACTGCAACCAGAGGAACTGTGGGACAGTACCACCCTACAAAGTAAAAGACATTTGTAGGAGTTGGGGATGGTGGGGAGAGTAGAGTTCAAATGAAGTTTAAATGAAACCTTTTCGATACGCTGGAAACAAAACTATGTGTAAAGGCATTAACATCAGGTGTGGGCTGGAAAATGGACATAGGATAATGTTTCCTTGAAAACTGCAAAGACTATATGGAATATTTTCAGAAACCTTTACTGGAAGCTAAGCACCTGTGAGGCTGCTGCTCTGTATCAAAGCGATTTACATCCTGAAGGCAAGTATTATATCATTCTTACTGATACAATTTCAAATAGCATGTGGATTTTAAGGGACAAGATTTCTCAGTATGGAGGAAGGCAGCACCCACTCAAAGGGGCTATTATGACATGTCTCATTTGCGGTTGTCCTAAAAAGAACGTTAATGTCACAACTCGCCTCAAGGTCCATTTTCTCCCCGGTGTTTTACTTTGAGTAGCTACAAAATGAAAAGAACGACTCCGTTTCTCAAACCACAACTAATGGCCTCCGAAGGCCTGTACAGGAGTCAAATGGGGTGCCCTTTCTTGGCCTAACGTTCAAGCATCCCGCTTTCTAAGGCCACCTCCAGTGCGTCAGTACCGCTCTTCTTAAGTGCTATTGGCTAAAACCCGCGCCTCTCATGGCACTGGGGGCGGGACAAGAGGAAAAAGAAGCGCACCTTTTCCGGGCGCGAGACGCTGACGTCACAGTAGGGGACCGGTGGCCTTCCGTTGCTTGGGACTCTCTGCTCGCTGACTGGTGTTGACTGAGGACCGCTCCGTTGGCGACGCTGTCGCAATGACCATTTGTCAGTTCTTTCTTCAAGGCCGGTGCCGCTTTGGAGACCGGTGCTGGAACGAACATCCCGGCGCCCGGGGTGCGGGCGGGGGACGGCAGCAACCACAGCAGCAGCCCGCAGGTGACGCTCCCCTCAATCCTCCGCCGCCAGCTGAGCCGGGAAAGGCCAGGCGTGGGGGCCCGGGCGGCGGGGACCCAGCGTCCCGCGTGGGTCCCAGCGCTGGGCGCGGCGCCGCGCCGGTCAGGTGACCAGGATGTGCCCGCGTCGCGGCAGCCCCGGCCCCGCCCACCTGGCTTCGCAAAGTGCTGTTTGATGTTTTCATCCGCGACTTGGGCAAGTCGGTTTTTGTTGAGCAGATGAGGACCGGGGTTTGGCCCTGGGTGCTAGTGCCAAACAACGAATTTTTACATCAGAAGTATGTATAAAAACTACCTTGTCGGTGAATGTCAGTGGTTGGGAGAATTCACGTGGGTTGAGCCAGATTCTTACTGCCGTTTTGTATACTGATCTTTTCCCCTTGACACCTTAAATCCAATTTTTATGAGCTTTTTACCCTCCCCGAAGGCTAGGCAAGCAACAGGATTTCATTTGGGGAGATTGCCGACTCTTGAAATCGAATAAAAGCTGTAGGACCATACCGCAGAAAAATGCACATGCTCTTAAAATTTGGGGTGAAGTTGCGAGGATGGGACGCCTGGTTCAGAACCCTCTGGGTTATAGGGAAGAGGATCGGGGGCCACATTGACCTGCTCCTTGGGTCTAAGGTCTTGTCAAAACATTTGTCTTCGAGAATGGGCCAGACCTGAAACCAGTAATACAACACAAGGTTTTAAAGGTTAGGTGAATAATTGGGTTTTGTTTTCTTAGGATTGGAACTTTGTGCTTTAAGGTATCAGGAGTTTCTGTTCCTTTTCCCTTCTCTCCTGTAAGGTTATTTATCTGACCCTTGTGTTGGTTTCATGTCTGAGCCCTCTTGTAGAAGACAGTCCTTTTGTGTCATCCATAGTGGGTCTAGTGAAATATTCCAAACCAAAAATCAGGACTCAAAATCTGATAAAAATGAGTGTATTTTCCAAGGACAGCAACATGATATTCAACAGTTTCTGGAGGCTTTCTCTAAGTGTCGTTATTAGAAAAGAAATGTTGAATGAATAGATTGATGGGTGAAAAAATGTAAATAAAATCCATACTGTATTTAGCTCCCAGAAACAAATCAATACTTCTGGAATTGTACAGCCCAAAATTATGAAGACCAAATGCAACATACCAAAGGAAGAAGTGAATTTCTACAGTTGTGTGATCTGCCAAAGGATTTGGATACCATTAACTGCTACTTCGGGGATCTGGTCCAGCAGTCTTCTTCCTTTTCTCTGTGAATTTATCAACTAGTTTAAAGTTGGGAATAAACTTTCAAAATTACATATACCTCCTATCATTCCAGTTCTTAATATATTTAATGGCACATTTTATAATTCAATAAATAAGATGAATTACCTTGATCTTAGCCCCAGTGATATGATTAGAGACAAAATAGAGATAGGAGAGGGTCCAATTGGCTTATTTTGATACTTATGAACTCAGTGTGCTTTATTCATATGTCAGTTACCCATAAAGTCTATCTGTGAAAGATATGATATCTAGGTGTTATTTTCCCAGAGGGAGACAGGCAAATAAACATCTATGCAAGGATAGAGCATAGAATTTAATCTTTTATTCCTTATCCAGTTTATTCATTGCTCTCTTTAATTCATTGTCCATTTTTTAATAAGGCCTAGTAGGGATACAAAGAATGCTAAACACAGCTTTTCATCTGAAGGAGCTTAAGATTTAGGATGTCCTGTATTCATTGTCAAATAGTTGTTTGTTTAATAAGCTTATGTCAACTGAATTTAATATCTTTATTTTTCTTTCGATTTACAGTTCTCTCAGTCTCATTAAACAAAAGAGCAGTTAGACCATATGTAATTTGTTACTACACCTAACTATACAAATTGGAAATGAAGAGATTATCATTTGAAACAAGTAGAAATGTCGTGCTTTGTTAAACCTTTGTGTAATTCCTAGCCATAATAAGGCAAAATATAATGAATATTTTCAAGAGAAGTTGACAATAAAATTATTCTTTTATTATTTGTTTTAGGTAGTAATAGGCGTGGATGGAATGCCACCAGTCAGAGATATTCCAGTGTCATCCAGCCATCCAGTTTCTCCAAATCCACACCATGGGGGGGCAGCAGAGATCAAGAAAAGCCATCTTTTGGTTCTTTTGATTCTGAAGCTTCAACTAGCAGGAACAGGGGCTTTGGGTTTTCTGAGAACCCATTTGCTTCACCTAACTCTGATGAGCAGACAGATGAAAAGAAACTTCTGTAAGTGAAGGCCTTAAGGAAAATTACTTCCCATTTGCTTATTTTTTTCCCAAAAGCATCTGTAGGGTTTTCTCTAAAAAAAAAAGTAATCTGTTCCTAAATCAAAGCAAGCAAAATGAAAACACAAATCATCCATGGTCCTGTCACTCAGAGATAACCACTAATTTGTTTTATATCATTCTGTACTTTATTTTACTGAAAAATATTTTATCTTTTTATAGCATACCTAAGGTTAGTCCTGCTTAAGGTCATTGTAAATTATGAGTGTTTTAGAGAGTATTCATAATGACTTATATTTTTGAAAGGCACTGATAGTATCCCTTATTTTTGTTTCCAAAACTTTTACTTCAGTTACACTGTTCAGACTGACTTCATTATTGTATAGTATATTCATGACATTTCTTAAGAGCATATATAGTAAAATTATGATTGATGCCCAAACAGTGTTTGGCTATCTATAACATTTCCTTAGTTCCTGGCTCCTAAGACAGAATCTCAGTATACTGGTTAGTCTTTTACTTCCCATAACTAAATTAGAATCAGTGGTAAACATGTTGAGCCATATACCTTATATCAGTGTTTTTCAATGCAGGAGAGCAAACAGAAGGCCTCACACATTGCTAAGCAAGTATCGATGGTTTTTTTGTTGTTGTTGTTTGGTTTTTTGTTTGGTTTTTTTTTAAGTAAAAAAACATATTTCATATTTGTTGTAATCCTAAATTTATAACAGTATTCTCCATGATATCTCTCATTTGCATTCTTGGTGGGGAGAAAATTTGATTTAGAGCTGAATCTATCTGTGGCTTTGCCACAAATTAACTATTTTGGATATGGGTCTGTTTCCCATATTGTAAAATGTAAGAATTAGACAAAATAATCTTTGAAATCCTCTAACCTACTTTCAAAATTTTATGATTCTCTATCAGTTAAGTGGTAATTTCTAATGTTCCCAGCTAAGTGATCATTGATGTTTATGATAATGAACAAAGAGAGATTAAAGTTAGTATTGTGTATTTTAGTATATTTTAGTTCTTTTTTTTTTAATATTTATTTTTTAGTTGTAGGTGGACACAATATCTTTATTTTATTTTTATGTGGTGCTGAGGATCGAACCCAGTGCCTCCCGCATGCTAGGCGAGCACGCTACCACTGCGCCATAACCCCAGCCCCTGTATTTTAGTTCTTTAAAAAAAAATGTGTGGGGGCTGGGGCCGTGGCTCAGTGGTAGAGCACTTGCCTAACATGCGTGAGGCACTGGGTTCGATTCTCAGCACCACATATAAATAATAAATGAATAAAATAAAGATCCATCAACTACTAAAATATAAAAAAAAATGTGTGGTATTCATAATAGTTCTTAAGTATATTGGCTAATGATTCATTGAACTGGAAAACAGATTTATTAATTTCTCTGATGTATTTATAATCACAAAATATAATTTGTATTTCTATAAACTTTCTATAATTTGTATTTCTATAAACTTATGCTTTAAAGAAAATTCTTCAGAAAATACTGGAAAAATCTAAAATATGTATTTATTAGAATTTAAAATTTCAGTCATTGAAAATCACAAGCAATAAATTTTAACAAACAGTTGAAAAAATCCATTACTTTTTTCCCCCCCAGGGAAGGAATTGTGAAAGATATGGAGGTTTGGGAATCATCAGGACAGTGGATGTTTTCTGTTTATTCACCAGTGAAAAAGAAACCTAATATTTCAGGTAACTGAGACATTGTATTTGTGTGTTTTTGTGTTTTATTTGTTTCACTGTTGTTTGGGTCTTTTTTGTTTGGTTGGTTGGCTTTTCGCAATGCTAGGGAATGATCCCAGGGCCTTTTGCATGCTAGACAAGCACTCTACCACTGAATTACACACCTTAGTCTGGAAATTGTGTGTTTTTGAAATACATTCTAAAACTTATTTTCTAGACAGGCATCATGGTGCATTCTTGTATTCCCAGAAACTCAAAAGACTGAGGCAGGAGGATGGCAAATTTAAGGCCAACCATGTCAACTTAGACCCTTTCTCAAAACAAAGAAAGGGCTGGCTTGGTATATGTAGCTCAGGGATAAAGTGCCCCTGGGTTCTGTACCCATTACTGCAAATAAATAAATAAAACTTTCTAAAACAAAGACCATGCTAAATGCATTCATGACAAATTTAGCTGCTTATAGGAGAGTTGGACATTGTCTAAAGTATCCAAGTATTCTAGTAGAACTTAATAATTTAGAGATTGTGATTGGAGAATGTAGTCCTTTAGAGATTGTGATTGGAGAATGTAGTTCTTTTAAGATATGTAATTCCTATGAGAAACAGTAAAATTGGTACCCACAACAATTCCAATTCCATAAACCTACGAAAAGTCTCTGCTTTCTTGATTCCCATATGTGAAACCCCAGAACCTCCTTGCTGCCTGCAGTGAATAAGAGTCACGAGTCACTCATCTTACCTGCCATTAAGGCCTTTGCTGCCTGGCTTTGTTCTTTGTTCCCACTTTCTAAGAATACTTATTTTTCATAAAGCATGTTGAGATCTTATTCTGGAGATAGTATTAGAAGATAAGGAGCCTTACCCAGAGTACAGGGCTAGCATTTCTTTAAATTACCCCTTTTCCATTTTCTTTTGTACATAATCCCTAAATGCTTTCTGGCTAAAAAACTACCAGGCTTCTAAACTACCAGGCTTTCTTAAAGGTCCTAAGCCTTTGCCTGTTGAGGAAGCAGACCTTGGAATCAATGCTCCAGAATTGTGGGATCTTCATTCTCTAAGCCTGCCACCTCTTTCTCTGTAAGAATTGATATCATAGTACTTCTTAGTTATTTATTCTCTTATTCATTTAGCAAATATTTATTGAATTTCTTTTGTGCCAGGCCCTATTCTAGAATAGATATATAGTGATAAGCAAATGAGTTATGAAACATATATATATATATATATATATATATATTTTTTTTTTTTTTTTTTTTTTTTTTTTGGTATCAGGGATTGAACCCAAGGGCACTTAACCATTGAGCCACATCCCCAGCCCTTTTTATTTTTTAATTTTGAGACAGGGTCTCACTAGGTTGCTTATAGCCTCGCTAAGTTGCTGAGGCTGGCTTCAAACCTGCAGTCCTCCTGCCTCAGCCTCCTGAGCCACTGGGATTATAGGCGTATGCCACCACACCCATCATGAGGAAGTGTTTTAGTCAGCTTTTGCGCCACTGACCATAATATCTGACATTAACACTTGGAGGAGGAAAAGTTTATTTGGGGCTTATGGTTTCAAAGATTTCAGTCCATAAATGGCCAACTCCATTGCTCTGGGCCCAAGGTAAGGCAGCACATCCTGGGGAGAGTTGTGTTGGAGGGAAGCTGCTCTCCTCATGACAGCCAGAGAAGGGAAGGATGATAGGGCCACAGGATGAAGAGCCCTTCCAGGCACACCCTCATTGACCCTTCTCCAGCCATTCCCCACCTGCCTATAGTAACTACCCAGTCAGTTCATTCAAAGTAGGATGGACTGATTAGGTTGCTCAAAATCTAATCATTTTACCTGTGAATATTCCTACATTAACAGGAGCTTTTGGGGACACTTCATATCCAGATTATAACAGGAAGGAAGACAAGAAGGAATGCAAAAAAGTAGCATAATTTCAGATAGTGATATGTTCTATAAAGAATGTAATAAAATATCAAGGCTTTAATCAGATTAAATATTAATATTTAACTAGTATATAAGTATTAAGTCTTAATCAGTTCAGAATTGAACCTAATACCTAATGCCCTAAAGTAGTGGTTCTCAAAATGAGGCATATGGATCCTTGAATAGAGTTTTCATATAAAATATAAAATGTTCAGCTGAATTTAAGTTTTAGATAAATAATAATATTTTTATGTATGTATTTGTTATATATCATTTATACATATTATATATATTTATGTATGTACACACATACCATGTAATATGTGGGACATACTCATACTAAAGAACTATTTGTTAAATCTGGCAACCCTATCCCGTAGACCCCTTCATAGGCTGTGTAAGTGCAAAAATATTTCATAATAATATTTTATAATAATACTAAGAGATAAATTGCCATTTTTGTTGTGTTGGCATTTGTACTATTGGTGCAAATTGATGAGTAAAACCAATACACTTGTATCTTAGCATGAATCAAGGCAGAGACAACAAACTACTTGTTGACTATGTTAATCACAATGAAGAAAAATTTTAAATGCCATTTTAACTTAGGAATGTCTTTGATAAAAAGATAAAAATTATTAATTTTGTTAAATCTTAACCCTTGTGACAAAATGGGAAACACATAAAATGCTTCTACCCCACTCTCAAGTGTGATATTTATTGTGAGGCAAGACACTTGTGTAATCAAGTTGTGAGATGAGACAGCCACTTTTCTCAAGACAGTTTTTACTGGAAAGAATGACAGCTATGGTTATTCAGACTTACGTGTTTGGCAAATATATCCTAAAAAATTGATTAGAGTAAGTAAATGAAGTTAGCTTGTAACTTCAAAGAAAACAGCTGACAGTATTGTTAGTGATAAAATTCAAGTTTTTATGCAAAAATTAGAATTATAGAATACTCTTCTTTCACCTCAGTAATGGCTTCTTAGTGCTCAGAATCCTTCTGGTGAGAAGGATGACAGCATTAACAATGTGAATTTTTTTTATAGTGTATGATGATATGTGCCAATAATTGAAAGTTCTACATAACTCATTGTAACAGTATTTTCCAAATAACCAATGTGTAATGTTAAAAAAATTTATGTATAACTGAAAATATTTTCTAACCACAAGATAAACCAGTGGATTTTTAATGATAGTCCAAAAAGCTCATTAGCATAGTTTGAGTCCACATTACAACTGTCCTTTAAGAAACGACCACTTCGGGTTGGGACTATAGCTCAATGGCAGAGCACTTGCCTAGCATGTGTGAGGCACTGGGTTCAATCCTTAGCACTGCATAAAAATAAATAAATAAAATAAAGGCATACTATCTGTCTATCTATAACTACAAAAAAAAAAAAATCAAAAAACAATCACCAAGTTTCAGTGTCAGGTCAAAGAAAAATGTCCACAATTATCTGAAAAAGCCATTCAAGTCTTCCTTTTCCAGTAACAAATCTATGTGAATATTTTTTTCATATACTTCAATCATATTACAACCATGATCACCAGCAACAGAATGAAGTAGAAGCATGTTTAAGAATCTGGCAGTGTTCTCTGAAGTCACACATTAAAGAGATTTGCAAACAAAACAGTGCTATTCATCTCACTGATTTTCTTTGATGGGAAATAATTGGATGTGATAACAAGATTTGTTATTTTTAAATAAATTAATATTTCTAAATTTCTCAGTTTTTATTTCAAATGTGGTAATTATCCATATATGTATCCAAATAAACAAAAGCTTTCTGAGATCCTTAATGATATTTAAGAATATAAATGGGTCCTGAGACCAAAGTTTGAGTCCTACTGTCCTTAGGCATCCGTTACAAATAATGAATTAGCTGGGTGCAGTGTCACATGTTTATAATCACAGAAACTTGGGAAACTGGGGCTGGTTTGAGGACAGCCTGGGCAACTTAGCTGGATCCTGTCTCAAAATAAAAAGGGGTGGGGATGTAGCTCAGTGGTAAATACTCTGGGATCAATCCCCAGTACTGCAAAAGAGAAGGAAGGAACTTTTTCTATGTATCTAGAATAATACTTCTTTTGTACCACCATTGAAAAACTAGGAAAATAATTACTAATATTATTTCTGTGTTCTGTGGTTCAGATGAGGAACTCTGAGTTGGTTGAGCATGGCCAAAAAGAATAGAGGGGAGTTAGGGGGGACAGTGTTCCTTTAGATAGAGTGGCTATCTATCCTTATGGGTGCAGTATTGGGGCTGAGTCCTGAATGAAGAAAAGGTACCCGTTGCAGGAAGCTTGGGGGAAAACATTCCTGGCAAGGCAGAGGCCAGAATGGGAACAAGATTGGCACACTAAGTGAGGCCTGAATCATTGGCAAATAAACAAGGGAAAGAGTAACAAACATAAAATCAGGTAGCCAGGGTCAGATGATGGACAGCCATGAAGAGCTTTAAGCAGGAGAGAGGTCTAATTGAAAAAGCTCACTCAGGCTATTACATGAAAAATATGGTTTGTTGAGAGTAGGGACAGAAATAGAGGCAGAGAAATAAATCAGGAGATAATCACAGCTGATGAGTAGTTATTAGCAGTGGAGATAAACATCAAGTTCTGTTTTGGAGCCTCAAATGGCAGGATGCTGATGTATTAGATATGGGTAAAGAGAGAAATCCAATGATTCCTAGGGTTTTTTGGCCTGGGTAGATGATGTTAGAATTAATGATATCTGGATTGCAAGGAGTTTTCCGTAGAAAATATCCTGAACGTTTTTTCCTTTCTTAATAAGTTTTCCCAATTATAAAAGTTACAGCTATTGCCGTAGAAAACTTGGAAAGTACCAAAACATGTAAATGAAATAAAAATCATCTGATATCACAAAGGTAACAGCTGAAACATTTTAGTATATTTCCTTCAAAACATATACACACAAATGTATCTCATGTGTGTATGTGAATTAAGATCGTAATTATCTAGTGTTGTACTACACTTTTTTTTTTTTGTTTTTGTGCTGTTTTGAACCCAGAGCCTTGCACATGCTAGATGCTAGGCAAGTGCCCCTCCCTGAGCTTCATCCTTAGCCCAGTATTATTATTTTTTGTTTTGTCTCTGCTATTAGAAATACTGAAATGAACATCCTTATACATACATTTTTGTTTACATATAAAACTATATCCTGAGGTTAAATTCTAGGTATTTGTGTTACATGTGAACATTATTGAGGCTTGTGATGCTTATTGACAATTTCACCCCCAGAAAAGTTGTACCATTTTAATCCCCTTAACAGCAATGTAAGAGCATATCCACATCCTAAATAATGTAAATATCATCTATTTTTAATTTGTGCCAGTTCTGTAAGTAAAGTATTTTATCTCTAGTTTAAGTTATAGTTTTAAATTTAACTTTATTTATTTACTGGCTACTTGAATTTCTTGCAAATTGCTTGTTCTTTGCCCATATTAACTTACTTTTCTTACTGATTTGTAAGAGCTATTGACACATTAAGGATGTTAGCTCTTCTCCTGTCATGTATGTTGCAATTATGATTTTCCTATTTACCATTTGCCTTTTAATTTTATTTATTGTAGACTAACAGAATTTTTTAGACTGATGTTTGAATGTATATATAGTCAGATCTTTTCTTTGTTTTCCTTCCACTCCACTTAGCTTTAGAAAATTCCTCCCCACCCAAAAGGTCAAATAACTCTATTTTATTCTAATTTTATACTTTATTAAACATTAAATAGAACATAAACTTTGAATTTTTTCCTTGTGATTACGAAAATTTTCTTATAATCAACTTTTAACATTTTCTTATCTAGTACCTCTAGCTTTACTATCAAAATTATTGATATTTATTTTAAAGATTCCAATTGATTCCTCACTTCAGGTTTTACAGACATTTCACCAGAGGAGTTGAGGCTTGAATACCATAACTTCTTAACCAGCAATAACTTACAGAGTTATGTAAGTCTGTTTCCTATTCATCTACCTCAATAACAAATTGGCTGTCACTTGCTGTCAGTTACTGTTTTCTGTGTCTACAGTGGCTTGCTTGTGTTTTGGCAAAGTTAATGGGGACCAATTTTTTATAGGAAAGCCTTTTATTTCCCCATCCTAAATTTTTTCTTTGAAATTAGTTGCTTATCTAAAATGATGATGGTATATTCTGAATACAGTAATTAGGAATATTATGATTTTTATTATAAGTCACCCAGCATTCATTCTCAGAAATCAGACCCTTTCATCAATTGACAAGACATTTGTTGAGCATCTATTAGGTGTAAATCCCATGATGAATGCTAGAAGAACAAAGTTAAATTAAGAAGCAGCCTGTTAAGTTGGGTCAATAGAATTGACTAAGTTGGAAACCTGAAGGAAATGGTATGTTTTTCTGTTGTCTACAGTTATGATCATGCATTTCAATTAGTACATTTATTCACCTTGTCTCCAAATATAACTAACTCTGTGTTGCCAGGTACTTGTGATTAATCAAAGTGACGCAAGGAGTTGGAGATCAGGGAGAGGCAACTAGAGTTGGAATATCTTTGGCAAATAGGAGCAAGTCAATGCAGATTTTGCAAGTTAGACACCATAAAACTTCAAAAACTTATGTGATTTTTGCAAATATGTGAAGTTGTTATTGAAGAAATTGATTTAAACACTTGAGTTACTATGTTTCTGTCTTCTCTCTTCAGCTAAATTCTATCCAACAGTTAATAAGCCAGTGGAGGAATAGGATAAATGAACTGAAAAGTCTAACTTCCTCAACTAAAGTAGCTTTGGTGAGTATTGGAGTTTTCTTTAGGGAAGTATCTTAACCACTTTTTTGCAGAAGATATTTCACTTTGGATTTGGAAAGCAAAGCAAAAATTCTCTGTCAAGAATTACGATACACATTCTTAAGATGATATTTAGAGTTAGGATCCTGGAATTGTTTTTCTCTGTGCTTCTCAGTTAGAAAAGCAGGGATAATTATGCTTTTCTAAAAACATAATAATAATTGTAGGTGGAGTTTTTAACATTGGTAGTACCAGATTTGAAAATTGGAAAATATTACATAAATTTAAGTATTTAAGGTTATCTATTTAAAAAGAAATTACTTTGGAAATGATATAAATGCACATTCAGACTAATGTATACTTCTGTGTCTAAAGGACACTGACCATAGGTTCCTTGTCATAAGCAGAAATGCCTTTAGAACATCTATACCCACTTTTCTCCAAAAATACATGGTCCTGACTAGACTTTTAGTTGCAAGCTAATTTTCTTGGACCTTTCAGTTACAATGACATTTGAATTTTAGTGGGACTTCTAGGAAGTATTCTGTCCCTAAGTGAGAAGCAGACCATCACTTTTGTTGAGAAGTGATGAAGAAAAGATAATTGAGTCCAAGGAACTGCAGAACTTCCCTCAGGGTGAGAAGTTTCCCTTTCTTTGCTAACTTTCTAGGGCTCCTCCATAGCTAATTTGGTTACAATCCATCCTCAGCTGGCTTAACATGTATCAGTAGTTTATTCTTTGTTTTTTTATAACTTTATTTTTATTTATTGTATGTAGTGCTGAGGATGGAACCCAGTGCCTCCCCCGCGCTAGGCGAGCGCTTTACCGCTGAGCCACTACCTCAGCCCCTATTCTTTTTAATGAGTAGTAGAGACCAAAAAAAGGAAAAAGTGCATACTGTATGATTTGTTTTATGAAACTAAAAAAGACACATCTATAGTGACAAGCAGATGAGTGGCTGTCTGCAACCAGGAGTTGGGAACGGGGTTCACTGAGAAGGGGCAAAGGGAACTTTTAGGGGTAACAGTAGTGTTTTGAATCTTGATTATAGTAGTGGTTATGATTGTCAGAACTCATAGAAATATTTACATAAAATGGGTATATTTTATTTTATGTAAATTAGACCTCAATAAAGTTAAATTTTTAAAAATGCTATTGAGGCTTCCAAATGAGAGAAATTATATCTGCTTACTTTAATTAGGAGCATCTTAGAAGGAGTCTGAAAAGTTCCTTGAAAGGGGGATTAAGAGTTTATTTAGCAGTTAGAACTGCATAGTGGCACACACCTGTAATCCTAGCAACTCAGGGGGCTGAGACTGGAAGAATGTGTGTTCAAGGCTACCCTGGCCAACTTACTGAGACCCTGTCTTAAAATAAAATTTTAAAAAGGCCTAGGGATATAGCTCAGTGGTAGAGCACCTATGATTTCAATCCTCAGTACCACAAAAGAAAAAGAAAAAGAGAAAAGGAAAAAAGATGTCAGCAGAGATGAAAGAGCATAAAATATTTTTAGGGAATAGGAAATGTTCAATGGATTTTAGTGGTAAGCTTTCAATAATATAAGTGTAGATCTACTTCAGTTCAAGCATTAGAGTAGACTGAGAATCCTCTAAAGGTCCTTTGTATCTACATCTAGATTTCTTGATAAATACAGAATCCAATCTTATAGACACTGAAATGTATTATTAAACATTATTTTCTGATTGGAATATGTGCTCATTATCGATATCTAGAAAGTATTTAAAAAGCATACGATTTTTTAAATCATGATTTCTCAGCCAGAGACAATCACTTAATTTTTAGGGGTTTTTGTTGTTTTTGTTTTGTGTGTGCTGGAAATTGAACCCAGGGCCTTGCACTTGCTAGACAGATCCTCTATCATTTAGCTAAATTCCCAGCCCCTATTATTGATGTATTGATGTACTTTTTTTCTATGCACATTTGTATTATTATTAGTTTATAGTATACTTCATACAATATTACATCTTACCCTTTTGAACATCCCATTACAGGCATTTTTCCATGTTAAACATTTACCTTTACACTTGTAAATATACATTTCAAAAATTTAATTTGACTGTTCAGTGTATAGAAAAGGTAATTGAGAATTCATCAAGCACTTTATTATTTTTGCATACTTTTTTAAAGCTCTCTGATGATGGAGTAAATCAAGCAGCACCTACATTTGGATTTGGAAGTAGGCCAGCAGGAACATTTGGATCGCCAGGTAAGTGATGAAGTAACACTAGAATTCACTCCGTCAGAAAAGTAGAATTTTGTAGGTTTCAAATGATAAAGCCTGGATTATTCTAAATCAGCTTTGCCAGATAAAGGAAAACTTTAAAGAGAGAATTTGGTTTTTTCACATTCCAGATTTGTGATCTTAATCATATTTTGCTTTGTATCCACAGTCATGCACTCTTAAGCTGGCAGCTACAACCAGGCACCAAAAATTGGTGCATTCTGCTTCTTGTAATTAATTCATTTCTGTTAATAAATTATAAGAAGCAAGGATAACTAATAAAGGAAGATATTTTATTTGGGTCGTTTCTGTAAACAAGAGACTATAATTCTTTTTTTAAAATACTTTTATTAGTTATAGATGGACACAATACCTTTATTTATTTATTTTTTTAATGTGGTGCTGAGAATCAAGCCCAGTGCCTCGCACATGCTAGGCAAGTGCTTTACCACTGAGCCACAGGCCCAGCCCAGTAATTCTTGTACATTATTTTTTCATGTTTTATCTTTGCTATTTCTTTTTTTTTCTTTTCTTTCTTTCTTTCTTTTTTTTGGATTTGGGTATTGAACTCAGGGATACTCAACCACTGAGCCACATTCTTTTGTGTTTTATTTAGAGACAGGGTCTCACTGAGTTGCTTAGCGCCTCGCTGTTGCTGAGGCTGGCTTTGAACTCGCGATTCTCCTGCCTTGGCCTCCCAAAGTGTTGGGATTACAGGCGTGCACCACTGCACCCAGCGATAATTGTTTTTAAAGTCTTCTCTTCAGATTAGTTGTAGATGTATTTCAAAATATTACTGATTTTCAAGTCTGAATACTGACCTGACAAGCAAATATTTAAACTCCACTCTGAATGGTAGGGCGGGTATCAATGAAAGTTGTGTGGCTTATATTTCTGTGCCATTAAATATAGGTAACAATATCAATTGTGTGATTCTGCTATTTAAATTGTAACTGTTGGGGCTGGGGTTGTTCCTCAGTGGTTAGAGCACTTGCCTTGCATGTGTGAGACCCTGGGTTTGATTCTCAGCACCACATATAAATAAATGAATAAAATAAAGGTCCATCAACAACTAGAAAAAGATTTTTAAAATAAATAAATTGTAACTGTTGGCCTCTTTGGGCCTAAATAAAAGGGCTACTTTATTTTTTAGTGTGGGGGGGGCAGTTTGTAACTGCTATAGACAGAATACTTTATTCTTTTTTTTCCATATTTAATTTATTTATTTGTTCTATTTAGGTTTGCATGATAACAGTGCAATTTGATTCATTGTACATAGATAGAGGATAACATTTTCAGTTCTCTAGTTGTAAGTTGTATAGAATCACAACATATATGCAGTCATACATAAAGTTAGGCTATGATAACCATCATATTTCACCACCTTTACTGTCCCCATGCCCCCTCCCCCCTTACACCCCTGTGAACAGAATTCCACCATTGTTCCCATCTCCTTCCCCACATTATGGATCAGCATCCACTTATCAACGAGCACATTCGGCATTTGATTTTCTGAGATTGGCTTACTTCACTTAGCATGATATTCTCCAACTCCATCCATTTACCTGCAAATGCCATAATTTTATTCTCTCTTATTGAGTAATATTCCATTGTGTATATATACCACAGTTTTTTTATCCAGTCATCTATCGAAGGGCATCTAGGTTGGTTCCACAGTTTAGCTATTGTGAATTGAGCTGCTATAAACATTGAAGTGGCTGCAGCTCTGTAGTTTGCTGTTTTTAAGTCTTCTGGGTATAGACCAAGGAGTGGGATAGCAGGCTCAAATGGTGGTTCCAT
>CM053407.1:73132519-73148514 GCA_028644305.1 Xerus rutilus
ATAAAATAAAAACTGGAAGTGCTTTGAAATAAATAAATAAATTGCCCTTGCTGATTCTGCCACCTGCCGTCATGGAGCCTCAGAGATATCGGCTCATCAAGTGTGTGTGCAAGACAGGCCCCAGTGGGCATGTTCTTTGAAAGATACTACAGCTTAGGCTTTAGACGTACATTAGGAATGTTTCTCAAGAGTTTCACAGGAATATGTATCTATGGTAGCAGTACCTTTGAGAACTTTTTTGTCACCATATACTTGTCAAGTGATAATTCAGGTAAGACAGGGTGGCACGCCAAAAGTGGAAAGTCCACTGCCTGGTCCCTGAGATTTCTCTAGGGTAAAAGTAAGTCACAATAGCAGAAACATTAGGAAAATAGAGTTCAGTGGATTTATCCTAACCTCTCATTCTCACTTTTTTCTTTTTCTGTTTTATATAGGTTTTCCAGTGAATAACAGCAGCAGTGATAATGCTCAGAATTTTAGTTTTAAAACAACCCCTGGATTTGTCACTGCCTCTTCTGGAAGCCCTTCAGTGTTCGGGAGTCCTCTAGCATTTGGAGCTGTTCCCTCTGCCAGTTCTGCCACCTCCACTTCCACTCCAACTTTTGGATTTGGGAAACCTGAAATTACATCTGCTGCTTCATTTTCATTTAAAAGTCCTGCAGCTTCCAGTTTTGGATCACCTGGATTTTCAGGATTTCCAGCTTCCTTGACAGCGGGCCCTGTTGGAGCTCCAGTGGCCTCAGCCTTTGGAAACACCAATTCTGTGGCTGGTTTTGGTAGTCCCAGCTCACATTCTTACACTGCCTTTTCCAAGCCATCTAATGACATCTTTGGAGACAGCAACGCAACCACCTCTCTCCCATTCTCAAATGTCATCATCACCACAGATAATGTGTTATTCACACCCAAGGATCAACTAACAGTAGAAGAACTAGAACAATTTCAGTCAAAGAAATTTATTCTGGGAAAAATTCCATTAAAGCCACCACCTGTGGAGCTTCTAAATATTTAAAAGGGCAATTTTAAATACAGAAAAAAACGGCTTTTAAATGAGAGGTTTTTTGTTTCTGTTTTTGCAGTGCTGGATTTGAACCTGGGGCCTTGTGTGTACTAGGCAAGTGCTTTACCACTGAGCCATACCCTGAGCCTTATAATGGCTTTTGGACTTGTCTTGAGTGGTTCATACAAAAGGGCAGATATATATACACACACACACACATATAGGTACATATATACACATATTTTTGAAGAATGTAAGCTTTCAATAATAACTTTAGGGATTTTAAAGTTTAACATTTTTTCCTTAAGCCTAAGTAAAACAAACATATCCAAAAAGATAAACAAGAAGCAAGGAAATTACAGGGGGTGCAGGGGGGCATGATTATGAACTGAAAAAATTTTGTACTGAATAATTTTCTCATTCTATCCCACTCTACTCTCTTACCCTTTAAAGTTTGTGTGTGCACACGCACGCACGTGCACGCATGCACTTGGGGATCAAACCCAGGGCCTGTTTGTGCTAGGCTGGACCCCTTATCTGTGCATCCAATTCCTTTCCACTCACCCTCAATGGGATAAGAGAAAGAGTCCAGAAACAAGACTAGGGTGTTCCAGCTGGCTTGACGTAGCTGCTTTTTTTTACTCCAACCCCCTTTCTTTCAACTCTGCATTTCCACTTTTATCTCCTTTAACAAAGGGATAATTGAAAGTCTTCAGAAAGTGAGGGAATCTTTTTAAGAAGGATGCTTTAAAGTATGAGAAAAAATAATGACTTTCTTTCTCTTCAAATATTAAATTATTACAGAAGACACTCAAAAGATCCAAAACATTTGATACTCATGAAGAGCAAATTAAAATAATGAAATGCCATATCATGCTCATCCACCTGGTAAAAATGAAAATCTGACAACAAATATTGGCAAAGGTGTGATATTGTAGAAACTCGTATGCTAGTGATGGAAGTGTAGATGGTTGCAGGTACTTAAAAGAGCAGTCTGGCAGCATCTAACAACATTGAAGGTGCACATCCTCTGCAACCTAGCAGTTCCACTCCTATGCAAGACCTTGCTCGTCAAAGTGAGGTCCTAGGACTAGCAGCATCAACACCACCTGGGAAATTAATACATATGCAAAAAGCCAGGTCTCACCCCAAACTTGAATCAGAAACTGCACTTTAGAAAGACTCATCAAGCCGGGCGCGGTGGCTCACACTTGTAATCCCAGCACTTAGGGAGGCCGAGACAGGAGAATCACGAGTTCAAAGCCAGCCTCAGCAATTGCGAGGCACTAAGCAACTCAGTGAGACCCTGTCTCTACATAAAACACAAAATAGGGCTGGGGATGTGGCTCAATGGTCGAGTGCCCCTGAGTTCAATCCCTAGTACCAAAAAAAAGAAAAAAAAAAAAAAAGACTCATCAAGTGATTTGTATGCACATGGATGTATGAGGAACATTGCATATATGAACAAGGACATGTATAAGAATGTGCATAATATTGTTTATAGTAGCAAAATGAAAACAACCATAAGTCCCTTCATAAAATGGCAGATAAACTGTTACAATGGGATGCATCTGTACAACTCATGACAAGTGTAAACAACCAAAATGAGGCAGATGCAGAATTACATGTATGATATACTATTTAAAATGCAAGTTATATTGGTTATGGATATAATATAGGAATAGCAGCATGGGAATAATAGGCTCCAAATTCAAAATAGTATTTACCTAGGTTAGGGTGAAAAAAATGAATGGGGTCCAAGAGGTATAGACAGGAGGCTTTATGTGTGATATTTTTAAAATGTGATTTGTTTTAAATCAAAGCTTTATATGACTATGGTAAAATTTAACAGTGGATGATAAGTACATAGTTATAATTATGTTATTTTCTGTACTTTTCCATATGCCTGAAATAGGTCTACAAATGTTAAAGATTTTAGAAAACACAAAAAGAACGCCTTTTTTCACCCTAAATTGTGTATTAAGTAGCTTTCTGATTCCTAAAGTGATCACTGTGCGTTGGCTGGTTTGTCAAATTGTGTTGAAGTCTATTGGGTTAAACATGCCACCTTGATGAAGCTTGTTCAAATACTGAAGCCTAGAAGCAAAACTGCTATGGAGAGCGTTTGACTATAGCCAATGAAATTTTAGGATACATTCAAGTATTTGTAAACAAAAATGAAAATTATATTTGATGAACTGTGTAAGGGTTTGATTTTGTTTCTCCCCATTACACCAAACAAGGAACATAATCTAGAATCAGTATGTTAAGTAGTGACCTTTTTTTTTTTTTGGTACTGGGGATTGAACTCAGGGGTACTTGACCACTGAGCCACATCCCCAGCCCTATTTTGTGTTTTATGTAGAGACAGGGTCTCACTGAGTTGCTTAGCACCTCGCAGTTGCTGAGAGTGACCTTGAGGCTGTTATTAGCCACATGTCCTCAAGCAACTGGAAGTCTAGCCTTGTTTCCTTGGTCATTGATCATGTAAACATCATTCATTTCCCACGGCATTGAAGGAGAGGACTAGGGTAATTTTTCCAGTGATGTTTTGACAATTTGAGCTTTTTCCATTTGGAAATCTATTTGAAACCATTTGTGACTCCTTATGACTCACATCTCCCCTCCACCAAAAAAAAAAAAATCCTTCCTTGATTTATCTAATATCTCAGAATCTGCTCAACTGAAACATTTTACATAATTGGGTAGATTGAACATATGTCTTATATAAGAGGTGGCTTTATTTATTATTGCTACTGGAGATTTAACCCAGGGGTGCTTTACCACAGAGTCATATCCCAACTTTTTTTTTTTTTTTTTTTTTTTTTTTTGAGACAGGGTCCCATTAAGTTGCTTAGGGCCTCACTAAATTGCTGAGGCTGGCCTCAAACTTGATATTCTCTTACTCCCTCTCCTGAGTCACTGTGATTACAAGCATGTGCTTGACTTACTGGATTTTTACTCATTATTCTTGAGGACCCATCAAATGCAAGCACTATGCTAAGGATTCAGTCCTACTAAGCACCTTTGAGAAGTCTCAAAAGGGTCAAGTTTCTCAAGGAGCTCATCACCAAACATGAAGATGAACAAGAAAAAATGTGTACAGGTTCAAGCAATAACATGTACAAAGGCATCAAAAGTACCAAGATGTGGTGTTAATGGAGTCATGAGGAGCCATCAGCCTGTAGTAACTTCCCAGAGGAAATGAATTTTAGTAGCTTTGGTAGAGAAGTGAAAGCATATTGGGAAAGAGAGATAGTCAGAAGGAAACTTCTATTCATTTTTGTGGTGCTGGAAATGGAAGTCAGGACTTGGTGCATGCTAAGCAAGCACTCTACCACTGAGCTATATCCCCAGCCAGGAAGCGAGCTAAATAGAGGTAAGATGAGCCAGTGAAGAGTTTGAAAAGCTCTTAATTTCTTTAAGTAATTTTTATTAGCTGGGTGAAATTGGGCAAGTTAATATCCACTACCCAGTCATTGTGTGAAGATTAAATGAAAAAAATGAATGGAAAATGTTCAGTAGAGAGATGCTCCATAATTCTATCATTGATCAGAATAATATTTTGTAGAGAATTCAAATCATAGAAATGCATAAAATGAAAATTACAGTCTACCTTCTCAATTTACATTGTCTCTAACCTTTTGGTGTACATTTTCCAATGTTTATATGCAATAATTATGAACATATTATTTTGCATCTTGCCACTTGACAATATCTTGAAGACCTTTCCCAGTCAGCACACATAGATTTACCTCACAGTATTCCATTCTATGTCCATTAGTTAATTTAGTCCTATCCCTAGGTATGGGCCAACAATGCTTCAATAGGACATTCTAGAACACATATCTTTTTACTATTGTGTTTTATAAGTGAAAATGCTGAGTTGAAAGGTATGAATGTTTTAAGTTTTAGTATATTTTGTGAAATTGCTTCCATCCTCCCTACAGTGTAGGTCCTCAAAGGAGAGCAGATAGCAATGGATTTATTGTGGTTGAATATTTATAGCAGTAAGATCTATAGAGATTGATCAGCAATGTTTCCATAAGTCTCTTTCAGGGGGTCCCCTGGACTAGCACTGCATGGACATGGCTTTGGATTGTGTGCACTTTTTTCATCAAAACCAGAGAGAGCTAGATAGGCAGGACTTCCTTTGTTCAGAAAACATCACGGGGCCAGTTTTTGTAATGTTTAGTGGTATGGAACATACAAGTCTAGTTACCACGGAGATGAATCTCAACAAAAACAAAGGGGAGAAAACTTTATTGGCAGGATACGCAACAGTGAATAGAGGTGACTCTAAAAGACAACACAGTTGTCTAAGTAAAAGCAGGTTCTAACAAGCCAAACCTGAGAACAAAATGGATAAAAGCTGTAACAGGGAAAAGCAAACAATGGAAACTATCCTCAAATGATTTAGCCACTGGCTGGCCTTCTACTTTTCATCTATTTTAGACTCCGTGGTCCCTCACAACTACACTTTTGAAATCTTAATTGTGAGTCCTCTTTCCCCTCTTCTTCCAAGCACTTGCCTGGCCAACTGAAGCCCGGGGGGCGGGGCTGTCTCCTAGCCCAGCACACTTGTGGAATAGAGTGCTGTGGAGGAAGCTGAGGTCAGAACCTACAGTCTCAGGAGTCCAGCACACCATGAGCTCTTCCCATGGGCTCAGCATCTACCCCACCATAGCTATTTTAAGTTCAGATAATGATGATTGAAAGGAGGCCAATTAAAACCATTGAGCAAGGCTTTATTGATATATGCTCCTGGGCAAGACTCCCTGGTCCAGTAGAGCAGGTCTGGGAGAATCGCGTGCAGGCTCAGCTGGTTTGAAAGTTTTATGGGCTTGGGGTAGGAAAGGGAGGGCTTGGGACAGGAAAAGCAGGAATGGGGGACTTGGGACAGGAAAGGGAGGTTTTTGGATGTCCCATGTCCTCCTGGGGTTGGTCAGGGGGGATTGGCTGATTGGTGGTGGTTAGTCACTGCTTGTCTCCTGGTGTCTGATTGATTGTTCTCTCACATATGCGGGCTGCCTGGTATTTTGTTTTCCTTAGCCACCTTAAACCAACCTAACACCTATCCCATACCTTTCCACTGTCTTCTCTCTGTGCAATGGCCCCACCTCCTTTTTCATAGAGAAAATAGAGGCCACCAGAGGGGACATTGGCCACTATCATCTGCAATCCAAGCCAGCCCTCCATATTTGCTAGATGACACCAATAGTTGTTCCCTCTCTTCCTGCATCCTCTGGTCTCCATGAAGTCTCCCAAAAATGTTCACATAGGCTATAGTATCTCCCTGCTGGGAAGAAACAAATGCTCTTGAACTCATTTTCCAAAGCCACCACCCTTGCTCTCTGCTTCCTTTAGTGGCCACACTACATGCTGGTTTTGCTTGTCACTCTCCTTCCTCACCTAGTCATACCTCTGTCTTCATTCCAATTTGTCTCCCACCCCTCATCCCATGGAAATCATTCTTGCTAAGGTCTTACTGCCATCAAGCCCTCTCTTCAGAATTCCTTTTCAAGCTGACAATATCCCTATGGCAGCTCCAGACACTTCATCTTCTCAAAGTCAACTTATTTCTCTGGATTTCCAGTGAAATTCCTACTGCCTCTTACTGGCTCCATTAGGACTATAGGTCCATCCTGGATCAGTCATGTATCTGGGGGAATATGATGCTGCAGTTGGCTTGGGCTGCAGAGCCCTGATTGAAGGGCTGAGAGTGGAAGAAGTGTGAGTCTAGAGAGAAATCCAGTTTCTATTTTAAAAAAAAAAAAAAAAAGAGCCAGGCACAGTGGCGCATGCCTGTAATCCCAGCATTTTGGGAGGCTGAGACGGGAGGATCACGAGTTCAAAGCCAGCCTCAACAACAGCGAGGCACTAAGCAACTCAGTGAGACCCTGTCTCTACATAAAACACAAAATAGGGCTGGGGATGTGGCTCAGTGGTCAAGTGCCCCTGAGTTCAATCTCCAGTACCCAAAAAAAAAAAAAAAAAGAGGAGGGAATAAAGGATAAGCCAATAGAAGAATAACAGGTATCTTACCATCATTTACATGCCAGCCTATACCTCTTGTTCTTCATGTATCTCAGGCTCTTAACAGTCTTCTACACAGCTATGTTTGTCAATTTTTCATTGCTATAACCAAAATCTCTGACAAGAACAACTTAGAGGAGGAAAGGTTTATCTTGTCTCATGATTTCAAAAATTTCAATGTATAGTCGGTCAGCTCCATTGCTCTGGCCCTGAAGTGAGGCAGAATATCAAAGTGGCAGGGAGTGATGGAGGAAAGCTTCTCAGCTCATGACAGCCAGCAAACACAGAGAGAGGGAGAAGAAAAGGCCAAGGACAAGATATAGTCCCCAAAGGCATGACTCCAATGACCTACTTCGTCCAACCATGCCCCACCTGCCTATAGTTTCTAACACCTCCCAGTAGTTCATTCAAATTGTTAATTCATCAAATGTATTAATCCACTGACGAGGTTAAGGCCCTCATGATCCAATCATTTCCTGAAAGACTCAAGCTAAATAAATTCCATGACAGGCTTCAGACCCTCCAGAAAGACTAGTAGGCCTGAGTTTAGGTCCCAGGAAAAGCCACACATTGCTCAAGGTTAAAGCCACTCGGACCACACTCAGAGCAGCCAATCAAAAGAGGTTAAAAATTATACACCTGGCATTCCTGAGGTCTGAGTCAGGATCTAGGAGACTATAGATACTTTGTACAAACTAGCCAATCACTCACCACTTGCCCAAACCCCACGTGGACCCTTTAAACTCACCTGTAGTTGGTCATTTTCAAAAGATACTCAAAGATCATGATTGGGTCCCGCCAAATGTAATGAACACCCCCCAGATTCTGATTGGTTAATATTGTCACCATAGGTGCTATACAGTTGTAATTGGTGCTTATGTAATGATGCTGTGCATACATCATGTCCACTGTGACCACCCCGTCCCTTTCCTCCATAAAAACGCTGCTCAGCTATTGTTCTGGGCTCTCTGCACGGACCCACTGCCTTGGTGAAGTCTGAGAGACCGAGCTTAAGCCCGAATAAAGGCTCTTTGCTTTTACATACTTGCCTCAGTCTCCCTGGTAGTCTTTGGGGACTCCATGATCTGGGCATAACATTTCCCAAAAGCCACACCTCTAGACACTGTTGCACTGGGGACCAAGCCTTCAACACATGAGCTTTTCAGGGACATTCCAGGTCCAAACCATAAAAGTGTAATGCCCAGACTCACGAGAGCACCAGAGACCACCAGGAGTCCGATTCTGATGTAATCACAAAAGGGTCTTTAATTCAAGCTCTAGCAGGGTCCGCACACCTTCGCCAATGCAGCAGGTAGGGAGGTGTGGCCCTGAGTCTAAGGAGCAGGGATTTTTATGGATTACAATCACAAGCAGGGGAGTACATGCCTTGGCATTACATGATTGGGTAAGGGAAAGCGGGCGCAGGGGAACAGTGGTCTTGTCGCTACAGGATTGGGTAAGGGTGAGTGTGGTCAGTATGAGGTCAGTTGGCCTTTAGGCTGATAGGTTTGGCTATGGTGGGCCCAATGCTTAATTTCCTGATTGGTTGGCCCAGGTTGCAAAACAACTCACTGGCGCCAGAGCAGTGTGCCATTAAGTGTGTCACAATTTTTCAGGATCTGGGCGGGGGCTGCTGGGTTGAGGACAAAGGCTCAGAGTCACAAAATGGCGTCAGTCTTGTCCTCTCAAAAGCAGCGGAGTGCACTCTATATTAGGACTCTATGTTGCAAGTGAAGGAATCCAACTCAACTGGCTTCATCATAGAAAAGATGGGAGTGGGTGATACTTATTGTTCTACTAGTCTATGGGTCACATAATTAAAATTCAGGGTTGATATAAACTTGGGCAAAACTGGATACAGCATGTTTTGTTTTGGATATGGTTTGAGTGTGTCCCCCAAAGATTCATGTGCTGGCAGCTTGTTCCCCAGTGTGCCTCTGTTAAGATGGTGGGACCTTTAAAATTTGGGCTCCTAGTGCAAGGTAATTAGGTCATGCGGCATATCCTAAGAAAGAATTAATGTAAGTCTCAGGAGACCCTTGTTAGTTCCTTTGAGAGCTGGCTGTTATAAAGAGTAAGTCTGGCCCCTGAATCTCTCTGACTTCCTGTCTCACCATGTGATCTTCCCTTTCTTCAGGTGCCATTTCCCTTTCTGCTTTACCATATTCTCCACAACCAGATGAGCCGTCACCAGAGGCTAAACAGATGTGGCCACTTGATTTTGAACTTTCAACCTCTAAAACTTAAGCATCTTTATGCAGTACCCAGCTTCAAATATTTTCTTATAGCAACAGACAACAGACTAATACATACAATACACTCTATGCTCCCTCTCTCCCTCTCTCTCCCTCCCCCTCCCCTCATTTCTCTCTCCCCCTCTCTTTTTTCTCTCATCACTGAGTTATATTTCTTCTTCAGCGGCTAATGGTGGCAAATATGAGTTCATGCCTTTGTTTTTTCCATGTCTCATTTTTACAGAGAGCAATTCCAGAGAAAACAGAACAAATCCAAAAAAGTCCCAAAGATGCTGCCACCTGGACTAGCTTGGGTCATGTATCCTCCCCAGAACTGTGGCCAAAGTGAGTCTGATTGGCAAATCCAGGTGATCAGCCTAACTCTTATCGTGGGAAAAGTGGGGAGTCGACCTCACCACATTTAGTCCCAGAATGGAAAAGGTGAGACCTGACAAAAATAACAGTTATTACTGAGAACTCTCTAGTGGACAGCTGCCATTCTTTTTATCCACCCAGTACTTTTTTTTTCAAATTTCTGTTTTTAATGTTTGTTATTATTTATTTAAACTTTGGGTTTTTATTTCCCAGAAGAAAAGAGTGGAAGAAAGGGAGGTTTGAGGGGCTGGGGTTGTGGCCCAGTGGTAGCGTGCTCGCCTAGCATGCGTGAGGCACTGGGTTCGATCCTCAGCACCACATAAAAATAAAATAAAGATATTCTGTCCACCTACAACTAAAAAAAAAAAAAAGGGAGGTTTGATCTCATGGGAAGAGTCTCTGGGACTCACTCCTGCTGTTCCATCTTTTCCTTGAAGATCTTTTAGAGATCTTTCCACTGCTGGACAGACGGAGGTGTCCTACTGCAGGTTTGACAGCTATCCAGGAGAAAAATGTTCCAATTCTCCAACCCTGTCACATATCATGTAGTGCCACCCTCGTTTGAAGAAGGAAGGAGAGCTAAATGTCCTGTAATTTCAGGCTGAAACAAGAGGATGGCAAGTTCGATACCAGCATCTGCAATTGCATGACACTCTCTTAACAGCTTCACATCCCCTTGAACTCTCCTCAAAGTTCTTTTCGACTTTCCCTTACGGTACTTGTCGGCTATCGGTCGCATGCTGGTATTTAGCCTTCGATGGAGTTTACCACCCACTTTGGGCTGCATTCCCAAGGAACCAGACTTCAGGAAGACCCAGGCCCAGCATGCTGGGGGCCACCACTGGCTCACACTGTCCACAGACTGGGCCTTGATCATCCATCCCATTTGAGTATCTATCTCATATGCAAACCAGATTTCTTTCCCCAGCCTCCCTTGCAGGTAGAGATCAGGAATGGGACCCACATACAATGGTGAAAGGCTGAATTGGACGCTTGTGAAGCAACAGTGGAGGCAGGCTGCGGAGTTCATTCCAACAAGGGTGAAAGAGCAAGGCTGGAGCGCGGGCCGATTCAGGTTTGAAGGTTGGCAAGAATGGACACTCGTACTTGGCTTCAGTTACTTTGCACTTCATTTTACTTCCAAATCAGAAAACAAGCAGAAAAGAGAACACGAGTGACTGAACGGGGCTCCCCGTTCTTCATGGGTTCCTTATGGAGTTGCACCCAAAGTTTGGAAGCCCAGGAGCCCTAGGAAAGAAATATTTCAGGTTAGAGATGCTCAGAACTTGAGGATTACTGCTCTTGATATTATTTTGGTGGAGGGAAGGAGGGGAGAGAACTGCACGAGCACTTAAATATCTCCTCAAGGCTACCTTGCTGTGCAGTCCGGGGGCTACAGTCACACTGGGGTATGCTGCATGCTAAGTGGCAGCCCAATGCTGCCTTACACTGTGCAGGGAAATTCTTGTTGCATCCTATTTTGGGGTGTCTGTGTTATTCTTCCTACAAAGTCATTGACTAACTCCAGGTTGTAGCACAGCAGGCCCAGCCATGCCCACCCCAGTGGCCAGCTGTGGCTACCTCCTGAAGAGCACAGGTGCCAGCTATTTATCTAGTGTCCAAAGTTGTCAGTGTGGCATGCTGGGTGAGAACCCACCATCCTCTAACATGTTCCTTTTGACTTCACTAGCAAGAGGTGGATTCAGCTGTTAGCCCCCAAGAACTGTGCCTGAGAGGCCCTTGGGTGCTAACAGCTGAAATACTCCTGGCTGTCTACTTTTCACATGAGAATTGGAAGGCTGGCAAGAAGGCGAGGTGAGCCTGTTTTATCCTTACTGGAGTTCAGATAAACTTGATTTGGCCACCATTGCCACACATGTGCTCCATACCTCTTCTAAATGCTCAATAACACTTTTAGGGGAAGGGTCATATTGTATAGGGAATGGAAGTCAGCAAATCACTCCATTCTTCGCTACAGGAAGAGACAGGGCTACTCTTCCATCCTTTGCTTCTTAGGCAGATTCCTGGGCAGAATTTGTGAGGCTCTGAGATAACTGGAGTCTTAGTTCAAAGGCTTCTCAATTATTTTCACCTGTTCAAAATAAATGGCAACTCAATTCCATTAGGTTCCTTTTTTTTGGGTACCAGGGATTGAACTCAGGGGTACTTGACCACTGAGCCACATCCCCAGCCTTATTTTGTGTTTTATGTAGAGACAGGGTCTCACTGAGTTGCTTAGCGCCTCACCGTTGCTGAGGCTGGCTTTGAACTCACGATTCTCCTGTCTCAGCCTCCCAAAATGCTAGGATTATAGGCATGCACCACCACACCCAGCTTCCATTGGGTTCTTTAGAAATAATAGTTTCTTTCCCTAACCTTATCTACATTTTCCATGTACAGTGCTTAAATTAATTTTCTCCCATGTATTCTGTTCTTTAAATTATGCTAAAATATAATTTACATACAGTGAGTCACAGTATGTGCAAAATGACATCTTGATATACAAACTTGAGATACAGAATATTTCCATCCCCCAACATGTCCTCAGGACCTCTGTGGCCAACGATCTCTTCCTCTAGTCCTAAACAACCACCGATCTGCTTTCTGTCACTAGAGATTATATTACATGTTCTAGAACTTTTATATAGGACAAATCATGCTGTTTTTTTAATGTCACTTAGATTGTTGATAGACCTTTATTCTATTTATTTATTTTTATGTGATGCTAAGAATTGAACCCAGTGCCTCACATATGCTAGGCAAGTGCTCTACCACTAAGCTACAACCCCAGCCCATACAGTGTGTTTTTTGCCTGGCTTCTTTCACTGGGAATAGTTGTTCTGAAAATCATCCATGTCCTTATGGCTGTTTTATGAGTTAACTTTTTATCCATTCATCTGTGGATGGATATTGGGTTATTTCCAAGTTTTGACATTATTAATAAGGCTGCTACAGACATTTGTGTACAAATATTTATATAGATAATTTCTGTTTTACAAGCTTGCACCTTAGTGAAAAAGAAATCAGCCCTTTACAAAAATTCCTGCTCTCCTTAAACTCCTTGGGTGTCCCCTTGGACCCTTCTTCTCTTGTCCTTACTCTGACCACCCTCCAAATGCTCCTAAGCATGGAAGCCATGGCTAGGGTCTTGCTGGCTTTTCATAATAGGATGTGACTTTGGAAAATGCCACCACAATGCTGACTAATACTGTGCCAGTCCTAGGGCATGGCTGTGGCTGTGGCCACAGGGCAAATTTAGTCCTGTTTGCTCTGGAACTCCAACAGGAGAATCTGGGAGAGAACAGCACTTTTTAAAGTCTTCTTGTCCCGTTTCTCTTATTTTCAGTATTTCTAACACCCTAAAGCTGTCCATACCTCCCTGCAATTTCCCACCAAACATACCTTTCCTAACCCACCCCTTAATGCCTACCCCGTACCCTGACTTGGGCCTGATCTTCCTCTCCTCTTTTTTTTTTTTTTTTTCAACCCAGGGAACTTTACCACTGAGCTATATCCCATCCATTTTTTAAAATTTTTATTTTGACACAGAGTCTTGCTAAGTTGCTCAGGCTGGCTTTGAACTCAAATTCTCCTACGTCAGCCTCCCCAGTGACTGCGATTACAGGCGTGCACCACCACATCAGTCTCTTTCCTCTTTCATTAGCAGTTCTCTGTCTCCAGGGTATACCTTCTGGCTTTTCTCATTTCACCTCTCCTCCACCATTAAATTATAAGACCAACCAACCCAACAGGCAGACTTGAACCTTCTGCACCAGTTAGGTTTGGCTGCATATATATGAAACCCAAAATAAACAGAAATTCAAGGAACAAAGCTCCTTTCCCTCTCCTATTCACAAAGTCCCACAGATGAGTGGTCCAGAAAAAGAAATGATAGCCATCAGAGAGATCCAGGCTCCCTCTACCTTCTGATCAGCCATCTTTGCACATGACATCCATCCTTAAGGACACCTTAGGATCCAAGATGGCTGCTGAAGCACCAGACTCTTTTTAACACTCACCTTCCAGCCAGAAGGACAAAGAGCACGATGGTAAAAGGGTACACTTCTCAGCCCATTCAGCTCCTTGAAACAGCCTTGCTAAAAGCCACTTCTTACATCTTGCCTGGTGGAACTGACAGCACTATATCAAGCTGCAAAGGAGGTTGGGTAGCAAATGAGAAAGGCAGCCCCTAAGTTGTGGGCTTGGCTGCCCCCAAAGAAACCTATGATTCTGTTAGGAAGAGAGGGATGAACAACAGCAACTCAGCTGCAACCACCCCAGAAGATAAGGGTTTGATAAGGCATGGCCTGCCAAGGCAGAGCTAGGTGACCAAAGAGAATTCTCTTTAGAGCAGGAAGAAGAGAGGCATTCCAGTCTTCTGATGGAACATTGTGTCTTTCATGCTCAGGACAATTTACATGTTTACTTGTGTAATCATTTCCTTAATGTCTATCTCATCCCCTCCTCCCAATGCTCAGCAATCAGCACCCCACACCCCACTGCATCCCCGTGAGTTGCCAGTAAATCTGACCACAGCCTGGCATAAAGCCCAACCCAGAAAGGACAATTAATTAATAATTTGTTGAATGAGAGGAGATTCCTCATTGAACAAAGCAAGCCTTTCTTTGTTGTTAGGGATAAAAATCAGTCAAGTAGATTTAGTGAGGTCCAGGCTATAAAACTGTCAGCTCTGGACAACTATGAGTGAATCTGAAAGATGGGAGAAGAAACATATCTGTATTTTATTAAACTAAATAACACTGCTAATTGTCAAATCCATGACCAACCATTTGTTCACTAGAATTCTAAACTCATGCTAATTCACTGCTATTTGGGCAAAATGTGATTTCTTTTTTGAATTGCTATTGTCAAGGTATAATTTGCATGCAATAAAATACACCTGTTTTCAGTGGAATTCAATGATTTTTTTTTTTTTTTTTGGCACCAGGGATTGAACTGAAGGGTGTTTAACCACTGAGCCACATTCTCAGCCCTTTTTCATATTTGTATTTAGAAAAAGGGTTTCCTTGAGTTGCTTAAGGCCTAGCCAAGTTACTAAGGCTGGTTTCGAACCCATGATCCTTCTGCCTCAGCCTCCCAGACCACCGGGACTACAGGTGTGCATTACCATATCCGGTGGGATTCAATAATTTTTGATAACTACATATACCTGTGTAAACACCACAATATTCAAGACATAGAACTTTTTCATCACTCCAGAAAGTTCTCTCTTGTCTCTTTGCAAATAATCCCCCATTTCTGGTCAAAGCTGATCTGCTTTCTGCCACTATAAATTAACGTTGCTTGTTTATAAATTCACATTTCCTATCTGGTTTATATCGGTTACCATAATATTTTTGAGACTTATGTGTGTTATTATGTTATTACATATAACAATGGTTTCTTCATTTTTATTCACAAGTAGCATTCTTATGTTCAAATATCACAGTTTGTTCATCCATGAACTTGTTGACATACTTTTCTACTTTTTAACTCTTGACCATCAAAAAAACTTCCGTAAACATTTGTGTACAAGTTTAATGTGGACATTTCTCTCCAGTAAACCTTAAAAGTGGAATGGCTAAGTCACATGGTCAGTGTATGCTTAACAGTTTTGCTTTTGGGGGGAAATATTTTTATTAGCACATATTAATTATACATATTAATGGGATTCAAGGGTGTACTTGATCAAATCCAAACATCCTTTTTTCCCTCTCCCCACCTCATGCTTGATATCTAATTGCCATATTAAGCAAAAAACAAAAACAAGACACAGTTAAACGTGAATCTCAAATAGGCAATGAATGATTTTTACTCTAAGTCCCATGAAATATTTGGGACACGGTTGTACTAGAGAAGGTATTCATCACTTATCTGAAATTCACATTTAATTAACTGTCCTGTATTTTTTCAGGTAATCCTGTTTTAATAATTCCAACAAAATCACCAAGTTTGAATCTCTCTGGCTTTTATCATATTTATTTAATAATATAGGTTTTTGATAACTTTGAACAATACAAATATATAATTAAAAAGCAAATATTCTTGTGGTGATAGTTGCACTACTCTAGCATGCTAAAAACCATTCTACAGGACACTTCAAGAGGGTGAATTGCTTGGTATATGAAGTATATCTCAATATAGCTGTTTTAAAAAAATGTGATCACACTGCTCCAAAGCATGGGCTTCCTGGCTCTTACCACATCTGAGTCATCCACCTCAAGACCACCTTGAGCACAGGAAACAAAAGAAATTAGTGTCCTTTTTCAGAGAAGGCTAAGAAATGACTTCACCTATGAACCAAGACCATCTGCAAGAAGCGAGAACCACAAAACATGTCCCTGCTTTCA
>CM053407.1:73149014-73214392 GCA_028644305.1 Xerus rutilus
AAAAAAATGTGATCACACTGCTCCAAAGCATGGGCTTCCTGGCTCTTACCACATCTGAGTCATCCACCTCAAGACCACCTTGAGCACAGGAAACAAAAGAAATTAGTGTCCTTTTTCAGAGAAGGCTAAGAAATGACTTCACCTATGAACCAAGACCATCTGCAAGAAGCGAGAACCACAAAACATGTCCCTGCTTTCAAAGAATGTGCTATTTAGTTGAGAGTGCAGAGGGAAATCACAGAGCATGTTATTAAGGATCAAAAGGAATGTCCCAGACAATAAGCTCTTGAACTGTTTGAAGCTGACAGATCACTGGAGCCTGGCGTGCAGCAGAGAAGGCTTTGTGAGCTTTGAGCCAGGTGCTCAGTAAGAAGGATTTTACTAAAAGAGGAATGGAGAGGGTTTTCTTTGCAGTCAAAGAGGCTGGTGTGAGCCAAGATGTGAGAGCAGGAAGGCACAGGGCATGTTTGGAGGCAGGGTGGTGGCAGCCAGCTTGTAGTGAGTCGCCTGCGCACACAGGGAGCTGAGGCAGTGAGATGGGTGTTAGCCATGCCCCACGTGAGACTGTGTTCTCAATTACATTAGCTATGGGGACCCAGGGCAAGGTCTCGAGAGAGGAGTGCTTTCTTAAAGCTTGGTGGAAGTGCGCAAGGTGGATTGGAGGAGAGAGGCGAAGATGTCACGATGCAATGGTACCACAAAATGAGTAGAGTAAGGACCCAGACTCCTGTGCAGCCACAGGACAAGCAGGAAGAGAAAATGGCAGGGTTCAAATGGATGAAGACTTGAAGGAGTGACACTGCCATGGAGCTGAGGCAGAGCGAGGAGTCTGAAGGGACTTTAGCCTCCCACCAAAAATGAATGGATATGCTTATCATTCCACAATATATAAATCTATCAGAACATTACCTTGTACCCATAAAAATGTACAATGACATGTCAAGCAAAAATAACACTAAAAAGAAGTGATTGTGTTCCCTCGTGCCCTCTCTTCCTTCCCAGAGGTCATCACTGTTTGGCTTGAAGGGTCCCCTTCTCCTCTCAGCATGCACAGATCACACTGTCCCATCTATAGTTACCAGCACTCGCCCACTCCGAGTCCTCTTGGGTCACACAGGTGAGAATCCAGAGCTACGTTCCCCCGAATTCCCTTCTCCATAGGTTCCAGGCTCAAGTTTGCCCATGAGAGATATTTGCTCATATCCACAAGAAGGAAGAGAAGGAAAAGGAGAGGCCATTTTCCTTGGGAAGCAGTTGTCCCAGACAGGAAAGAGATGTGAGGTTCAAAGCAACTTTGAGGAAACTTCTCAGTTTGGTCCTTCAGACTGAGGCCATCAGCTTCCCTGACCTTCCCTTGCCCGGCCTTTTTCATACCTTCCCTCGGTGAAACCCTCATTCCTGGAATGTGTGGACGTTCTTGTGGTGTCCTGACCAAATCCCACACAAAGATATACCTCCATCTTTTTTTTGAAATATCTTTTTAGATGTTAATGGACCTTTATTTTATTCATTGATTTATATGTGGTGCTGAGAATCAAACCCAGTGTCTCACACATGCCAAGCAAGTGCTCTACCACTGAGTCACAAGCCCAGCCCATATCTCCATCTTTTTGAACAGCTGCATAGTATCCCACTGTATGACCATGTCATAATTTATTTAACCTCTCCTTTATTGATAGACCTTGGGTTTTTTCTAGTTTACTAACACAAATAATGTCAGGATGTCCTTTTTTAGACCACACACACATTTACACACTCACAGTTATTTCTTCACCAATCTCCTTAAGCACATGACCGTTGAGTTGTGCTTTTTGTGTTTTTAAGGAACTTTCCATCACGTCAACATGTCACATTGTTAGGTTCCTATGACCACTCTGAGGAAGCGGGGTGAGGGGTGGGGGAGGGGGGCGCTGGAGGCTCTAATGTTTAGATTTTTTTCTCCACTGTCTTCAGTTCACCAAATATAATCCAGTTGTTAACAGAGGGGCTCCTTGAAGCATCTTCTAAATTGGGGGAGAAATTTTTCAAACCTGTATGGAAGTTTCAATTGCTTTCTAATCCCTTTTGGTTACCTGGGTTGGCATGAGGGGTCCCTCTCTCCTAGTTAATTCTACTTCTTAGCCTTTATGTTAATCATTTTTGTGTTGCTATGACAAAATATCTGGAAAAAAAAAACTTAGAGGAAGAAAGATGTATTTGGGCTCATGGTTTCAGAAGTGTCAGTCCGTGGTCAACTGGCTCCATTGCTGCAGGCCCTTGATGAGGCAGAACATCATGGCAAAGAGGGCATTGTGTAGGGAAGGGGGGGGCACGAGACAGGGACAAGACATACGCTTCCAGGGCACCACTTAATTTTCCACTACCTCCCAGTAATCCATTGATGAGGTTAGAGCCCTCATGATCCAGTCACCTCCCAACAGCCCCAGCTCTAAACAATGGTACACTGAGGACCAAGCCTTCAACACATAAGGAATACTTAATAACCAAACCCCACCATAACAATCTCTGTTCCACCACAACAATTCACAAAAATTGGGGGGAAAATCTTGAAATTTCCAATTTCCTTTCTTCTTTCACCATCGTCTAAGGGCTACTACAACACAAGCTAAGAGAAATCTACTGCTACAACCCTCCAACCTCCATCACCACGGGGCTGAGATCCAGCCCCCAGACCCAGGCTTGGCTTCTCAGCCTCTGTGTTAGCTCCATGGCTTTGTGGTAAATAGTCTTACCTGTCCTATAATGCCCTTACCCTGCATTGTGATGTATAGCCATCACCCTGAACCCATGAAGTTTAACTTCTAGCTGGATTAATGCAGCATCTCTCAGAAATAGGTCGAGTGTCCTTTCTGTTTCTGACACCTGAGTAAGTCGTTGTCATCGTCATCGTCGTCGTCGTCGTCATCATCATCATCATCATCTTCATTATCATCTTGCAAACCTCTCTGGGCTAGCTTCGTTTTTCGAAGCCTTAGAGTTGAGCTGTGAGATCATCCAGGTCCCCAGTTAATGCCCAACTGTACTTTTCATCCTTTTTGTTATTAATAAAATGGATCCATCCATCCTTCTTTCCTTCTTTCCTTCTTTCCTTCCTTCCTTCCTTCCTTCCTTCTTTTCCTCCCTCCCTCCTTCCTTCCTTTCACTCCTCTCTCTCTCTCAGTACTGGGGACCAAATCTAGGGCCTCACTCATGCTCGACCAGTACTCTGAACTGAACTACAAACCACAGTAGCCTTTTCTCTTGATCTTGCAGACTTTTTTGTTGTTGTTTCCATTTTTTTCTCTTTTGCCTTCCTATCCCCAGTTGTGTCATGACAAAATGCCACCAACTCCATTTTCTAACTCCTGCAACAGAAGTTTTCATCTTCCACCTTCTCTCTCTCTGAAAGATTCCACCCCTTTCCATCGGTATCCTCAATTCCACAGGGTTCTTAGTGAACCTTCCAGCCTACTTTGCAATACAGTTTCCTTCAGGCTGCAACATTTGATGGCATTTTTATAAACAAAACTTTCTTTTACTGGCACTTGGTAGGCTGAATGAATAAGTGCTATTCATAAAATACAGAACATAATGTAGCTGTCAGCCTTGTTTTTAAAGGCCTTTACAAATACTGCACTGTTTATATTAGTAAACATATTTATTTTGAAGGTTCAGTTTTGGGGTGTTCTTTTCTCTTTTTCTTTTTTAGGTACCAGAAATTGAACCCGGGAGCACTTTACCACTGAGCTAAACCTCCTCAGCCCTTTTAATTTTAATTTTGAGACAGAGTCTTAATAAGTTGCTGAAGCTGGTCTCAAACTTGCAGTCCTCCTGGGATTACAGGTAGACAGCACCACACCCAGCTAATGTCTCAGTTTTATCAGCAGAAAACTATGATCAGAAACAGGAAAGGTATACAAGTTATAAGCGCAACCTTGTGATTATTTGATTTTCCAAAACAATTTTTCTAGCTCTATATATATTAGCTATCCTTTGTCCTTTGGAAATAGTACTTTACTTATCTTATCATAGTCGCCTAATTCCCACTTACTCATGAGATTTAGTAGAACTCAAAAGGAAAATTACTCGACTTGAAATGAAAATTTTAGTTTAATTACTAATGCAGAAGCAAAACAGCTGGCCTGCTGTCATTACTCAAGGTGGGATCAGGATACAAATGTTTGCTAATTTGATTTTTTTTTTGGTCAGTTACATTTATGGTATTCAATGATATCTCATTCTATAATACTGTGTGTGTGTGTTTGTGTGTGTGTGTGTGTGTGTGTGTGTGTATACTTTTAAAATAATTTTATTTTGTTTATTTTTTTATGTGGTGCTAAGGATCAAACCTAGTGCCTCACACATGCTAGGCAAGCACTCTACCACCGAGCTACAGCCCCAGCCTTATACATATATACTTTTTAAAAGGCAGTTTCTCTAATTCTCCAAATCTCACTATAGCCAACACCTTTCTGAACATACTATGAGACCCAGGATCAAGTGTCTCCTTTGGCATGTCCTAGAATGTGACACATGCACCACTGGTGATGCAGGAGATGACTTTGCAAGGTATGCAGACAAATAGTTTTATATTAATAGTTAAATATCTATTTTATGGAAGATTAGAAAAAGCATAACTAAGCCAGGCATAGAGGTGCATGCCTGTAATTCTAGCAGCTCGGGAGGCAAAGCAGGAGGATTGCAAATTCCAGACCCATTTCAGCACTTTAGCAAGACCCTGTCTCAAGATTAAAAATTGAAAAAGGGCTGGGAATGTGGCTCAGTGGTTAAGTACCCCTGGGTTCAATTCCCAGTACCAAAAAAGAAAAAAATTTAAAAAGAAAGAAAAGAAAAAGAAAAAACATAACTAACATACCAAACTCCTGATTTTATGGGTACTGTTGCTTAGATAAAATATAGTTCATGGATGCAAAAACAAATATTAAGTAAAAAATAAAACAAATGGCATGCAAATAAGACAAAACTATGCAGGTGGTTCGGGAGTGACTGAAGCTGAGCTGTTTCGCGTGCTGTCCGAAACATGGTGGTTCTTCATCAGAGTTAAATAATGTGATGCCCTGATCCTCATCCATCCTTTTTCCTGCTCTGTTTCACTCCTCTGCCACAGGCATAACACGTTAACTCAGTGGCTGGCTTTCTGTGCTCCCCTGTTTCCTGGAGCACTGAGGCAGAACTCGCCTGCTGGATTGATTGTGCTACATTTGAGTATCAGAAAAGATCTTTGGGCATATCTGTGTCTATGACTTTGATTTGTTCTGCTTTTGAGGAAGGACATGGTAGTGGTCTGTGCAGCTCCAGAGTCCTGTGAAGCTGACTTAATGTCACAGGGCTTGCTGGCCTGGAGTCATTTCAACACACGGCTCAGGCCCCTGCAGAGCAAATCCCATGACTCCATGGCACTGCCCTAGTTACTCTTGTGCCAGAATCCTGTAGTCAGTAACAGTGCTTAAGTGAGTAGTCCTGAGCCACCGTTTTGTTTTGTAGGGATTTTATGGGAAGAGTGTGCTTCATCCTGGAGGATTTGATTCAATCATTGTCACTTACAGATTCATAAGTTTTTTTCAAAAAGGATAAGAGATGACTTAAAAATACACTCAATAAGATAAAAATTTTAGACTTGTAGATAAGGAAACAGGGGCAAAAATAAAAAGAGGTCAAGAAAGACACAGTGGAGCTAAGGATGAATGCTGTACCCAAAATACATACTATACAGGCTCCCTTTACTGGTGGTGGTGGCAGAGTTTGCTCAGCTTATTAGCGACAAGATAATGAAGGCAACAATGAATTATGCATGTCACAGTGTCCCTAACATTTTATTATAAAAAAAGAACAAAACTAGGGCTCAGGGTATAGCTCAGTTGGTAGAATGCTTGCCTCGCATGCACTCGGTTCAATCCCACACCACAAAAAAAAAAGAGGGGGTGGGGACACAACTAACCAATTGCTTACAGAAGGCTAACAATACCACATGCTGAGATCACAGAGAAGCTTCTCTTGTACGCACACCTTCAACGGAGTCCTGAATACTTTCTCTGGGATGTGCAGCAACGGCTCCCAGGGCTGTTTCATTCATTATCCTCTAGCAGACATGGGGCTTCAGAAGTAAGCATCACCAATCAGTTCTACAGGGAACCAAGACTATATCCTTTGGAGACACATTTCAGCTGATTAGCTTGACTCCTGGGTGAGTTCTGTGCAGTCTCCACTCTTATCCATCGCTCCATAGGCACTGTCTCTTAGCAAGCTCTGCGAACTCTCCAGCATCCATGAGTTCAGGGAAATACAGTTGTTCCAGGCTGCAGTACCATGTGCTTTAAGAGGCTGAGCTGGAGGAAAGCTCAGGACTGGCTCTGTAATTTGTGGGGCTCAGCGTAAAATGCAAATTCAGGGTCCATTGTTCAAAAAGCTAGAGGAGGTAAGCAGGTCTCGGAGCGACAAGAGGGTGCTGATGGGAGAATCCTGTGCCCTTAGATGTTGTCCTGCCATACCAGATCCAAGAGAACTGCCTGAGCTAGATAGTAGGCCCAGCTCTGCACCCTTAGCTAAAAGTCACAAGGCCTTGAGATTCAGGAACATCTTGAGCAGGAACTACCAAAGAAAATTTTGAATTGTTCAGTCATTAAATGCATCTTTATTGAACACATACTAACTAGATTAAACACTGATCTTAGGACCTGGAATACAGTCAAAAAAAAAAAAAAAAGATCAACATTCCTACTCTTAGGAATTTATATATTACTTATAGAAGAAATTTTTTCTTAAATGAAAAATTTTAAAGTATATTGTATACAGGAAAAAAATGAGTACTATGTAAAAAATACAAAAGAAAATAAATTATACTATAGCAGGGATATTGTTATTATAAACAGAGTGGTCAAGTAGGGTCTCACTGAGAAGGGAACATTGAGCAAAATGAAAAAGAGGCAAGGGGGCTGGGGTTGTGGCTCGGTGATGGAGCACTTGCCTAGCATGTGTGAGGCCCTGGGTTCAATCCTTAGCTCTGCATAAGAAATAAATGAATAAAATAAAGCTATAAAAAAAAGTTACGGGGGCTGGGATTGTAGCTCAGTGGTAGAGCGCTTGCCTCGCAAGCATGAGGCCCTGGGTTCGATCCTCAGCACCACATACAAAGCAATAAAATAAAGACATTGTAAAAAAAAAAAAAAAAGAAAAGTTACCTCATCAAAAAAAAAAAAAAAAAAAAGAGGCAAGGGAAGAAGCCAAGCCAATACCTGGAGAGCAGCCAGTGCACAGGTCCTGAGACCCGAGAGTGCCATGGGTTTAGCCACAGCATAGTGGGCATGGTGGGCTGGGGAGACTGGTGTGGAATGAGGTCAGAGAGGCTGCAGGGGCCACAGCACAGGTCACGGCAAGGCCTTTGATTTTTCACTCAGAGTGCAATGCAAAGGCTTTAGATGGGTTTGAGCAGGGCCATGATCTTTTTAGTTTTTTGTTTTGTTTTGTCATCATTGTTTTAATCACAACGAGATTCTTCTTGCTGCCACATTGAGAATAGATGGTGGAAAAATCAGTTAGAAGAGGACAGTGTACTGCAGCTGAGAGCAGCTTTTGCTGTTGACAAACACACCTGACAAGAACAATGAGAGGAGGAAAAGTTTACTTGGGAGCTCACAGTTTCAGAGGTCTTAGTCTATAGATGGCCAACTCCATAGTTCCTGAGACAAGGCAGAACATCATAGTGGAAGTGTGTAGCAGAGGAAATCGGCTGGGGACATGGTACCAGGAAGCAGGGAGAGCTCTGCTCAACAAGGACAAAATATATACCCCAAAGTCATGCCCCAGGGACCCACCTCCTCCAGCCACACCCTACCTGCACACAGTTATCACCCAACACAGTAGTCTTTTCAAATTATTAATCCTTCAAATGGATTAATCCACTGGTTAGGTTATAGCTCTCATAACGAGCTCAATCATGAGTTCTCAATCATGAACTTTCATGGGACACCTCATATCTAAACCATAACAAAAAGTGACCAGTATTAGAAAGAAATAAGTGTGTTGGTGTTGAAGCTGCTCCAGCCTGAAGCATGGGAGTGTCTTCAGTAGTCACCAGCCTTGGATATGAGGGCACACTATGGGGCCAGCATTGTGTGAGTCATATTTTGTTTATCCATTCGTCATTTCTATCTTGGCTGTTGTGAATTGTGCTCCTATGAACTTTAGTGTACAAGATTTTGTTTGAACACCTATTTTCAATTCTTGAGGTATAAGAGTGGAATTGCTGGGACATATAGCAATTTAATGTTTCACTTTTTGGGGATCCAAACTGTTTCACTATGGCTGCACCATTTTACATTCTCACCAGGAAAGAGCTTGGGTTACGATTCCTCCACATCTTCACCAACACTTACTATTTTCCTTTTTCTTCCTTCTTTCTTTCTTCCTCCCCCTCCTTCTCCACTTTTTCCTTCTTCTCCTCCTTCTTCTTTTTCTTCCTCCTCTTCCTCTCCTCCTTTTTCTCCTCCCCCTTTCCCTCCCTCTCTCTTTTGTTTCTTCCATTCTCTCTGTCCTTCTATCTTGGAGTGGTATCTCAGTAACTCATTGTGGGTTTAATCTACATTCCTTGATGGTAAATGACATTGAGCATCTTTCTTGTGATTTTTTAGCTATTTGTGTATCTTCTTTAGAAATGGGTATTCCAGAGAGCTGTAGACAGCCCTAAATAGGATACTGGAGGGCCTTTTGTTCCAGTATTGTTTAGTTGTTAAGTATAAATTGAGCCATGGCATCTCATAGAGTAGATACTGTAAAGATTAGACGACCAGGGAGGAGAATTAAGCCACTGGGCAAGGCTTTATTGGAATACACATCCTCAGATCAAACTCCCCTTTACCAGAGCATGTTGGGAGAAACGGCGCTGGATCTTCCATGCACAGAGAATTTCAAGAAAACCTGGTCAGGAAGGGGAGGGCTTGAGGGCAGGAAGAGAAGGCCAGAGTCCTTCCTGGATAGGTCAGGAAAACTCGCTGATTGACAGGAGGCGTGTCTACTAGTGACGTCACATTGGGCTTGCAGCTCTGCTAATTGGGCATCTTAGACCCTGACCAGACCTAACAGATATGGATTTATTAAACAAATGAACACCCCTGAGATGGTCACTGTTCTATTTTCCATTTTATTTAGGAGGAAACTGAGACTCACATAGCACTAAGTGGAAGAGCCAGGGCCATTAGATCTGAGATCATGAGCTTTTTTCATAGAAAGCTTCATTTTGGAATAAGGTTAATGAGCTGATATGGCTCATGGAAGAATCACACATAGGGCACAAAATCTGCTCATCAAAAATAATTTCCTAGGGGCCAGGGTTGTAGCTCAGTGTTAGAGCACTTACCTAGCATGCACAAGGCCTGGAGTTCCATCCCCAGCACCACAAAAAGAAAAGAAAAAAATAATAGTAAAAATAAGTTCCTTTTCCTCTATCTTCCTGATAGTCCAGTCCATAATCAAGTTTCTGCAAAGGAATCTTTCTCAGCCCTCCTTTCTCACTTCCTGCCCATCAGTCCTCTTCACTCTGCTTGCTCTTCTTCTTGTGTCAAGAAATGGCTCAGTTGGTAGAGTGCTTGCCTAACATGCACAAAGCCCTGGGTTCAATCCCCAGCACCACCAAAAACAAAAAACAAGGCTTTTAAAAGTGGCCCAAAATTTTCTTCCTCCATATAGTCTTCCCAGATGGAGCCTACCATACTCTTCAGTGTCTCCAGCCACTTGTCAATCCTGTGCCTGTTGATAACATGCTTTATGGTCTCTGTCATAATACCCTTATGCTCATCAAAACTTAAATGTTCATGCAGCATTATTCATAATAATCAAAGTGGAAGCAATCTAAATGTACATCAGCTGATGAATGGATAAATAAAATATGTAACCTATACAATGAAAAAAACCCAGAAGTCTCTATTCCAGTCACAAAGAGGCTGAGAAGCAGGAACCAGGAGAATGTGAGTCTTGTAATCTGCAAAAAGACAGATGTCTGCTAGTACTGTTAGGTGAGATAAGAACTGAGAGTGGACCATGAGTTCTAACATCATGGAGCACAATGACCTCGACAAATGCTGTCCAAAGAAATGGTGGGATATAAACTGCTTTAGGCAGTTTCTTTTGCCACTATCACCAAAATACCTGACAAGAACAATTTTAGTGGAGGAAGTTTATTTGGGGACTCACAGTTTCAAACATCTCAGTGCACAGACGGCCAACTCCATTGCTCTGAGCCTGAGGTGAGACAGAGCATCACCTGAAATGTGTTAAGGAATAAAGCACATCAGGACATGACAATCAGAAAGCAGAGACTAACCTTGATTCACCAAGGCCAAAATATAAACCCCAACAGCACACTCTCCCCACAAAAAACTTACCTCCTCCAGCCACATTCTACCCGCCTACAGTTATTACCCATTTAACCCATTCAAGTAGATTAATGCATCAATTAGGTTAAGATTCTCATAACCCAAATTTCACCTAAAGATTTTCTTCCATTGTTTCACACATGAGCTTTTCCAGGGGACACCTCATATCTAAACAAAAAGAGTATGGGGAACAGGATGTGGAGGCAGCATGTGGACATTCTTTTGAGGATCTGAGCTACAAATAGCAGCAGAGAACTGGAACAGTAACTAGCCAGGAAGAAAAGGGGAACCTCAGTCCTACAACCACAAGAAATTGACTTCTGCCAATAGCCGCAGGAGCTTGGAAGATGACCCTGGGATCTAGAAAGGAACTCAGCCCAACTGACACCTTAATTACACCCCGTGTGACCCTGAGCAGAAGATCCAGTGAGGTTGCTCAGGTTCCTGAACCATGAAGATGTGGGATAAGGACTAAGATGTGAAGAGAGGATTAAGTACAAAGTGATATTAAGGAATTACTGTTAACATATAATTTGCAGTTTCAAAAAATGTTTTTGTTGGGTTTTTTTGTATTTTTAGGGTTCAGAGTTTGCTTAAAAATAATAGCAAAGATGAAAAATATAGGAATAAATTATGATCAAATATTAGCAGTGATTATAAAGTCAAAGTGATGGATATACAGAGAATCACTGTACTGCTTTATGTATGAGTGAAATGTTTTCATAATAAAATATAAGAGACTGTGTGTGTGTGTGTGTGTGTGTGTGTGTGTGTGTGTGTGTGTGTTTATGGAGAAAAAGTCCAGTCTCAAAGCCTTTTTCTCCTCCTCCTCATTTCTTATGTGGCTATTTCCTGACTGTTCCTTTACTTTACCTCACTGGCAAGGGTGTTCTCTTTTGGCCTGCTTTCTTTCTGAAGGATGTGCCTGTTAAAGCGTAGTTTTAGAATCCTCTCCTCCTAAAAGTCGGGTTAAGCCTTTAACCTGCAGCCCTGTGTATCATGGAATCGGTGTGAACAGACCCAGAGGAGCAGCCCTCTCCCCTCAGGGGGTCTGCTTGAGGCCCAGGGGGCTGACATGTCATGGCACAATGACTCATTCGGGCAGGGCTGCTTTCAGGGGGCCTGGTGGGCCCTCCTGGTGCCAGCCCCAGCTGTCTTTCTCACCACTCAGAGCCTCCTCCACCACCTCAGCCCAGCCTTCATTCTTTCTCAGAAACCCTATTCCCTCAGCAGAAGCCACGTGTTCCGCTCAGGCCCCATCTGACAGCTGTGGCCCCTGGCCCAGCCCCACAGACCACCAGTGTTCCCTTTCACAGGCTCTGGTGTGTTCCTGCCAAAAAAGTCCACTTCCTTTACGATCCTCTTTTTCATGGTGTCACTTTTTTTGGCCTTGTGTGTCAGGCCAATTCCTTGCACACTTGATGAAAGGATTCAGGGGCAGAGAACTTGAATCAATAGAGTCTTTTTATTTTTGGACATCAGTAAACAGCACAAATCAGTTCAATGAGTTCAGCCCCCTCAGTTATTTTCATGCTCACTGCAGTCTCTGCCCGCCATTAAACCCTCTGAAAATGCCTCTTGTTACAGCCAGCTAATGAAGAATGTCGTTCTTTTTTCTTAGTTTGAACACACTCCAAAACGTTGGCCTGAAAGATCAATTTAACATTGGAGAGGCCCAACTGCAAAAATCTTTAACCTTCCCCTTTAAACAGTTCATTGTCGTTATTCTAATCGTTTTCTTTCCTCCTCATTTTATTCTGCTCACTGGTAGTATTTTGATCTGTTTGTTAGTGCAAAATGCAACCTTTTATTTTCGAGACTCAGAAAGACATGCCAAATCCTTTCTACTGATTAAGGTACAAATAATGTAATTAGAGATTAAAAGGTCCAGTTAACCTATTAACTTTTCTTCATCAAAATGGACCTCTTAGACTTTTTTTTTTTTTTTTTTTTGGTGCCAATCTCAATATTCAGCTCCAGGAGGGACGGTTTGCAGAATGTTTAGTGTTACCAACAGAGAACATGGGCCTCCTCATTTTTGACTAAAATTAGTCAGTGATATATTAAATTCCTGAGAAGTAAAATCATAGGAAAAATATCCCTAAAATAAGGATTTAAGAGTTGAGGGTATGGTTCAGTGGTAGAGCACAGTACTGCCAAAAAACAAACAAACAATTTTTTTAAAGAGATGGATTTAAAACCAAAACTACATATTGTCTCCGTAGTTCTGAATGTTTAATATCTAACAGAAAAAACTAAACTTTTCTTCCTACTTGAACTTTTAGGAGTATAAGTTAAGGGTGCAGGTGATGTAACTTCACCAGATACGGCAAACACCCAGTGAAACCCTAAGCACAGTAGAAGGGATCGATGGAAAATTCTGGAATCAGACAGCAGAGGTTCAAATCCCAGTTCCAATAATAACTATGTGATATTGAGCAGATTACTTCACTCTCACACTCTGTGCCCTGGTCTCCTCATCTGCAAAACCAATTAAGAATTCCTACCTCAGTGGGCTGTTGTGAGCATGTGCCCAGTGTGGGGAAGTGACTCTCACTGTCACCACCTCTGTCATCACAGGTGGATGACAATTGGCTCTCTCTGATCTAGCTTCACACAACGCTGCCACAGGATCTTCCCCCTTCCTGATACCTGCCTGCACCTGGCCAATCTCCAGCATTGGTGCTTGTCACAGGGTCTGCCACTCCCACGAGAGGACTTTACCCTGTGGCATGCTAAACCACCACGCTTTCTCTTGGAAGGAGCAAGGAGCAGAAATCCCGCAGGTCAGAATATAAAGCAGAGCCATTTTCCAAGGTGCTCTTTAACTTTTCCTATGATTGGTTTTGGTTATGAAGCTAGGTAAAGAAAGTTGAATTAATTTTATCCCTCAGTTCAGGATACACTTTTGCCATTAAACCACATAATTCATTTTCCTTGCTTTATATTTTATTTATTCTCTTATTCACTTTCCTTATTCCTGTATACTCCATGTCACTATTCTGTTTCCAAGCATTTGTGTAAACAGGCTGTTGTTGAGGTGAATGTGTGAGTCTCTAAGTTACTAAAGGACATGTGAAGTGCTCCCCCTGGTCTTGAGATCTGGGCTGCTGAAGACTGAAGATCTCCGCTAACTGTTGCCTGATGCCCTGTGCTGCACATCTTTACATTTGACTATCCCCTTCCCCAGGAGATGGACACCCCAGTTGCTTCCAACTACCCTCTACAAAAAACCAGAGGGAACAGGAATTTCTCAGAAGACAGTATTGAGAAATCTTGCTACCATGTGAATAAAAATAAAACTGGCGGGCTGGAGCTGGGGCTCAGTGGCAGAGCACTTGCATAGCACATGTGAGGCACTGGGTTAGATCCTTAGCACCACATAAAAATAAACAAATAAAATAAAGGCATTCTGTCCATCTATAACTACAAAATTTTTTTTAAATAAATAAATAAAACTGGATCCCCAGCTAATATTAATACAGAGTAAATTCTAGATGGAGCGAAGATCCAAATATGAAGGTTAAAACAACGAGATTAATAAAAGAAAATATAATGGAATATCTCAGTGACCTGAAGAAAAATGTTCTTAAACAAAATTTCATAAGCATAAAATTTCTTCATCATTTTTTTCCATACTGACTGGTTTTTCCGTTTTCTTTCACCTCTGGGTCAGACCTTCTCAACTGCAGAGAGATTATCTTCCAAGGACACAAATGGAAGAAAAACAAAACTTTAAAGTCTGTCTTTTCTCTACTTTGTTTTTTGTCCTGAAAGCGAGGAGTCATTCTGTTTTCTTTTGTTTCTTTCTAGGCTTCTCATTTGCCCAGGACAGGCTTGGCCAACTATGGCTGTGAGCCAAATTCAGCCCACCACATATTTTATACATCTAAGAAAGGTTTTTACCTCTTTAATTAGTTGAAGGGGGGGAAAAAATTAAAATATTTTGTGACCATGAACATTGTGTGGAAATAACTTCTGGTGTCTATAAATAAAGTTTTATGGGAACACAGCCAGGATCATTCATTTACTATTATCAGTAGCTGCTTTCTCACTACGACTGCAGAGATGAGCCTTATGACAGAGACGATGTAGCCCAAAAAGCCAAAAATACTTATTATCTGGCTCTTTACAGGAGAAAAATCCCCCAGCCCTAAACAAGAAAGGGGATAGTCAAATGTAAAGATGCACAGCACAGGGCATCTTTAGGTCACTGAGATATTCCATTATATTTTCTTTTATATTGCCTCTTGAGGTGAGGAACATATCCAATATATCTTCTATTTCCCTGATTGTTTAGCATAGGATCTTGTAGATCATCAGTGCTATTTATATTCTTTGAACTACTTTTTACTTCAAGTAATAGAACATCCATTCAAGAGGGTTTTGAATTCTCATATGACAAAAAAGCTAGAGAGAAGACTGGCCTTGATTCCAGCTCAATAATTTTAGATCAGGGCCCTGGGTTGGTGTCTCTTTCCTGTGCCCTCACGGTTTCAAGTTGGCTGCTCCACCTGCTTAGATCATTTCCTCATGTAGGCGTGTTCCAAGACAGGAAATTGGCAGATACACAGGCAAAGAACTTAACCTAGTATACTGTCGTGTGACATAATGATGCTTTGGTCAAAGACCGACCGCATATATGATGGTAGTCCCAAGGTTATCATGGAACTGGGCTGAGGATGAAGCTCAGTGGTTGATCTAGCATGCCCAAAGCCTTTTCGGTATCATAGCTTTTGCGACATAACTCACAGGTTTGTAAACAAACCTACAGCACTGCCAGTTATATAAAAATACAGCACATAGAATTATGTATGGTACATAATACTTGATAATAATAACAAATGACTATATTACTGATTTATGTATTTACTATACTGTGCTTTTTATTGCTTTTTAGAATAAATAAATTTTTTTTACTTATTTAAAAAAAAAAAAAGCTTACTGAGCTTACTGCAGAACAGTGCACCAAGCTACTCTGTAGCAGCCTCCTTCTGTTTACCTCATCTCTTGGCTGCATCAGAAGGCCGCATAGAGTGATTGACCTCTGCCATACAGGTTGTGTAAGTGCACTCTAGGATGTTCCCACAAGGATGAAATTGTCTAATGACACATTTCTCAGAATGTATCCTGTCATTAAGCAATGCATGACTGTACATCTCTCCTTATAGGGGAGGAAAATAATGCCTGGCGCCATCCCCAGAGCAGACATCCCCCCCCATTGCATTATCAGAAGTGGATCATAAGCTCCCTTAGACTGGAGCCTGGACCCCTTCCCTTGAGAACCAGAGATCTCATCTCCACCAAAACTCCAACAGCATCAGGGAATGAGAAAGAAAAGAATGGATCTGTGATAGGCAATGAAAACTGTCTCCCCCAGAGCTGACTAATAGGGAAGCTGGCTTTTTTTTTTTTAAGAATTTAACATTTATTTTTTATTGATCTGTTCTTTATGTGGTGCTGAGGATCGAACCCAGTGCCACATGCATGCTAGGCAAGCGCTGTACCACTGAGCCAAAATCCCAGCCCAGGAGCCTGGTCTTTGACCTTGATAAAGCAACCCAGAAATTTGAACTCCTTTTTTTTAATGCATTGAATGAAGCAATAGTTTAATTCCAACCTTCCTTAAGATGAGTACCTCATTTTAAAAGAGAATGACTTTTTCAGATAATTTCAGGTGGTTTTCAAACCATAGAAGCATGAAAGGTAACTGAGTCACTTTATAAGTTCCGCTTGGCCTTTCTAATGAAATTTAATATTCTACAGTAAGGAGCCTTTAGATGCTGGACAGTCATGTGGTGCAAGGCCATAAGTTGAATAGCATCCCACAGGCCTTATATAGGCAAAGCTCTTAAATTCATAACGATTGGCTTGTCAGGATCACAAGAGTGCTTTCTCGCAATGGTCACACAAGGAATCAAACAGAACCAGAGTAATGGTTTATAGCCAAAGAACACACAGAACACCAAAAAAGAAGGGCTGAGATGTGAACACACAGGTTCCAAGGAGACCAGGAGCCAAAGCTCAGCATGTGACCCTGGCCCCTGTGAGTCAGTGTCCATGAGCATGCCCTGACAGATGGCTCCTTTGATTCTACATACTCTGTGTTACACGTCCTGTTTATGAGCCTCTGCATGCTGGGCTCAGCAAATGTGCCAAGGAAAGCACAAATAAGGACTATTAGGAAGGCAAAGTAAGTTTAAAATTAGAAATCTTCAAATGTCCACTTGATAAAGGTAGAGTTTTTATAAGATGGTATCAATATACTCAAAATTTTGGTTATACAGGGGCGGGGAGTGTAGCTCAGGAGAGAGCATTTGCCTAGCATGTGTGAGACCCTGGGTTCAATCTCCAGGAAAATAAATAAATAATAAAATAAATTTTGGTTGTTCTACTTCCATACCAGTGTTTCTCGATTCTTTTTCCATTTGTGGCACGGGTGGGATCTGTCTCCCACTTTTCCTGTTCTGATCATCCCAGATGCCTTTAAGACCTAGGTGTAATGAGTCAATTCAGACAATCCTTTCCCAGAGGAACCTGGAGCAATTAGGGGCTTTGATGAGAAATTACAAACTTATATGAAGCCAACAAAATGCTGGTTTTTACAAAGGCAATTGCCTTGACTAGTTGAGTGCACAACTCTGGCTTTGTCCATGTTCCCTAAAGTCAGAAGATGGTGAAGAGTTGCTCAGAACAACAACAAATCACATCTAAGCTGTTCAACTTTGAGTTCACCAATTGCTGTGAACCTTAGCCTATCCATTCTTCTCCCCAAAATTCAAATATATTAGGGGATGCTCTCCACATCAAACATTGTACTTTTTGGGTACCCTTATCTCCCCCAGCCGCCACCCCTCCACACATGCACACACTCAAAAACCTTAGTAGAATTTACCTTCCATGCCAAATGAGTGGAAAGAAAGGAGGCAAGAGACTCATGTCAACCTCCAGCCAGTCTACAGGTCCCTGGGCGGAGTGAGGGTAAGGTCCAGAATGTTGGTCTTTAAATAGAACTCTGCTCAGAGGTCTCAGCTCTGGCACATCATCTTGTTTCATTTGGTACAAATGGGCACACTCTACCAAACTCAGTTTCTTCGGCCTCTATTCCCATATTTAGCCTTTACTGAGAGGTACTGGGTAAAACTCCTGTTTCATTTTCAGTCATTGCATGTGAAAGACTAATGAAAATATACCATTTGGCAATATAGATTTATCAACTTTAGATGTACATGATTGTTATAAAAGAGGGAAATAAATGTACAATAAAGTTATTGTTTAGACTTTGTGAACTAAGAAAATGCTGAAGATGGAGGGTAAGGTAGAAAACTGGAATGCAAACCTCTTTTAAAAACTGATCTGTTGTAACAAGAAATAGCATGTTGACATGTATGGGAGCTCAGGTATATCTCATTACACTTATGTAAATATTTTCTGTGGAATCACACTTTAACATTTTTTCAGAATGTTTCTGTATGTACTAGAGTCAGTACAAGCTTGCTGCCTGTTATGTACATGAAACTTCATCTTATAAATAAGATTTGGAATGTCCCTCTCTTATTAACATAGGCCTGCACACTTCAGTCAACAAGGATGTTCTATAGTCTGCTCTATACCTTGCCCTGCTAAGAATTTGTATATATTTCTGCTTAAATCCTATCATCTTTAATGAATAAAAAGTGTTTAAAAGTTATTGGAAGGTGCGGTGCACTGAAAAGGAAGTAATATGTGATATTACTGCCCTACATGTACTCAAATCTAAGCATAAGACAACTCCAAAATGAGGAACATGCTATAAAAAACAGCAAATACTAATATCATGAAAGATAAAGTAGGCTGTAGGAACATTTGAGATCCAAGGAGATGAAAGGAATAGAACAACTAAATGCAATTCAGGATCCTAGATAGGAATAGTGGTACTCTAAAAGATATGGTCGGGGGCTGGGGTTATGGCGCAGTGGTAGCGTGCTCGCCTAGCACGCGGGAGGCACTGGGTTCGATCCTCAGCACCACATAAAAATAAAGATATTCTGTCTACCTACAACTAAATAAATAAATAACTATTTTAAAAAAAAAAAAGATAACGGTCGGGGGTTAGGGATATAGCTCAGTTGGTAGAGTGCTTCCTTGCATGTACAAGGCTCTGGGTTCAATCCCCAGAACCACCAAAAATAAGTAAATAAAATAAAGGTATTGTGTCCATTTACAACCAAGAATTTTTTTAAAAAAATGATTTTGAGATGGTAATAACTTGGCAAATTTAAATAAGTATATTGATATCAAAGTTCCTGATTTTGATAATTGCACTGTACCAATGCTAAGAGAATAAACTTGATCTTGGAAAACATCAACTAAAGAAAATAAAAGTAGATGAGCATCATGCCTGCAACTTACAGTTCATTTAAAAAACATAACAATGGCAAGTGTGCACATGTTCATGTATACACACAGGCATGTGTAAATGAGATATCATGCAATTGTGGCCAAATATTCAGATTGGTGCATATGGATACAGGATATATGAAAGTTCTTGTATTGTAATTCTTCATATGTTTGAGATTATTTCAAAACAAAATTAAAATTTTTAGTTACGGGTTCATACTCTGCATGTCTCCTGAAATCAGTTACTCTGAGAGATTTTACTCTGCGTTGACACTGAAACATTATCTTAAGCAAGACGCTGATGACTAAGTTGAGATCAAAAAGGTTTACAACCAAGTTTTGCAAGATTTATTTCTACTTTGAAATGAATGCTGGAGACAGATGGTTGGGTGTGGAAAGTAGTCATTAAATCAATTATATGTAATGGGAACTCAACCTCTATGTTTCCTCTTTATCTCCACTCCTGGGAAATCAGTCAGGGGAAAAAATACCTGATATGCGTGAAAACATCCTCCCTATTATACTCACTTTCCTCACAAATCAGGCTGGACTCACCACGTGGCTAACTGGCAAGCAATGTCACCTTTACAACTCTGCAGGCCTCAGCACCCTTCTGGGATGCAGCTCCTGAGACTTTCTCTGCTCAAAGAATCCCAAGCCACAGCCTCTCAGGCAGTCATTCATGTCCCTCCAGAACTGTGCTGTCCAGTATAGTAGCCACTGGCACATGCAGCTGTTGAACTCCTGCAATGTGAGGTCGTAAAGCGACAAGTGCCCTAAGGACTGTGGATGAGGCTCAAGGGAAATGTACATGCTTAGCATGCACGAGACCTTGGGTTTGATCCCCAGCCCTGCAACACATTCAAATAAATTGACATGTGCTGTCAAACACACACTGGATTTCAAAGGTGTTGCATGAAAAAAAAAGAATGTAAAATATCTCATAAATATTGTAGTATGTTGATTATCTATCAAGGTGCTTTAGATATATTGTATTAAGCAAAGCACGTTATTCACATCATTTTAACTATTAATTTTTACCTTTTTAATGTGGCTACAAGGAATTTTAATTTACACACGTGGCTCATATTATATTTGTATTAGTGCCTGAGGAAGGGAACAGAACAGCCCCGTCCTCCAAGCCCTTGCTGTGCACCCTGACATGTTTCTATCAGAGCAGGGGAACGTGCTTCTCCACCTGACTGGTGCCTCCGCTAGGTGCAGGCTCCCTAAAGCCAAGAGCCTTATTCTTCGTACCCTTGGTTTTTAGCCTCACCTCTGCCATACCTGATCAAGGTATGTTGTTGAATTAATTGTTCATGTTCATTCTTTTTGGATTAAGGTGAAATTCATATTGTGATATTGACCATTTTAAAGTGAGCAATTCAGTGGCACCTTACACACTCATAATGATGTGTAACTACTACCTCTATCTAGTTCTCACATGTTTTTATCACTCCAAAATAAAACCTATTAACCAGTCACTCTCCATTTCTATGCTCCCTCCTTTCAGCCTCTGAATTTACTTTCTATTCCTATGAATTTACCCATTCTGGACATTTCTTATAAATGGAATCACACAACATGGGACTTTTGTGTCTGGTTTCTTTCCCTTAGCATAATGTTTTTGAGATTTATCCACATTGTAGCATGTTATCAGTATTTCATCCCTTTTAAAAATATTTCTTCTTCTATTCATTCCCACTTGGAGTGCTCTCCCTCCAGGTCACTTTTGTGCTTATCCAATTTAACTCATCATTTTTTTTTTTTTTTTTTTTTTTTGGTACCGGGAATTGAACTCAGGGGCACTCGACCCCTGAGCCACATCCCCAGCCCTATTTTGTGTTTTATGTAGAGACACATAAAACACTTTTATGTAGGGTCTCACTGAGTTGCTTAGTGCCTCGCCATTGCTGAGGCTGGCTTTGAACTCACGATTCTCCTGTCTCAGCCTCCCTAAGTGCTGGGATTACAAGCGTGAGCCACCACGCCCGGCTTAACTCATCATTTAACTAATCAATTCATACTTTCTTTCTTTCTTTTATTTATTTATTTATTTATTTTTGTACCAGGAATTGAACCCAGAGGTTCTTAACCACTGAGCCACATCCCCAGCCCTTTTTTATATTTCATTTACAGACAGAGTCTCGCTGAGTTGTTTAAGGCCTCACTAAGTTGCTGAGCCTGGCTTTGAACTCATGGTCCTTCTGCTTCAGCCTCCTGAGCCACTGGGATTATAGGCATGTGCCACCTCTCACAGCTGCAGCATATTATCTTTACTTTGTTACCCACTAATGGTTTATTTATGCAGAAAGGGAAATTCTTTTTCTCAAGAAATTAGGTGACAGGGGACCCTTAAGAGCAGGCCTTGCCCCCCTGGCATTGAGTGGGATTTCTCTGCAATACTTCCCTTACACAATTCTAGAAGGTTCTGCAGATGTTCTAACAACATGAGGCCCCTCCAGAGAGCTCGTTTCCATGACCACACTTGGAAGGGGTAGGACAGTGTTGAGAAGGGCTGCAGCCCACCAGCTGGGGCTGTTGCTCCATCAGGCATTGAGCTGGGGGCGGGGAAAGCCAGAACAACAGCTACCCTCAGTGGCAAGTCCTGATGTAGAAGTTTGAAGAAGGAAAGAGGGGAAAATAGATTCTTTAAGAAACTTGATTCAACTTAAAAATGAAAGAAAGGTCAGAGAAATCATTTAGTAGTCCAAAATGTGGAAGTCTGCCTCGATTATTATAGGCCAAAATTGGCTCTTTAGTACATTTTTTTTTTCATTTTCTTAGAATAAAGGATTAGAAGGTTAAAATGAAGGTAGGTTGATTTTGGTTTTGGTTTTGGTTTTTGCCAGGGGGGAGGGGAGCAGTATTTTTTTTTTAGATAATTTTAGATTTGAATTGCAAAAATTGTACAGAGTTCCTATATACATTTCACCCAGTTTCTGGTTATATTAGCATCTTACACAACTGTAGAACATGTAGGCGTGTGCCATCACACCCAGCTGCAATTTGTGCTTTCTCCATAAAGACTTCTCTGTTCCCTCCATCTTCTCTAAACTCCTATAGTTCTATCTGCATGGCTTCATGTAAACACCACATACCAATAATGCTTAGGATTGGTTTCAAAATAATCCAGCAGATAACAGTGTGGGAGAGGGGGTGGATGAAACACCATTGGCTCTGTCCTCCCTCTCCCCACACTGTCTTCTGCAGGTGATGGGGATGTGGTCCACTGTGTTATGCTCTCTACTTTTGCATATTTGTGGAAGTTTCCACAATGAAAAATTCAATTTTAGGGGCCAATGCCTTATCCTCCCAATGAGATCCTGGGCTCCTCTAATTTCCATTCCTGCCTTGGAGGATAATAGCTATTACAGAAAGATGGCCCTCCACTGGTGCTTGCTGAATTACTTCTATCTGGTGTGTAAAAACTTCCACCAGGAAAAAAGCTAGAGTTAGATGTGAAGAAAAAGATCCAAGGTGCTAGTCTATCTCATTTCCTCCCCTTTCTTCCACAGACAAACTCCTTTTTAATTTCTGGTCTAGCTGCCCTTCTCTTGAGCTTTTCATTGATCTCCAATGGATAAGTGCAATGCTCTGGCTCCAGTGTTCCGAGACATTTCTGGATAATCCATAATTATAAAACTGGAAGCCAAGTATGTATTTTGATTCCTTTCATGGCTCCCTCCTTCTTTCTCAGCAAAGATCCTGTTTTGCTCTCCTTTCTGTGTCCCACTCTTTTCCAGGTGCTGAAGGTGGAGCAGAGACAAGCACATTCCCCAGGGCTTGCTCTGCTGCTCAGTGTGGCTGGGGTGTAGCTCAGTGGTAGAGCCCTGGTCTGGTGCATGCAACCACAACGCACAAGCAGCGCTCCAGTCTTACTCTCCTACACTAACAATTCAGAGAAAGTCCTCTAAAACCAAAACTAGAACGTAAATAGTGTGGTAATCCACATTTTTTCTACAACCACTACTCATTCTAATTTTAAGTGGAGCCAGGAACTCCACAAAAAGAGTCATGTCAAAAAAAATGTTTGCAGCCAGCCTCCAAGAAGAAAAAACCTCTTTGCCAGCATCTGATGTCTAATTCCTTCAGGCAGAAAATTGGCTAAAATGACAGCAGTTATTTCCACTTTGTAATTGCAAAGGCGACCGAAAGGGACACATTTACCTTTGCGATCCATTTTCTTCTCATGTCCTGGAAAAGTAAGGGAAAAGGATTTTGATGGGAGAGTAATTTCAAAACTTAGCAAACATTGGAAAGAAGGAATTTAATTACTCAATTGTGCAGAGGACACCCAGACAGGAGAGACTGAAGAACCAGACACAGAGCAGAAGTCTCTGAGACATTTGCTAATGCTTAAATCTGAAAGCCGTGACTCTGATTATGATGCGTTAAAAAGCCTGCACTAGGGCAAGGCAGTCACATGTTTCTCTCCGCACCCTCTCCCCGAACTGATTCCTTTATCTTTAGTTTATTCTTGCCTTTCCCCTCTGCCAAATATCAAAGGTTTTGTTTCAACAGGTCTGTAATCTTTGGGAGGTACTTTCCATTGCTGTTCCCATTACCCACAGTTCTTCAAGAATAGAACTTTCTGCCAAGTCACCTGCTATATGACTGTGCTAGGCAGCATAACAACCTCCCAAAGATCCACATCCTAACTCCCCAACCTGTGCATACATAATATGGCAGATGTTGTGGTGAAGCTTGTGGATGGAATGACCTAACAGGGCCCACTGATCCCATAAATGAAAGAAGGAAATAGGAGAACCCATGTCAGGAAATGAGATATGAGGAAGACTCAACTAGTTATTGCTGCCTTTGGAAATGGAAGAAAGCCACAAAGTAGGATATGTGAGAAGCTTCTAGAAGCTGGAAAAGGCAAGGATACAGATCCATCACTAGCACCACCCTCCTGACACCTTGATTTTAACACAGTAGACCCATTTCAGACTTCTGAATTCCAGAACAGTAAGATAATAAATTTGTGTTGTCCTAAGCCCTTGCGTTTCTGGCAGGTTGTTATAGCAGTAACAAGGAACTAATACAGTAGCTGTTTCCAAGAGATGGCAGGGAAGGGACCTCAACTAATTCTTATGATCTCACTTAAAAACACCAGTTTGAACTGAGCAATTTCTAAAATCAACAGTGTTAATACTAACCTGGGTGATTCCTGTGTGTGGCTGATGCCTGCCACCGCTTGTCTTTGAGCAGCTGCTGCTGTCGTCACATCCAGGTACTGCTCCTCAAGTTGGGGCTGCGGCCACCAGGAAGGGTGTCAGAAATCAAGATGCTTAGAGGCAAATAGGAACACTCTCAAAAGTTGACTATGATTTGCCTTCCTTGGTGTCTTTTCTTTCTTTTTTTAAAATAATTCTTTAGTTGTCGATGGACCTTTATTTTATGTATTTATTTATATGTGGTGCTGAGAATTGAACCCAGTGCCTCACACATGCTAGGCAAGTGTTCTACTACTGAGCTACAGCCCCAGACCCAGCCCCATCTTTCCTTCTTTCTTTATTTTATTTTATTCTTAACAGGCATTGAACTGAGGGCGTTTAACCACTGAGCCACATCCTCAGCCCTTTTTATTTTTCATTTTGAGACAGGGTCTTGTTGAGTTGCTTAGGGCCTCCCTAAATTGCTGAGGCTAGCCTGGAATTTGCAATCCTCCTGCCTCAGACTCCTAAGCCACTGTGATTACAGGCATGCACCACTGCACCCAGCTCCTTGTATCATTTCTAAAATGAGTAATTGTGTCTGTAATACCAAACAATTGAGATGTTTCCCTTTTTTCAATCAATGAGTTTAATCTTTTTTCCCAGTTTGATTTTTATTTTTCAAAAATAAAACAAGGCATAGATATTCTTTGTCTTAAAGAACCCTGTCTTCAGATACTTTATATATTGTCAGTCTCTGTTCATTAAGGGACAAATTAATTGGATAAATATCCAATTTGTAGTTCTTTGTAATCAAGAACTGGAGAAAGAAAGAAGGAAAGAAAGAAAGGAGGGAAGGAAGGAAGGAAAGAAGGAAGGAAGGAAGGAAGGAAGGAAGGAAGGAAGGAAGGAAGCAAGGAAGGAAGGAAGGAAGGGAGGCAGGGGGATGGAGGGAGAGGATGAAGGGGGGAGGGAAGGAGGGGAAGAGGGAGAGAGAGAAAGGGAAGGGAGGGAAGGAGGGAGCTTCCAGTTCGTTGTTCACTTCCATCCAGTGCCAACCCTATGTTACTGCCTCTCCTTGATGAGGCAGAGAAGGCAAGAAGACACACACACAAAAAAAATTGTTCATTGTATCCCCCTAAACAAACCTAAGGTTTCTTACAGAACAGTTTAATACTTCCAATTTATTTAGAGACAGAAGAAGCTAATCCAGCCAAAAATACAAGCCAGGACTGTGTCAGCAACAAAGGACAGTAATATTTAATAATAGTAGGAAGTTTTCCCTAAATTGAAATGCTGTTTTTCAGTTGTAAAAGTTATACATGTTAGGCCAGGTGTGGCAGTGCATGCCTATAAACCCAGCAGCTCAGGAGCCTGAGGCAGGAGGATCATGGGTTCAAAGCCAGCCTCAGCAACTTGATGAGGCTGTAAGCAACCTAGTGAGAACCTGTCTCAAAATAAAAAATAAAAAGGGCTGGGGATGTGGCTCAATGGTTGAGCACCTTTGGGTTCAATCCCTGGTACCAAAAAAAAAAAATGTTATGCATGTTGTAAAGAGCAAACAGAACTATGTAAATTATTTACTTTACATGACATAAAACCAATAAATATTCCCATTATTCATTTACCCATCTGTATTTGAAAACAGTTGTCTCAATCATGAATTATGGGCCCTTGTGCCTGTCTTTCCCTTCCTTTCATATTTGCTCCAAAGGCTATAAAAGGAGCTCTAGACAGCTGCATGTGACCTAAGTGTAAGAAGCTGGCTATCTCTGCCCTATGGATTTCAGTTTCACAGACTATTTCTATTCCCCGCTAATACAACCCAAACATAAACCAGTACCCCACATTTTAATCCTCACTCCCAACAAGGACTTCTAATACCCTGAAAATGGTCACATGGATGTGCCTTAGAGAAATATCACATGCAATGGAGTTCATATCATCACATTTTCCATACAGTCTATAGCCAGAAACGATTTGACTGTATAAAATTTATATTTCAGGCAAACTTGTTTTTACATCAGTGCCTGCTTGCCATAAAATGAAATAAATATGCAGTGCATTTTATGCAATTGATCCTCAAAGATACAACATGCACATGCTTTAAGAACAGTCACCTAAGATTATGCAGGTTGTTCTGAAAGTTATAAGGAATTTCACTGAAACCCTAAATGTGCTTTTGAGTAAATGTGTCAGCTACCAGAAGCCTGTACAGCTGTTTCCAGCACATTCGGGCACAACATGTACATTATCAGCCATATATGTGTAACACTATTTCAAATGACCGGATCGACCCTCCCCATCTGTCTGTCTCCTCTTGAGGGAAGGGAATGCAGAAGCATCTGCTAGTGTTGAGAGCTGATCATCTAAAGTGCAGAAAAAGATCCATCATCTGCACATGAGCTGAGTGAGTGAAGGAAGTTCATCATCAATGAGGCTGGAGAACTGAAGTTTTATTTGGTGAAGAATATTAAAATAGGGTCATGGGATAGGAAGTTCCTCTAAAACTAGTAAATATGGAATCACAAAATCCGAATCGGACACATCCAAATAGTGAATAAATAGATGCCTAGGGTGAGTGAGTCACAAGCACATGAGCTGTAAGAGGTTGAATTCAAGAGAACAGATCAGGCAATGCTGCTTAATACCATCACATGATCTGCCCTGAGGCCCTGTATTTCATTTAATAAAGAGTGGGGCACAGCAGAGCCCAGAAGAACACTGGTGCTCTCCGCGGATGGGAACAGAGGAGTTGAAAGCTAAATCCTGATTGCCCGGGCCTGTGAGAATTCAACATGGAATGTCTCTACTGTGTCCTGGGATTTCTGTTCCTGGCTGCAAGACTGCCACTTGATGCAGCCAAACGTGAGTAATTCTGTTTGTCTGTTTAACCCCTCCTCTGACTGTTGGCTAAGTAATAATATTCTCTGAGTTGAGCTGGACTAAAGCTCCCCAGGAAGCCTTCATTCATTTCTTCTGCAAACCACTGGGAATGCTAAAACCCCTGCATTCTCCAACCACAGTCTTTGTTTCAGGCTCATGGAAAATAAAAATCATGCAGCCCTCTGGATCTCTTTTTCCATTGACAATTCCACCTATGCTGTTGCCAGACAGTGGTTGGAGGAGGGAGGATGGTCCCTGTCCCCAGAATAAAGTAACTCTACCAACAAAATTTTGTCTGGCTTCCATTTGACAGCGTGGAGACAGACCTCAGATGAAATGGAGGCTCAAATCTGGAGACAGGCTCTCTGATACCCTATCCCAGAAACTTGGCTGAACTTTCTCTGCACACCTGTAAGAGCTTGCTGCCGCTACAGTAAGGCTACTGAGAGAAGGGTTGACACCTGCTTCTCTACCCCAGTTATGCTTTAGAGACTGGGGCAAGGTGCGCAGGCATGTGTGTGTGGTACTGGACATTGAACCCAGGAGCCCTTTACCATTGAGCTATATCGCCTTTTATTTTAAAACAGTCTTGCTAAGTTGTAGTGACTGCCCTCAAACTTGAGATTCTCCTGCCTCAGCCTCCCTAGTAACTGGGACTACAGGTGTGCCCCACCAAGCCAGCAAGACGGGGCACTTTCAACAATGCTGACGCCAATGATGAAATCAACATCTTTGGGAGTGGGGTCAGCGTATCCTCACTTTAAAATTCCTCTTGCCCTCCAGATGTGCGGCCAGGGCTGGGAACCACTGAGGTAGAGTGTGCCCACTTGTTTAGTGAGTGGCCCTGTTCCTCCAGAAAGAGCAGGCGAGCAAAGAATGAACCAGGCCTCACCCAGAAGGTCCACTCCACCTTGCTCCAATAAAGTGGTGACCTTCTAGGGGTCCCGATTCTGCCAGACAGCTCCACCGGGCGTCGTGGAAGGGTGGGGGTGGGCTTGATCAGAGGACAACCCTGGAAGCCACAACTGTCTGGTGCCCAACTGTGTAGTCACTACGCTGGCTGCTTGGTTCCCATCACTCGAGTAATGCCCACAACCACCTCCACGGAGCAGCGGTCCTCTCCCAGGACAGGCAGGAATCAAGAGCCCAGGTGCTCTTTCCTGCTGAGAGGAGGATCCTGGACACCTGCCCAGAGCGCCCGTGCACTCCCTCCTCTCTCTGCTCCCCACGGCAGGAGGGCAATGGCCTTTCTTTAGGTTGTCCTGGCACAGTTGGGTCCCGGGCTGGGTGTGTGGGATCGAGAGACAAGACGAGGATCCTCTGGGACCCAGAGCCGAGCACTGAGAGGAGGGGAGGGAAGCGGCGCCAGGAACAGCCTGTGCTGCTCCGCGGCGGAGGCGGGGACCTGAGCGTCAGGGGCGGGAGTCTCCTGCGGTCTGGGAGATCCTCGCGCCTTAGACCCGGGAGTCCAAAAACAAGGACCTCAGCCGGCTGGGGCCCCGCGGCACTGCCGAGTTGGTGTTGGTGTCTGGCTCCTCGGAAGAGCGCGGAGACACTGAAGCTGGGATTGTCCCGCTTCCTAAAGGAGGAGAGAGACCACAGAGAGGGCAAGGAATTCGCCCTAGGCCACACAGCTGGTAGGCGGAAGAGGAAGGAAGGCAGCCATTTCAACCGCAGTCCTTCCAGCGAGGCTTGGAGTACAGACTTGTGTCCCCTGCCGGCGGGGCTGGGCCGCGATTGACAGCGTCATTGAGGTTTTATTTCATTTTACCGAAGTGGTGATAGAGTTGTTGTGAGCTCAACCAACAAAAGGTACTTGGCTAGGAGACATACATGGTGGAAACTCTTCTCCTCTGACAGACCTGCACCCCTGCCCCAGCGGACCCTCCAGGACAGACCCAGACATTCCTGGGTTCCTCTTGCCCTGCACTAAATATTCTGGCCCAAAAAATAAGGATAAATAGCATTTAGCAGTATGTCAAACACCAAGGGACTCCCTGCCACTTTGAATCATAGTCGTGGCAATCACAAATCTGTTCTTTGCAATCTGCCTTTTAAAAAATGCGAAGAAGTTGTTCACAGAGTAGGTAAAAAGCAGCCCCAAACACCTGCTCTCTGCTGGTGGACAGAGTAGGGAGTGGCGATATAGAGGGCGAAGCCCAGCCCAGCAACACCACTGCATCCTATCTTCTGCCTGTGTCTTCCCCACACACATGCACACACACTGTTGCTTCCTTTTAGAGCCTGCTTACTGTGCATTCATCTTATTCCCAAATTCAACCTTTCCTTTTGAAGCAATTGTAAGAAATAATAGAGAGATCTCCATGTACCCTTCACCTAGTTTGCTCCAGTAGAAGATAAAGCAAATCCTGGTGTCACAACCAAGATATTGACAGTCAAAATACAGAACCGTTCATCACCATTAGCATCCTCATGCCCTTTTATAACCAAATCCACTCCCCCTCCACCCCTTCCCAGAGATCCTGGCAATCACAAATCCATTCTCTGTTTTTACAATTTTGTTGTTTCTGGAATGTATGCAAATGGAATTACACAGTATGTAATCTTTTGGCACTGGCTCTTCTTTGACTCAACAGAGTTCCCTGGAAATTTATTGAAGTTTCTGTATCCATAGTTTGTTCCTAGCCGGGCACTTCCAGCAGTCCTCCGGAGCTGCTGGGATTACAGGCAGGCCCATGCCTGTAATCCCAGCAGCTCCGGAGGCTGAGGCAGGAGGATTGGAGTTCGAAGCTAGTCTCAGCAATTTAGCGAGGCCCTAAGCAACTTAGTGAGACCCTGTCTCTAAATAAAAAAATAAAAAGACTGGGGATGTGGTTTAGTGGTTAAGCGCCCCTGGGTTCAATCCCTGGTACCAAAAAAAAAAGAAAAAAAAAGTTTGTTCCTTTTTACTGCTGAGTAGTATCCCATGGTACCAGAACTTGTTGAATCATTTACCCACTGAAGGACATTTGGGTTATTGCACTTGGGGCTACTTTGAGTAAAGCTGCTATGAATCTTCACGTACAGACTTTGCTATGAACGTAAGTTCCATTACCCTGGATGCATGTTAAAGAGTTGATTGGTTGTACAGTAATTGTGTGTTGAGTTTTACAAGAAATCAACAGAGTAGCTGTACCATTTTACATGGCCACCAGCAATGGATGAGTGGCCCTACCTCCACAGCTGCATTACTTTTTATTTGGGTCTTACCGATAGATCTATAGAGATATTTCATTGTGGTTTTGATGGGCATTTCCCTACTGGCTAATGATGTTGGATATCTTGTCATGGGATTATTTGTCATCTGTATATTCTCTTTGTTGAAATATTTGGTCAGGTTTTTTAGCCATTTTCTAATTTACTTGGTTGTTTTTTCATGTCAAATTTTGAAAACCTTTTGTATGTGAGAATACTACTCCTTTGTTGGAAATGTGGTATGCAAATAATTTCTCCTAGTCTGTAGCTCTGTTTTTCATCCTCTTACATAGACTTTGACAAAGCAAATTTTTTTGTTTTAATAAGGTCCAATATATCAGTATTTCCTTTTATGGTTTATACCTTTGGTATAAAGTCCAAATCCTGAAGATTGTCGTCTATGCTTATTACTGTTTTTCCAGCACCTTTTGTTGAAAAGTCCATCTTTTCTCCACTGAATAATTTCTAAATCTTTGTCAAAAATCAGTAGGCCATACTTGTGTGGGTCTATTTCTGGGCCCCCTATTCATTTCCACTGACCTATGTGTCTATCCTTGACACTTTCCTTTTAAGTTTATATTTTTCCTTGACTTCTAACATTTAAAAATCAGAGGAGACATCTGTGTTTTGATTATATTTCTGGAAACACTAGGTTTCTCTCAGGATCTGAGGAAGAAGAAGACTCTTTGAAATAGAAAGAACTAGTCCTGAGAATGAAAAGATGTGAATCTTCATTTCCACTACATTAAAGATGGCCCTAGGTGAATCATATCGTCTCTAGGCCTGGCTTTATTCAGCTGTAAAAGGAAGGAGTTTGAGCTAAAAAGTCTTAGTTCATTCCCTGTGACTCAATTAAAAGTGAATTTCCTGTTATAAACATGTATTGATAAACATGAATTTCCTGTCCTCACTCAGTATCGGTTTCCAAATAAGAATAATCACAGAATCACAGTGCATTTGGTTTTTGTTTAATTTGAAGGCCAGAGAAAACATATGGCCTGAGGTCAGACAGGCTGTTTAGTAGCAGAACCGAGGCTAGAACGTGGGCGCCATGACCTCTAGTTCTCTCCCACTCCACCTGCCTCCCTGTTAAGAGAGGACAACAAGATGCCTTAAAAAAAAAAAAAAAAAAAAAAGCCTGTTCCCCAGGCTCAGTGGCACACACCTATAATCCCAGTGACTTGGGAGGCTGAGGCAGGAAGATTGGGAGTTTGAGGCCAGCCTCAACAACTTAGCGAGCCCTGTCTCTAAAAAAAAAAATAGAAAGAATTAGGGATGTAATTTAGTAGTAGAGTGCTCCTGGGTTCAATCCCCAGCATCACAAAAAAAAAAAAAAAAGGAAAAGGAAAAGATAAAAGTGGTCAGTAGCAGACATTCAATATGTCTTCTCTGAGCACCCACTAAATACCACACCTTGTGGTAGACCTTTTCCAGGGCTTAAGAAAAGAAGACAGAGTTTTGGGCCTCTAAGAGTTCGTGGCCAGGTCAAGACACAGAACTATATTAATTGATAAGAGAACGATTTTAAAAAGCATATGATTAGGGGTTGACTAAAGGTTTCAGGTAATTGACATTTGGCCATGAATGAAAGACTACCTTGAGTAAGACACTTATTATCTTCTGCACTTAGTCCAGAGGTGGGCAGGACTAGAGCAACAGTTCAATAATGTTACACCGGACTCTGTTACTTTGAGTTTTCCACTCCGACACTCTTGACTTGTTGACTATTTCCTCAGATGTGTGTCCTCATAGTTTAAAGTGGCTGTCAAAGCTCCAGGCATCACTTCATGACACTGCCATCTCCAAAAAAATTCTGAAAGGAAAAATACGGAGTTTGTTCTCTCATATCTCTTTTTATAAAAGAGGAAACTTTTTCCTAGAAGCTCTTAACAGATTTCCTCTCCGCTTTCATTGCCTAGGATTTAATCGTCTGCTTCTGTGCAAACTGTAAGGAACGCTGGGAAAGTGTCTGAAATTTTGATTTGTTGTAGCAGAACTCTGCTAGTGAGGAAAAAACAAGAGTGTGAGCAGGAAGCGGCTGCTGGGTACAATCTTCAACCTGCTACAATCTTCAAAGAAAGTAGGGACCACGTGATCACCAGAGTTGTCAGGCAAGGAGACATCAACTCAAGATTAGAAAGAATTTTAAAAGAATTATGATCTTATAAACTCTAGAGCAATCACTGAAAACAAAATAAGACAGAGAGACAGAGCTAAGAAGCCAGTAATAGAGATAGAATGGAATACAAATAAAATCCCAAAAAGTAAGGAAGAGAAGAAAGGAAAAAAGAACAGATAGACAACTAGAAGACAAATTGCACACTGTCTTTAATTATATTAAGTATAAATTAATCTAAACACTTCAAGTACAAGGTTGAGATTTTTCAGACTAGATTTACAATAACAGTTAACTATATGATATCTACAAGAAACCTGTTTTAAACATAAAAATGCACATAGGTTAAAAACAAAAAATAGGAAAATATATACCAGTTAAACACTAAGCATTAATATCAAAGTATTCTTTAGAACAAAGAATATTACCAGGAGTAGAGGATTGATTTCTAATGAAAAAAAGATCTATTCATCAAGAAGACTTAACATTAGCCAGGCGCAGTGGCGCAAGCCTGTAATCCCAGCACTTTGGGAGGCTGAGGCAGGAGAATCACGAGTTCAAAGCCAGCCTCAGCAACGGCAAGGTGCTAAGCAACTCAGTGAGACCCTGTCTCTACATAAAACACAAAATAGGGCTGGGAATGTGGCTCAGTGGTCGAGTACTCCTGAGTTCAATCCTCAGTACCACAAAAAGAAGAAGAAGAAGAAGACTTAACACTTCTAAATGCATATATACCTAACAAAAGAACTTCAAAAAGCATAAAGCAAAAACTGGCACAACTAGAAAGAGAAATAAGCAAATTGACAATGCACAATTATAGTTAAAGATTTCAAGATTCCTCTCTCAGTAATTGAAATAACAAGTAGACAAAAATCAATAAGAGCTGGAAGCAGTGGCTCACGCCTGTAATCCCAGCGACTCAGGAGGCTGAGACAGGAGAATCACGAGTTCAAAGCCAGTCTCAGCAACAGTGAAGCGCTAAGCAACTCAGTGAGACCCTGTCTCTAAATACAAAATAGGGCTGGAGATGTGGCTCAGTGGTCGAGTGCCCTGAGTTCAATCCCCAGTACCAAAAAAAAAAAATTAATAAGAAAATAATTTGAAAAACATCATCTATTAGCTTAACATAAGTTACATGGGGGGGAGGGAATCAAACGCAAGGCCTGGCACATGCTAGGAAAGCACCCTGCCACTGAGCTCTATTTTCAGCCCCAAATATAACTATACAAGTGCATATGGAACATTCACCAAGACAGATTATATTCTGGGCTATAAAAAATTTGTTTCATAGTGAGATCTTTGGAAGATCCCACTAGTATGTGTCTCTTGGAATCCTGGAGGCATTCTTGAGCCTAGCTTTCCTTAGCCAAGAGTGTAGTTCAGACTAGAAAGAGATTCAAAAACTGGTCTGGAGAACACTGGCATCAGAATTTTTCTAAGGATATTGTACCAAATCCAAGTGTTCAGAAGATATAAGAAGCTGAGAGATGTCTAAGAAATATTGGCTTTCAAAGCATTTTTTGATTCATTTAATGTACATAAAAGAGATAGATTTCAAATGCTATCTACAAGTTATTTCTAGTAAATTCATGTTTTAAAAAGTACCCTCTATTTGCTTGGCACATTGGCTATATTAGGGATGTGCTTCCAACAGTATGAGATGAAATCTTCTGGGCTGAGATTGTGGCTCAGTGGTAGAGTGCTTGCGTCGCATGCATGAGGCACTGGGTTTGATCCTCAGCACCACATAAAAATAAATATATTGTGTTCATCTACAACTAAAAAAATTTTTTTTTAAAGTTAAAAAAAAGAAATGAAATCTTCTTTAACCATTGCTACATAAGGACTAAGGCATGGAATAGACAAAATAATTTGTTTTTCAAATATCAACAGGATTTCATGATGTACTGAGCAATGAAAGGTATCCTGGTTATATGAGGGAACACAACCAATTAAATGGCTGGTCTTCTGATGAAAATGACTGGAACGAAAAACTCTATCCCGTGTGGAAGAGGGAAGATGCAAGATGGAAAAATTCCTGGAAAGGTAAGCCAAATAAAACCCCAACAACTAGAATTATTGACTTTAGCAAGTCTTGTAGGTGGCAGAGCCTTTTAGATTACAAGGTTCACGTTTCTGTGAATCACAGTGCTGTTGCTTGCCAGTGTGTGGCACCCAGATTTGATGATCTTTCCTTTATCCCAATAGTTCCATTTTCTAGACCACTTTCTAATCTTAGAAATTTCCATTTATGACGCTTGGAATATTTTGGAGAGTAAGCAGGTTTAGCCTCAAACCTTTCTAACCAATGTGGGAATGGTCACCTTCAGAAGACCTGTGACTTCATCATCTCAAAAGTGTGGTTCATCAGAAAGCAAGGATCTTTCTACTTAGATAAATAATGAGTCCTTCAGTCAGTGGGTATGGAGATGAAAAAATAGGAACTTTTAACATTTGTCTTCTCAATCCTAGTGAGCAGATCTTTTTATCATCATTAAGTAAATATTCTTTATGTGGTTAGAAAATTCTTTAACTAGTCTGACTTTTAGTCATCTTCTAGAATGCTGTACTCTGAAAGCTAAAGTAAGGAATTCAGAAAATAAATTTAATATATCATAAAGAGACATATGGAGCCAGGTGATGCATGCCTGTTATCCCAGCTATTTGGGAGGCTGAGGCAAGAGGATTGCAAGTTTGAGACCAGCCTGGGCAACATACCAAGACCCCATCTCAAAAAAAAAAAAAAAAAAAGTCCAAAGAGATATATGGTTCCTCTGGTTCTTATTAATTGATTCAACTTTACTTTAAATGTTTATTAATGGGTGAAAGGTAAAAGATGGGTGAGCTCCACTTCTTGTTGCTCTAGGAGGCCGTGTGCAGGCAGTCCTGACCAGTGACTCACCAGCACTGGTGGGCTCAAATATAACATTTGCAGTGAACCTGGTATTCCCCAGATGCCAAAAGGAAGACACTAATGGCAATATCATCTATGAGAAGAACTGCAGAAATGGTAAGAATATTCTCCTGAATGCCCAGAGACCCGTCTCTCAACCTTAATGCTCACAAGTGCTTCTGAAAGGGCAAGATGCTGCTGCTGTCATTGCTACCTCCCTCCTTGAGCGGGACGACAGCGAGGGAGAGTGTGGTCCTGCCCAGCCCTCTCAGCAACTCAACAGCAGCAAAACCTACTTCAGCCCACTGGTGGCTGACTGCTTGGAACCCTCTTTAAAAGCTACACTGTCCAACCCAGCTTTTTCTTAGTGTCCAGTTGAATGGACAGAGACCACCTTGTTGTTTCTCAGATTTTGATTTTATGACTTGAAACTTTTTTGGCAATCAAAATTGCTGATTTGACAGATGTTTACTGATGAGTTTAATTTCTGCTGACCAGTATTTCTCAAGCAATGCTGTGTGGCTCGCACAAATGCTGAAATGTATATTTTTGGCTCTCAAAGAGATAAACTCTTTAGCTGGGAGCGATGGCGCATGCCTGTAATCCCAGTGGCTCAGGAGGCTGAGGCAGGAGGATCATGAGTCCAAAGCAAGGCGCTAAGCAACTCAGTGAGACGCCATCTCTAAATAAAATACAAAATAGGGCTGGGGATGTGTGTGGCTTAGTGGCCTGGTGCCCCTGAGTTCAATCCCTAATACTTACCACCCTAAAAAGAGAGAGACAAGCTCTTTGTACATGTTAAAGAGCACAAATACATCAAGGAAAACTATCTTTTCAAAACTGTACATTCTTTTTGGGGGGGAGTACTGTGTATTGAACTCAGGGGCACTTGACCACTGAGCCACATCCCCAGCCCTATTTTGTGTTTTATATAGAAACAGGGTTTCACTGAGTTGCTTAGCACCTTGCCATTGCTGAGGCTGGATGTGAACTCGCAATTCTCCTGTCTCAGACTCCCAAAGTGCTGGGATTACAGGTGTGTGCCACTGTGCCCGGACAAAACTGTGCATTCTTAAGAAGAAAAATACTGGGGCTGGGATTGTGGCTCAGCGGTAGAGCGCTTGCCTTGCATGCGTGAGGCCCTGGGTTCGATCCTCAGCACCACGTACAAAGCAATAAAATAAAGACATTGTGTCCATCCACAACTAAAAAAAATATTTAAAAAAAAAAAAAGAAGAAGAAAAATACTAGCTAATTGCTGAAGCTTATTCTTCAATTAGTGCTAAAGCTATTCAATGCCTTTATAATCTGATTTTATTATTTAGAACTTTTATTAAACTGTTGATGGGTTCATGCTTTATTATTTTTTACCCTCTCCCATGGGAAAAACATTGAATTCTGTATGGAAAGGGCTTAATATTTAATATGTGTTAAGTAATATGTTGTAGTGGGGGTTTTGGTTTGTTTCTTCTTTTTTAAAAAAGCTGATTCTTATAAAGTTCTTTCATGACAATCTAGTCCTCTGAGTACTTTTATGGGAAACAATCCTTATGAAAATGTTTATAAGTATCTATCATCACTAAATAAAAAAAAAAATCTTTGCAGAAGTGACCAATTCCAGGTGTAAGGTAAGAAAGTATCAGGTGATCCTGAGCCATCTATTGTGCCAGAAAACAAAAGCGAGCTCACAAACTAACCAGGTTATGTCAAAAGGACATAGGAACCAGCTTAAGGAGCCTCCATTGGCCGTTTTTTGGGATAATTTAAATATAAAAGGCAATAATAACTAATAGATTAATAAATACAAAGGGCCGGGCGCAGTAGCACATGCCTGTAATCCCAGCAGCTCGGGAGGCTGAGCCAGGAGGATTGAGGGTTCAAAGGCAGGCTCAGCAAAAGCGAGGCGCTGAGCAGCTCAGTGAGACCCTGTCTCTCATAAAACACAAAATAGAGTGATTTTGTGGCTCAGTGATCAAGTGACCCTGAGTTCAATCCCCAATACCCAAATAAATAAATAAATAAGCTTTTCAAGGGTTGGGGATGTAGCTCAGTGGTAGAGAGCTTGCCTAGTACGCATGAGGCCCTGAGTATCACCCTCAGAACTGCAAAAAGAACAAAAAAGATTTTTAAAAAATATCAGTAACAAAAAAATAAATAATGGCCGGGCGTGGTGGCGCACATCTGTAATCCCAGCACTGAGGGAGGCTGAGACAGGAGAATCGCGAGTTCAAAGCCAGCCTCAGCAACGGCGAGGCACTAAGCAACTCACTGAGACCCTGTCTCTACATAAAACACAAAATAGGGCTGGGGATGTGGCTCAGTGGTCAAGTGCCCCCGGGTTCAATCCCTGGTACCAAAAAATAAATAAATAATGGGCTGGGGCTGTAGCTCAGTGGTAGAGCGCTTGCCTCGCATGCATGAGGAACTGGGTTCGATCATTAGCACCACATAAAAATAAATAAAGATATTTGTGTCCATCTACAACTAAAAACAAATTTTTTTTAGGGGCTGAGGTGGTGGCTCAGTGGTAGAGCACTTGCCTCGCATGCGTGAGGCACTGGGTTCGATCCTCGGCACCACATAAAAATAAATAAAAAATAAAAGTCCATCAACAACTAAAAAAAAAAATTTTTTAATTTTTAAATAAATAAATAAAACAGGGTAAAGGGACTGTTCTAGATGAACTGATATTAAAATGGAAAATACCAGCCGGGCGTGGTGGCTCACGCTTCTAATCCCAGCACTTAGGGAGGCTGAGACAGGAGAATTGCGAGTTCAAAGCCAGCCTCAGCAAGGGCGAGGCGCTAAGCAACTCAGTGAGACCCTGTCTCTACATAAAACACAAAATAGGGCTGGGGATGTGGCTCAGTGGTCGAGTGCCCCTGAGTTCAATCCCCAGTACCAAAAATAAATAAATAAGTAAATAAATAAATAAATAAATAAATAAATAAAATAAAATAAAATGGAAAATACCATACATGCAGAAAAGTTGAAAGCACCCAGATACCCTCCACCTATGGTCAACAATCTAAAATTTTTGCTATATTTGCTTTTCTCTGTAAGTTTATATTTATGTCTACATAGGTATAGATATAGAGATTAATTTATTGTCTCAAAACAAAAAATAAAAAGGGCTGGGATGTAGCCCAGTGGTAGAGTGCCCTTGGGTTCAATCAGAGATGAGCATTGGATGTTCAGAGACGAAATGACAATCTTGGCTTGTTTCTTTCTCTGTTTAGATTCTGGCTTGTCTCCTGACCTGTATGTTTACAACTGGACGGCCTGGTCAGAGGACAGTGACTGGGGAAGTGGCACCGGCCAAAACCCGCACAACATGTTCCCAGATGGGAAGCCCTTCCCTCACCACCACGGATGGAAGAAATGGAATTTTGTCTACATCTTTCACACACTTGGTTGGACTTTTACAAACTCTTTTAGCCTCGTCTTTGCCTTTTAAAAAAATTTTTAAAAAGCACCAGCTGTGGGGGTGCACGCCTGTGATCTCAGTGACTTGGGAAGCTGAGGCAGAAGGATCATAACTTCGAGGCCAGCTTCAGTAATTTAGTGAGAACTTGTCTCCAAATAAAAATAAAAAACGCTGGAGATGTAGCTCAGTGGTAGCCACCACCCCAACCCCCAGGTATAATCCCAAGTACCAAAAGTAATAATAGTATTAATAACGAGAAGAAAACTTTAACCTTCTCTTTTCTTACACTAAAATTGAAATTATAACACCAAAATTTTAACAGCAGTTACTCTGTTAACTCTTCTTAATTTGAATGGACAGTAAGAGGGAAAAATAAAATCCCGGTTGATCTTACCAAATCTCCAGGACACCAAAGAATTACAATAAGAAAAGAAGGAAAAACAGAGCCAGTCTCTTTTTTCAAAACAAAATCACTCAATTATTTAGTCTAAGACAATAATATGAAAAAAATATATTAACATTTATTCATTTGGAAGGCACATGGATAGGCATTTGTTCATTTGTTCTTTAATTTTTAATGTTCTCAAATGAAAGTTAAAGAATTAAATGTATGCTTTTTGAGAGAAAATTCGGAAATGCAGAAAAACACAAACAAAAAATAAACATCATCCATTTAACATGATGGTGTTTTCAATACTAATATTTCCTTTTTGTTTATTGTACCTGGAATTGAACTTAGGATCTTGCAAATGCTAGGCAAGCCTTGAGCTACATCCCCAGCCCTTTTTATTTTATCTTGAGACAGGGTCTTGCTAAATTGCAGAGGCTGGCCTTGAACTTATAATCTTTCTGCTTCAGCCTCCTGAGATTACAGGGCCATACATTACAAGGCCCTGGCAATATTAATGTCTCTTTTTTTTTTGGTACCAGGGATTGAATCCAGGGGCACTTAACTACTAAGCCACATCCCCAGCCCTCTAATATGTCTTAAGATCAGAATGTATACCTGTTTTTGCTTACTATCATGAACTATCATGAGCTACTATCATGCTTACTATCATGAGCTTCTATCATTAAAAATTCCTATTTACATTATTTTAATGGCTGTATAATATTCCATTATGTAGAAATAATATCATCTAATTACTGTTCTTCCTTGACATAGCCTACCTTCTCTTTTTGTAAACCGTAAATGGTGTTCTCTTTGCTTTATTAATGGAGAAGTGATTATTTTAGGAGAAGCAAATTTAGGTTATTATTAGCAAGGCTGCTAAATTTTTAACTGAAAATGTCACCAGAGGGCTGGGGATGTAACTCAGTGGTAGAGTGCTGTTAGTATGTGCAAGATCCTGGATTTGACCCTGAGTACCATTAAAAAAAAAAAAAAAAAAAAAGACTGCCAGGCAAGTGTTTGAAAACTACTACCAAACAGCTTCCACATCTCTAAATGTTTCATCTTCTCCTTGTAAATTAGAGAATGCTCCTTTCTCTTCAGTGAACTTATTTATGCATCAAAACAAAATAATAGTACATGATTATTAAAGTACAAAATGTCAAACATTATGCCCATCAGTTGCTTTAAAGCCAACTATTTCTTCAATGCCATCTTGGTTCTGTCAGTCAACTCACCAAACATGATCTCCTTGACCTGTCACTCCCACAACTCAGTTCTGACAATTTACGTGGAGTCACTTAGGTTCACTACTACTCCTGACACCCTTTAGACTAGTTAAGGTTTAGATTAACACCATTTAGCCTAGTTGAGGTTAAGTTCCTTTAACTTAACCAGATCAAATGTCTACTTAAAATCAGTCTTCAATCTGGAAATTGCTTTTTTCTAACAAGACTCCCTTGAATTTCCATCCTCTACTGAGATCTCTGAGTTTAGTGATGCTCTCAACCTAACTAAGCTTGGTCACATCTCTCAGGGCTCGGACTAATATTTTCCACTTGTAAAACTATTCCCCCACGAAAACTCCCTTCCTCCAAAACCTCCAACCCAACTGCCTCTCCCTCTCAAGGGGTATTCCAAGCCACACCCCTTCGGGAGCCCGGTTTTCCTCACACATTTTATCCCCAGCATCCATCTTAAAAGACCCAGTCAATACAAGTCTGTGCCAGGCACCAGGATCCAAGTAGAAAACCCTTCGAGCCCTGAAATAAAGGAATGGCTTTCACCTGCCAGTGGCAGTTAGTTTCAGGAAGAGCAAGAGAGAGAAAAGGAAGGACTCCAAGGTGCCCTGGAAATGTGTGTACAGAACCGCTCCATTCCCTCTTTTATCTACCTCTTTCTCTCATCACTTACTTTATTTTTATATAGTGATAGTGATACAAATACTATCAGAAAGTAGAGAATTCCTGTCCCCTTTTTTAAAAAAAAAATCTGTTTAACAATATAGCTGTAGTCATATTGTCACCAAATTAAGGTAGATTTTTGGATAGATATTTTTTAACTCCCCTGGATACCCTCATTGTTACATGAAATGCATTTTCTATAGGGAAAAAAATGCGTACCAAATCACTTAACTTTTGTAAAGCATTTACTTGTAAACTAAGGGCTAACTGTTTTATTCCACTAAATAGCTATTTTCATTTTAACCAGCTACACACAGTTATGTGCATACAGCTGTGGATGTGCTCTAGAAAGCTTTACATAGAAATGAGCACTGTCTTCCTTCCTGGAGCAGCTCTATCTTCCCTCCTCAGGGCAATCTCTAAATGGCAGTCACTGGTCTTTCAGAATCAACTTCTTTAAGGATGGTGTGATGTTGCTGATAACTAAGAACTTCCATACTCTTGTAGGTCAGTATTTCCAGAAATTGGGACGATGCTCAATGAGAGTTTCTATAAACACAACCAACATGACGCTTGGCACTCAAGTCATGGAAGTGATTGTCTATAGACGACACGGCCGAACATACATTCCCATTGCACAGGTTAAAGATGTGTACGTGGTAACAGGTGCGTGGTGTGGACTCCAAGGATGAGGCACTGGGTTCTACTGACATTTGGGGGTTAAGAAGGAGCACAAAGTGTACTGGGTTAGGTTATGATTCATCTGGGCCCCTACCCAAGCTTAATTATGTTGTATACCATCCGTCTTCCAGAATAACTTGGGAAAACTCTAGAAGACTTATATATAAAAAGGAGAGCATGATGCTGAGTTACCCCTGATTTCAGTTTCTTAATCTAAAAGCCTCACCACTTGAGATAAAGCCTGGTACATTCTTTCTTCTTTGTGATGTTTCTTATAGATGAGATTCCTGTATTTGTGACCATGTACCAGAAGAATGATCGAAATTCATCTGATGAAACCTTCCTCAGAGACCTCCCCATCAAATTTGATGCCCTGATTCACGATCCCAGCCACTTTCTCAATCAGTCTGCCATTGACTACAAGTGGAACTTCGGGGATAACACTGGCTTGTTTGTTTCTAGTAATCACACTTTGAGTCACACGTATGTGCTCAACGGAACCTTCAACCTTAACCTCACTGTGCAGGCAGCTGTGCCCGGACCTTGCCCTCCACCTTCACCCAGACCTCCAAGACCAACCTCCTCTTTAGGTAAGCATTTTATGGATGATCTTGGAGGGAGATTCTTTTTTTAATATTTTATTTGTTCTTTTTAGATATACATGACAGTAGAGTGTCATTATATGACATTATATGCACATGGAGTGTAATTTATTCTAATTGGGATATAATTTATTCTAATTGGGATCCCATTTTTGCGGCTGTACATGATGTGGAGATTCACTGGTTGTGTATGTACATAGGAAAGTTATGTCTGATTCATCCTACTGTCTTTCCTATTCTGGAGAGATATTCTTTAATGGCAAAAAAAATTCATGTATGCCATATACACATACACACACCCATATGTTATATTATTGAATCCCTTGCGGGGCTGAGGCAGCTCAGTGGTAGAGTGCTTGCCAAGCATAAGCAAGGCTCTGGGTCCATCCCTCAGCACCATAAAAATAAATAACTTTTGAGAGAGTTGTGTAGATAGACTGCAACAATTCTACTTTGTGCCTGTTGATTTTTTAAAACCACTTTATCACCATCTTAAAGAGCAAGGAAGAAAGGAAAATGTGTTTAAAGTCACTTTCCAGGTAGAATTTGATGACATATACTCGGCTCTTTGACCCTCCTAATTTGCACCAGCCCTTGCTCTGTTCGTGATGCTTTCCCTCTTGCAGCCTGTCACATTTTAGTTTATCTCCCTTTTTCCATAGCTTTGAGAAGACATACTGGCCTCTTGTGAAAGTTGGGCCCTCTCCGTTTACCTTCTGCCCCCTCCCACAGTTCTGATCCCACACCTGTTCTCCTCCCTTATCCTATCCATGCTCATCCAGTGTCCCATGAAAACATCACTGTACTTGAAAGAAGCTTCCAAATGGCTCAAGAAAGAGTGATGCTGGAGGGCCTTTCTGGGCTAGCAAGCCTGAGCCACTCCAGCAGTTGCTCTAGATATAAGGCATGGTTAATCCAATACCACCTGCTATTAATAGTCTGTGGAGACATTCAAGAACTTCTTCAGAATCCACTTTGGAGAAACTGGCTTGGGCCTCATTCCCCATTGCCCCAAGCCATCACCACCCTTACCACTGGGACATTTGCTCATCTTAGCGCCCCAGACTGACATCCTCTCAGTGGTCACAAGAGGACGCCATGACCAAACTCAGCAGGAACATTCCACCATGATGCCTACCTGTGCTTCCTGTGGTTGTTTCTACCAACACCTGTTGGTTATCAATAACAAACTGTTCAAGTATAAGTAATAAAATGATATCTTGTTAAATCAGAACATCTAGGACTGAGGTTGTAGCTCAGTGGTAAGCACCTGCCTAGATGCATGAGGCTCTCAGTTGAATCCCCAATGCCTCCCCCCTAAAAAAAGCCTAAATCAAGACAATATATGGTATTAGTACTGACTTTGATTTCTGAAATGTTTTAAATTACAAAATTAATGTATGTTCCATAGTAAAAATCAAACAAACAGCAAAGTCTGGAGTAAAAAGTAAAAGTCTCTATGCACATTCTCCTTCCTAGAGTTAAGCCCTGTTAAAGTTGGCAGTGGGTTTTCGTTTGTTTTGGTTTGGTTTTTCTTTGTTCGTTTGCCATATCAGGGAGGGAACTGAGGCGTGCTCTACCACGGAGTTACATCCTCAGTCCTTTTTATTTTTTATTTAGAGACAGGGTCCCTCAAACTTGCCATCCTCTTGCCTCAGCCTCTCAATTAGCTGGGATTACTGGTGTGTACCACTGCATCCAGGAACTGTTTCTTTCCAGATCTTTTTCTATGCATTTATGAACATATTCTATATATGCATATAAGTTAATTATTTTGGTTTTTATGTAAGTGGATTCATGATAGACATATAAGCAAACTGTATAAATATATATACACACATTATATTTATACAGTTTGTTCAATCACCAGCACTGCAAATAAATATGATACATATTTATTTTTACAGTTAGTTTTTTTCAACGAACATCATAGACATCTTTCCATTATCAGCACATGTAAATTTATCTCACTTTATTCAATGATTACATAGCGTTCCATAGGATGTAGATACTATTGTTCATTCTCTTTTTGATGAGTGATTAGGTTAATCCTAATTACAATTACAATACAACTGTACTGGACTAGTTTAAATATATAGCTTAATTCTAGTTGTTTCTTTGTTTTTTGTTCTTTTGTACCAGGGATTGAACCCAGGGGTGCTAAACCATTGAACTACCCCAGCCCTTTTTTTATATATCTATATATTTTTTATTTAGAGACAGGATCTCACTAAGTTGCTTAGGGCCTCGCTAAATTGCTGAGGCTGGCTTTGTACTCCTGATCCTCCTTCTGCCTCAGCCTCCCAAGCCATCAGGATTACAAGAGTGCGCCATCACACCTGGCTTTCATTCTGGTATTTCTGTGAGAGAACCAATTTCTTCATCTATAAGTACTGATGGTCTTCCTTACAAATAAGGAGAACAGGTGTCAAATTCTGCTATCATTTTTCCTAAGTCAGACCATAAGACAAACTAGTAAACCTTATGAGTTAGTTAAGTTTTATTATGAATGGAAGCTACCTGGTTGGTTTTATCTAAAACTATTTACTCAACCCCTAAATGCCTTGAAGCTGTGCAGGGAGGGAAGCGTGGGCTAACTAATGCATTGAAATGGACGGGCCTTGGGGAAGGGCCTCAAATCTTCCTAAGAGCCCCTTGTCTAACTTCCTGACATGTAAGGATAAAACTGGTTGGGTGATAATAGGAGTCAGCCCATGGCTTTTAAAAGGGGTCTTTTCTTCTGGGGCTGGAGGTATAGCTCAGTGATAGTGGTGCATGTCTAGCATTGGCAAGGTCCTGCATTCAATCCCCAGCACTGCAAATAAATAAATAAATAAATAAATGGAATCTTTTCTAGAGCATGATTCCAACTGTGCTTTCAAATTAATGGACTTGGATTGTTGAGCATTACATTATTATTTGGCCAAAAACGACATACACCCTGCTTTAGCAAGGGGCTTCATAATAAAGAACAACTGAAAACAGAAACGAAGTGCAGCCACAGGACTGAGATGGTTGCAGAGTTGAAGAAGTGAGGAAGTTGGCTGATAAAATCATGGGGCAGGTGTGTGTGCACGGTGATATTTTTATCACAGAATGCTCTTTCCTTAGCTGACAGTGCTCTTGTTCGTTTTTCAGACTTTTTTTGCGGGGGAGGGGTAACCAGGGATTGAATCCAGGGGTGCTTAACCACAGAGCCACATCCTCAGCCCTTTTCTATATTTTATTTTATTTTATTTTATTTTTTTGGTACTGAGGATTGAACTTAGGGGCACTCGACCACTGAGCCACATCCCCAGCCCTATTTTGTGTTTTATGTAGAGACAAGGTCTTACTGAGTTGCTTAGTGCTTCGCCATTGCTGAGGCTGGCTTTGAACTCGCAATCCTCCTGTCTCAGCCTCCCTAAGTGCTGGGATTACAAGCGTGAGCCACCGCACCCGGCTTCTTTTTCTATATTTTATATTGAGACAGGGCCTTGCTAAATTGCTGAGCTTTGAACTCACAATTCTCCTGCCTCAGCCTCCTGAGTCACTGGCATTATAGAAATGTACCACTGTGCCTGGCCATTTTTCAGACTTTTGTGAAAAAATCTGAAAGGAAAAAAAAAAAAAAACCTTGTAAAACTGATGCTGATCAGTGTAATACCATATATATGATATATGTATCAGGATATATATATATATCTATATATGAATATATATGGATATATATATCATATCATATAAGACCTTCCTACTTACATAAAGAATCAAGACTTTCCCACCCATTCCACTATTCTCTGGGTAACAGGGACATAAATACTGAATTAAGGATAAAATTTGCCTTATTTTCCATCTTTTAAAGTGTTCATTTCTTTCCATTAGCCCTTTAATCATACCTTGACTTTATAGACAGAATATCTACAAAACTCCATGTGCATTTTATAAACACTCTATGTAAGGTAAAATGACTGAATTTTATTATTTAGTCTTTTTTTAAAAGAAGTTTTGTTTTAAAATACGACAGGATCATGGTTCTATGCTCTAAATTCTGCCTGTCAAGAACTTCAGAAAAAGAAATTTTGTATTTTTCTGGGGAAGAACTAGTGATCTTAAATGTCTTGCACAAACAAATCTATTTTATAAAGCACATCAGCCTAATCTTGGGAGAGACTGAATATCCTATAGTCACTTCCAAATGACCACTGTGAAACTCAAAGGACGTTCCCAAGAGCCTGCGACAGCCTGTCCTGATAATCCACTGCAGTGTCAGGACCTTTCTGAGATCCACTAAGCAGCATTTCCCAACTTGTCATGGAGCATGAGTTTCTGGAAATGTTCTGAGAACAGCTCTGGGAAGCCCCTTCCAGGCACAGGAGAGTCACAGGTCATGTCATCCACAGTCACAGAAGCCCTGGAGAAATCTCACAACCTGTTTCATCCTTACATGTCATGAAGCAAACAAGGGGCTCTTAGGAAGCTTTTTTTTTTTTCTTCAAGTATTTATTTTCTAGTTGTAGGTGGACCCAATATCTTTATTTTATTTTTATGTGGTGCTGAGGATCGAACCCAGTGCCTCCCGCGTGCTAGGCGAGCACGCTACCACTGCGCCATAACCCCAGCCCCTCTTAGGAAGCTTTGATGCCCTTCCCCAAGGCCCGTGCATTTCAATGAAATGAAACTAAAGAGAAGAGATGAGGATGTGGCTCAGGGGTTCAAGTCCCAGCACCACAAAAAAATAAATAAAAAGAGATGATCGGGGCATATATTCAGTACCATATTTCCTTTCCAGTCTTTTCATCTTGTTGAAGGAGCATCACCTTTAAACTTGTAACTGGTAGGGCATTAGAGTCTTTGCTCTGATTATATTCAACACTGTTCATGTCTTATATTCACTTCTTTTTTTCTTCCCATGATGTTCATCACAGTAAGATTCTTAGAATGTATCCTTTGGACCTGTGAGCCATCCAAACAGAGAGAAAAGTACCTTTTTCCATATGAGAACTAGGAAACTGATATTTAAATACTTCACATGGGGCAGCCATTGAGAAGCAGGTTTTTATTTTATTTTATTTTTTAAATTTTTTTTAGTTGTTGATGGATCTTTATTTTATTCATTTATTATTTTTATGTGGTGCTGAGGATCGAACCCAGTGCCTCACGCATGCTAGGCAAGTGCTCTACCACTGAACCACAACCCCAGCCCCGAGAAGCAGGTTTTTATACACCTTATCTCATTTAAGTTTCATGGTTCGACCCTGGGAGGACTGTAATTATTATTCCTATTTTATAGATGAGTAGATAGAGGCAAAGACAAGTGAATCTATGTGACTATGGTCTTAAACAGCTAAAATTGAGCAGTGCTGGAATTTGAGCCCAGAACGCATGCCTCCCAAATTCAAATATGACTTCATCTATCATGGCCTACTTTATTTCACTGTACCCCTGTATTACATATTTTAATATGGCTTCAACTTTTCATTTTCTTCCGGTGTTTAAACAAGATATGAGGTTATGTTTGGGGCTTGGAGTATAATTCAGTGATAGAGGGCTTGCCTGGCATAGGCAAAAATCCTAGGTTCCATTCCTAGCACTGCCAAAAAAGGAGGTTGGGGATTATGTTTATTTATGTAATTTAACAATTATAATGCCATATAGTATTCTCACATCTGTATGAATCTTCACACATTTAGTTCAAATTTCTACATCAGTTCAAATATGGAATTCTTGATTTTTTTCAAAATAGCAGATAGATAACTTTAAATTTTCAGTTATATCCAAAGGTTGAATGTTTTCTCTGATATGCAGATGCTAATTCACAATGGGGGTAGAGAATAGAGGTATTTTGGACTAGGCAGAGGGGAGTGAAGGGAGGCGAATGGGGGTAGGAATGATGGTAGAATGAATCAGATATTATTACCCTATGTGCATATATGATTACAGGACCTGTGTAACTCTACATCATGTATAACCAGACAAATGAGGAGCTATACTCCATTTATGTATGATGTGTCAAAGTGCATTCTGCTGTCATGCATAACTAATTAGAACAAATAAATATATATAATAATTTTCAGTTCTATCATATGCATCTTACATTCTTAGCAACTGTTTTAAAATCTTATTATTCAAACACTCCAGTACCTGCTGGTGACAACTCCCTGGAGATGAGCGAGATTCCTAATGAAAACTGCCAGATTACCAGATACGGCCACTTTAAAGCCACCCTCACCATTGTAGGTAAGGCTGAAGTCCAGTGGGGAAGGATGCCAGAGTCTACCAAGCTCACCCATTCATTTGCTGACTCTAGAAGGGTAGAGGTGGGGAGCTGAGGTACCCCACTTTGTCCAAGGTGATGCCACAGGTGCATGAGCAAATGCTCTCCTAGTTTCCAGATTTCCTCCTGCTCACCCAGGCCTTCCTTAGACATCCTGTGGAAGTGAGCACTCTGTGAAGCCCACATGCTAAGGAGCTGCCCTGGACCTGAACCCACATGTGCATCCCAGTAATCCAAATGAATAGGAGGTGAAGAGGAGCCAGGATGGAGTTGCCGCAACTTTCACTGTCTTCCCTAGCTATTTTTCACAACATCATCCTTCTTAAGTGAAAAAGGGGGAATTAACAGGCCACCACACGTGGCTGTGCACTTTGGACACTGTTTCCAAGGCATCCAGCAAAGTAAATAGGTGGGGATCAAAGCCCAACCTGTGCATCCTAGGCTAAGCCCCCTCTCCGGGGAGGAGCTGGCCTCACCTCATGTGGAGCTGCATTAGCCCAGGGGTCACCTCTGTCTAAAACATCTGCCAGAGAGGTGGTGCTTTCAAATAGGTTATAGAAATAAGAATCTAGATTGAAGAGAAGAACAGTTCATTGTAACTTTGGAAATGCTTTATGGACATGCATCCAAAACTATGAGGGTAAATGCCCAGATCTGGTGTGTTTCTGTTGGCAAGAAAACTGGCTCTATTTTTTCTTTTCCTCTTTCTTTGCTTCCTTCCTTCCTTTTCCTTCCTTCCTTCCTTCCTTCCTTCCTTCCTTCCTTCCTTCCTTCCTTCCTTCCTTCCTTCCTTCCTTCCTTCCCCTCTCTTTCATGCTCGCGCGCTCTCTCTCTCTCTCTCTCTCTCTCTCTCTCTCTCTCTCTCTCTCATTCCTTCTCACTAAGGAGTGTTTCTTAGTCCATTCAGGCCTCTATAGTAGAGTACCATACACCAGGTGGCTTATGTATTCCTCACAGTTCTGGAGGCTGAAAATCCAAGATCAAAGCAGTGGCAGATTTGGTGTCTGTTGAGGGCCCACTTAATGGATGGCCATCTTCTTGTTGTGTCCTCACATGGCAGAAGAGGCAAGGGAACTCTTTGGAGTCTCTCTATAAGGGCACTAATCCCATCACCTACCTAAGACCTTGCCTCCTAAGACCTCCTCCTTGGTGAGGATTTCAACATAAGAAGTTGAGGGGACCCAGTCTACAGCAGAGTGGTTTTGTTTTGTTTCTGTTGTATTTTGATGTGTTCTCCTATGGTGGTTGTTTTGCTAGAGGGAATCCTAGAGGTTAACATCATCCAAATAGCAGACGCTCCGATGCCCAGGCCAAAAGCTGACAACTCCCTGATGGACTTTGTCATGACCTGTGAAGGGACGTAAGTATATGTCTCTGTTGGAGGGATGGGTCAGAACAAAGACCCTGGGTCTGAACAAAGGCCTGGACCACCAATTGTTCTAAGTTAATTTAAACTACTATTTAGTGCTAGGCACAGTGTCACACACCTGTAATCTCAGCAACACAGGAGGCTGAGGGAGAAGGATAACAAGTTCAAGGCCAGCCTGGGCAATTTAGCGAGACCTTGTCTCAAAATTAAAAAAAAAAAAATTAGATAGATAGACGGTTGAGGAAAAGTCCTGAATTCAATCCCTAGTACTGAAAAAATAAATAAGTAAGTAAAGAAAGAAAGAAAGAAATTCCCATTTATTAGAAACCCAGATGAGGAAGAACTTACAAAGGGCCATAGAAGGTGCTCTCAAACAGACATAATTAGTTTGTTAAGAGTAGAGAACCACTCACTACCTTTAACTGTTGATGGTTGAACAATAACTATGACAACTAATTGAACATTCATTCATGTTCTCAGTGCCTTACATCTTCTTCTCATATTGAATCCTCACAACAATCCCAAGTCTCTCTGTTTGACAGGAGGCGCGGGAGGCACACAGCCATCACAGAGCTCACTGGCAGATCCACAGCTGGCACCAGGCAGAGCTGGGCTCACAGGCCAGAGGTCTGGCTCAGAGCTCGTTTTCAGCCCCCTGGAGCCCCTTCTAGTGGGCAGAAGCCAATGTGGAGCTATAATGTGATAATTTTCTCTACACAATTTACAAAGCTTTTCTAACATAATTTGATTTCCTATGATTTGGTCATGACTATATATACTAAGCTAAATATAAATTAATAGAAAAATATATCAATTAATTGAATATACATTGACAAATGAACTAATTTACATGTATATAAGTTAACTAATAAAAATATGGGTGTGTTTTAATATATAAAGTAATCAAGCCGGGCACAGTGGCGCAAGCCTGTAATCCCAGCACTTAGGGAGGCTGAGACAGGAGAATCACAAATTCAAAGCCAGCCTCAGCAACAGCGAGGTGCTAAGCAGCTCAGTGAGACCCTGTCTGTACATAAAACACAAAATAGGGCTGGGGATGTGGCTCAGTGGTCAAGTGCCCCTGAGTTCAATCTCCAGTACCAAAAAAAAAAAAAGTAATCAAGAGAATAGAATAGTATAAAGATGGGACCTCATTTGGTAGGAAGGAATATAACCAAGAAGGTCACTGGCTTGGGGAGATGAGCAGAATGAGCTGTTTGTGTGACTTTGGCCTAGTGATTTTCCCCTCCCTAAGCTGGTTTATCACCTGTTACACTGAGATAATATTAATTTCTTCCTGAACCCATCCAGAGGGCAAGCAAGATCACGTCATGTATCTAAACCCAGTGCCTTGCACATAGCAAATCCTACACAGTGTGTTACTGGACCAAGACAGGGCCCACTCTGACATCTAATAATATCTTTGCCTAACACCTAAGCCATGGCATCTTCAGATTTTCTGGAGAGCACGAATGCAGAGGGAATGAATGGGGCTCACACATTTTCCATAGTCCCTTGCCTTGGGAGATGTCATCTCTTCCTCCTCTGTCTTCTGAACCTCATTTTCCTAATAATGCAGAGGAAATAGTAGCACATCCTCAGAGTTATTCAAGAGTAAATCAGGCATGACAATTCAACATCAGATAATTTGGTAAGAACAAAATGGAGTTCAATTTTATAGAAACGTAATTTTTTTTTCTTTTCCTCTTACGAAAAACTGACATTACATCCCTCTCTCCACCTTTGGTGATCTGTGTGTCTCCTCCACCCCTCCCATGTCACAGCATCCCCACCGAGGTCTGTACTGTCATTTCTGACCCCACCTGCCAGATTGCCCAGAGCATAGTCTGCAGCCCCGTGGATGCCATGGAAACCTGCCCGTTGACTGTGAGGAGAGCCTTCAGTGGGTCTGGGACGTACTGTGTAAACTTCACTCTGGGTGATGACACAAGTGTGGCCCTCACAAGCACCCTGATCTCCATCCCTGGCAAAGGTAAGATGTGTGTAATGGTCCTATGAGCATTTCACATTGTAAGTGAAGTGTCCAATAGTAAAGCCATTGAGGGCTTTGCTGACAATGTTTAATTTTATTTCAGTGCAAAATTTATATTGAGCTCTGGTTAATAAGGATTTGAGCACTGGCATTAAAATCCAGCCACTAATCTACTTAGGACAGTGATGAGAGAAAGACTCTGAAACAGTGGCCAAAGAAAAGCCTTTTGATGAAAAAAATCAGCTGTTGACCATAGATGAGCGATAATGGAACATGATCACTGCATGCTTGGATAGATTTGTATTCCAAGAGGAAAATGTAAAGGCCAGGATCAAAAAAGTAACAAAGTTTTCCAGTGGAATGGTAACAAAGGAGAGGCTGAGGTCACGTTTCCATGAGGTCAACCTGGGCACAGATATGAAACCAAGAGAAACCCAGCAGACCCCCCTTCTCACTTGCCATGTATCCTTTCTTTCCTTTCCACAAATCTACCAAGCATTACACTAACACACCAACTCCCCTGCCCTTCAGGTGTTTGCCAGAAAAACTACTCTTGGCTCACCTCATTCTTTTTTTTTTTTTAATATTTTTTTAGATGTTGATGGACCTTTATTTTATTCATTTATATGTGGTGCTGAGAATCAAACCCAGTGCTTCACACATGCTAGGCAAGCGCTCTACCACTGAGCCTCAACCCCAGCCCATGGCCCTCCTTATTCTTGAAGAGGTAAAATGTCAACAAAATAGAACTAAAGAATTATATTAGAAATTTGTTATTTACTGGTGGCATCCTGTTTCCACCAGTCTCCAGACTCATGCTGTACTTGGTGGCCTAACTGAATCTCAGTTGGAGCTGACTTTATTGTCCGACTTCTTTCTGTCTTAGAAGAAGTGCTATCTGGTGGAATGGAAGGGAAAGAGTAATGTGTGCTTAGTGCGCTAATTTTATTTCCTAATTTGAGTATTGTAATGTACAATCTAATGATTAGTTCACTTGCAACTCCTTTGGATGAGCTAAAATGTTTATATCTTTTTTTTTTGGTACTGGGGACTGTACTCAGGGGTACTTGACCACTGAGCCATATCCCCAGCCCTGTTTATTTTGTGTTTTATGTAGAGACAGGGTCTCAATGAATTGTTTAGCACCTCGCCGTTGCTGAGGCTGGCTTTGAACTCGCAGTTCTCCAGTCTCAGCCTCCCAAAGTGCTGAGATTACAGGCGTGAGTCACTGCGCCTGGCTTAAAATGTACTTCTGTCTTTATTCATTAATCATATAAAGGGCAGCTTTAACCCCACTGGAAGAAAATTCTAAGAAATCATACACTTACAGCCATGAGTCTCTTGATGAAAGAGACACATTCTAAGATGTGGTAGATGCCCAATTCATCATTGGGCAGTTTTGTCATCTTGGGAACATCCTGCAGTGCATTTACACAGACCTAGATGGCAGAGGTCAATCACTCCATGTGGCCTCTTGATACCATCAAGTCATGTGGTTAAAACAGATGGATGAGTTGCTGCCGGCATAATATGACATACTGATTCATGGTAGACTTTTTTCTTTTTATAAGAAGAAGGAATACACTCTAAAATAACAGAAAGCATAGTATAGAAATACATAAACCAGTAACAACTATTGTCATTATCATTATCAAACATTATGTACTGTATATAATCATGTGGGCTAAACTTTTATACACCTGCCTAGGCAAAAGCTTCCTTTTCCCCAGCATCACCAAACTGTGGGTAATGCTTTACACTATGACATTATGATGGCTACAACATCACCAGGTGACAGGGATTTTCAGCTCCATTGGAGTTTCATGGGACCACCATTGTATATGGGGTCCATTGTTGACCAAAATGTTATTATGCAAACATTTATTGGTACTTGGTATGAGTTATTATTAGTGAGATCCAAGGTACAGATTTAAGAACAAAAACAAAGATACAAGGGTGTCCTGCTTCCTGCAGGGTAGTATGGGTTGGAGCCTGGCAAAGAGTGGGGGAGGGCAAGCACAGAAGGAAGCAGCCAGAACCTCTGCATCTGAGTGACTGTGGACTTTCAATGCAGTCCCCTCCGGGAGCTGCTGAGGTTATTCCTCAAGGGCTGCCACAGCTCCAGGCATCTTAGAACCTCCTCTAGAATCCTAACTCATTTTACTAAGCTTCCTTAGCACTGGCAGACTGCTGATCTCTTGTGTGGAATACACATTTAGATATTAGCTTTCCTTTGTTTTTGTAGTGAGAGATAAGCCTAGGTGTGACTTGAGCCATTTTCAAAAACACAGTAAAGGGGGCAGGTGATGCCTAGCGTGCATCAGGCCCTGGGCTGCATCCCCAGCACTAAAAGAAAATAAATAAAGGAAGCTCAGAAGGAAAAATTTTAATCCAGTGGATATTGCAACTTGATAATTATAGTTTCAAAGTCAGATTATCAGAAATAAATCATGGCTCAAAAGCAAATTCATGGACTTTTGGCCAAAATTATTTTTACTGATTGATCCAATGAACATTTATGGAGCACCTGCAATTATTTCAGCATGTAATTTTTAAGCATCTGCTTCAGACCCAGCACAGTTCTATGCACGAGATAAACTTCTAGAGGAGCAAGACAAACAAAGGTCCCTGCTTTTCTTAGCTATGACAAATGTTACCAAAAAAAAAAGTTAGGCATGACATTTAACCATTTGTTTAAGCACAGAATTGAGCAACACTCAGAGAACACTACCAACAAGGGTTTTGTTTTTTTGGCACTGGGGTTTATTATTATTAAGCATTGGATATTGAACCCAGGGGTGCTCTGCCATAAGCCACATCCCCAGCCCTTTTTACTTCTTATTTTGAGGCAAGGTCTCACTAAGTTGTTGAGGCTGGGCTTCTGCCCCAATCTTCTGATTTGCTGGAATTGCAGGCAGGCATGTTGGCACCCCGGTAAACAGTGAGCTTTTTTTGCAGTGCTCGAGATTGAACCTCATGCAAGCTAGGCAAGCAGTCTAGCACTGAGTCACATCCCAGGCCCAGCAGTAAGCTTTTATAAGCCAACCAGGAAGCTGAGCAGAGAAATCACCTAAAGGGCTCCAGCAGTTCTTTGGAGCTGCCTGTGATTGGCTACAACTGGGCACTTGGTTACATTCTCTTAAATTAGGTTTTGGTGATTTGGCTTACCCTCTAAGCTTCCTTTTGTTAAGTGGGCACTCAGACCATTGGAACATCCTCTGGCCAATAGCCTTTTTCTTATTTAAGACAGTCAAACAAATAAGCAAGAGAGTATTGTGAGGAAAATAAAGCCAAATCAGGGAATGGAGAGCGGAGAGCATGGAAGAGGGAGGGAGGAAGAGGTTGGCTGTTCAGATTGGGAGGTGAGAAGACCTTCTGCCCACGCAGGGGCACCTTCTTTGTGAAGGGCCTCCTGTGAGAGGGACCCAAATCACAAGGAGAGGCCCATGTAGATCCTCGCAGTCCACTGTCAGTGTCTGGTTGTGTTCTATGCACCTGGGCAGCCACAGGAAGGTTAGAAGCATGGCCTGGTTGATGCCTTTAGGTCACATGTTAGGAGAGAAATATATGTAAAGAAATAATGGCAGTACAGTGCTCAGGAAAAGAGTCAAGCAGAGCAGCCTTAGAATCACCCGGGAGGCAGTGTTTATGAGGGAACTTGAGATGAGCCGTGTCCTGACATAGGACATGGAGGTTTTAAAGGGTGTCAGAAGTAAGGTCAACTCTCAGGGCTGAGGATATAGCCCAATTGGTAGAGTGCTTGCCTTGCTTGCACAAAGCCCTGGGTTCAATCTCCAGTGCCACAAAAAAAGAAAAAAAAAAAAAAAGGTCAGGTCAACTCCCAGGATTTTGAACACAGCCTGAAGGTGGATAGTAAGAGATGAGGTCAGAGGCAGGAGGAACAGTGGATCACAAGAGCCCTTCACCACCTGGGTGCTGCTGGCTCAACAGAGATCTGAGCAGGTGTCCCCAGGCCGTGACATCGCTCTCTCTGAGCCCTTAACACAGTGTTCCAGACACACTAACTCATTCTCTAAATGGAAGATAAGCTGACCCAAAGACTATGTATTATTTAATGGAAAAGATTACCGAAAGCCCAGAGGGAGCCATACATCTTCTGTGATAGCTGCCTTCCTCATTTATCTAATGGCATTACAAATAGCATGTCCTCTAAGTGAAAGATGTAACTAATGTGGTCCTACTTCTGTTGAAGACCCAGCCTCCTCTTTAGGAACAGCAAGTGGTGCCCTGATCTCTGTTGGCTGCCTGGCCATATTTGTTGCTGTGGTCGCCATCTTGGTGTACAAGTAAGTTTGGGGTTCTAACACTTTAGATCTCTGCATTCTATTGTCAAAAGAAATGTGCCATTTCCTTTTATTTTTCCTTTTCAACTTTTTGTGTATGAGAAAAAAAATCTTCCACTGAACCATGAATGCCAAATTGGCCTGTTAATTTTGCTGTGGTTTTTTTTTAATCCTAAAAGTGCTACCAGATGTTCATAAGGTTGCATTTATGTAATGTTTAACATATAATCACAAATCATAGTTAGCAGGCACATTTCTCGCATGAAGGGAAAATAACTATTTTCATAAGATACCAATTGTGTTACAAGCCATACATTAGATTAAATGGAATTAGCCTTTTTGTACCTGGCAAGAAAAAGATTGTAGAAACTGATGTATTTCAACTGACAATCTTTTTTTTTTTTTTTTGGTACTGGAGATTGAACTCAGGGGCACTCGACCACTGAGCCACATCCCCAGCCCTATTTTGTGTTTTATGTAGAGACAGGGTCTCACTGAGTTGCTTAGCGCCTCGCCCTTGCTGAGGCTGGCTTTGAACTCACGATTCTCTTGTCCCAGCCTCCCTAAATACTGGGATTACAGGCTTGCGCCACCGCGCCCATCTTCAACTGACAATCTTTATTTAACTCCTCTTCAACACATTGTTTTCAGAAAACATAAGGAATACAAACCAATAGAAAATCGTCCTGGGAACGTGGTCAAAGGCAGAGGCCTGCGTGTTTTCCTTCACCACACCAAGGCAGGATTCTTCAGGGGAAGCCAGGAGAAGGATCCACTGCTCAAGAACCAACCAGGAACCCTTTAGATCTTCAGCCTAATTTCTGACTGAGAGCTCACCCCAGTGCCATTTATGTAAGCTGCACAGGAGTGGATGACTATTAACTCTTTTTTCCTAAAATTATTGTAAAATATATATATGATGATTGGGGGGGTGGGTTTTTTTATAAATTTAATGACATTTTAGAGAAGTGGTAAATAGTAGCGCTTCCTTTCATTATTTGCTAGGATTCACATGTAATGTCTTAGGTGATTTGTAGAATAGACTATTCATTAGAATCTGACCCAGGTTAGCTGGAAGGAGAGGCTGGGCACTTTCTAGCTCTCCATTTAGCTATATGCATAAAACCAAAGCAGTTTGGGAGGCTGAGACTGGAGAACCGCGAGTTTAAAGCCAGCCTCAGCAACAGTGAGGCACTAAGCAACTCAGTGAGACCCTGTCTCTACATAAAACACAAAATAGGGCTGGGGATGTGGCTCAATGGTCGAGTGCCCCTGCGTTCAATCTTCGGTACCAAAAAAAAAAAAAAAAAAAAAAAAAACCAAAGTAGTCCTAGTCTGAAGATCAGGTTCCTAACTGAATTCCATTTTTGTTGAATATGCATGAGGTCCTGACAGAAGAATAAGGTCCAAGACTTTCATATGATGCACATGCTTGTTATACTCAGAAAAAAATAGTAATCTAATAAATAGGAGTGAGTACTGTATTTTAATGACAATTTGCCCTGCCCAGCTGAAGGAAGGAATGGTATTCATTCATTTATCCCATCAACATTTATTTAGTGCTTTCTGTATACCAGATATGGTGCTAGGCACATGACCCTATACCCAGAGAAATTATACATATACACATATACATATGTATGTACATTTCTGTGCACGTATTTGGAATCATGTTATGATTTTCAAAGGAGACCTCTAGTTTTCCTATTAGTTTCTCCATTTAAATGATATGGAAACTTGATCATTGAGGAGTTAATCTCCATTTGTGACTGAAATCATCTGTCATATGTTAGACATGACATCCTTTCTCTCTTTCCTGAAAAATAAATTGTGGAAAAAGACAAGAACTTGATATTATAATTATTTTTCCAATGTATTATTTGCCTTTGAATTTCGTTTGTAGTTTTTGACAGATAAAAAGTTCTCTAACACCACCCTAGAGCATTGCTAATTTAATCTCATAAATATTATTTTATAGATATATATGCATATGGTATATAAACTTTCAATTAAAATTTTAATGTATAAATGAATATAACTAAGCCAATCTAAAATAAGAGATTGGGGCTGGGGTAGAGCTCATTGGTAGAGTGCTTGCAAAGCATGCACAAGGCCCCTGGGTCAGATACACAGCACTGCAAAACAAAAAATTAAAAAGAGACTTTCTATAAGCAATTGTCATGGATTCTGAACAGTCACTCTCATATTCAAAATAAAGACAGGAAATAGAATACGAGGTCACAGGTATTAAACATTTTAGGCTTTGTGGTCTATAGAGTCTCTGTCACAGTTACTCAACTCTACCATTGTAGCATGAAAACAACCAGAGACATTGCATAAATGAAAGAGCATTGCTGAGTTCCAGCAAAAACCTATTTACGAAAACAGGTGGTAGGCCAGGTTCAGTCCATGGACATAGTTTGCCTGTTTTGTGCTAACAGACCCTAAACTGACAGCCAAATGCAACCTGAGAATCTAGATTGGATCCTAGCTTAGGGGGAAAAACAGCTATGAAAGATTTGGGGAGATGACTGGAGAGATTTGAATACACCTGGATATCATATGGTATTACAGAATTCATGTTAATTTCTTAAAGGGTGGTGAATGTATTGTGGAGACCAATGTTTAACCTAGCTCCCTTGATTTCTGAAGATTTTGTTCAGAAATCACCTCCAAAGAATGCAAAATTTGCTCAGCAGGAATTGTGTGAATTCTACCCATTTATGTGGTGACTGTAGGGCAATGGCTGTCAACCAGGGCTGATTTTCCCCTGCCAGGGAACATTGGCAATGTTTAAAGACATTTGTAGTTGTTACAACTGGGGTGGGATGCTACTGGCATCAGTGGGTAGAGGCCAGAGATGCTGTTAAATATCCTACAATCCATAAGACTATTCCCCCAATGAAGAATTATCTGGCAACAAATATCAAAAAATCTGCTCTAGAGTAATTGAAGAAGTCTTGGGTGTCAACATAAAAATGGAAGATTTGGATTTGAACCCAGCCCTACCGCTCAAAGCTGAATAAACCCAGATGAGTTATCTGACCTTGCTTGAGCCTTCCTTTAGTAGTCTCCTCATCTATAAAGTGGGTATGAAGTTCCTTCATGACTTCAGAGCTGCTGAAAATCCATCTATGCAAGAATGAAAGTTGTGGGGCTGGGATTGTAGCTCAGCGGTAGAGCGCTTGCCTCGCATGCGTGAGGCCCTGGGTTCGATCCTCAGCACCACATACAAAGCAATAAAATAAAGACATTATATCCATCTACAGCTAAAAAAATATTAAAAAAAAAAAAAAAAAAGAATGAAAGTTGTGTATGACCCAGTAGTATATAGTATGTGTGAGGCGTGGGGACAGAAACAGTGCAGAGGCTTTATCCATTTTGTGATAAAAGGCCAAGACATTAGTACCTAAAGCAGAAAAGCAATTTCAATTTCCAGTCGAATCACCTGGAGCTATGTTGAAACAGAGATTGCCAAGTCCATCCCCAGAGTTTCTAGTTCAGTGTTGTGGGATGGATCCCATAATTTGGATGTCTTACAAGTTCCAAGGCCATCGTGATACTGCTGGTCCCTCAGAGCTAACTTTGAGCAATATTGGTCTTGGGATCTGCTCTTCCCTTCTCCTATCAACAGGGGGAAGCAGAGAGCAGCAAATATACAGTCACCAAGGAAGCCGGTTGAAATCCTCATCAACTCCCTTAATTTTAGTCTAAAACGGCAGCAGAGAAAGCTGAAATAGTAAATTATTTAGATTTATATTGTTCAAGTGACCCTGGCAACTAGTCATTTAACTTCCTCTGAATCACTATCTGTAAAATGGAGAAAAAAAAAGATAGTGGGCTGGCTTGATTAATGTTTGATGAGAATCAGAACTTCCAAAGAAAGTTGAATGTATAGATAATAAATTATTGTTGGAATTCTCTATTCCTAGGAACTTTTGTAAATGTCTCCATTTTAAACACTTCTGATTTTTTAATAAGCATTGTTTGCTCTCTTTGAATTATCAATTTTTCAATCGTTTATAAGGCAGAATGTTCAATGTGCTCATTACACCCAGAATGTACAGTGACTCCAAAGCCAAGTGACAGGCAAAGAGTGGACTGATGAGAAGATAGTCATCCAGAGGGTGAAGGTGACCTCCCTCTGACAGGAGTCCCAGTGGAGGGTAAAAAAAAAAAAACCCTTAATGTTTTTTTTTCAAAGAATGGTCTCAAAATCTGCTAGAATAGGTACCTAAAAATTCAGAGGTCAGCTTATATAGGACATACCCCTGGTGGTGGACTGGTTTTGAGCATTCAACTATCATTAACTGAGCACCAGTATGAAGACAAAGTAGTGACAAGAAAGACATGGATTGCTCTCATGGAGTGTAGATTCCAGACTAGTGCAGCATGTCACTGGGAACAGGTGGGGTCATTATAGTGGGTGTTGACTTCTGACCCACCCTATCCTGGCCAGCCCCGTTGGCCTCAGCTTAATCCACAGGAGCAATTCCCCGTCTGATTAGAATTGAATGGCCACTCTCTTTGTTTTGGATTCTGGAATAAAATTTGCTTTGGAGCTCTTCCACAGGCTCTTTGGAACTCGGATGCGTTAATATTGTTTTAGTATTTAACCAATTTTCATTCCATGTATAACTTCCCCACAAATATGATGTCACTTCACTAGTCAAAATGTCTAATTTATGATATAATTGCCATTGTTAATTGCAATCATATAGGTTTTAATGATACAAATTAAATATCAGGACTCAAGCTTATTGAATTCTTAATTTTAAGGTGTTATTAAAATAAGTCCCTTTAGGGTGAAAAGAGATGAATCACTGCTGAAAATGTATCAGCGGATTTTGTGGCTGTGGAGGCTGTTTTAAAAAAAATTCAATTTGGAATTGAGTAGAGGAAGGTAGGTAGGGCTTTAATTGAGAGCCTTGAGCTCCAGCCTGACATCATGTTGTCCATAGCTGAGTGGCTGGAAGCCAGGCATTTCTCCTCTGTCTTGAAGCCTCTTCATCTATCAAATGGAGCCAAGGAGAAGGGGGGTGTTTAACTGAATGCACTCTAAGGTCTCTGGGTTCTAATACTCTACTGTGCAAAATGGGGAGGATAGTACTACCCAGTTGCCTTACGGAGATGTTAGAAGAATTATATTCTAAATCAGAGGCTGGCACACTGCAGCTCTCCAGCCAAGCTCAACCCTCTGCCTGTTTTGTGTGGGCCACAATCATGAAAAATAATTTCTAAATGATTGAGGGAAAAATTCAAAAGGATAGGGATGGGGTTGTAGCTTAGTGGTAGATCACTTTGCCTAGCCCCATTTTTAAAAAATTACTATTTGTGACACATAAAAATTATATGAAATACACTGAGATGTGTCCTTAAAGTTTTATTAGCTGGTTGAAGATGTAGATCTGTGGTAGAGCACTTGCCTAACACGTTCAAGGCCCTGGGTTCAATCCCTAGTACTGCAAAAAATAAACAAAGTTTTATTGGAAGCCAGCCATGCTCCTTCATTTACATATTGTCGGCCACTGTTTTTGCATCTCAGCAGCAGAGCTGAATATTTGTAACAGAGGTTGTATGGCCAATACAGTCTAAAAATATTTGCGCTCTGTCCCTGTAGAGAAAATGTTTAACAAGCTGTGTTCTAAAGCATTATCAGATTCTATGCTGCACTGAATTAGGAAAATAAGAATTATTCAAAGAACTTTAATTACATGAGGTAATTTTCTTGAATGCTTGAGAAGTCTGTCATGTTTTTCTATAATGACGACAAATGCTATATTTTGTGATATTGTAAGTTAAGTGCACATTGCTTATGAATTGTTATGTGGGTATGCATAACAGACCTTCCTGAAAAAAAAAAATGAGTCCTCACAGGAGAAATGATAAATAGGGGGCTGGGGCTGTAGCTCAGTGGCAGAGCACTTGCCTATCATGTGTGAGGCACTGGGTTCGATCCTTGGCACCACATAAAAATAAACAAATAAAATAAAGGCATTCCATCCACCTACAACTACAAAAAGAAAAAAGAAAAAAATGACAGATAGGATAGTCACAATACCAAGTACCAAGTGATGGGGCTGGGAGTGTAGCTAAGTGGTATAGCAGTTGCCCAGCAGGCAGGAGGTCCTATGGGGTGGGTAGAGGGGTGATGTTCAGAGCAGTAGGAGAGACAACCCAAATATCCATCAACAGTGGAATGGGAAAAAACAGTTGTGATATACAAGGAAGTGCAAGCTATTAGCCAAACAAATAAAAATACAGCTTTCCCAACAAGAAGGAAGACTGTCATTAACCATGTTGACAGAAAAAAGCAAGTTGCAAAAGAATACACACAATGCCATGCCAGTTATATAGTTTCCCGAAGCATGGAAAACTAAACAATATGGGAACAGGTACAAGCACAGGAAATAAGCCCATAGAAAGGAAGGCAAAGGAATTAGTATATAAAATTCAGCACACTGGTCCTCTCTGGGGAGGAGGAATGGGGTGGTGTGGGGTACAGCATGGGGCAAGAGGGGGCTTCCTTAACATTGTGATGTTCCACTCCTTAAGCTGACCCGTAGGCTCATTGTACTGTTATCTTTTATATTACCTACATGATATATAGGTTTTTAGCAGTCTTTAAATATTGCTTATTTTTATGTAGAATAAAATAACCTCTAAAAAGAATTTTAAAATAAAGACAAACTGAAAAAAAATTGGCAAAGGTTAGCAAACAGACAATTCACAGAGAAAGAAATCCAAATGCCAATAAACATGAAAAGATGTTCGTTTGGGGCTGGGATGTAGGATGTAGCTCAGTAGTACAGCATTTGTGCTGAGGATCCAACACAGCCAAGAGAGAAAAATTCAACCACACTTATAACTAGGGAAATGCAAATGAAAAGAACAAAGATGTATTAACAATAAGCCATTGGTACAAATCCCATCATTATGTATAATTATAATGAGCCAAGGGGGAAAAAAGCCGTTAGTGCAGTATGATAGTTATTTAGGTAAAATTTTGAAATATTCAAAACAATATCATAACTTGTACATGCATACATATGAAGCTCAAGATCAGAAATGTGCATGAGATGGTCTGCAGAAAATTCAGGGCTGTGGTTATCTCTGGTGATAGAGTCCTAGTAGGGAGGGGTGGGAGAGGCTTCAGCTACGTTGGTAACATTTTCTTTCTGAAGGAAAAAATATCTGAAATAAATAGCAAAATAAAAATTTGCTAAATCTGGGGAGTTCATTGGTGTCTCTGCACTTCTCTGTTTGAAAATTTTTTAAATAATTTTTAAAAGAATGAGTTATTGACCATCTTCTCGTTCCTCATGTGTGGTCTGAACAAACTAATAGGAATCTATTCTGTTCAAAACTGTTCAGAGCTCTGACTTCTTCATCTTTTCCTGAAAAATCTGCCTCAGATGAGGTTCCCATGGATATCAGAAACACTCCAAGGGGCACCAGGCTCAAAAGCCAGGGACATTTTGTTTTTGTGGTGCTGGAGATAGGTCTTGCATGCTGAGTTGACCACTGAGCCACATCCCAAGCCCCTGCCAGTGACATTTTGATTCCAGTTCTAGCCTGAGTGTCCCCTAAGGTTTCTGAAAAGAGCAGTGGAAGTATATTCAGCAATACTATTTTGTCCCCTGAGGACTACCTTAAAAATGCTCTCAAATGTTGAACTCTTTTAAGATGACTTCAATTAGGAAGTCTTTGTAAGTTTGTTCTTTAAAAACAAACAAGATATTCGTTGTTTTCTCTACAACATTCTTCCATCAGGTGATCACTTCAGGCCTGAATTATAGTCATGTCCTCCAAATGGCTTGTGCGCGCGCGCTCTCTCTCCCTTCCTTCCTTCTCTCCATCTCTCTCTTAGCAGCCTTTTAAAAGATAACTGGAATTGTCAAGGCAGCATTAGACAACCTTCATTGGCCCTCCATCACCTACAGGGAAAATCTAAACTTTTTGGTATGGTTTGACAGATTCAAGTTTAACTAGAAAACCGCTGCCTTTTGCACGATGATGTGAACAGAACAGGAGATGGGTGTTCCAACTAATACCTGGGACCCTGTGTTCAGGATCATGACCTACGTAGATGGTCTTTCACTGTGTTTATCAAGACTACAACAGAGTACTGGCACTCAGCTGTCTGCAGCCTCCTTCCTGTCCACCCTCATGCACCATTGCTTTTTTGCTAAAAAGCTTCAGTCTGGCCATTTGTTTTATTCACTTTCTGGAATCAAACATTTCACTCACCTGCCTCCAGGCTTGGGGCTCTCACAGTTCCCTTCACTCTCCTCCTTTCCCACCCAGCATTGTATTGCGTTCTTCAGTTCACAAGAATGTTTATTGAATTGTTGCCTTATGCCAGACTCCCTGCTGAACTTCTTTAACACAGTCTGAGCTGCTTGTTTGAAATCAAGATGGGTCCCAGTCACTGTGACTCATAACATATATCCCTAAATTAGTAGTCTAAAACAACTGCTTTATTATGCTCACAGATTCTGGGGATCAGGGATCTAGACAAGGCACAACAACCCTATTTCTACTCTCTGAAGTCTAGGGCCATAGCTGGAAAGACTCAAAGAGCAGAGGGTTGGAATCCTTTTGAATCTTCTTCACACATGTGTCTCAGGCCTGGACCGGGATGATTCGAAGTCTGGACTCATGTTAACAGCTTGTCATAGACACCACGTGTCTTGGACTTCTCACAACATGATAGTTCTCAGTGGGAGAATCCCAAGAGGACCATTTGAGAGAGCCAGGAGGGAACTGAATAGCCTTCCCCATCCAGACTCAGATGTCACATAGTGTCCCTTCGGCCTTATTCTATGGATGGAAACACAAACCCATTCAAATTTAAGAGCAGGGAACATAGACTCCACCTCTAAGTGTGAAAAGTGTGAAAGAATTTTTTCTGTTTCATGTTTGTTTTTTACTTCCTTTATTTAGAGAGTCCAGGAAAGTCAAAGATTTTCTTTGGGGGGACTGAAGACTGAACCCAGGACCTCACATATGCTAGATAAGCACTCTAACACTGAGCTATATCCCGAGTCAGTCAAAGGCTCAGTCTTTCATACTCCTGAAATGCCTAGTCAGCCCCTTTCTGGCATAGGAAACCTTTTCGAGACATCTGACTTAAAACAGTAAGCATTGAATGGCTGCTTCAAGCCAACTCCCTGATTGACATCTATACAAAATCCCACAAATACAACTTTAGGTCTTTAGCTAGGATTCTCTTACAGGATTTACTACTGCATATAGACTAACTGTTCTATTTAGCTGAATGTGGTGGCATATGCCTGTAATACTGTAAACCCAGCAACTCTAGGCTGAGGCAGGAAGATCACAGGTTTGAGGCCAGCCTGAAATTTAGCAAGACCCTGTCTCAAAATAAAAAGGAAAAAAGGTCTAGGAATATAACTCAATGATAGAGTGCCTGGGACTCAACACCCAGTACAA
>CM053407.1:73214492-73224672 GCA_028644305.1 Xerus rutilus
TTGCAAGTTGGTGCAACCAATCTGGAAAGCAGTATGGAGACTGCTTAAAAAACTCGGAATGGATCCACCGTTTGACCCAGCTATCCCACTCCTTGGCCTATACCCTAAAGACTTAAAAACAGCACACTACAGTAAAGCAGCCACTTCAATGTTTATAGCAGCACAATTCACAATTGCAAAACTGTGGAAGCAACCCAGAGGTCCTTCAATAGATGAATGGATAAAGAAACTGTGGTACATATACACAATGGAATATTATTCAGCAATAAGAGAGAATAAAATTATGGCATTTGCAGGCAAATGGATGGAACTGGAAAGCATTATGCTAAGTGAAGTAAGCCAATCCCAAAACACCAAATGCCGAATGGTCTCTCTGATTAATGGATGCTGATGAATAAGGGAGGTGGGAATGGGAAACATAAGAGAAATAGAGAAACACTAGACGCGACATGGGGGAGGTGGGGGGCAGGAAAGGGGAATAGGTATAGTAAAGATGGTTGATAAAAATATATATATAAATATATATATTCATATATATATACTGTTCATTGAAAGTGCATATAAAGATGTTTAATATGAAGAATGTAATCTGCTTATAATTTTGTGCAAAGTTAGAAAAATTATGATTGTAACAATTTTTTTCTATTTGCCTCAACAAATGTTTTCAGTGAATAGTGTGTACAGCTTCTGATAAAAAAAAAAAAAAAAAAAAACACCCAGTACAAAATTTTTTTTTCTTCTTTTTGCATTTAATTCTCCTAACACTCAAACCTTCCTAGCTTCTGCATGAGCATTCACTGAAATCAGGTGGGTAGGGGCCCTCCAAAGAACATGCTTCAGAAACTCACATTTATACACTCCCTCTCTGCTGAAAGCTACTTTTTTTTTGGAGGGAGAGATACCAGGAATTGAACTCAGGGGTACTCGACTACTGAGAGCCACATCCCCAGCCCTATTTTGTATTTTATCTAGAGACAAGTTCTAAGTTGCTTAGTGCTTCGCTGTTGCTGAGGCTGGCTTTAAACTCGCAATCTTCCTGCCTCAGCCTCCCAAGCCACTGGGATTATAGGAGTGTGCCACTGCGTCTGGCTGAGGAGCCACTTTTTTTTGTACTGGAGATTGAACTCAGAGGCACTCAACCACTGAGCCACATCCCCAGCCCTATTTTGTGTTTTATGTAGAGACAGGGTCTCACTGAGTTGCTTAGCGCCTCGCCGTTGCTGAGGCTGGCTTTGAACTCGCGATTCTCCTGTCTCAGCCTCCCAAGCCACTGGGATTATAGGAGTGTGCCACTGCGTCTGGCTGAGGAGCCACTTTTGATGTGGCAACCTGGTGAAGAAGAGCAGACCCAATGTGAAAGTAAAAGTCAAATAATAAGGAGCTCATGTTCTATGTGGATGCCTTGCCAGGACTCCATGTGGGCTCCCCAGGCAGCTGCAAGCACCTTTTCTGGTGTTTTTTTCCACTTGTCATTTCCTGTTCAGCCCAGTGCTTGAACATTTCCCTGAACACAAATTGTATAAAGAGAAAGAAAAATTGGGGGAAATTGTCCTTGAAAGGGAACTCTGGCTTAGAATTCCTCTCTACTGAGATCTTTTAAATACAGGATTATGTTGAAATTGATTTCTTAAAGTCAGTGTAGGCTACTTGATTTGCCCAACCTTAGGCCTTTAAGTCACAGCAGTTGCTACTGTACATGGTTGCACTGTGCCCCCTACAGAACTGTTTCCATTTTAATTACATCATAACCATGCTATTTCAGAATCTAAAGAGAACAAATGGGAGCTAAAAGAAGAAAGCAATGACGCCCAGTGCAGCTCAAGTAAGGAGCCTCTTTCAGCAGAAACCTCTCCCATAGAAAATCACAGGGACCATATTTTGCAGAAAAGAGGGCAAAATAAACTCATTTCCATAAACAAAACTGCTCCATCCTGACATGATGTGAAACTACATGAGATTCTTTGGTTCTCTTCTTTCCCTCCTTTCCTATCTCCATTCCTCCTTCTTTCTTCTTCTTCTTCCCTCCAGTGCTTTTTTTTGATGTGGGAGGGGGTCTCCCTATGTTGCCCATGCTGGTCTCCAACTCGTGGGCTCAAAAGATCCTCCTACCTCGGTTTCCCAAGTAACTGGGGCTACAGGTGTGTGCCACTGCACCCAGCTCCTAAGAGTCTTCCTAACTCTTCAGTTAGTACATGCTTAGGTTTAAAGAGAAATAGCTAAAAATATACTCTGTTACATACTGGGTTTTGGTTTGGGGCTTTTATCCTGTAAGTGCCCAAAATGGTCAATTTCCTCACTGTTGAGCTCATCAGTTGAATCCTTTAACTTGGATACGTTTTTCCTCCCTGTAACCTTAAGATACTTTGATTTGCAAAGAAAAGTGTGTTTTTCCCAAGCATTTGTAAAAATAGTGGAAAGAAAAATAATGAATTAAACCTAATGAGACCCTAAAAAGATAGTTCTCAGGTTCTTGCTTTTCTCAAGCAATTAATGCAATTTTATCTTTGGGGATGGGAATTCATCTGTGTGACAAACTGAAAGGTTTTTCTTTCTGGAAAAAAAATTACAACTTTTGAGTTCAAACAAGAACAACAACTCAGTCCATATGGCACTTCCAGTACTTCCTAGACCCCCTCAAATTCCCATGACAGAGAGGCTTCTCCAGCAGTCAAGCAATCAGAGAGGGGTGTAAGTTCAGGGCCTCTTTTTCAAAGAAATTCTCAGCAAGCTGAGTGTGGTGGCGCACACCTGTAATCCCAGCAGCTCTGGAGACTGAGGCAGGAGGATTGCAAGTTCAAAGCCAGTCTCAGCAATTTACCAAAGCCCTAAGCAATTTAGCAAGACTTGTCTCTAAATAAAATACAAAAAGGGCTGGGGATGTGTCTCAATGATTAAGTGTCCCTGGGTTTAATCCACAGTACCAAAAAAAACAAAAAACAAAACAAAAAAACTAAGGAGATTATTTCATGGCCAGGACCTATCTAAGAAAATACAGGTTAGGCTGGGGATGGAGTTTAGTGGCAGAGTGCTCACCTAACATGCATGTGGCCCTGGGTTTGATCCCCAGCACCTTAAAACAAACAATCCCAGGCCCCCCAAATCTACAGGAAAAAGCAAGCGGTGGGGCCAAAGGCTCCCCTGGGGGTACATACACATTTCTGCTGGCCTTGGGCTTGGGTTTTAAGGCTCTGCTCTTTGGGATAAAGATAAACAAATGATGAAGCCTAGATGGGGTGACAAAAAGGCTCCCCTACCACACACACTCCCTTCTGCATAATGTGGGATCCCTGAATGATAGGTTTAGTGGATGAAGCAGAGAAAACTCACCCCTGGAGGCAGAGTGGAGACATGTGCCTCAGTTGGAAGGGACTCTTAATGCTGGTGCTGAAGAATGAAATGAACAGACCCTCTCAGAATTCCTAACCCTGATTCAATACTCATGTGGGTTTAGAACTGGAATTCACACTGAAAAACCCATGTCTAAACATTTCATCTGAAGTGGTTCTGGACACCTAGCGCCTCCCTACACCTGGCAGAAGCCATGCAAACTTTCTTTACTGGAACACTAAGCTTCAGCGAATTTCCACAGATATAAACTCAAGGATGTGGGATCACAATCAGAAACAACAACAGTTCACACATGTACAAACAATCCTTTATGAATCAGTCAAGAGAAGTAAAAGAAGCAGGATGGCCACTGTTAGGTCTGGTCAGGGTCTAAGATGCCCAATTAAGAAAACCGGTCAGCAGCTGTGAAGCGGAGCTGCAAGCCCGATGTGATGTCACTAGTGGACATGCCTCCTGTCAATCAGCGAGTTTTCCTGACCTATCCAGGAAGGACTCTGGCCTTCTCTTCCTGTCCCTGAGCCCTCCCCTTCTTGACCGGGTTTTTCTTGAAATTCTCTGTGCGTGGTCGATCCAGCGCCATTTCTCCCAACACGCTCTGATGGACGGGGGATTTGGTCCCAGGGCGCGCATTCCAATAAAGCCTTGCCGAGTGGCCTTAATTCATCTTCTCCTGGTCGTGTAATCTTTACAGCAACTATTGAAGAGATTGGAATTAACAGATATAAGGTATAAATGAAATATGTTTTAGCCAGGGATGGTGATGCCTGCTTGTAGTCCTGGCTACTGGTGAGGCTGAGGGAAGAGGATTGCTTGAGTCCATCTGAGGAACAAGATCCCTGACTAGCTGGGCATGGTGGCACATGCCTGTAATCCCAGAGGCTCAGAAGGCTGACGCAGGAGGGTCACAAGTCCAAAGCCAACCTCACAATTTAGTGAGGCCCTAAGCAACTCAGGGAGACCCTGTCTTTAAAATTAAAAATAGATTGAGGATGTGGCTTAATGGTTAAACACTCCTGGATTCAAATCTTGGTACCAAAAAAGAGAAAAATTCATCTAATTTAGAGCTACAAAAAAATGAAACTAAAAGTGGGCTAAAGGAGTAAGTGTCAGAGTCAACCAACATTGGCTCAATGGACCTCTACCTAGAAACTTTTTTTTTTTTTCTTTTGGGTACCAGGGATTGAACTCAGGGGTACTCAACCACTGAGCCCTATTTTGTGTTTTATGTAGAGACAGTCTCACTGAGTTGCTTAGTGCCTTGCAGTTGCTGAGGCTGGCTTTGAACCTGCGATTCTCCTGTCTTAGCCTCCCTAAATGCTGGGATTACAAGCGTGAGCCATCGCGCCCAGCTTACCTAGAAGCTTCTTGAGACCAACATCATGATCCTAAACATTAGAAACAGTGAGAAGATCCAGCCTGTGTTTTGTTTCTATTTTTTGGTATGGAAAATTTCAAGTACATACAAAAGGAGAGAAAAAACCATGCTGTAAGGGTGGATCCAAGATGGCGGCCTAGACAGACGATGCATTCCTAGTCTCTGCAGGACCGGGGATTAAAGTAGTGGAAATACTGTTTCTCTGTGTGTTATTACAGGACCCCTGACAGCAGGAATTCCAGTCATGTGCTCCCACAGGTTGCCAGGCCCCAGCGTCTGCACAGGACCCTAGCTGCTTGCCGCACAGGACCCTGGCTGATCCCCAAGCAGAACCCGCTCTAGCGCCCACATACCGTGCAGGACCTTGGGTCACCCACCCATGCAGGACCCCTAGCCATAGCTCCCACACAGGATCCCTGGCTGCTGCTCCTGTGTGGATCTTCATCTACCATTGTGGAACTCCCCTGTTTGCCTACACCTGGGGACACTGGACAGGATCTGAAGTCAATCTTCTACTTCCTCACAGCGTGACAGAGCCACATCTCCAAACATGTCGCCCAACCACCGCCCTGCCCGGCCCTACACCCTATCTCTGAAAGCAGACGCCTCCATTTTGGGACTCCTTCATAGCCATCTTGGACCTAAGTGGAGAAATACCAGTAACAACAGACAACCCCACCTGCTGGAGGAGAAGGGAAGCAAGGCTTTTTATTTACCTTGAGACTTTTATTTTCTTTTCCCTTTATGATCTCTCTTTTTTTCTTCTTTTTCTTCCTTTCCCTCTCTCAGTCTTTTTCTGCCCTCACATCCCCAACATTTGTGAAACCAACTATTTTTTATGCATTAGACTACTGAGGACTGGGATGCCTGATTAGCATATTACAGATGCACTATATAGTCTCATATCTCCAATTTTTACGTCTTATTTTTTTAATTTTTATGTTTCCTTGTTTGTTGTACTCCATTTTCTTCCTCCTTACTTGTCTTCTCCAAATCTCTTTCTCTCTTTTCTACTATTAGCCAACTTCATTTGGATTCCTCTTTCATGCTTTCTAGGATCTAATAACTCTGTATCTTCACTTCCTACCTCCCTAACATCTCATGCTGCACCCCACCCTCAGTTCTCTTTAGTCCACCAGCAGAAACAGTAGACCCTTTTGCAAACCTATTGTTTATATACTAGATACTAATTGAACTCATAATTTCTGTATATTGTGACAAAGCTGCAAATGTCCTATTAGGAGCTACTTGGTCTAAAATTATATATTGTTTGTATTGAGATCTGTTAATATTTGTTTCCCCCTTAAAGGAGCGGTTTTGGAACCCTGGAGGGGATCTGTAAGCCTATAGGATTAAGACTGTGGACTGACCATGCATGTGCAGAGAGGGAGAACAACTGAGCACCATGCTGCAGTCCCCCATCTACCAACCAGCAGCTCTCCCTGCCTACTTCCATCTAGAGTCAACAGCCAGGACCAGGAATATAATCCCCAAGATCCCTGCAGGATTGGTTATACCAGAAATGAGGTATTAGTAACTGGCAGGGACACTACAAGATTATAGGGTAGAAATTGTAATACCTCAGACTGGCACTGCTAGAGAGGAAGACACTTGAACAACATGAAAAAACAAGCAAAGAAAATGCCCCAAACAAACCAAGATGCTACAATAATAGAATCCACTGACAGCACGATACAGGAAATGTCAGAGAAGGAGTTCAGAATATACATAATTAAAATAATCTGTGAAACACAGAATAATATAAGAGAACAATTATAGGCAACAATTGATCAATCCAACAAAGAGATAAGAGAGAAAATACAGGGAGCAAAAGATTACTTCAAGAAAGAGATAGAGGGGCTGGGATTGTAGCTCAGTGGTAGAGCGCTTGCCTCGCAGGCATGAGGCCCTGGATTTGATCCTTAGCACCACGTACTAAGCAATAAAATAAAGACATTGTGTCCATTTACAACTAAAAAAATTTTAAAAAAAAGAAAGAGAGACATTTAAAAAAAAACAAGCAGAAAACCTTGAAATGAAGGCAACAATAAACCAAATAAAAAATTCAATAGAAAGCATTACCAACAGATGGTAAGAAACCATGAACAAAACATCAAGAATTATGGGATAACATCAAAAGACCAAATCTAAGAATTATCAGGATAAAGGTAGGCACAGAGATACAAACTAAAGGAATGCCAAATCTCTTCAATGAAATAATATCATAAAATTTCCCAAACATGAAGAATGAATTGCAGGGCTGGAGTTGTGGCTCAGTGGTAGAGCGCTTGCCTCGCATGCGTGAGTCACTGGGTTCGATCCTCAGCACCACATAAAAAATAAATAAATAAAATGAAGATATTGCATCCATCTACAACTAAAAAATAAAAATAAAAAAAAAAGAATGAATTGCAAAATCAAATACAAGAGGCTTCCAGGACACCAAATGTTAGCCCCTAGCCTCACGAAGTTAACTGTCTCTTTCTATTGAGGTCTTGTTCCTGTTTTGCTACATTCCAGAAAACTTCTAGGGAACTGGAAAATGACAGAGTCATTTTATGAACTGTGTAATATGTCCTTACCTTTTGGCCCTTTTCTGTCCTTTAGGATTCTTTGTCCAGCTCACAAGTCGTTCCAAGTTGTTTATTCTATATTTTAATAGGAATATTTTTCCTTCAGAGACTCAGTGTTTTCTGTGTATATCTACATTTGTATCTCATCCTGAAGTCACAGCCTTGGTGCTTCCTGAGAAGCCAACACTCATCTTAATGCACTACTCAGTGTTCCCTTTGGGCCAGATCCCCTGTCCTTACAGCACACAGGACACACCTGGCAAACCAGCACAAACTATTTGAGCAGACACCTTAGACTTCACACCCTGGGAGCCTGGAGTGCAGAGAGACAGTGCTGTACCCAAGATTTATGAAGTTACAAATCCCTGTGGTTTGTCTTCTCTTTAAAAAGATGTTGTACTCTTTCCATTTAGATTTACAAAGTGGGTGACAAAGTAATTTTTAAATAGAAATATAAAATGTGAATTCATAGTGTTTACAATGTATTAATTTATAAGAGAGGTCATTTTAATCCGAGCCCTTCAAAGCTTCAGCCATTCTCTGAAGAGCAGAAATGGTACATAGAGAGAGAAAATCCGGGAGAAATGATTCAACTTAAATGATAGGAACAGTCACCAACTGCCCAGTTGGTGTAATGAGCTTCCCTGTGAGGTTGGGAAAGGTTGCTGGGACTGTGGAGTAGTGGTCCCAACCTTTTTGATTATAGTGACTTTTTGTTTGAAAAATTGTGACTCTTTAAATATTTATCATTGAACGACAGCATGACAAAAAGCTGATTTGAACTAAGTACTACTTTTAAATAACCTTTTGTTGAATTCTAATAGTATCTACCTCCATATGCTTAGGAAACATGTTTACTCCCTCCAAAGACAATGTTTGATGCATATGTGGATTTAAGGGTCCTTTGTAGTCAAAAGGAGGTTCATGGTTCACACATTAGGAAATACAGGTGCATAATATATGCATGCAGGAAGTAAGCAAAGATTGGACTTGATATATCAACTTCCCAGGCCAAAAACTACATGAATTCAATCATTCACATATTACACAGTTATGTGCCAGACACTGTGTTAAGGACCTTGTGGTCAAGTTGAGAGTAAATTTAAGAAGCCTGCTCAGTTTTTCTCTACTTCAGCCCCTTTGTCTTTTTTCTGGGCCACTTTGCTTCCTGCCTGTCCATTCTTTTGAAGCAGGGCTCTGGGGTCCATCTGATCTTAAGTCTCACAGTAGCACCCCACCCTCTTCCCAGTGCCTGTGGCTAGCAGCAGAGGAAAGTCTCTGTGACTGCAACTTCCTACAAAGCCCAGGAAGCAAATTTGGGAGCCTTTTGGCTTCACTGCCAGCTGCCAACAGAGCACATAGGAGACTCCTAGCATCAGGAATGTAGTTAGGGTCTATAACAAGGAAGCCTGTGTAGTCAGGAACCTGGTTAATTTATAATTCCTGACTCCTTGAGAAAGCTGATGTGGGCCTCAATCCTTCCTGAGTCTCATCCCTCCAAAGATAGGGATTATTAAACTACCATCCTCTTCTGATTCTATCTTTAAAAAGCAACCAAGAGGGGCTGGGGTTATGGCGCAGTGGTAGCGTGCTCGCCTAGCACACGAGAGGCACTGGGTTCCATTCTCTGCACCACACAAAAATAAAATAAAGATATTCTGTCCACCTACAACTAAAAAGTAAATACTTAAAAAAAAAAAAAGCAACCAAGATCTGAAAACAAAGTCCAATAGTAGATGGCCCAGTTCTTAAGGAGTGGGGTATTTGCATTTCTGAGTCTTTGGGGTATTTGCATTTCTGAGTCTTCTTTCAGGTAAGAAGTATGACCTGTAAAAACAGCTTTTGGTAATTGACATTAAGGACACAGTGCTGGCACCATAGTCTCTGAAATCATAGATGATGAAACATTTCTGTTTGGAATCATATCCCTGAACATCCCAGTCTCACCTGAAGATTATTAGGCAAGGGGGTCACATCACGTATAGACCCAGCTTCACCATGTCAATCAATTGAAATTCAGAAACTACGGATGTAAAAGAATATTATTTGTGGTCTTAGAAATTGCAGTTCAGGAGACATAGGTTCAGAGAGTTCTGAATCAGTTTTCCAAAGAAGGCAGGGAAGATGGGAACTTACATGAGCAAACTTATTACAAGGCAGTAAAGATTATTATTATTTTTTTGGTACTGAGCATTGAACTCAGGGGCACTCGACCACTGAGCCACATCCCCAGCCCTATTTTGTGTTTTATTTAGAGACAGGGTCTCACTGAGTTGCTTAGCACCTCGCCATTGCTGAAGCTGGCTTTGAACTCGCGATTCTCCTGTCTCAGCCTCCCTAAGTGCTGGGATTACAGGCTTGAGCCACCACGCCCGGCTAGAAAAAATTATTTTGTGGAAAGACTTCTGTTAGAGTTGAGAACAGGGGCTGTGTAACTGATAGAAAATAAGAAAAAGAATGCATATGCTTCATAAAAATGTCCATAAAACAAGTCTAATGGCCTCTTGAAATACATATGTAGTCTCAGGGCACAATGTAATTATCTATTCCAGATGCCTACACTGAAAGGGTGGAGGTGACCGAAGTTCACGTTTCTAAGTGGCAACTTGAATCATAAGTCCTGCCTCCCTAAGAGCCTCCTGATTCCATTTAGAAAATGCTCTTTTTTTTTTTTTTTTTTGGTACCGGGGATTGAACTCAGGAGCACTCGACCATTGAGCCACATCCCCAGCCCTGTTTTGTGTTTTATGTAGAGACAGGGTCTCACGGAGTTGCTTAGCGCCTTGTCGTTGCTGAGGCTGGCTTTGAACTCGCGATTCTCCTGTCTCAGCCTCCCAAAGTGCTAGGATTACAGGCGTGCGCCACTGTGCCCAGCTAGAAAATA
>CM053407.1:73224772-73304993 GCA_028644305.1 Xerus rutilus
TTTTTTTTTTTTGGTACTGGGGATTGAACTCAGGGGTACTCTACCACTGAGCCACATCCCCAGCCCTATTTTGTGTTTTATGTAGAGACAGGGTCTCACTGAGTTGCTTAGCGCCTCGCCATTGCTGAGGCTGGCTTTGAACTCGCGATTCTCCTGTCTCAGCCTCCCTAAGTGCTGGGATTACAGGCTTGAGCCACCGTGCCCGGCTAGAAAATACTCTTTTAATGTCGTTTTTATTTTAATTTTCCTTTTACTTTCAGAGGTGTCCCTCCTCTCCCAGGTATGAGTTCACATTTATATTTTTTTCATTTTTTTTTTTTTAGTTTTCAATGGATCTTTATATATTTATGTGGGGTTGAGAATCAAACCCAGTGCCTCACACATACTAGGCAAATGCTCCACCACTGAGCCACAACCTCAGCCCCTACATTTATCTTAACATTTAGATTTCTAAGGACCCTGAGACTGCTTCTCAGTCTTGCTAGTAATCATAATGTGATATTCCTAGTGAAGCCTAAAACAATGTTGCTAACAGGACCTGATTTTTTGCCAGACTACACAACCCTTGTAAGTGATTGACCATGACATCCTCAGTTCTGGGAACATTCTCCTGTCTCCTGAACAAAGATCACTGAGATATGCAATTGCTAAACTATTTCTAGATAGCACTAACTCCACTTCCTCTGGTCTCTTCTCTGGTCTCTTACACTCATGGGACACAAGCACAAGCCCTAAGCCAAGACCTTTCTCTTCCCTCTACTGAAATGCAATCCACCCTTTTATTTTAATTTAAAAAAATTTTAATTTTTTTTTTTTTTGGTACTGGAGATTGAACTCAGGGGCACTCGACCAATAATCCACATCCCCAGTCCTATTCTGTGTTTTAGGTAGAGACAGGGTCTCACTGAGTTGCTTAGTGCCTCGCCATTGCTGCGGCTGGCTTTGAACTTGTGATTCTCCTGTCTCAGCCTCCCTAAGTGCTGGGATTACAGGCTTGCGCCACCGTGCCCGGCTAAATTTTAATTTTTTAATTTGTTCTTTTTAGTTATACATGACAGTAGAATGTATTTTGACCTATCATACATAGATGGAGTATAACTTCCCATGCAACCCACCCTCTCTTGGGTGCAGCCTCCTTTGCTAACTTTGACCACGTGTGTGCACCTGATGGTCTTTTTTGAATGGGTTTTATCAGAATGAGCACAAGGCATTTCCCCCTCATGAGGCCAATTTGTAGACATAATATATAGTTATGCATCTTGTAACAATATTTCAGTGAATGACTGCATACACAATAGTGGTCTCATAAGATTATATTGTGTGATGTTTTAGCCATCTTAATTTGTGTATGACATTTGCATGATGAAATTGCCTAATGATGCATTTTTCAGAACATATCCCCATCATTAAGTTATGCATGACTATTCTAATTTCCTTACGATTACTACATGCAAGTACTATGGCATATACAATAATCCTTGATGGCAAAAACAGGTGGTGAAGCAGGTTTGGGACGATTACAAACTAGGGTGGGATCATGGAACAGAGGGAAAAAACTGGGAGAAACATCAAATTCATGCCTGTAGGAAATGGAATTGAAGACAATGGGACTGAAACTGGAGGACAAAGGAGACATACTTTATTTGTAACACTTTCTTGTTTTCAAAAATAACTTCAAGTGATTGTAAATATTTGAGTTGGCCACACAGATGCTTATATTAGTTTCTGTATTTTATAACTATTTCTCTCAAATTAGTGTTTGGAGTTCTTTTAAAGAAATTCAGTAACATATTGAATATTTTTTGAATAACTACCATGCGCTTGGCAGTGTTTGAAACAGACTAAATTTATGCCCCACCCCATCTGAAATTGGGAATGGCTTCCTCATGCTGGAGGGTGGGGAGCTGCCCCAACCCTGACAAGCACCAAAGAAGATGGGAACCTGTGTCCACTCAGTCCTAACACTGGCTAAATAAATCTGCGTTGCACATTTTCTACCTTTTGTCACTTCTCTGCCTTTTCTCCTATAAAAGTTCTACTTAATTTCATGACTTTTGCATATAGAATGTTTGAAACAAGTTTTTTCTATCTTTCCTCAAAGCTGGCTTTGAATAAAACCTGTTTTTCTACCAATTTGAATTCGAGTATTTTTAGAGCAGCCAATGTTAGAGCCTAGCCTCTTTCCTCCTCGGGCACTACAGCCAAGCGGTAACATGTTCCAGGAACTGGGGATATTTGCCTTCTTTTACTGTCCTCTCTAGGGAAACTTCCTTTCAGGACGTCACTTTTTTTTTCTTCCAGAAATCTGACTTCTAGTTTCAGCTTGACCACTAAATATGTGACGCTAGTCATGTCAGTGTTCCTCATTCTCACAGTGCTGTCCGCTAGCAGAAACTCCTCCATTCAAGTGGTGAAGATGAAGAGTGGACTTAAGAATTTTTCCCATATGGTCCTTTACACCTCTGCCTTCCACCCCACATGAGCCCAGGAGAATAGATTTCCCTCATGGGATTTCAAATTTTCAAAAGAATCTTGAATGCTTTTTGGAAATGGGAGAGGGCAAAAATTAAGGTTTTTTTTTTTTTGTTTTTTTTTTTGCGGGGGAAGGCTAGGCAAGAGCCCTGCCACTGAGCTACACCAAAGCATCAGAAAGCTTTTGTCTTCTTTTGCCTTAAGTGGTCCGGGACAGAGAAGAGACGCAAGGAGAGAGAGAAATCTCAAGGTCAGCTATCACTCACCAACCCTCAATTCCTTAGGAAACCTACTCCCAAATTAGCTAGCCCTTCCGGGTCACTGCAGTTCTGCCCTGGCTTCAGACTCCGCCCATGGCCCTGGCTCCGCCCACATATCTGACGTAGAAGTTCATGGCCGTGTGGGATTGACCGGAGCCAATCGAAAGACGCAGAACCTGTTCAGGCTCCGTGGAGCCCCGCCCCGCAGCGTTACGCGCTGAGACCGCGATGGAGCTCGGTGTTTGTGCGGCGCGGAGCCTCAGGCGGCTCCCATGGCTCGGGGCTGTCTCCCGGTGTGCACCACCGGCTGCGGTTGCGCGGCCTCAGCTGCAGCTGCTGGCCATGCAGCGCCTTCCCGCGGGACCGGCGCTGTGCCGGGCCAGCCTGATCCCGGACCTTGTGCGTGGCCTGCACGATAGGCCTCAGCTGGAGGAGCGGACACCCGGCGAGGGATTCCCAGAGCCGGGCGTTGCAGGTACGGGGTGGAGGAGAGCTCCCTCTGGGCAGCTGAGAGCCACGTCCTGACGGAGGAGGTCCTGGGTTCCCTGCTCTGCGTATTTCTGTTAACGGGTCACGTAACTACAGACCCAGAACAAAGGTTCTTCAAAGGTTGCTACCCTCAGCCTTTCTATTTCACATTGAAGAAACGTGCCAGAAGATGAGCTGTAGTTTTAAAATCCTCAACCGTGGCACGGCCACACTGGACCCTTGGCATCAAAACCTCGCTGTATTCACCTCGCCTTTCATTCTCTACCTGAGGTCCTGGGAAATGAGACGTGAGGTGTCTTAGGAAGAGCCAGGGGCGGGGGCCAACCGGTGCGTAAGCATCGCCAATAAGAGGTGACTCCCATTTAAAAACCTTTAGTTATTGCAAATGTTTTTAGAAACGTGAGAAATGGTAAACAGGTTATATCCAAGAAGTAATAGCCGGACGCGGTGGCGCTGGCCTGTAATCCTAGCGACTCAGGGAGGCTGAGGCAAGAAGATCTCAAATTCAAAGCCAGCCTCAGCAACTTAAAAAGACCCTGTCTCAAAAATCTTTTAAAAAATTTAAAAAGGGTTGGGGATGTGGTTTAGTAGTTAAGCACCCCCGGATTCAATCCTCGGTACAAAAAAAAAAAAGTTTATTTAAAAAAAAGAAATTGTAGAATATTAGAAGGCAAGCTCTTGATGAATTTAGCTACTAGATCCATTGGAGTCAGTTTTAGAACTTAGGAGAGCTGTAAAATTATAGGCTGTACTAATACTCCAAGCTGAAGAACTGAGTGTCTAAATCTCTACATGAAAAAAAGATTTGCATAGGTAACAATTGCTAATAACCCAAACTACTTTATGGAAAAAACCTGATGATTCAAACTGAGAATCACTTAACATTTTTTAGCTCTAATTGATTGATTATAGGCCACACTAGTTCTGCTAGGCCTGTGTCTTCATCTCAGTTGAAGGCTGTGACCTAGATACTACTTGAGACTCCTTCCAGCTCATATTTCTAGTTTTATAAACCTTTATGGTAGGGATTTGATTTAATATGCCCCAGAATATCACCTCCTTCCCAAATTGTGCTACCAATTTTCTTTGATAGCATTTATTTTATATATAGATAGATATTTTATATCTGTTCTTTTTATGTGGTGCTGAGGATTGAACCCAGTACTTCGCCCACGCTAGGCAAATGATCTACCACTGAACTACAACCCCAGCCCCTTTGATAGCATTTCTGTTTGAGATATATTGCTCATTTCAATAATAGTACTAGAAAGTCATTTGTCACTGACGTTATGTTTCTACTTGCATGTGGTATTAGCAAAGGAAATATAGTGGCTGTGTATAATCTGAGAACATCATGAAAGCTGAGCAGTGCTATATGAAACTACTGCCCAGGTTCAAAATATTTTGGATTCCTGCTATCTTTCAAAACCCTGCTATCTTTCAAAACATTTTGGATTCAAACATCCTCATAGACGGGCAGTTTTAGTCTCCTCTGTGAGGTATCTGCATCTCTAGGTGCATACAGGTCTCTCTCCTACTTGGACATCTGTCACAAACAAATACTTGTACCTTTCAGATCATACTGGTCCCAAGTTTGACATCGATATGCTGGTTTCACTTCTGAGGCAAGAAAATGCAAGAGACATTTGTGTGATCAAGGTTCCTCCAGAAATGAGATATACAGATTACTTTGTGATTGGTAGTGGAACTTCCACCCGACACTTACACGCCATGGCCTACTATATTGTGAAAATGGTAGGATACTTTGTTTTCTTTTTTGGACCATTAACTAAGTGGAATAGTGTCACAGTGTGTCAAGGCTGACCAGCATTAAGTGAGATTATATAAGAAGCCCAAATTTTCACAATCTGTAAAAGTGTATTTTATGTTCTTTGGTAGTGAAAGGTTTAGGAACAAGTAAGTGTCCAGCCTTGTTGAGTCAGGATATTTCCAATTCTCGACTCTTGTGACCACAAAGAAAAAAATTTAAAAATAACCTACAGCAAGCTAGAAGACAGTATAAGCCAGAGGGATTTCTAAAACAGCACTATTATACAGTAGCCACTAGCCACATGTGGCTATTTATAATTGTAAAGTAAACTCACAAATTCAGTTCCTAACTTGTACTAACCACACTTCATGTGCTCAGTGGCCACATGTGGCTGATTGTTACCTTATTGGATGTTCATAAAACATTACCATATTTGCAAAAAGTTGTTTTTGTTGGCCTAGATTTTTAAGTGAAATGTTTGAACACTGCACTTAGCCTGGGGAAAGTAATAAAATAGATGTATTCCTTGCCCAGTGAATTCACAGGTATTAGGAAAGAGGAGGGGCATTCATTTTCTAATTGGGCTTAGTATGAATCAAAAGCTGGGGGGCTGTACTTGGAAGTTTCTAGCTGATTCTGGTACAGTTCTACAGGGGAATGGACCTCTCTTCCCTGTTGAAAACTAGCCAAAGAGAAGGCAGGTAAGACCAAAAGAATCACTGAAATTGCCTAGAAAAGGGTTGTGAAACAAGGGGTCTGAAAATGCCCTGATACAACATGTTAGAGCAGATTCCAAAAGCATAGCTGGATCTGGGAGGAAAACCAGGAGACCACAAAGAATAATTATCAGACAGTGTCTCTATCATATGCGGTAGTGGGATAGAGTAAAATGAAGACTATAGTCACCATTGGACTTGGAGATATAAAAAGAATGGGAGGTTTTTCAAAGAGGTTTCTGGAGGGGGTGAAATAAGGGACTAGAAGTTATCTTTATGAAAGTTTTAGATGAGAAAGGACAGAGATGCCATGTCAAGAACATTTTGTTGTTGTTAGAATATATATAATGTAGCAACTACCATTTTAATCATTTCTAGGTGTACATTCAATGAGTAAGTACATTGACATTGATGTACAATCATTACTTACCATCTATCTCCAGAACTTTGTCTTGTAAAACTGAAACTGTACCTATTTAACAATAACTCCTCATTTAGCTTTTCCCAAATACCATTCTACTTTGTTGCTCATGAATTTGACTACTCTTAGTATCTTACATGAGTAGAATCATATAGTATTTGTCCTTTTGAGACTAGCTTATTTCACTTAACACTTGTCTTCAAGGTTCATCTATGCTATAGCATATGCCAGGGTTTCTTTTTTAAGGCTGAATAATATTCTACTGTATCTATATATTTCATTGTTATTCATTTACCATTGATAGGTTGCTTCCAACTTTGGCTGTTGTGAATAGTGCTACTACAATAACATAGGTGTCAAAATACCTATTCATGTCCTGCCCCTTCTTCTAATTCTTTTAGGAATATAGTGGAATTGCTGGATCACATGGCAATTCTGTTTTTAATTTTTTGCGGGGCGGGGTACTAGGGATTGAACTTAGGAGCACTTGACCACTGAGCCATATTCCCCAGCCCTATTTTGTATTTTGTTTAGAGACAGAGTCTCATTGAATTGATTGGCACCTCGCTGCTGGTGAAGCTGGCTTTTAATTCACCATCCTCCTGCGTCAGCCTCCCCAGCCACTGGGATTACAGGCATGTGCCACCATGCCCAGCTTGTTTTTAATTTTTTGAGGAACAATCATACTTTTAAATAGTGGCTATACCAATTTATCTTCCCATTAGTCATGTTAAAGTTTCTGATTTCTCCAGATCCTAGCCAAAACAGTTTTGTTTTCTTTTTTAAATAATAGCCATTCTTATGGATGTAAAATGATCCCTCATTGCAGTTTTGATTTGCATTCCTGATTAGTGATGTTGAGCATATTTTAATTTTATTTGCCATTTGGAGAAATGTCTATTTAAATAGACATTTGTCTATTTTTAAGTCAGATTTGATTTTTTGTTGTTGAGTTGTAGTTGTTTTTAATAAACAACTGGTTATTAATCCCTTGTCAAATATGTAATTTGCAAATATTTCCTGCCATTCTATGAGTAGACTTTTTACTTTGTTTGCCAAATCATGTCATACAGCTTTTTCTTATTTTCTTCTACAAGTTCTATAATCTTAGGTCTTATGTTTAGGTACTTAATCCATTTGGGAAGGTACTAGGGATTGAAACCAGGGGTGCTTTACCACTGAGCAAAATTCCAGCCCTTTTTAAAAATTTAAAAAAAAAAAAATTTTGAGACAAAGTCTTGCTGACTTGCTGAAGCTGACCTCAAATTTGCAGTCCTCCTGCTTCAGCCTCCCAAGTTGCTGGGATCACAGGTGTGTGCCACCACACCCGACTGACTAAACGCCAGCACTTCCTTTATGCAGTACTAGGAATTGAATTCAGTGACACTGAACTATATTCCCAGTCCTTTTTGAGACAGGATCTTGCTTAAGTTGCCCGGGTTGGCCTCAAACATGCGATGCTCCTGCCTCAGCCTCCTGATATGCCACTGTGCCTGGCTTTAATCCATTTTAAGTTATTGTTGATGGTGTAAGGTTTTCCATGTGGATATCCAACCTCCCCAGCACCATTTGTTGAAAAAACTACTCTTTCCTCATTTAAGATCTCAGCATCCTTGTTGAAAATCATTCAACCACATGTGTGAGGCCTTTTTTTTTCTTTTCCTCCCCTCCTGGATTTTATTCTATTCATTTTGTCTATAGGTCTGACTTTATGCCAGTACTACAAGTTTTGATTACTTTCACTTTGTACTAAGGTTATATCTTTGTGGGGTTTTCTTGGCAGGGGGCAGGGGTGTGGGGATGGGTACTGGTTATTGAAATCAGGACCTGTTAGGCATGTCCTGAGCCACACACCCAGTCCCTGTACTGTTTTAAAATCAGGAAATTTGAGACCACCAACTTTGTTCTTTTTCAGGATTGTTTTAGTTAAATCAGGGTTGGATGAATTTTTCTACTTTTTCAAAAACATCGTTGGATCTTGATAGGGATCAGATTGAATCCGTAGATTACTTTGGATAGTAAATCTTCCATTTCCTGCACACAGTATATTTTTCCATTTACTGGTGTCATCTTTCTTTCATCAATGTTTTTTGTTTGTTTTTTGGCACTGGAGATTGAACCCAGGGGTGCTTAACTATTCAATCTTGAATATAGAATGTTTGAAACAAGTTTCTTCTATCTTCCTTCAAAGCTGGCTTTGAATATTTTCCTACCATTTGAATTCGAATATTTCTAGAGCAGCCAGTGTTATAGCCCAGCCCTTTTTTATTTTGAGACAGGGTCTTGCTAAGTTGCTTAGGGCCTTGCTGAATTGTTGAGGCTGGCTTTGAACTCATGATCCTCCTGCCTCAGCCTCCCAAGTTGCTGGGGTTATAGGTTGTGCCACTGTGCCCAGTTCATCAGTGTTTTGAAGTTTTCATTGCAAAAGTCTTTTTTGTGTCCTTTGCTAAATTTATTCTTAAGTATTTTCTGCTTTTTGACACTATTGTAAATGAAATTGTTTTCTTAATTTCATTAATTTTCATCATTATTTGAATATAGAAATGCAACTGATTTTGGTGTGTCGGCTTTATATCCTGTAATTTTGCTGAATTTATTAGTCTCAACCATGTTTTTGGTGGCATCATTAGAATTTTCTACATTATGAGATTACATTGCCAGCAAACAGATAATTTTACTTCTTGCTTTCTAATTTGGATGCCTTTTCTTGCTCTTGTATAACTACTTTGGCTAGAACTTCCAGTACTCTTCTAAGTAGAAGTGGGCTTTTTTTTTTTTTTTTGGTTCCGGGGATTGAACTTGGGTACTGGACCACTGAGTCACACCCCCAGCCCTATTTTGTGTTTCATGTAGAGACAGGGTCTCACTGAGTTGCTTAGCACCTCGCCGATGCTGAGGCTGGCTTTAAACTCACGATTCTCCTGTCTCAGCCTCCAAAGTGCTGGGATTACAGGCGTGCACTACCACACCCGGCTGGCAATCTTGTCTTGTTCTTAGAGGGAAGGCTTTCAGTCTTTGACCATACACTATGTAGCTGTGTGCTGCTTTTATGTGGACTTTATTACATTGAAATATCTTCCTTTTATTTCCAGTTTATTGAGTGATTATATCTGAAAGGGTGTTGGATTTTGTTAAATGTATCAATTCAGATGGCTGTGTAGATTTCTCCCCTTATTTATGTGATATATGACATGATTGGTTTTCTTTTTTTTTTTTAAGTATTTTTAAGTTGTTGATAGATCTTTATCTTATTCATTTATTATTTATATGTGGTGCTGAGGATCGAACCCAGTGCCTCACGCATGCTAGGCAAGTGCTCTACCACTGAGCTACAGCCCCAGCCCCATGATTGGTTTTCATATGTTGAACCACCTTTGTATTTCAGAATAAATCTCACTAGATCATGGTATATAATAATCCTTTTAACATACTACTGAATTTGGTTTGCTGATATTTTGTTGAGGACTTTTGTATTGAATATAAACCGCGGATATTGGTCTGTAGTTGTCTTTTCTTGTGTCGTTGGTTTTCCTATCTGGGTGAGGTTTGCCTCAGAACAAGTGTTAACTCTAGTGTTTTTTGAGAGTTTGAGAAGGATTATTCCTCCTTAAATATCTGGCTTAGTTCACCAGTGAACATGTCTGGTTTAGGGCCTTTTGTTGTTGTTGTTTGGGAGATTCTGATTACAGTTGCAAGTTACAGGTCTATCTAGACTTTATATTTCTTCATGATAAGGTAGTTTATATATTTCTAGGGATTTGCCTGTTACACCTAGGTTATCCAATTTGTTGGTGTACAGTTGTCCATAGTATTCCTACAATCCTTTTCTCTTAAATTGGTAGTAATGGCCCTCTTTCACTTCTGATTTTGAGTCCCCCACCCCCAAAGATTTATCAATTTTGGTTGTCAATTTGAAGAGGCAAATTTTGGTTTCACTGATTTTTCTATTTTTTTTCTGTCCTAATTATTTTTTCCTTCCTTTTGCCGGTTTTCAGTTTTTCATTTACTGCCTTTTTAAAAAAATATTTTAGTTGTAGATGGACACAATATCTTTTTTATTTTTTTTAATAACTTTATTTATTTTTTATGTGGTGCTGAGGATCGAACCCAGTGCCTCACGCATGCGAGGCAAGCGCTGTACCACTGAGCCACAATCCCAGCCCCACAATATCTTTATTTTTATGTGGTGCTGAGGATCGAACCCAGTGCCTCATGCATGCGAGTGAGCTACAATCCCAGCCCTCTTTTACTGCTTTATGGTATAAATTTAGGTTGTTGATTTTTTAATGTATTTACATCTATGAAATTTCCCTTTTGCTACATCCCAGAAATTTTGGCATGTTAACTTTCACTCCTCTCATTATTTTCTATTTTCTCTTGTGATTTCTTTGATCTATTGGAGAACATGCTATTTAATTTCCACATTTGTGGATCTTCAAGTTTTTTGTTTTTTTTTTTAATATTTATTTTTTAGTTATAGGTGGACAGAATATCTTTATTTTTATGTGGTGCTGAGGATCGAACCCAGTGCCTCTCGCGTGCTAGGCGAGCACGCTACCACTGCGCCATAACCCCAGCCCCGATCTTCAAGTTTTTATTCTGTTGATTTCTTTCATTCCATTGTGGCCAGAAAACACACTTTGTATTTCATTCTTTAAGACTTCCTTTGCGGTCAAATGCCTGATCTGTGCTGGAGAATTTTTTCTTTTTTTAAATATTTTTTAGTTGTCAATGGATCTTTATTTTTATTTATTTATATGTGGTGCTGAGAATTGAACCTAGTGCCTCATGCATGCTAGGCAAGCGTTCTACTACTGAGCCAACACCCCTGCCCTATGCTGGAGAATTTTCTATATGCACTTGGCCGGTTGGTCTATAGTGTTGTTCAAGTCCTATTTTCTTACTGATCTTTCAATTCTATCTGCTATGGGACATGAGGTGTTAAGTTTGTTTTTGTGCTGTCATTTTACCCTTCAGTTGTCAGTATATGTTGAGGAGCTCTGATGTTTGGTGTTACATATAATTGTTATCTTCTTGGTAAGTTAAACCCTTTGACCTTATGTCATATCCTTTGGTAATAGTTTTTGATTTTACACTTATATCAGACAAAATACTTTATGGTATTAACAAAAGAAATTAGATCATTCATAGCTGTACTGGGAATAGACACATGGGATGATGAAATTCCCTAAACATATCCTGAGGTTAGATGAAATTAAATCAACAGCACTGAGACCTTGCCTTAAAACAGGAAAGTGACATTTATCTTCCCTGAGAGTGAAGGGCAGGCAGATGGGTATAAGGAAGAGATGATATAGATGAGGACCAAATGTTGAGTGGGCCTCTTTGCCTCAGAGCTCCTTGGTGAGAAAATAGGTGGTCCTCTTAGGACTTGGACAGGAGGATTTGCCAAAGAGGTACAGAGAAGATAGATTTTCCCCAAATTGTTAATCAAGTACAGCTATGAGGAATGAGTTCAGACCAAAAAATACTACTGGATCCTCAATAAGAGCAAAGACCTCTTCCCTCCTTTTAATATATGGACTTTTTTTCAGTACAAACACCTGAAACGTAAAAGTGAGCCTTATGTTAAGATCGAAGGGAAGGATACTGATGACTGGCTTTGTGTGGATTTTGGTAAGTTATTTGGGCATATTCCACAGATAAGTATTGATATTGTTTAATATTGAGTCGATTTTAGCTACAAAAGGATTGAGATAAAATTGCTGAGTGCATTTCCATGTAAGATTTTTGAAATTCGTTTCAGGAAACAAAAGTTCTATTTAACTCAGGTGGTCTTTTTCACATGTGAAATCTTTGTCTAACAAAAGTACTCTAGATGAGACATTCCTGGAGGAAGACATACTGTATGGTATGTATGTAACTAGCCACTAGGGTCTGGAAGGATGACTGTAGACAGAAATGGAAGAGATCCTTAAGTGGTAATAGAGGAAAGCTTGAGGATAAAGTGTGACCTTGGCCATAAATAACAAATGAGAGGGGCTGGGGTTGTGGCTCAGTGGTAGAGTGCTCGCCTCGCATGTGTGAAGCACTGGGTTTGATCCTCAGCACCACATAAAGATATTGTGTCCATTTACAACTAAAAAAAATAAATAAAAACAAAACAAAACAAATGAGAGCACAAGGCTGGAATTTTTAAAAAGATACCAGGTTGGAGTAGTGTGGGTATAGTTTGAGCATCTCCCAACAAGATATTGCAGAGAAAATGTGTCAAGAACTGGAGGGTCTGAAATTTTATTCTACTTGCAAGCTCACAAGTTGTCCTTCCATTGTCATGGGTACTGGTAGAAGACATAGACTCTTTTGGAGTTAGGACAGTTGGCAGCAGTATCAGTAACCAGCATCAATTTTGCATTGGTTCCAAGCCCCTGATCCCATAGGACAACGGAGGAGCCAGCTGACATGTACAGAGTTTTAAGAGGAACTGAGATCAAGATGTTGTTCGAAACTAGGAGGAAGTGGGCTTGCTTGACTGTAACCTAGAGGTTTCTCAGCTTTGTCACCATTAATATTTTAGATTAGGTAATTTCATTGAGTCTGGGTAATTATCTTGTATTTCGAAGGCTATTTAGCAGTATCCTTCCCAATTGTGGCAATCAGTGTCCCTAGACATTGCCATAATACCCCTGAGAACCACTGCTAAAGCAATGCTACCATCTGTTCTGGAGGGAAATACTACACACTGTAGAAACAGCCTTGGAAAGATAGTCTGGAGCCACAGGCAGTGGGTGCTATCTTTACTCACAGGATGTACAGAAATACCTAAGGAGAATTGTTTCCTAAGAAAAAGCCAACAGATCATTTCCATTAGAAATTTAGACATCATGTGCCTCCTTATATGATGGACACAGTAAGGAACACACAGCATCATATCTGTGGTATGTTTTGCTGAGATGAGGTCTACATCTTCATTCGCCTTTCTAAAAAGCTCCTGGGTGATGCTAATCTGGGAACCACACTTTGATAACCATTGCTCTAGTTCCCAGACTTACATTAGAGTTGTGAGAATACAAGGGTAAAAATAAATGAATTGTTTTCTTCATTGTAATTCTTATCTGTCTCTGATAGGCAGCATGGTGATTCATTTGATGCTTCCAGAAACCAGAGAAACCTATGAATTAGAGAAATTATGGACCCTACGTTCTTATGATGACCAGTTAGCTCAGATAGCACCTGAGACATTACCTGAAGACTTCATTCTTGGAATAGAAGATGACACTTCATCCCTGACTCCAGTGGAGTTCAAAAGTGAATAAACTTAGATGAATTGCTTTAGTCATTTCATATTTGGATTGAGTCACTTCTTGGAAAACAGTTCCTAAATTGCATCTCCTTGCTTACGAGGTTGCTGCTAGAACAAATGTTGTCTACCTCATTTATGTTCATGATGACCGATGCACAGGAATTATAATCAAACCAAAATCAAGTTGTCTATCCCTGGGGTCCCAGCAGAATTTCCTGGAGTTTTAACACTGTCCCTGTTTTGAGCTCTAATTTTTATTTATTTTGCTTAAATGCAAGTCTTATTCTGTATAATGGAATGGCCAAAGTGTTTGTTTTTAATAACACAAAAGCGCATCACCATTCACTGACCCTATAACTTTGAGGTGATAGGAGGAGGTAGTAAATACAACAGGATATTCTTTAAGTATAGGACTTCTACAGCCTTCACAGAATGTAAAGTATTAGGGAAAACTCCTGGAACCTGTAGTCGTTAATTTGTATGTAATAGTATAATCAGTGTTCACGTTAATATGCCACGGGCGAGAAAACAATCTACAAGTATTGGTGCCTATTTTGACATTGACATACTATTACTAAAAATCTAAGTTTGTAGACTGAGTACAAAAAATTCACATTGACCTGGAAATATTACACAATAGGCTGTACCTAATGATGAAAAACTTTATTCTGCATCAAGGTATCTGGAAAATGAAGCTGCATTTGGGGCACATTATAGATGAGGAATGATCCATACATGGTGAGTACAAAACTCAATTACAGAATTAGCTAGTACCAGACACTCCAAATTACAAATGCTTAAGTGAAAGTAAAACATGATTTGCCACACTAAAAGGCTAGAAGTGAAATATGGCAGAATTTAAACCAGCAGATATAAATGCAGCACCTATCTGAATTTAAAAAAAAAAAAACACTAGAAAAATCAAATATTGAGAAAGAACTCTGGCCTTAAACACATCTCACCTGAAATTCAACCAAAAGCCAGTCTGATTTTTAGCAGTTTAAATTCATAGTAAGAAAAAAAATTATGAATGCTAGGTGAATTCAGTGACAAAAATGGCACTTTTTTGCTAAAAACTACAAAATTAAACTGGTTTTCTGAAATATTTAGGAAAACGTTTTAAATCATTTTTAGGTCTAATATTGCTAATCTTCACAAAAATTTACCTAACTGTGTAGAAATTCATCTTGAATTATAAATGAGGCAAAATGATTCTTAAAGGGTTATGTAATGCCTTTTAGATTATTATAACATGATGACTGTGATCATCTCATGAACAAAAGCAACACAAAAATTTAGAGAGCAGCGTGGCCTTAGAGACCACCCATACCCACACAATTGTACATTACTGGGCTTTGCCATCAAGGAATGGGCAAACAATTTCATTATCAAACGTCAGATGTTTTCACAGTCATTCAAATTATATTCCCAAAACTATTTTCTTGCATTCTCTACCTTTTGACTTATGTTCGAATAACTGGTTGCAGATAATACAGAAAGTATGCTATATTCTATTTAATATTTTAGTTGGGTTTTTTTTTTTTTTAATTCATCCATTGCTTAAAAATCTTCAAAACAACTTAGTGAGGATCATGACAGTTCCAGGCACAAGAAGATGTAACCATTCGTTGCTTTTAGACACTGTCACACCATCTGTCTCACTGGTCTTCACAAAGCAGTTCTTTTGGAGTCTGCTTAAAGTGTAGACCAATTGGCCTGAAGTATATTGGCAAACTAAACATCCTGTAAGACAAGCTGAAGCTAGCTTGTTTTTTTTTCCCCAACCTCTTCAAAGTTCTGCATCTCTTTGTTGATGCATTTTTCTTTAGGTAGTGATAGTCAAAAGCACAAAGCATTTATGCATTCAGTCATGTAGCTAAACAAAAACCTGAAGTCTCCTGAAGCCATTTAAACTAGCCGTTCCAAAACCTCCTGCCACCACATTGCTCTGTTAGTACCATCAAAAACCTTCCCAACTATAAACAAAGGAATAAATGGTATTGCTGCTCTCCAAATATAGGCACTGCTCCATATCTTAGAATATTTACTGGATTTTCCAACTAATAACTGTCAAAAGCCTCAAAAAAACAAAACAAAACCCAAAACCTGAAATTAATTTTCTAGCTTTACTGTCACCAGCCAGAAGTAAAATTCCATTCTCAATTATTTTCCTGTTTGCTAATAGCTGTTGAATTTTAATTTTTTAAAAAAATGGTTGGACTTTTATCTTTATAAAGTATATAAAATTTTCAAAAAAGGAACAATTCTGTTTTTTACTGTATTACTGAATACCTGAGGTAGTTGAGTAAAAATGCACATTTAATACCCCTGCCAACACCATTCAGTACTTCCCTTAGGTTATTCATGTTAGTGTTAGATAAAAATAATAAGTTTTTCTATGCTAATGGCTTAACATTTGTTTCTGTGATGACCCTATTCTGATCCAATTTTAACAATTGGATTTAGGAGCAATCTATTTTAATTAATTTGATGAATTTAGCAAATGCACCATTCAAGCCAATTTCTGGCATTATGGGGGAATATTTAAGAAAAATTAGAATATTCATTATACCATGAGACTACAATGAAGGGAAGTGCAGAGCTCTTCTCTTTCCCCCCCTCCCCCCTTTACTTTTCTTTTTTTGTCTTTTAAAGCTGGGTGTCATACATTTCAGAGAGCATAAAGTATACATTCTCACAGAGACAGGAGTTCAAAAGTTGCCTGGTCCTCAGAAACAACTGGCTAGGTAAAAACTTGTGCATGTGATTCTGGATGGGGTCAGCGCCCGTCTGTTGGTTAAGCAATCTGTCTTTGGTTTGGCATCTGCCTCTGTGGTGGGCTGTTTCCTGAGCCTTTACTTCCGCCTTGACTGAGGTGGTCCACTTTGCAGAGCTTTTTGCTGTTGGTGCTGCTTTACCTGAGTCAGAATTTCCTGAATTTTCCTCTGGGCAACCTGTGAAAAAGACAGAGCTTAGAAAAATCTACTTGATCGGAAGTTACTAAAAGTTATTATTTCAACAACTTCAAATGAAATTTTTTTTGTTGTTCTTTTTGGTTATACATGACAGAAGAGTATAATGATTTATACAAACAGAGTACATCTTTTTCTAATTAGGATTAGAACACAGTTGCTGATTAGAAATATATCCCCTAATTAGTTTGCTAGTCACCTCTGAAATCATCTGCCAAAAGAAGACTAAAAGCGTTAAGCATCCATTAGGTGCAGTGAATGGTGTGCACATATAGTCCAAGCAACCAGAGAGGCTGAGGCAGAAGGATCACTTGAGCCCGAGTGTTTGGGGACACCCTGGGCAACACAGCAAGACCCCACCTCAAAATATAACAAAAATATGTTAAGCATCAAACAACTATATTTGTGTGCTCTGGAGCACGCATGGGAGAATTGCTTCCATTTGAGAATCAAAAATGATTATATCATTTTAGAGTTCACTTGCCTGGCAAGCATAAAAGTGACCAGTTATTTTGACAACCACTTGGTCATTCTCATCAGGTGTCTGGTCACGGGGGACAACAACTTCAGCACTTGACAAATTCTGGAGTTCATTCACCTGAAATAGACAAATACATATCATTTTAAGTGACATTTTTAAAAATTACCATTTCCCAAGCATTTACTATGTGCCAGACAGCTACGGCTTTACAAATTTCATTTCATCCACTAATAATTCAAGAGCTTAATTGTTTTGTCTTCATTTGTCTTCTGTGTATTGAACCCAGGGGGCATTTTATTACTGAGCTACATCCCAGTCCTTTTTATTTTTTAATTTTGAGACAGTGTTTTGCTAAGTTGCTGAAGTTGGCCTAGAACTAAGAATCCTTTGGCCTTAACCTCCCAAGTCACTGGGATTACAGGTGTGCACCTGGCCTTCATTTTAAGATACTGGAACTAAGGCTCATTTGAAGAAACTGATTAAGCTCATTTACACAAGTGAGTGGCAAAATTAGATTGAAATCCTGAATATCTGATTCCAAAGTGTATGTTTTCCATCACTTCCAAACTGTAAATAACTTTGGAAATTTCTTAGATGTTAGAAAAGAATTGACACCATTTGCTTTTTTCAGTTATAAAAGTACAACTTATAGATGAAATTAAAATTTTTTCAGTTCATGTTTAGTGTTTGAACATTAAAAACAAAGTTTTTCAACAGATTAATGCTGAATGCCCCTTGCTCATATGGGGCAGTCCTCTCACAGTAGTCTGAAAGATGGATTACTTTCACTAGTAGCCGACATCCACACTCAAGTAACAGTAGGCCTTCTTATCCAAACCTTGGTCAAGATGGTCCTGCTTTTTATAAATTAGCCAAAATTCAGGGATTGGAACTCCCAAGTACCTTTCAATGCTTTCCCTTTCATACCACTGCACAGGTTTTGCTGAAGTACTTGCCGTTTTGCCTCCTTTTCCAATAACTCTGCCAGCAGCAAAGGATGGCACTCTGATATGAGCTTCAAGTTTCACCTCTTCTTTAGGACTAACAAAGTTTTCTTCTTTAATTTTTCCATAAATTCTTCCCTGAGCCTACAGGTGAGAATATAGCTGATGTGTCATTCATGTTTGATATGCATAAAACCAATTAACTGTTAAGGTGGCCTAAATCCAACGGGAATAACCCTTTGTAATGATACACCTGCATTTGGAAGACTGCCGAGGGTAGCAAAAGAAACAAAGTACGAAAAGAGTGACATGGGTGAGATGACTCAATGACTGATGAAAGAAGGATAAGCTATATTTCTGATGAAAATAGGCAAGTCTAAAGAATAATTTGTGGCAAATGTTATTTGCATTCCTATCCTGAAAGATAAAAACTTTATCTGCCAATGAGAAATTACCTTTTTATTGAGCAAGAGAGACTGGGAAAAAACTACACAGCCAGCTACACCAGGCTCATAAAGAGCAAGCTAGAAACCTGCTGAGAGGAATATTTCTATTTAACCATATTTCTCAACCTTATCCAGGTGATTTCTGCTTTAAATAGGCTACAAAATCAATTTAATGCATGCTCCTGATATTCACAACCAACATATCTCCTGCTGCATACAACTAGATATTACTTACAAGAAACTACTTCTGTTATGTACAAACATTAATTTGCTCTGGTATATACCAAAGGAAAAATGTCTAAGAATTGGTTCTACTCTGACAACGAAGGTGTCAGGCAAACCATAAAAACGAAAAGTAGTTAGCATTTCTACACCATATTTTTAGGCCAAAGATATACATATTACCTAATAAAATCAAAGGACACTAGCATACACTATCCTCCAAAACAGAAGCCCTTGAATCGGAAAAGACATGGATTAGGCTAACTATTCCTTAGACTTCTAAAACAAAACATTCATTTGGGATTATCACTGATCACATAAATGAAATTTAACCATTATAGCTTACAGTGTTATATTTAACATAACTGTAAACTCTAGGAATTGCAAGATACAGGGAAATAACTTTAAATTTCCCATCATACAAATATAGCAGTTCTAAGATAGTAATTCCAGTTATAAAAGAGCAAAAGCTCAGATCCAAAGAGAAACATGCAATAATTGATGTTTATATTTACCTTTTAAGATTTCAAGTGACCCTAAAGGTTCAGCATAAAAAATAATTTTCATAATTCTTAAATTATGAACTGCCTAGACCACAAGGCTACTGTGCAAGAGTAAATTTCTTCACTTAAACGTGAACCAACTGCATCCCCATCTCAAAGTACCCCCTTTCTTTCCTATTCTTTCTGTAAATGAAGTGGAAGCATCTTTGAAAGATGAAAAATGGCCTGAAACAGACCAAAGAAATGATTGGGGAGTGGGGACAGGGTGCTAGGGATGTGGCAGAGTGTTTGCCTAGCACACATGAGGCCCTGGGTTCAATCCTGAGGGACCCCCACCCTGCAAAAAAAAGGAAGAAAAAAAAAAAAACTTAAAATTGGTGGTTGGCATGCAACACAGGCAATGTTACTAGCCAGTTTAGAGATAAGGAAAAGAAGGCTTAAGGTCACAGAGCTGTCCTATTATACAACTGTGGTCAGTTAGGCCAAGATATATGGATTTTGGATAAATAACAGAATTCAGTAGTTGCTTTCAGTTAAGACAAGATGTTCCATATAAATTTTTAAGGAAGAAATCATACACTAAAAGGAATGTATTTGTGAATTTGACATAGGTCCACAAATCTAAGACTGTTAGCAAATTGCCCACCAAATATGTTCACTGGAAATAAAATATGAAATAAACTAATGTATGTCCAATTCACCCTGAATTGGCTATATACCACTACCAGTAGCACACTAATACTGTGCTGCTCATATTTTAGACACTACTCTACACACTTTGTATATTGTTTAAACTTTATAATTACCTTAGGTTGTAGATGCTTTTATCTTCATTTTATAAGTGAAGAACTGGCCAGAGAGAAGTAACTTGCCCAAGGTTTCAGCTGGTAAATGCCAGCATTGAGATTTGGACTAGCAAACTGGCTGCCAAGTCTGCTTTACATCACCCTGCTACATTACCTTTGAGTATACAAGGAAAGGCCTTCTGGCCCCAAACTCCAATAAGCATGTGCAGTGGTTCACAAGTCAAATGCTGTAAGAGCGCTTGTTCTTCTGGCCTTTAAAAATCCCAAAGAGTAGAATGATTTGGGGAGAGTCTATGGGTAAGGGCTAATAGAGTTGATTCCAACGTAAGACAAAAGGGGGAACTTTTGGTTTTGGGGTGGTGCTGGGGATTGAACGCAGGGGCAAAAGTGGGGCACTTTAATTCAAGATCAGAACCCCCTGGAAACAGAAAACACTGGGTACACCTTTCCAAGGCATATTAATTAAAAGTTTCTAAGTTTAGTCTTAAGGTCTCTCCGTCACATATGATAAAAGGGTGTTGAGCAAATCACCTTTGGGAAACAAACGCAACAACCATTACAGAACTCTCAAAGGCTTTTGGTTTATTTTTTAAATATAATTTTGGGTTATGGTTCCTCTCTCATCTCAGATATGAATTTCCATTGATTTTTTTCTACTGAGTAGTAGATGTTTTTTATTCAAAATCAGGTTAGGAATTCTGGGAGAAGGCAGCATTATGGTTTTTCCTACCATTTGCATTCTGGGGCACATACCTTGAACTGAGCCTCTGGTGGTCCAGTGATAATCACCATCCTCACTTTAGCATCTGGTGCTTCAGCTGGCGCAATCTGTAACAGACCCATCCATAACGGGTTATGATACTTTCAGGTGTCATTGATAGAACACTTAGGCCAACCAGCTTGACATTTGCATATGACTGACCGAAATGCAGAATTTAAAGCCTTCTGGAAGGAAATTATGGAGAGGCAGTGATTAATGTGGGTTCATCAGTTAGAGTTCCTGCTATATACTATAAACGTACACTGTGCCTATCTCTAATGTAAACCTAAACATGTAGTCTTTCAGCCAACCTGCCCCACATCCTGATGAAGAATGATCTCTACTTTACAAATGGGGAAATGGAAGGCTGGAGAAGTTGAGTGACCTGGCCCATGAACAGATAGCTCATAGAGCCAAAGAAAGAACTCAGTGATCTGTTTCCATTGAGTACTGCTGGTGTAGTTAGCAAAGTGTGGCCCTTAGCCTGCTTGTATCAGAACCTCCTGGGCTTCTGGGAGATCTTCCACCTTACATTTTGGTGCTACTCTAGCCTCTTTTATAACTTTTAGAATTGCTCAGCCTCTTTTACTTAATTTAGATAAAAGGAAGTCTTGCTTTCTTAAGCTATTCGTGCACATTTTTTTACTAGCTCCACAAATCTAAGACTGTGAGTAAATTTTCCCCCATGGATGTTCACTGGAATAAAATATGAAATAAACTAACACTGATGAAGCAGGAAAAAGGTGAGGTTGGGCTTTCTATTTTCACAGAATGTTTGAAATCACACAAAAAGCCCAGACTGAGGAAAGGGTACAGAAACTTGTAGGGAGGGGAACCAACATTCCCACAGAGTCCTAGGGAAAAAGGATTTTGGGACCAGTTGCTAGGAGTTACTATAAAATAACTGGTCAGACGTGATGGCACTTGACTATGATCCCAGAGATTCGGGAGGCTGAGGAAGAATGATCACCAAGTTCAAAGCCAGTTTCAGCACAACTTAACAAGAGAGACCCTAAGCAACTTAGTGAGACCCTGTCTCAAAAAAAAAAACTAAAAAGGTGTGCAGTGGTTAAATGCCACTGGGTTCCTGTTATCAAAAACTAAATAACAAATTGCTTGACATTTGCTGTGCAAAACAATTAACAACTGTGTAAGACAAAAAAAAACAGTATTGCAATAAGAACAGGAAGCAAAAATACCAAATTGCACCACAATGATTGCTGTCAATTACGTGACACATTCTAGACCTTTCCCCACATGTATTTACATCAAAAATATCTATTTTTAATGAAGCCATGCAGTCTCTCTCCATAATAAAGCTAACAACTCTGTTGCCTACTTTATGGAGGGCATTGACTGGTATTTGAGTCTATAAAAACAAGCAAACTACTCACTTTTAATCTAAACTCTTAAGTTTATTCAATGGAAACCACTATTAAAAAGGCATTCAATTTTCTAGCTTTGTTGTTTTGTTATAAATAACCTTTGTTAATACTTGTGATAGAGGGCTGGGACTAAGAGCACTCTTACATTGAGGTTAAGAGTATAAATTGCTATAATCTCTCAAAGCCTGAAAAAAGCACATGTCCTTTGACCCACTAAATCTACTTCTATAAGCTTAAACAAATTATAAACAAATAATAAAACTTAAACAAATAATAAACCTTATTTATTTTGGTGCCAGGGGTTAAGCTCAGGGGTACTCGACCACTGAGCCATATCTCCATCCCCATTTTATGTAGAGACAAGGTTTCCCTGAGTTGCTTAGTGCCTTGCTGTTGCTGAGGCTGGCTTTGAACTTGCAATTCTCCCATTTTAGCCTCTCAAAGTGCTGGGATTACAGGCATGCGCCACCGTGCCTGGCTGTATACCTTATGACTGCACTGTTTATGCAGGATAAATGAGGAGTAATCTGAATGTCAAGTAAATGAACACAAACAATAATTTGGTAATAACTAAATATTATATGCCTAATAATGTAATGTACATGGAAATTTGCACATATATAAACCGATACCAAGTATTGGGAGTGGTAATGAATCTTCAGATTATGCATTTCAGGCTTTTGAGAAACAAAAACATTTTTCAGCCTCATTAGAAAACCTTCATGAAAGCCAGAAAGTAGAACTGAGCCTCTAATACCCAATTCTTATTCATGAAATGTTCATTGCAGTTTTTCCAAAACTAGGGATTTTTTTAAACATGTGTGAACATGTGTCAGAATTTCTTTTTAACTCAATCGGGAAACTAGGAGGGTAGGAAAGTCAGTTCACCACTTATCTTTTACTATGTCTTTTCCTTTGCTCACTTACAGTTACATGAAAATATATAAGGGCTATTTGTTTTGATTTTTAATTATTTAATTTATATGTAGTAAATTCTGTATTCTGGTATTCTGGTGTAGGTGGTGACAAGTGCATACTCATGTAACAGCCACCACAATTATAATACAGAACAGTCCCGTCACCCCCAAATCTCTTCCAGCAGCCTCATTATGTTCAAACCTTCCCCCTTCCTTCAATTCCTGGCAGCTGCTGATTTGTTTTCTTTCTGTCCCTATAGTTCTGCCTTTTCTGGAATTATCATATAAATGGAATCATACAATGTGTAGCTTTTTGAGACTGACTTCTTTCTCTCAGTATAATACATGAGAATCCTTGCAAATTGTCTTATCAATAGTCTCTTCATTGCTCAGTAATATTTATTATATAGATAGATGGACAACCCTTTACCCATTTACCAGGTTTCTTATTTTGGGAACATTATCAATAAAGATACAGATAATTTGAGTTACAGTTTGTGTGTAGTGTGTATAAACCTAAATTTTCATTTCTCTTGGATAAATATCCAGGAGTGAGATTTATGAGTTGTATGGTGAGTGTACTATGTTCTTAGTCTTATTTTTAAAGGTTATAAAACACAGTCAAAATAAAACCTCTGATAGACTGATGTTTTCCTGAAGAAAACCATCAACACATCAAGCCTTTTAATATTAAATTGTTTTAGCGTGTCAAAACACCGAATCTTCAGAACACACACTACTATGGCAGACAATATTAACTGTCTTTTGATATTTGTTACTCTACTGTCTGTAATAAAATGTATAGCTAGCTAGGCACAAGCTAGATTTCCCTGCTGCCTCTTCAGCTTCATCTGGCTAAATCCTGAGCAATGAAATATAGATAGAAATATCTCGTAGTGGCAAATAGGAAACGTCCCTACTACAAAGGCTTTGTTGTGTTCTGCATGCCCTTTCTGGCTTGGACAACAGATCAGATTGTTTGAGCACTGAATGATGTCATCTGGGACCATGAGAGTCCACGATCACACCTGGATGGGCTAGAAGGAGCTTAGACGCCCAGGGTTTTGGTGGGGCAAAGCAACCAGCCAGCCCTGGATTGCTTGCCTCCACAATCAGTCTGGAGGTTAAGCTACTGTTGTTTGGGGTTTTCTGTCAGACCCTATGTAACCAACACTACCTGCAACATTCAGTTCAAATTATTAAGTGTAAAGATTCATCTTTCTGATTTGCTTAAAGAAGCAGGACAGCCGCGGTTGGCAGAACAGTACCTTAATTGAAGCTCCTGCAAAGCGAGAAAGCTGTTTGATGTGCTGGCCCTGCTTGCCGATAATGGCGCCGACTGAAAGAGCTGGGATAAACAGGTGTACAGTCTCCGTTTCTGATTGCTGATAGAAAAGAAAGCCAGAACACACATGCTTATTTGCTACAGATCGGGTTTGTTTTTTCTTTTGTTTTGGTTTTGAATCATCAGCTTTGGCAGGAGCACATTCTTACACACAGTATAGGTATTAAGAAGGTTACAGGAGAAACTATCAAAACAAGTTGAAAAGGATTTATCCCACAGGTCAAAGTCTCGTATCCATTCTGAAACCATTTGTATTTAAAATTTCACTTTTCTGTACATGATTTTCTTAAACTTTAAGATGTCACTGAGTTATAGATTTAAAAGATATACAGACATTATAAAGTTTAAAACATTAAAGGAATAATACTACCTTAAAAATGACAATCTTCCAACCACTATATCCCAAGTAGTTTCTTGGTAAGTAAAAGAAATTCTGGACTGTACATCAGCACAGCAGCATACAAGATGCCAACTCTACACCTCATCTGTGTAGGTTTCACTTCTTAAACACATACATGGTAAACAATCCTCTAAGAAAAACACCCAAGTCTCATCATAAATAACGAAATCATGAGAAAACAACTGCTGTCATTCCATACTCATTACACTAGCAGGGCACTGGATTAGAGGAGGACTAATTCACCTTTGTGGTAAAAATGCCATAATTACTTTCCCATATAATTCCTTACTCCTATTTCTGTCTTCCCTTGCATTTTTATACATAAATTAGAAACGCTTCTGAAAGCTAACTCTTATAAGGCTGTGTTTAAATGGATTTTATCTGAATGCTCATTCCTACACCTCAAGCCACCTGTGCCCTTCCTGAGTCTCCTTTTACGTAACCATCCTGGCAGGCTAAACAAAACATTCATTCAACAGTTCAGTGACCAGATTCTTTAAAAGGCCAATTAGAGGTTCAGTGATGTTAACAGTGAACTTAGAAGCTGTAAAGTGTAGAAGCCATAATTGTATTCATGCAGTTTATACTTTTTTTGTTTACCTTCTTAGTAAGAAAAACACTTGCAAGAATAATTCCAAGAAAAGTATTACAAGACATAATTTAAGATGAGCTACAATTGGATATGCCAAGTAAATATACATTTTTTTTAAAAAACCGTATATACCTAATAAGCTAACATTTCTAAAGATGTTAGAAGATGCTTGTAATAAGAAATTTACATGTGAATGACTTGGTGGAAACATTTCACAGAATTATCTCTTGAATCTCCTTATTCCTGTTGTCAAGGATACATGAATTTATTTCCCAAGTACTGAAGTCAATCCACCAATACTATAAAATACACACAAACATACACTGCCATAGAACAGCTTCTAATTTCTAATTAAACCTAAGCACTTCTCAAATTCCTAATGCCTTGAACAAAATGTATGCCAACAGTTTTATTCAAACCAGGGACATTATTTACAATTCAACTATTTTAGGAGATTTTTGAAAATCTTAGTCAAAGAAATTTGCAACACAAGGTTCTGACGTTTTTATTGGGTGTGGAAACGAATTTTGTGCCACTGAAGGTTGATCTACCAAATGATGCCACCACTCTTACCACACAGAAATTAATGGTTCCGTATTCTTTCTGTAAGCCCAGGTGAAGGCAGAGAGCAAGGCATCACCAAACTATGGAAAGACACGATAATCAACTCCAGAACCCCATATAAATATGAATAAGCTGTTCCACTTATCCCTCCACAAGGACTTTTCAGAGCTTATTTATTCTTTTTTTTTTTTTTTTTTTTTTTTTTTTTTTTTCAGAGCTTATTTATTCTATACGTCACAATCTATACATGCTACTTGGTAGGGATTTGAATCATGTTGATTTAAATCTAAGAATCATTTTCCTTTTCTTTAGATATTCATCTATGACATTTATGGGTGAAAATCAGTCCCACACGGACAATTGTTGGATCAGAACCTTGTTATTTGTTTTGTTTTTGTTTTGTTTGTACCAAGGATCAAACCCAGGGGTGCTTAACCACTGAGGCACATTCCCAGCCCTTTTTGATTCTGAGACAAAATTTGCTAAATTGCTTAGGGCCTCACTAAGTTGCTCAGGCTGGCTCTGAATTTGTGATGCTCAGCTTCCTGGGCTACTAGGATTACAGGTGTGCACCATGACACCAAGCAGAACCTTGTTATGTGTTTAAAAATTTCAAGAAAAATCTCAACCACTGTATCATCTTAAGTTTAAAGGAAAGGTTCAGTTAATTGTTTACATTTTTTAAGAACTTAAGTCTTCTAAGTTTCTTTCTTCTGAATAAAAGATTAAAAAAATACTGGGGCATGGTAGAGCATACCTATAATTCCAGTGACTCCAGAGGCTGAGGCAGGAAGACTGCAAATAAGGCCAGCCTCACCCCGTTTCCGAATAAAAAATAAAAAGGACTGAGGATGTAGCTCAATGGTAAAACATCCCTGGGTTCAATCTCCAGTATCAAAAATAAACTAGTTAACACTATAGAAACAATAACAGGGCTGATTCTCTGCATACAAGAACTGACTTTCACCTACTTACCAATAAAATGGAAATAAGAAATAGGAAGTGATACAGATAACTAGACAAGACAAAATTGAAAGTACAGCAGTATGCAAATCCACATGAAAGTAGCAAAATTTAAGTCAGAAAAATTATATAACTTCACAATCAACCAGTTACCTAAATAAAGTGCCAAGCCTAAATAGTTTCACTAATTAGATCTTTCAAGCCAAATGTTCAGGAAGAATGACAAAATCCTAGTACAAAGATACACATGGAAACTAGAAGTGGGCAGGCACATTTCTTTTCTTTTTTTTTTTTTTTTTAATATTTATTTATTTATTTTTTTAGTTGTAGGTGGACAGAATATCTTTATTTTATTTTTATGTGGTGCTGAGGATCGAACCCAGTGCCTCCCGCGTGCTAGGCGAGCACACTACCACTGCGCCACAACCCCAGCCCCGGGCAGGCACATTTCAAGGGCAGACAAAAAGTACTGAAACCGTAAAGAAACAAATGGGCAGAGTACAAATAGTATGTTCTCATTTGCTTGTCTACATTAATAAGACACTTTGAATATCTTCCTATGTCACTATTTCACTCTCCTGACAGAGTATTCCTTTGAATAGATACACCTTACCCAATTTATCTCAGCCCTATGGCATATGTATGTAGTTTCCCATTTTCATGTTTCGATTGAATTTTTTTTTTTTTTTTTTTGGTTGCGGGAGTTACTGGGGATTGAACTCAGGGGCACTCGACCACTGAGCCACACCCCCAGCCCTATTTTGTATTTTATTTAGAGACAGGGTCTCACCAAGTTGCTTAGTGCCTCACTTTTGCTGAGGCTGGCTTTGGATTCACGATCCTCCTGCCTTAGTCTCCCAAGCTGCTGGAATTACAGGTGTGCAACACGGTGCCTAGCTGAATCTTTTTGGTTGTAGACGGACACAATACCGTTATTTTTTTTTTTTTTTTTTTAATGTGGTGCTAAGGATCAGACCCAGGGCCTCACACATGCCAGGCAAGTGACATGACTACCACTGACCCACAATCCCAGCCCTCAACTGAATCTTTGTACACAAATTTTTGTGCCCTTGTTCAAACACCTCCATGGCATAGACTAGAACTACTGGGTCTGAACATTTTAAATCGATAAATATTATCAAATTGTCATCTTGTTTAGTCCACATAGTATTCCACTTATTCCATACCACTAGAATTCCAATTAAGACATTCATGGCACATTTGAATGAGTGTGTGTGTGTGTGTGGTGGGAAATGGGTAAAAAGCATGCTGAGGTAAAATTCACATTAAGAGGGAAATAATTGATGAGGGAGGAGGGTATGGGGCAACTGTGTGGGAAGATCTGTTGAGTTTGCTGTTTCAGGTACTGTGCCTGCACTCATTTATACCTCATGACCGATTCAACTGATAAAAACTATCAACATTCTCATTTAAAAGATGAGAAAATGGAATTGGAGAGGTTAGGTCATTTGTCCAGGGTCACAAGACAGGTGGTAGAGAAAGGAGTCAAACTTGGGTATTTCCTGAACCATGTTCACAAAAAAACCAGTGTCTGTCTGTCTTTCAACAGATACAGATGTGCCCTGAAATATGTCTAGAGCTGTGGAAAATATTGATAAACCTATTAAGAGCCCAAGAGAACTGTCGTTTGAGGTGGAGCTGTTTTTCCTGGTCCTGTCACACTTCCCTTGATTAGCTTTAGCATGATTCCCTATGAATCAAAAAAATCATCTTAAGAATATCCAGAACATGTCCCATATAATGCAGGCATACAGTTTGCTGTAGTTATTGGCTTGGTGATGATAAAGCCCTTTTTAATGGGCAAGACTAAATCTCATGTGTAGCTAGCTCGACTCTACCCCATAGTACCTCATCATAACTATGTGATTACTTCTTGGGCCTCATTCCAGAAAGAATTTTATGGTGTTTACAAAATACACATAATCTAAAAAGATAAAACAATGGAGGGCAAAGAAATAAGAGCACAGGAATCTGAACAGTAAATATAATTTGATGCCAAAAATGCTGTTATTATACAAATTTGGCTCTAAGCAGGAAGCTTAGAATTTAAAAAAATAATAAATCAGTTATATGACTTACCAAATCTAAGAGAAAAAAAACATTCATTTGCTTAGTAAAAACTTATTTTCCTGGTACTGATCCCAGAGACCAGCTTCTAAATCTCCTTAGAAAACAGTAATTTAACAGGAATTATCCTCAACAACATTCTTAGAGTCAAAGACCCAGAGCCTCAAAAGCATAGCCTGAGCATGTGTCTTAGCCTAAAACACATCAAAGACAGCTGCTATGAGAAAACTCAGGCAAAAACAAGGCTGAAGCCTGAAAAGCTGAACAAAAGCAAAACAATCTTCCTGATACAGTGATGAAAGGCTATCATGTTTTTGTTTTGTTCTTGGGGGGTGGAAGTACAGAGGTTACAAATTCAATATGAAGATTAAGAATAAATTTTGTAAGAAATGTGTGAAGCTTTGGAAAAGGAATGATAGAAGGGCTGAAAGGACCAAAATAGAAAGGGCAACTACATGAAGAATCAATACACACATTTAAAATCAGCTATACTGGGATGAAAACGGAAGCAACAGAACCTGTCAGTGGAAAAAGGAGTTAGATGGAAACTCATTTTCTTTACTGGGTGATGGTGCCCACAATAATGAACAGTCATGTGCTCTTTTGGCAAAAGCAACTTAAAGAAAAGTTGATTCATCAGATGTTTGAAGCTCCATGAAGACATTTCTGAATATCACTTAATTTCGTCCACTATAATTTCATATCTACCAAGCACTTCCCTGGCCATAAATTATTTTTCCAGATTTTCCTCTGAAGATACCAGATAACTCACATAAGCATCTTATCCACTTGATAAATCTGGCATGATTCATTCTTGTGTGGGATTCAGCATAATAAGCCATGTTTTCAGGATTTGGATACCTCAATAAACAGATAATTCATTTTTGCCTACAAAGCTAAACAACCAGAACAATGGTTATGAAAAGCCTATGAAGTTGAGTCTCAGACTTGGGGGGAAAAACACCTTTATTTTTCAAACAATCCTTGCATTTAAGGTGACATTCAGTTGTATTATCCTGAACCTTTCTTTGTAAATCCTTTTTTTGACACGTTCTTTGGGGGTGAATGATGTTCACAGGACACAAGCTCCTTCCCAGTGAATTTGTGCCAGGTGCCCATCAGCAAAACTTCCTTTGGACTCCTTGCCAAACTCTATGCTGTGGCTTGAAGTAACAGAGCAAAGCTGCTCAACTGAAAGTTTGCATAACTGGTGAAGTGTCCCAATGAGCAATTCCTAATCATCTATCATGAAGAGATACAAGCATGAGCAAACAGTAAGGTTAAGTGTATTTACTTTATGGGGAACAAAATCTAAGACATCACACAGGCATGGGGACATGCATTTCAGCCAACAAGATCCACCTTTAGGAACCTGGACTGATGCCAGTGCTTCCCTTTGGCTTGTTCCTGGGGTTTTTGCTTTTGTTTTTAAATGGATTTTGGTCTGGAAGTGAAACTTAAGTTTACTCAATTCTATAGCCTGAATAAAAATACTGAAGTACTTAAAAAAAAAGTTCCTCTCCATAACTGTAAGTAACTAAAGTGTCTGAGAGAACAAACGTATGCAGTGAGTTATTGAAAATTATTCATCAACAAGAAAATTCGGGGTTGGGTGTGCAGTACTGGGAATTGAACCCAGGGGTATTTTACCACCAAGCTACAATCCCAGTTCTTTATTTTGAGATAGGGTCTTGCTAAGTTGCTGAGGCTGGTTTTGAACTTGTGATCCTCCTGCCTCAACCTCTGAAGCTGCTGGAATTAAAGGCATATGCCACCTTGCCTGGCAATATTTTGTTTCTTAAAAAGTACTTTATATTACGTATAACTATAATGTATTAATAAAAGCATTTTTTAAAAAGTAATTTACAGCCAGGTGTGGTGGCGCATACCTGTAATCCCAGCACTTTGGGATGCTGAGATAGGAGAATCATTGAGTTCAAAGCCAGCCTCAGCAACAGTGAGGTGCTAAGCAACTCAGAGAGACCCTGTCTCTAAATAAGACACAAAATAGGGCTGGGGATGTGGCTCAGTGGTCGAGTACCCAAGTTCAATCCCCAGTACCAAAAAAAAAAAAAAAAAAAAAGTAATTTACACTAGCTAAAACCTTAAAAAAAAAAAAAGACTCATTTTTCTTAGCTCTGTCATGGACAGAAAGTTAGCTATTTTAAGGTTATACAACCTTTTTGGGGACTTCTGGGAAGATGCCAAAGAGACTATCAGGATGGTGGAGACAGTTCCTGGGCTTACTTCTGCCAGCCCACCTGCACGCTGCCAAGACCATCCAGCAAGGCAGTGTGCACTATGCCAACTCCAGCTCTTATTCTGCTTTACTAGCTGCCAATTCCCTCTTCCCGACTGTTTAAGCATTTCTGAAAGGAGCATTTCCTGTCATTTATAAACTAGAAGTTTGCCAATTAAGTACTGTATGAGCCAGCTGCCAGGCAGGAATTAGAGACTTTTTGTGTCTTGGAAGAACCAACTCTTTGGCTCTATTGGAAAAATCAACCTGGCAGGTTCCGGGAAAGAGAATATTGTGGCAGGATAAGTAGGCAAAGTTCTGGAAGGAAACAGAGGCAAGGGATTTATCCAAGGACAAGATACAGCATTCTATTTTCATGTTACAAAGCAGGAATGAGTAAACATGAGGAAAGAAATGAAACCATTCTAAAAGAATATTTCTAAAAGAAATAGTAGCATCAGTTTCTTCAGAACATTAGCCATCAAAACCTAACTCTTGGCAGGCAGTGTCTATTTAAAACAAAAGCAGGGATTCACCCTTAATGTATAGGGCATAAGTGACACGATGATCTTAAAATGACGTCACAATACTATGTTATTCAGCAAGAAGAAAAACAGTCAAAAGGAATGTAAGAAACAACAAAAAACAAATTGATAAGGTCTTGATGAATTTAATCACTGCCTTTAAAAATAGTTTATTTTAAAAAGAGGTGACTACTAGGTAGTCAACTTCTTCACTGCTATGACAAAAAGACCTGATAAGAACAATTTTAATAAGGGAAAGTTTATTTGGGGGCTCATGATTTCAGAGGTCTCAGTCCATAGACGGCTGACTCCATTCCTCGAGGCTTGAGACCATCATGGCAGAAGAGTGAAGTGCAGGAAGGCAACTCAAGACATGGACACCAGGAAGTAGAGAGCTCCACTGGACAAGGACAAAATAGATACCCCAAAGGCATGCACCCAGGGACCCATCTCCTCCAGGCACACCCTACATGCCTACAGTTCCACCCAGTTAATCTCTATCAGGGGACTAACACACTGATTAGGTTAAGGTTCTCATAACCCAATCATTTCACCTCCAAACCCTCTTGTATTATCTCATGAGCTTTTGGGGGCCACCTAATATCTAAATCATAACACAAAATAGATAAGTACAGTAGTCCCCTTTTCTCCACTCCTAAAACTGGACAATACCAAACCCTGCATGTTCTATGCTTTTCCTATATGTATCTACCTATCATAAAGTTTAATTTATAAATTAGGCACAGCTAGAAAGGAATAACACTTAATACAATTAAAACAATACGCTTTAATAAGAAGTTATGTGAACATGGTCCCTAAGAGTCAAGAAAATATTAGTATTTTTGGGCCACTGAATGCAGGTTAAGTAAAACCATGGAAAGCAAAACCACATGAGGGGGAAACCATTGTATAGGTTTAGAAAAAGAGCAAACCTAAAAGTAGTGAAGGCAAACCTATTCCAACTATGTATTCATGGCCCCTGCCTTGAAGTCACATACTAAAACACAACTTCCACATTGAAGAATTGTTTCCTTAAACTTTAAGCCAGAAAATTTCCTGACAGATAATATGCAGAGATACAATATAGTTCCCTGAATATTGGTATTTATCCTTTTTTAAAGATGAAAATAACCTGTAGGAGTGGAATCTGGAACATGTAACTTTCTCCTCCAGAATTAATCTAGATCCTCTTCTTTATGAGAGAATTTAGGTTTGCTTTCTCTCCCACTCCCCCCCACCTCTGGGAGGTTCCTAAAACAGGTAATAATGCTAAGTGGGGCAGAGTCAAAGAGGTGCTCCCAACATCTATTCTCCTTTAGTAACAGACCCTGTGTTTAACAGGCACATTTCTGCCATCTCGTAGAGAGTGCCAGCTTCCCTTACAGCTAGATAAGGCCAAGTATTATTTTCCATATAGGACAATGCCAGTGGGAGTGTAAAGAGCTATCCTTAGGCACTGTCCTTAAGTGATGCTGCCAGTAATTTTGATCTTTTATGCTTCTTATTAACTGGAATTAAACCCAGTGAATGGAGCTTGAATATCTTGGGCCAGGGGATGCATGCTTAGCAGAGAGTAGCACTAGTCCTAGAAGGTAGACAGAAGCATCACCAGCCCCAGACGGTCTACATTTGAATTCTCATTAAAAACTCAGTGAAGTCACTTTTTTCTTGTAAAACAGCTAAATCTAATCCCAATACATACAGCATGCCAAAGTAGATTCAGAAGAGTGAAAACAGACAGATGGCCACATCTCACATAGGTTTTCACCTATATGTCTCTAAGAGTTGGAATGACAGGTGACCCAGAGTTAAAGGGGTGAGTCCATTCACTGCTCTTTAAAGTAAAACATAGATCAAGGTACAAAGAGGGACAGATACCAGTGGTGGGCATTTATGCTTACCCCCAAATGTTTTCTGACATGCATTGGTGTTGATAGGAAATATTCTTGCCATCATTGAAGTCCTCTCTGCAGACTAGTAAGCATTCCTTACAGAACAACAGTTCTTTTTTTAATTCCATTTTTCTTTTAGTTGTAAATGGACACAATGCCTTTGTTTGTTTATTTATATGTGGTGCTGAGGATCGAACCCAGTGCCTCATGCATGCTAGGCAAGCACTCTACCACTAAGCCACAATCCCAGCCCCAGAACAACAGTTCTTGACAACGAATGAGCAGCAAAAACTCCTGATGACCATTCTAAAACCCCAAGTCTCCAAGCTCCTGCCTGCTCCACTGAAGTTCGGTTCATGTTCGTGGGCACAGGTTCTTACCCACCCAATTAGGACACAGAGCTGCTGCTGTTAGCCTTGGCTATCCACTGGAGTCACCCAGGGAGCTTTCAAAAGTGATGCCTGTGCATCGGCCCTATCCCTGAAGTAGTCCAATTCAAATGGCTGAGGGTAATTCTAATGTAACTCCAGAAAAAAAAGCCATTTTCTCTTAAGGCAAGAAGTAATTAATGCTGTACTTTACAGAAGATTGTGAAAAAATAATAAAGAAGAAAAACAGTACTATATGATTTAGACAAATGTCAGAAATAGGTATAAAACTCACTGGATCAAAGACTGTTGAGGAGAGATACACATTCTCAAAGTGCTGATGACTACTTACCATAAATGAGAAATCTGACAGACACTACCGGAACCATATGGCCCAACTGAACATGATGAATAATAAGACAAACTAATATAATTTACTTTTTTTTTTAAAATGTTTATTTTTTAGTTGTAGGTGACAGAATATATTTATTTTATTTTTATGTGGTGCTGAGGATCGAACCCCTCACGCATGCTAGGCGAGCACGCTACCACTGCGCCATAACCCCAGCCCCTATAATTTACTTCTTGATGTGACTCCCTGAGGAAGTATTCCTGTTGCTCACTCCCAATAGATATTATCTGAATATAATAATGTGGAGGTAATCATACAAATACTTAGGGGCATTCTACAAATCACCTGGCCTTTTTTTTAAATGTCAATGTTGTAAAAAAAATAGAAAAATGGGGCTGGGGTATTGTTAGAGATTTTAAAAAGGACTAAAGAGATGTGAGAACTGAATGCAATGCATGGTCCTTAATGGATTCTTCACTGAAAATACTAATCATAGGGACTCAAATGTGGACAGCATATTAAATTATATTGTGCCACATTTCCTGAAAGTGATGATGACATTGGTTTTATAGATGAACATTCTTTCCCCACCTCTGGTACGAGGGGTTGTACCCAGGGTGCTTTACCACTGAGCTACATCCCCAGCCATTTTTATTTTGAGACGGGGTCTCCCTAAAGTTGCTGAGGCTGGCCTGGGTCTCGGAATCATCCTGCCTCAACCATTTGAGTTGCTGACATTATAGCCATGCACCACTGCACCAGCAGAGTAGGTTGACATTCTTGAAAAAGTTCAAATAGAACAATGTTCTCATTATTGATCATCTATTACAAAATATTTTAAAAATATATGCCAAAGATGCAAGAAAGTTATCCATCTGTGTATTTTTAAAAGGAAAAGGTAACTTTGAGTACATAATTTTAACCCTTTAGAGCAAAGATCTTTTTCCACTATGGAGGAAAACATAGGAAAAAAATGGTCTCTTTTCCACTTTTAAGTTCTATGGATAATTCCTAACACACTCTTTAAGGAGTAGGATTAAGAGGTGAAGCTAGCAATCGGTTTAAATCTACAGAAAAATTACTAGCTGTTAGTAAACACATGCAAGATATGGACAGTTTATCAACTGCTCCAGCCCCACAAATGGAAGAATATTGTTTTGGCAATATTTCTTCACCTTTAACATTTTGAGTCATACCTCCTATAACTAAGGGAAATATCCAGGTATAAATTGGAGGATTCCTTTTTATCCAAGATGTATAGCATAAAACACAATGCCCACCACTATTCCACAACAAACAAGGATGTCAAGATTGTCCTCATATTATCCCTGTGAGAACCAGCATTTCCTTCACCTGTCCTTGATAACAGTCAGCTAAGGTATTCTCAAATCCTACCTTGTTGCACTGTTTCCACCTTTACTGTGGCAGCTTCTGTGTCTTCTGTTCTCATTAGTTGTTTCTAATTACACCTAATTTGATTTAGTTTAAATGTTTCAAGAGAAGCAAAGATCACCTATACCAGTGAGATCGCCCTTGCATTTGCTCTTGGCTTACTTTTAGTAGAGTAAGTAAACATCACTGGCTTCCTTCTCCCGTTCTTAAAACAAAATTGTTGCTTAGGTCACTAAGATATTTAAGATCATAAAAGTGCTTCAGAAATAAATCTTTTTTTAAAATATTTTATTTTTATTTTTTTTAGTTGTAGATAGACACAGTATCTTTATTTTATTTATATGGTGCTGAGGATCAAACCCAGTGCCTCACGCATGTGAGGCAAACGCTCTACCACTGAGCCAAATCTCGGCCCAGAAATAAATCTTAATATGATCTTTTCTTGAAATATTCTTCATTTTTCTAACAACACAGGAACCTCATATACAGAACCATATTACCAAATGAGAAAACTGACTAAATCCAGAAAATATTAATATGGATAATCTTCTATAATTTCTATATTTTAAAAATAGTTACATAGCCATTCACTTGGGAATTTTTGCTACTAAAGCATCCACATAAAAGACAGATGTCCAAAAATATTCTGTTAAAGAAGAACCTACAACATGTGAAGCTTTGTTGACTGGAGACTGTGACCAGCAGAGAGAGAAAAGCGTTAAAGGGACACCTCAGTTTACAAACTGGGAGTGTGAACAACAGAGCAATTAAGCAACTTGCCCAAAGAGAAGGCTAGTTTAGGGCATCTAGCAGAAGTGTGTATTAGATGTGACCTTCTATGGCACAGAGTTACTTTATGTAATCAGTACATTGTAGCATTTAGTAAGGGCCACTACACAGAAATACCAGGGATATATCCACCCTACATTCAATCCTATGATAAACGATCCTATTCATAATAGGTTGATGGAAATATTAGAATTTAAGTACATATACTCTTAAAGTTTATAAACTAGAAACGTTTGAACTGATGAACTGAAAGTCTTTAGAGACCATTCATCTAGTTCAGGTTTTTCATTTGGCAGGTAAGAAAACAGATCCAGAACCAAGAGGAGTCTAACCTTTGGTGACATAAACTCTCAGCAGAGCAAGTCAGACCTCACCTCTGAGTCTAGGATTCTTTCCGCTAGACCCCTTTAGCATGAAAGTACAAATAGGTCATCTACCTCAGAAAACTTCAGATAATGCATACAGAATCTATGTGTACTTGATGTTAGTTGAAATTTTGGGTTGGGTTGTTTCTAAATGAAGTTTTGCTATGTTGCCTGGTCTGGCATCAAACTCCTGAGCTCAAGCAATCCTCCTGTCTCAGCCCCCTGAATCATTGGGACTGCAAGCACTGGCCATCACACATGGCTTACATTTAGCTGAAATTCTGGTGGTTATCCTCAGCCTTCTTACATGGTTTCCAGGCCCAAAAATACTAGAAATGGCTGGTATGAAGATAAAAGAGACAAAACATGGACAATCTAGTAATCTGTCTTCTCTGCAGAATTTCATGTTAATACCATTTTACTCATATATTTGTTCTAGGCAGCAATATAATGGAATGCTCGACCTATTCTGCTTGGACATTTTTCTGAACGGGTATAAGAGGCATCACACAAATCATCAAAAGAGAGCCAAACAAGTAGGGAGGAATGACAAAAGACCCTAGAAAGCTGTTAATTTTATTTCACTTGAGTGTCTCCCACCAATTATGATTGAAAATGCAGCTGAATTAAAAACCACTTTCAAAATACTTTATCAGATGTCTGTTGCAATGAAATTATGTTCGTGCTATTGCCTGGTCTCCTCTTTTCTGACCTGAGGGAATACATTATTCTTAAAGACTAGATATAAAAATAAGATTTCTTATAGGATCTACCAAAGGTCATTTAATATCTGCGCGTGCGCGTGCACACATAAACAGAACTGTGAGGAAAAACCATCCTAGCTCACTGACTAAAAATGTACAAACACTCAAAATGGAAAATGTGCAGTCTTTCCTGACCTTTCAGAGCAGTTAACTTTCAGATAACAAAGACAAAGGAAGCCTCTGAAAAATCCTCCTTCAACATTTAAAAATAATCTTCTCCCTCTGCCACAAGAGCCACAAACTCTTATGCTTTTTAAAAACATATGTTGATAACCCTACTATCCAAAAATTTCAAAATAACTCATGGTCTGTTACTTTAACTAGGGTTAAACTGACAAGAACTGGAGAGCATACTGGAGGGCTCTAAACCAATAATAGATCATATGGGCCTGTGACAATAAGGGAGACACTTGCACTGCAAGAGGACAACAGCTCCAAACACTATCAGCCTGGTGAGTTCAAGGACAGGGAAAGAAATTCTCATTCCCAAAGTGACAAAACAATCTAGTAATCTGTCCCAATTTACTAATTCCCCGATTAGCACCAAATCACACTACCAGTGGCAATGAAGTCTGACTGCCCACATCCCACTCAATCATAAAGTAAGCCAAAGCCAGTGATCTTACCTCAAACTGTGGGTAGGGAGGAGTCATAGCTGAAGGGGGCCCTGAGGTGGGAGGTGGCATCCCTGAAGTGGGTGGGAACAGACCCAAGGCATTCAGATTTAATCCAGGAATTAAATGTGCTTGAAGCTGCAATGGTAAAAAGGTCCCTTAATTTGACAATTAAAAGAATCAAAGGAAAGTGGGTTTTTTTGGTACTAGGGATTGAACCCAGGGGTGCTTTACCACTGAGCTACATCCTCTGCCCTCTTCATTTTTTAAAGAGACAAGGTCTTGCTACATTGCTCAGGGTCTCACCAAGTTGCTGAGGCTGGCCTCAAACTTGGGGTCATCCCAAATTGCTAGGATTACAGGCATGCACCACTGTGCCCAGTGAAAGTGAGCATTTGTAAGTGACAGTATTCAGACTGTGTACTGTGTGTATTGTATATGACAACCTAAATTTAAGAACAGAGCAGATATTCCAAGTGACTATACTTGAGTAGATAATTTACATCTGTTTACATCTCTAAGTATCTTTAAATCTGACATGATTTGCCCCTGCCAAGATCCTCAGCTGCCCAGGGGTTGTTTAAGGACAGGGAACACAGCCTTCCTTTCCCCCACTAGAAACTGCTTAGATGAAATGGTACTGTCTATCGTGAACACTCCATAAATACAGAATGAACGCCTTGCATCATTTGAAGGGGTACATAAATAAGAGCTGCTGAAAAGCACACCAGGTGCCCTCAACCAGCTGTGAAGAGTTCTCTACTCCTTGTAAAACCTGGCACTCCTGGGTCTTCAGGCCTAAGACAAAGTCTGGCCCTTTGGAAATCAGGCCTCAACCCCATGGAACTACTGCCAATCAAATCTTTGGAATGGATAGAGGAACCAGAAAGGAAATTTTAATTTAATTACATAAGAGCTGAATAAGTAAGGTGGAGAGTAGAACTTAGGCTTTAGTGTATCTGAAAATCTTTGTAAAAGGCCTGTGGAGTTGGAATTAAACCCAATTGATTCTGCAACATTAGACAGCAGTGATAATATGAAGGTAGGCAGGTTGTCATGTGGGGTAAAATTAGCATTTTAGGCTTTTCTCACAAAGGTAATATTGTCACATTTCCCTTCTCTGTTTTTTTTTTTTTTTTGGTACTAGAGATTGAACTCAGGGGCACTCAACCACTGAGCCACATCCCCAGCCCTATTTTTGTGTTTTATGTAGAGACAGGGTCTCACTGAGTTGCTTAGTGCCTCGCCATTGCTGAGGCTGGCTTTGAACTCGCAGCTCTCCTGTCTCAGCCTCCCTAAGTGCTGGGATTACAGGCTTGAGCCACCGCGCCCAGATGACACCCTTCTCTGTTTTATATGACAGATCCAACTGATGAATTTTGTTAATCATTTACTTCAAAATTTAAGATGGACTTTTGAAGTGTTTCATTTTCAGAACCAATCCATCCAATAAGGAATGTCATAATTTGCCTTAATGATATACTAGAGATTATTTTTCACTTTATTCATTTATTTTATGATGCTGGGGTTTGAACCAAGGGCCTCACACATGCTACTAGGCAAGTGCTCTACCACTGAGCTACATTCCAAGCCCCTAAACCTGCATTTTTAATAGTAACTTGAAGCCAATGCTCAAAAGGTTCGTCATTTGCTAAAATCACAGAGTGTGCCAAGCCTAATGTCAAAGATTGTGTTCTTCCCTACTAACCCGAGATACTGGGTATGGTGCTAAAAACCCATTAAAATCACTTCTTATGATGCTACCACTGAAGAGATTTAATATCAATGCAAGGAAAAACATCTTTTAACTATTCATCAAAATAAGCACAAGTCCTTCATATTAAAACTAACATTCATAGAAGCAATATCATTTTCATAAGACTCCCTGATTTTCTTCATTATCTCTTCCTCAGCTTTGGCACATGTTTCAACATTGCCTTTAACCGTAATGGTGCGTTCCGGATTATACAGCGTCAATTCCTGCAATCTGCAGATTGAAAAAGAAGGGAAAGATAAAGAATAGAAATTATAGAAGGAAGACAGTTAATAATAACTCAGCCACAGATGGCAATTAAAAACAAACCGTATAAGTGGAAAAAAGAATTCTTATGTATTTAAAATAAAACTGCATATTAAAAAAAAAACAAATACCATGAAGCCTGGCATGTAAAAGTGGGTGGTCAAACACAATCAGAAATGAGTAAGCCCCAAAAGACATGAATTCAAGCATTGTAAAGCTACACAAGGAAAAAATTTCCCCTCCCACTCTCTCAATAAAAATCAATGGGTGTATATACTTTAAGTTCATGTTTTAAATATAGCTTATTTCTTTTTTTTTAAATTTTTTTAGTTGTAAATGGACAGAATATCTTTATTTTTATGTGGTGCTGAGGATGGAACCCAGTGCCTCATGCATGCTAGGTGAGCACACTACCACTGAGCCATAACCCCAGCCCCAAATATAGCTTATTTCTTGACTACCTAAAGTCAAACCATTTTCATAATTTAAAGTGAATTGAAGGGGCTGGGATTGTAGCTCAGCGGTAGAGCGCTTGCCTTGCATGCGTGAGGCCCTGGGTTCGATCCTTAGCACCACGTACAAAGCAATAAAATAAAGACATTGTGTCCATCTACAACTAAAAAAAAATATTTAAAAAAAAAATAAATTGAAAAGGAATTTCTAGAAGGATAAATAGTTTTAGTGGAACCCAAAAGCACATAACCTTTAATAATCATGTTCCTAGTCCATACTGACCAATTCTAGGCATAACTGGCATTCTCATGCAATTGCATTTTCTGAGTTACCAAGCAAGGAAAACGAATGGAAATATTCCCAAAGGACAAATCAGAAATTATCGTCTACACTTAGTTTTCATGAGTATTTTTAGAATTTAGATTAAAGTAGGCTGGAGGAAATAAATCAATCCATCTTTACTACATTTTTTCAATGGTCCATTGATGACCATTGAGACAAAGTTGGATAGTGAAATTCAGAAACTCCCCGCTTAGCCCAGGTCCAGCTGAAACTTCAAAATCTACTAAAAGTTACATCTGAGAACACCTAAAAAGCCTAAACTGGTCAACTGCCTCAAAAGGAAAAGCAGTACAGAGATATTTACCATGGAAAACAGAACTAAATACACAGATTGAAAGGACATGTTGCATTGGTACAGCTCTCCTTCGTATTCCTAGAGTTAAAATTCCCATTTTCACTATTGGCAAATGCTGCAGATTAACCTTGAGTCAGATGTTATTGAGTCAGATATTATTCTTTCTTCTCAAACTTGTTAAAAATGTAAACTAATTAATGAAGAAAATGGAGTCTATGAAGTCTCTTTATCTTGGATTAAAGTAGTATATGATTCTAATCTCCACTCTCAACCCATCCCTGCCAAGCATTTTGTGTTACAGTTTTATCATGCTTTTCCAGTTCATCCATCTCCTTCCACCTTTTTAGGTCCTCTGAAGAAAACTAGGATACTCACCCCCAGAAAAAGAAACCTCGCCACGTAATTTCAGAGCATTCTGGACTTCAGGTGTTGTAGGCCGCCTCCAAGACAATGCCCCTCTCCAAGTTATCTGTAGTCCCTACTACACACATGCTAAAGAAGGCTAACTTGTTTAAACAACATTAGGAAATGATGGAGAATAACTTCTGAGGTGCAGTCATAGAAGACACTGCAGCTTCCACCACACTCTTTCTTGGATCATTCCCTCAGGGAGGAGAGAGCTAGCTTTCTCTCTTGAGCACACTGAAGCAGCTCTTTGGAGAGGCCCATGAGGTGAGGGGCTGAGGCCTCCCACAAACAGCCAGCATCAACCTAGCAACATTATGAGACCCTGAACCAAAACCACCTGGCTAAGCTGTTCCTGAATCCTAAGCCACAGAAACTGAGCAATCTATGTTATTTTATATTTATACACATACACACACACACACATATAATAATTTTTAGTTGTAGTTGGAAATAATATCTTTATTTTATTTTTATGTGGTGCTGAGGATCAAACCCAGTGTCTCACATATGCCAGACAAGTGCTCTACCACTGAGCCACAATCCCAGCCCTCCATATTCATTATTGTCTTGAGCTGTCAAAAGTTATAATAATCTGTTATACAGCAAAGAATAATAAAGTGGGTTACATATTACAGTTTTGGGAATACAGTCAGGAAACACTATTAAGACCTTAGCTAGAAAATATGAATACAAAGTATTTAATTTTACCTGTGTCGTTTGTGAGGACAGATATTACTTTCAATATAGGTTAAAAATAGTAGGCAAGTAGATCAAGTTTGAGAAACCGTCTAAAGGTGACAGTACAGATTAACAAATAGCTGTAAAGAGGTAAAAGGTAAGCTTAATACAAAACACACAACTAAAAAACAGTGTTTGGAAGTTTTTAAATTCTAAAGCAAGGCAGCACTTACGGAGATATTGTGATTTTAGTGTCTGTGTCTTGCTCAATTTTTTTAAGGTTTCTTCCTTCTTTACCAATAAGCCGGCCTACAAAGTTATTATGGGCTAAAATCTTCAGGGGGATCTCTTCTGTGCTGTAGATTTAAAAAATAAAAAAAGTCATAAAATCAGGGGAAGCAAACTTACTCTTGGATTTAGGAAAAAAAAAAAAATTTCATTAAACATTGACTTCCTACCTACCAGATGGGAAATGTCATGCTAAGTACAGTGCTGACAGTCAGCCTACATTCTAGCAACGTTTGAGTACAGGGAGTGAAAAAAATTAGCAAGTTATTTGAATAAGAGTTAATTTTTGAAATTGTTTTTGTTTTATTCACTTCAGGGAATATTTACCTTCAAAGATGGATTCTCTTAATGAAATCCACACTCCTAAACTCCTAATGCCAGAACTCAAAGGCACAGATACAAAATAGTGGGATCCTAGTATAAATTTCAAAATACATACCTGTAGTATTATGGTTGGGATATGAGGTGTCCCGCAAATGCTCCTGTGTTAATGCAGGAATGTTTAGAGGTGAAATAGTTAGATTATGAAAGCTGTAATCCAATCAGTGGATTAATCCAATTTATGGATTGATCCATTTAATGGATTAATAATTTGAATGGACTAACTGGGTGGTAACTGTAGGCAGGTGGGGGGTGGCAGGAGGAAGTAGGTCACTGGGGGCATGCATTTGGGGTTTAGAGTTTGTCCAGGGTGTGGTCCCTCTCCCCCACACCCACCTCTCCCCCACACCCACCTCTCCCCCACTCTCTGCTTCCTGATTGCCATGAGCTAAGCAGCTTTGCTCTGCCATGCCCTTTCTCCATGATGTTCTGCTTCACCATGGTCCCGAGAAATGGAGCAATGGACTAAACTCTGAAACCATGAGCCCAAAATAAATTTTTCTCCCTGAGTTGCTTTTGTCAGGTATTTTGTTCACAGTGATGAAAAGCTGACTAACACATGGAGATGAGTGCATGATTTATAGAAGTAAACAGAAGAAACTCAACAGTGGTGCTACTTTGGGGAATAAGAACAGAAGATGTTCCTGTTCCTTTTAGTTTACATTCTGTACCTTTCACAATTTCTAAACTATATACATATCACTGTTTAAAAATGTCATTAGGGCCGGGCGCAATGGCGCACGCCTGTTATCCCAGTACTTTGGGAGGCTGACAAAGGAAAATCACGAGTTCAAAGCCAGCCTTTGCAATGGCAAGGCGCTAAGCGACTCAGTGAGACCCTGTCTCTAAATACAAAATAGGGCTGGGAATGTGGCTCAGTGGTCGAGTGCCCGAGTTCAATCCCTGGTACCAAAAAAAAAAAAAAAAAAAAAAGTAACTGGGGTTACCAGATGGTGGGCTTTTCCTTTATCTTTCTCTATACTAAAAAAATAATTACATTCTTACACTACAGCAACCATATATAAAACCTACTAAGAAGATATTTAAAGGTCTCTACAAATTAAGCATTGGTGAAGAGGTCCCCAAGCTAACTAAGCCTTCCTTTGGATTCAACTTTTAGGGTGGTGCTATTCCGTACACCAAATGTGGCTCAGAACCCAACCTCCACTTGAAGTTCCTATGGAAGAACATTAAGAGTTCCAACCTGCAACACCCAAATAAATCTCTAGTTTACCTTTGCACAGATTGAGGGGTTTCCTTACCTCTACACTCCCTGCTGTTCAGGGGCAAGGAGGAGCAAGATAACAGAACAGAGCACCCAGGGACTCTGAGTAAAGGACAAGTGTGGATTTGGGGACCCTGTATCATCAAAAACCCAGGACACTTCTTGGTCCTAGGTTGGCTTCCTATGTCCCCCAACTACCTTCTTCTATAGCTGGATTTCTCTTCCTCATTATCACTATTCACTCCATTTTCAAATACAGATGAAAGTGAAATATTTAAATGATATTTGTTTCACAACCAAATCAGTAGTACTAACCACTGTAGCTCATCAGGATAGCGTTATCCTTTGTTTGCTGGCAATCTCCAAGAACTGTGTCATAGAAATTCAAAATAAAACATCATATAAACCCCTTTTGTAGGTTAGTCCTCTTTACTCACAATTTTATATCTTGCGCTTCCTTATGCATAATCTCCAGAATAGACTTACAAGCCGCAGAGGTGCCTTCAGGGGTAGAGAGGATCGTAATTGACTTCTCAGCAGCCCCTGCATTCTCTTTACGATGGACATCAATTCTGAGAGTGGGCACAAGGAGAGGGAAAGTGAAAAGTATAAGGTATATTCACAACGGAGTCTGAGATTACCAACTGTGAAGCCCCAGGACTTCTAGGGGGAGAGTGGATGACTCATTTCCCTCAAGAGCAGAAACTCTGTACCAGATGTCAACACTGATGCCTCTGAGGCAAATTTTAATTCCAGGAACGCTCCCCTCTTTTTTCTTAGTTCAACCAAGCAGGGATATCTTTTCATTTAGTCCAAGCTATTTGTGCTTAAAGCTTCCTTTTAGATGCCGCAGTACAAACATCTCACAGGCAAAGAGCCTGGCATTCAGAAAAAAGGCTTTCTTCTGCTCTAAAACAAATAGGAGCTGGAGTCCATGCCAGGGGGGCTGAAGCTGGAATCCCACAAGCCAGGTTGAACTCCTTGTTCTACACAGAATATCCATTAGTCATGGTGAGCACATTTCATTCATCTGCTTTCTTTTTGCAAGGCTCCTGTGTTTTGCTTCCTCAATAGAGGAAAGTCTTCAAGAAATAGTGGTGGGAAGGGAACCCAAAGAGATACCAATTCTACTTCAAGGAAATCCAAATGGTCAATAAATGCAAACAATGTTCAAACTCACTAATAATTTACATACATGCCAATTAAAACGATATCACTTTCCTCCAGGCCTGCAAATATTTTGAGAGGAATAAAATTAAGTATCAGTGAGATGAAGGATAATGGGATACATCTATACTTCTGGTGTGAATACATAGCAAACTGGCAGAACCTATCAAAGGTAATGCTTAGTGACATCTTTCAACTCAAGAATACTTCTCATAACATCTCCTAGAGAGAGTCTCATATGTGGCCCAAGAGTGGTGTCTCTCACTGACATTTTAGGCTAGATTCACTGTAGGATAAGTAACAGCATCCCTGACCTCTTCCCACTAGGTGCCAATAACATACCCTTTACCCAGATGTGACACCAAAAATGACTGTAGACATTGCCAAATGTTCACTGGGGGAGATCAGCCTTTATTGAAAACCATTAGCATAATAATGTTCACTGTAGGACCGTTTCTATTGACAAGAACAAGAAAAAAAGTTGGAATTATCTTTAAATTTTTCATAAGGAAGAGATAAGTTAAATAACACAGTATGTCTATATCATGCCTCTGGTTTGTTGTTTTATTTTTGCATTTCCAGGGAGCTATCACCCCAGGGCCTTGCACATTCTAGGCAAGCAGTCTACCACTGAGCTACATCCTCAGCCCATCATAAAGCTATTTTTCAAAAAGGTGATGAGATTACAGGTACTAACATAGTGCGTGGTGGTCCTTGATCTTAAGAGAAAAAATATGTACCGTTATATGATTTCTTCTTTTAAAAGCTACACATTAAAGCTGGGCACGGTGGCACACGCCTGTAATCCCAGCACTTTAGGAGGCTGAGGCAGGAGAATTGTGAGTTCAAAGCCAGCCTCAGCAATGGTGAGGCGCTAAGCAACTGAGTGAGACCCTGTCTCTACATAAAACACAAAATAGGGCTGGGGATGTGGCTCAGTGGTGGAGTACCCCTGAGTTCAATCCCTGACACACACACACAAAAAAGCTACATATTAATAGATGCAAGGAACAACTCCTATAAAAACACACCCCTAACAAGGACTACCTCAAGAATGGGATGAATGCCAGGTGCAGTAGCACACACCTATAATCCCAACAACAAAGGCCAGGGATGTGACTCGGTGGTAAAGCACGGTGAGTTTCATCTCCAGTACTCCTCTCCCCAAAAAAGAAAGATGAACCTTAAGTCTTTCTTACTTTTAATTCCCAAACTTGTACATTTGAATTAAGTACAGAATAAGTTTGCTGTTGCTTATCCCAAAATCTGTGTCTTAGGGGAAATTAAGTGCTTATTGAGTCATGGTCATGAGCATGACGACCACTTCATTATGCCAATCATATCAAGGTTTGGATTTCCTTTTACTGATGTTTGGTTAAAAATTAAAGCTTTGCCCAGAAGTAAAACCTGTAACTAAATATAAGGGTAATATAGAAATGAAACGAGTATGGGCTACCTAGAAATAACTAATTAAAAGAAAAAATAGTGTCTTAGATAAAAGCCCCAATCTCAGGAACTGTCTTCCTAGGTTGTTTCAAAACCCAGTCAGTGTCAGTCATGCTTATCTTCTGGTAACTTGTTAATACATCCCTTCTGTTTATTTCTACCTTCTCTCTGTGTTAAGGACTACCAAACTGTCATCTCCTGAGAGAAAGGAATGTAACTTTGGAGATTAGGGTGGTCCCCTGGAGACCATTCCAGAAACAGAGGTTCTGATAATGATTAGTTTCAATGGCAAGAGTTAATTAACTCCACTGACAGAGTTCTGCAAACAAATCATCAGAAACTGCAAAAATCACTTCCCTTCTTCTCTATCCCCCATCTTCCTGCCTTAAGTAAAACAAATAGTTCAATTTAAGTCACAGCTCTTTCATCCAACAAGGAAATGAGGAGCTCAGAAAGGAACAACTCTAATCTGCCACATGACAAGGGAAACCACGTAATAAGTTTCTGCAGGTAATGGAGGGTCATGGAAAGCAAGAAGCTTTTCAAATTTAAGACTCAAGTCAGGCAAACTTATCTAGATTATGGTTCAGCTGTCTTCTGTACCCACTACTTTATGAGGTAAGGGCCATCAATTTTCCACACAGGTACCAGAACCCAATGTCTCCTGCTTCAAAGTAGAAGTCAGAATAGGACATCAAGGGGGCAGAGCGGCTGCTACCATCACTAAAATACAGTTCTTTTTAGTTCTGCATGAAAAATGAGTCAGAGAGCTAAATGCAGGCAAGGTGCCTGTGGTGAATATGAATACCTCTTATGCCTGATGGAACAAACACAGAAGCAAGGCACACATACTGTTTCATTTTTACAGACCATGCTTAATTCCTTGAATCATAAAATCCTTCTTATTAAACTAAAAAGGCAAAAGAATCCAGTCATCTCTGTAGCTGTCCCCAAAGCCTATAGAAAAACATCATCTACGTCCAACCTCTTCTCCTTAGTGCACACACAGGTTCTCCAGGAAACACAGTAGGAACAGGCCCAGAGATGTGCCTTGTAGCATTTTACAGAGCCAGGGATGAGGAGAGATCCTCACCAAGCACCCTGGGTCAAAACATGCACACCACAGTACGGTTTACAAGGTCTAACAACTAACATGTAATGCACTGGAGCTTCTAAATTGAGGAGGTATCTTAGATATTTATGTAAAAGGGCTTTAAACACAACTCACATATACTCATTTCACTTATCTGATAATGTAAGAGCCATCTCTGCATCTGGCAACAGCCTTAGCACTGTAGCTTTAGTGGTAAATAAAAACAGTTGCTTTCTACTTCTGAAAAGTTAGCTCCAACATTTGAACAACAATCTTCCTATCCCCTTAAAACCTGCCAATTAAACTATGAAACAACATTCTGAAGAAAAAGTTATTCTAAATAACAAGGCTTAATCACAGGATAAATTTGGACCTCAAGATGAGTAATTCTTTACTGAAGAAAATCAAGAGGAAACCATCTCTGTATGGAGGCCACAGAAGAAATGGATTTTCAGAAGCCATTATGGAGCCACAGAAGAAAGTGGCTTCCAAAACCACTGAAGGCTGGCAGTGGTGAGTGGGTGAAACAGGGAACAATCTGGAGCTGCCTTTTGTCTGCCAGGGCCTTTCCTACCAAAAGGGGATCAGGTATCGTTTGTTTTCCATTCATGTGTAAAAACTATAGATTTCCTTTAGAGGTTTTACACAAATGAACACTCATATCAAATCACAAGTTTGGTTTTTTTTCTTCCTTACATTCCCAAATGCTATACAAAGCGGTTCCTAACCTGGTTCAGAAGGGCACCAAGTTCCTGAACAACACACTCTGTTATGATTTAAAGGGGACGGGGATGACACGAACACCCACCACACAGTAACACTCACTTTGACTGGGTCTGTTTGGTGATGTTCCGGATGGTGGCACCTTCTTTTCCTATAATGGCTCCAACGAACTGGGTGGGAACCAGCAGGCGCAAAGGCAAGTCACATGGCTTCTGCTTGGACACTGATCCCGGGGACCCTTGCCTTGATGAGCCCCTCTGCCCGAGCCCACGGCGCCCTCGGGGCTGCTGTGAGGGGCTCTGCTGGGCGGCCGTTTCATCAGGGATGTAGGCGACTTTCAAGGTGAAGTTCTCTAACTGGAATCCATTCAGTTTGTCTAAGGCTCTGAAAATCCACAAGAGGCAGGGGGTGGGAAGGGAAAGTAAATGATACAATGAATTTATTTTTATTTTTTCTAGTTGTAGATGGACACAATGTCTTTATTTTATTGCTTTGTATGTGGTGCTGAGGATCAAACCCAGGGCCTCAAGCATGGGAGGCAAGCGCTCTACCACTGAGCTACAATCCCAGCCTCAATACAATGAATCTTTAGGCAAAGCAACACCCTGCCTCTTTCACTCAGAATGATCAGCTCCAAAACTTCTGAATAAAGCCACTACACCAATGGCAAACCAAACACAAACAATCCCACCACCCTCCACACTTTTCCTTTGAAGTCCACACAGGGAGAAAAAGGCTAATAGGTTCCAAAGGGAACTTACTAGTCATCTGCCAAAGAATAAAGTTAAAAAAAAAACAACACATTTTGTCAGTTAATTTGAGTTTAACCTTGAGGTTAGTAACAGCTTAGAAATGCCCAAATAACAAGGGAGAAGTGAACTGGCAGCTTTCCTCGCCTAGTTTCCAAGTCAGAATGCAATGACCATTAAAAACACACACCCTTCCCTCGGTTCATCCTCTAATATCACGAATGTATAAAACATTCAAAGAATCAATGAGCAATCTCTCTATACCATTTACAGTAGAGTAAAAAAAATTTTTTTTAAATGGGAAATACTGGAAATTAAACCCAGAGGTACTTTATCACTGAGCCATAGCCCCAGCCTCATTTGTTTAAAGAGAGGGCCTTGCTAAGTTGCTGAGGCTGGCTTTGAACTCTACCCTCCTGGCTCAGCCTCCCAAGTTTCTGGGATTATGGGTGTGCATCAAGATAGATAAAATCTAATACTGAAGATAGTCCATCACTTAATAAAATTTCAGCACTTTATGTGAGTCAGTCCCCACGAAAATAGTTATTCCTGATCTATGGAGCCTGGGATCTGACTTGAGAGAGAGAGGCAGGGAGGTGATGAACATGAAAGAGGGAGGGAGAGGAGAGTAGTTTTTATCCATTCATCACACTATATATCTATTATTGGAAGAATTTTGCCCCTTGCCATTTTTAAACTTTAATGTTTATATGGAAAGGTACCCAATTCTTAGACATCTCAGTGAATTTTCACAAGGTAGAGACAAATCCAGATCCAGACCCAGTACCCGTGCTTCAGAAGCCCACAAGTGCCTCCTTCCAATAATCATTCCTTTCCTATACTTGTAACACCATGGATTAATTTTGCCTATTTTAAAACTCTATGTAAGTATGTATGAGTATATGTGCTATGTATTTTCTCATGTCTGGCCTCTAAGATTCATCCAAATTGTTATGTTCTACCTTACTCACATATTGTAAAAGGAGAAAATTTATGAATAGCTGGTATAGGGTGCATAGCCAAGATTTTAAAAGCCTACATGATCACACCCTTAATAACATACCTTTCAAACTCCCCAGTGCACAATAAAATGGAAAATCAAAAAAGGTCCCACATTCTTTTTACAAAAAAAGACTAGGAAAATAGCCTTTTCCTAGGCTATTCAGGTTCTTGCTCCTATTCTGTTACAGCAGGCCCTGAGAGTAGCCCCCACAGGTGAAGAAAAACAGGCATACAACGCTCTCTCCAGCTGCTGTGTGTGGTGATTTCCATTTTATACACTCATTTCCCTATCTGAAGATCCACTTGCAATTCTTGACTGAGATGGAAAGAGATGGTCTCAGCACCAGCAACGGGCACAGAGCGCAGAAGGTGGAAGACAGGCCCAGACAACAGCCACAAAGTCTCACTGCTACTCTTGGGCCAGAACTCTCCCCTTTCCTCCCTTTCCTCACGTCAAGCCCCCAGTAAATGAATGAACTCTTATTAGAGATCTCAGTCATGCAGAAACATGGAAGATGCTGTTACCATCACTCAAGGCCATTCCCAGAACTGCTGCTGTGATACCTCTGCAAATGGACCTGTGCTTCCCATGTCTACAACATTATCAAAAGCCTGAATGGTGCCATGATATATACTGTTCAGTGGCTTGCTTGTCCTGGGATGTTTCCATGTGATTTCTCTGCCAGAGAACCTTTTTCTTCTCCTTGCTTTTATTGGTGAATATTGTACATAATAGTCGGGTTACTTTTGACATAATCATACATATATGGAATTTAAGTTATTCTGTTTCAGTACCTAGTGTCCCCCCTCTTTCCCTCTCCCCTTCCTATTCTTCTACTTGACTGGTCTATCTTGCACTCATTTACATATTTTTAATTAGTGCTTTATATAAATGGAATTCACTGTGGTATGTTTAGACATGTATGTAGTGTAATTTTGTCTAATTCATTCAGCATTTTCTCCCCTTTGCAGTCCTTCCTCCCTCCCCCGCTTCAATCTCCTCTGTCTTTATGATAGCCAAACCCCGCCCCAATATTTTTCCCCTTATTTTGCTCTACTGTCTGCATGAGAGAGAAAACATTTGATCCTTGATTTTTCTGAGTCTGGCTTATTTCACTTAGCATGATATTCTACATTTCCATCCATTTACTGGCAAGTGCCATAATTTCATTCTTTATGGCTGAATCAAACTCCATTTTGTATATATATACACCACATTTTCTTGATCCATTCATCCACTGACAGGCATCTGGGCTGGTTCCATAACTTGGCTATTATGAGTTGATCTGCTGTAAGCATTGATGTGGCTGTTATCATTATAGTATGCCAATTTTAACTCTTTTAGATAAAGAAAGACCAAGATATGGGATAACTGGGTTACATGGTGGTTCCATTCCTGGTTTTTGGAGACATCAGAGGGCATTCTTTTTACAAGCATCAGAGGAGGACAATGGGCACACACCACAACTTATTTACCAACATCTTAACAGGAGAACCTTAACATACTGTTCTGTGCTTTCCTATTTTTTTTTTCTTAAGGGAAAATGGATTAAGGGCTCTAAAATATTTTGGTTATTTCTACAGAGAAACAACTGACAAGCTTTATTAATGTAGTATGTATTTATTATAGAAATTGGAACTGTAGAAGTTTCAACCACAGATTCAAAGAGACTTTAAGCCTTTTTGAAGATCAGGAGAAAGAGCATCAAGAAAAAGTTCCTTAAAAATAAGCCAAATTCAGAAACTCAAAGGTCAAATGTTTTCTCTCATATGCAAAAGCTAGAATAAAATAAAGCAAAGGGTGAAGGAAGGATAGATAATATAAAGAACCAATTGAACATAAATTAATGGGGGCTGGGATTGTGGCTCAGTGGTAGGGCGCTTGCCTCGCATGAGTAAGGCACTGGGTTCGATCCTCAGCACCACATAAAAAATAAAGATATTATGTCCATCTACAACTAAAAAAAAATATATTAAAAAAATATATAAATTAATAGATGAGCAAAAGTCAGTCTAGTAGAGGAAGAAAAATGGGAGAGGGGTGGGGACAGAGCGGGAGGATGGGAGGGGAAAGGAGGAGATCATGAATTGAAATCAAAGGGATGAACCCAACTATTTTGTATAACTATAAAGCTCTCATAAAAAAAAAAGTTCCTTCAAAAAACCTGAAAGAATCAACTATATCTGTATGCATAAAAGGCAAGATAGTTCACTGTTAAATCCTTTTCCATGACAAAATTGAGTTGCCAGCTTCAGAATAGAGTATATTTTGACTATGGAATTAAGACCAATGTTACAAAAACTTATTTCTGAATTGAATGAGACAGATATATAGAAACATCCTTCTCCATAAGCAAAGGCAGACAAACTTGTAAGTTACGAGATGTTTCTATGTATTCTAGAATAATGTCCCGGTCCCATATCCAAGAAACCACCCTCTCAACTGGGCAAAAACTAACTTATAAATTTCATTAAACTAATTTAAAAAGTTTTTTTTAGGAGGGGGGGAAAAAAGATTCACTCAGGAGGTCAGATGGCACAGAGTGCCAGTATCCAGTGCACAGGTCTAGGTCCCAGTGGTTCCAAACGGGTGCTCCAAGCAGAGAGCCCCTATTGTGTGTATCTGGCTGTCTAACTGTCAACTAATCAGAGTTGCAACCCCTCAAACCACAGTGCTTCAAACCCACACATAGCTGTAAAGAAAAAAGAGTAACAGTGTAGCGTAATGGCTCTTTCATGACTAAAGATTTCTGAATTTAAAGATTTCTGATTTTAAATTTAGAAACTGAATTCAACCACTGAAACCTTTCTCTGAACAGTTTGATATCCAGCTATGTCACACGGTCTTCGGCTAAATTCACGGGGAAATTTTTAAACTATTTCACCTCGCCTACTGTATATACAAGACGTAAGATGAACAATTATTAGCATAATCATTCAAAACATATGCATTCAGTCAACAGAATTCAGGATGTCTATCCACCAGTGTACTACTCAGGATCTCATGTTCCATCATTACTTAACTCTTTGCATGGAGGGTAGTTACAAGATGCTGAGTAATTTTGCTGGTTGGCAGCACTTAATTATATTGATAAGTTTACTGGAGTGGATCATAGTGTATAGATGAAAAAGGCCTTGGTAGAATAGATAGTTCAACTTGAGGATGAGAGGGAAGGAGAGAAAAGAAATTAACCCAGAGAAGTTCTATTTCCCCATGGGTCCACACACAGATCTAAAGGGTGAAGAGTGTGGAGGACAGAGACCAGAACCCTAGGGCAGCTGAACAGTAAGTAGCCACGTGTCCTCACAAAATCCATTCCTTGCTTGGCTGCTTGGCTATGAAATTAAAAGATGGGACTTATGGTAAGTTCAGCTCTAAAATTTCACATCTCAAGTCTTTCTCTTTACAGAAGGTGGTGCTGGAGATTGAGCCCAGGACCTTGCACATGCTGTGCACATACTTGTTCTGCCACTGAGCTACACCTTCAGTCCCACAAAGTCTTTTTCTTATTTTCAGACATCACTGCTGTGATCATCAGGTAGATCCTAACAAGATGAGGTTTAGCCATAATTGAAAAGTTATAAATTCAGTTCTTCTACCATGCTATTGTTTCAAAATCCTCACCAAAACATGGTAAAATCGAATCCCACGGTAAGTACCAGAGGATACAAAGTTAAACCAATCATGGTATTTGGAGATGGGACTTTGGAAGGTGATTAAGGTTCAATGAGGCCATAAGGTTGGGGTTCTAATTCCTGGGACTGTGGGTTTATAAGAGGAGGAGCATAGACTAAGCTATCATGTTCTGCCTTGCCATGTGAGGTTCCACACTGCATCAGGACGCTGCAGAGGGCCCCTAGTACCAGAGTTACCACCAGCAAGAAGGACCTCACCAGATGCAGCCACCTGATCTTGAACTTCCCAGCCTTCATAACCACTGGCCAAATAAATCTTTATTCTTCGTAAATTACACATTTTGTGGTATTCAGTGACAGCTACAAGAGACAAACTAATAAACACCAAGAATAAAGATATTTGACTCAGCAATAATTATCAAAAAACTAATACTACTACCATAGGGATTTTTTAATGTATTTTTTTTAGCTGTCAATGGACTTTATTTATTTATATGCAGTGCTGAGGATTGGACCCAGTGCCCCACACATGCTAGGCGAGTGCTCGACCAGAGCCACAACCCCACCCCTTGCAGAGTTTTAAAAAATTTTTTTAGTACTGGGGATTTAACCCAGTGCACTTAACCACTGAGCCACATCCTTCTTATTTTATTCTGAGACAGGTCTTGCTGAATTGCTTAGGGCCCCGCTCAGTTGCTGAAGCTGGTTATGAACTTTTGAGTCTCCTGCCTCAGACCTCCTGAGCCACTGGGATTATAGGCGTGCACCACTGCACCCAGCAGAGGGACACATCTTAAAGAAATAATTATGGACAAAGTCCCATTATTTACCTATAAAGAACTTTATTACTAAACTAGTTCTAAAAGCAAAACAAAAACCAAAACCAAAAATCCAACAACTACATACACCCTAGATGCATAATACAGAACTAGATAAACTACAAAGGCTACTATATGGAGAAGTATAGTATAAATGTATTTAATGAAAAAACTCACAAAACTTTGCAGAATCATCTTTGTAATTTTGAAAGTTATGACACATGGGACAAAGTCTATGAACTCTATGCCACATTTAACAGTGGTTATCTTTAAATGGCAAGGAATTAGTTTGTATTATTTTTTATTTTTCATAATAAATCTATTTATATTAGCCAAATTCCTCCAAACATTTCTAACCATAACTACATGGCTGATACTGATCTTCACACTGATATAAAAGGATCTGCAATGAGTTTCAAAGCATGAACATTCCTATTCTCCAAGCAAAATAAACTCCAGAAACAAGAACCCCAGACACAATATAAGAACTAAATGCCTACACATTCCACAGGGTTATTTCTATTTCACACATCACATGTCCTCCAATGAGTACTTCTGTCACTGACGGCTTGATCTTGGCATCCCTCTGGAAGAGGGAAGGAAATGGGTGAACCAGAGAATTAAGCTTCTCTTGCTCCAAGTCCATTCACTAAACATACACTTGTCTTTTTAATGATCTTTAAATTTTCATTAACTTTACTATTTTAGTAATTTAGTAATTCAAGACTAAAGCTTAAAACAAACCTGTGTATTTCTAATATTGCGTCTCATGAATCTTTTATTTTTCTTAGCCACAAGGTGGCAGGAATATCCATGTTAAAATCAATCTTAGAGATAAAGCCATATTTCAGGAATCCTCTTAAGGGTGGCAATCACAGAGCTTTAAGCAACAAAAAGAGGAGGCTGAGAACACTTATCCTAGGTCTCTAGCTCCTCAGCATCCACCAGGCAACATCTGAAGTTAAGTACACTGAGTAACAACAGAGTAGAACCAGCAGCAAAAACATGTTCAGAAAATCCAAACAGCTGCTAACTTTTGAGCTCTCACCACCTTCTATTACAAGAAGTGTTTTAGAGGCATTATCTTAGTTTATATCAACAGCCTCATGAGCTAAGGACTATAATTATTCCCATTTTAGAGACTAAGGGTAAACCATGACAGATTAACTTGACCAAAATCGCAGACAGAAAAGTGGTGGCACAGTGTCCAGTCCAGGCCACTAGACTCTGGAATCTATTCTCTAAACTAGAAGCTCCACTCAGACCTTCACAGGCACATAGCAGTCAAACAGACTTCAAGTAGCAGATGCCAAGATGAAAAACAGCTCACCTAAGAAGATCAACGCTGCCCTCATGACCTCAAGATTTGAGTTATAGGTGGCCTGCCAAGGAAGGCATGGAAAGAGGACATTGCATTGGTTTAGCTGGTAGGTGGTCGTGAAGCAGGCTTGCAGGCTTCAGAGGACCAAGTCCTAGAGGGACCAGTTCAAGGTGCTTCAAGCTGCTCTGAAAATAGCCTAGAACCAGTGGGTTCAATAACTTACTATTTGCTGGGTGCCTCTATGCTGGGTCTTTTTTTTTTTTAAGTTGTAGATGGACACAATAACTTACTTATTTTTATGTGGTGCTGAGGATCAAACCTGGTGCCTCATACATGTGAGACGAGCACTCCACCATTGAGCTACAACTCCAGCCCCTTTGCTGGGTCTTTACATAGACTTTTTTTTCGTTTTGGTGTTGGGGTTTGAACCCAAGGGTGCTCCAACACTGAGCTACACTCCAGTCCTTTTTTATATTGAGAAAGGGTCTTGCTAAGTTGCTTAGGGCCTTGCTAAGATGCTAAGGCTTTCCTCAAACTTGTGATCCTCCTGTGCCTCTGGGATTACAGGAATGTGCCACTGTGCCTAGCTTGATAACCCTATTTTCTATTATGTGCACGTATGAAATGAATGTATTTGTATTTTTTTTCCAATCTTCCTATCAGTTTTAGCTGATAAAACTGAAGCTCAGAGGTCAAGGTTACTAAGTTAAGGCTGCCTAAATCTAGTTCTCCACTATAGTCAATGCCTTGCAAATAAAATTTATTCTCATGGAATGAAGCACACTCCACATTCCTCTTTTAAAAAAAATTATTATTGGAAAATGTTCATAACTTGCATGACACTATCACAAAACTGAATTTTCTAGTCTTTAGATTAACTTCTTTAAATATCTAATTGCTTTCTAATTGTCTTTGATCTTTGAAATTCTTGAGGGAAGGTGAAGAAATACACAAATTTATACACATGTTTTTTAAAGAGGCATGGACAGATTTAGGAAAGCAGAGAGACCAAACAGTAACTGGGGACTGAATCCAGAGGCATTTTACCACTAAGCTACACTTTCAGTCATTTTTTATTTTGAGACAGGGTCTAAGTTGCTAAGGCTTGCCTCAGACTTGAAATCCCCCTGCCCCAGCTTCCCAATTCACTGAGGAGTATACACACTTAGGGTATATATTTTATTATATTATTTAGAAAACATTTCTATCAGAGTAAGCTATTTTGTTATAAATACTTGTATTAAGTCTTTTTGAAATATTACTAAGATCTATATAGAAACAGGGGCTGGGGATAGCTCAGCTGGTAGAGTGCTAGCCTTGCATGCACAAAGCCCTGGGTTTAATCCCTAGCGAAGAAGAAGAAAGAAGAAGAGGAGGAGGAGGAGAGGCGGGAGAGGAGGGAGAGGAGGGAGAGGAGGGAAAGGAGGAAGAGGAGGAAGAGGAGGAGGAGGAGGAGGAGGAGAAGGAGGAGGAGGAGGAGGAGAAGAGTTTATATGGAAATGGATAATTCTGTAATTTTATTTTACTCATTTAAGTGTACTTTCACAGTCTCTTAATAACCACCACAGGAAAAAGCTGTAGATTAATACTTTTTTTTTTTTTTTGGTACTGGGGACTGAACTCAGGAGTACTCAACCACTGAGCCATATCCCCAGCCCTATTTTGTGTTTTATGTAGGAACAGGGTCTCACTGAGTTGGTTAACACCTCGCCATTGCTGAGGCTGGCTTTGAATTCGCAATTCTCTTGTGTCGGCCTCCCAAATTGCTGAGATTACAGGCGTACACCACTGTGCCTGGCTTAGATTAATACTTTTAAAAGTTCATTATTCTCCCTTCCAGAATAATATTCTTATAAGCTAACTAGACTCAGGCACCAAATAAATTCAGATGATCCCTCTTCAAACACTTTATCTTTCACCAGTGGGAGGGACATCCTTGAGAACAAGGACTTTGCCTTAAATTATTGGCAACTTATGGTTGAGTTACTACTCAATAAAAGTTAAATGACATTTTTTTGGGAGGCAGGGGGTGCTAAGGACTGAACCCAGGGCCTCCCCTATGCCAAGCAAGCACTTTACCACTGAGCCACATCCCTAGCCCAAAAGTTAACTGAATAGTACAATAACGGCTATTATGACTATTTCCCTAATTAAAATGTCTAATTTATTTACTTAGGTATTCTAATTACGTAAATCAGACAATTCCCAACAGCCTTTCCTCTAACTCCCTTGAAATCAATAAAACTAATGGCTACTGTAAAGAATTTTTAAAACAGAGAAAGAATGTCTCCACCTTTACACCTTGATGTCATGTTAGGAGCATGATCAGCAATAACTCTGCTTAGACTGGCCTGTCTACCCTTCCTGTGCTTACACTCAATGTTTTGGAATTTTATTAAAAGGAGGGGGAGCTAAATACCAAATACCTTTTCTCTACTGAAGTTTTTCTTAAGCCTCTTTAAAGCTATGTAGGTTGTCTCCAACATAATTTCTCCCATTTAACTATTAAGCATCCCCTCCTTAATTTTGTTAGCCTCATGTAAATTTTCAATAAGGCAACTAAGATATATGACAATCTCCAAATACCCTGGAGTTTATCCTCTCAGCCTATATTTTCCATTCTACAAGGACTTGGTTCTACTAAGTATTCAATACAGATCTTTGTAAAGAATAAACAGTAACACAAATCATGCATGTACTTTCTCACTGCCCTTACTTTTATCTCCTAATCTGAGGGTTTAAAAGGTGAAATTTTCTTGTTGTTCTTACATGATATAGTTGAAGAGCAAAATTTATCATTTAACACATAAAAGAAAATTTACATTCTTTTATGTCCAAGACCTTATATTATTTAAATTTTTAAAAATATTTTATTTGTTCTTTTTAGATATACATGACAATGGAGTATATTTTGACATTATACAAACATGGAGTATAACTTCCCATTCTTGTGGTTGTACATGATGTGGAGTTACACTGATCAGGTATTCACATGTGAACATAAGAAAAACTTTAACATTTTTAATGAACCAAGGGATACAAAGAAAATGTTCTTAAAACATATTAAAAGCCTTCAGTCCCACTTGAGAGAAATTTCACCTCTTAGACTGGCAAATTTTGATAAAACCCTGCCTGGGGGGACTATGGAGAAACACTTTTACACACTGATGGGAATAAAAACTAGCTCTAGAAAGAAAGAATAAAATTGAAACAAAACTCTACTCCTAAGAATTTATCCTGTAAGTAGACTCACACACAAATGCATGGATCCTCCAAAGCATTGTTAACTGCAGGAGAATGAAAACAACAAAAATATCCAACATTTCATACTGTGCAATTATTCTCTGCAACTATAATACTCATTACTTGGGAGGTTGAGGCAGGAGAATCACAAGTCCAAGGTCAGCCTCAGAAATTTAGTGAGATCATTAGCGACTTAGCCAAGACCCTCTCTCAAAATTAAAAAAAAAAAGGTTTGGGGATGTGGTTCAGTGGTGAGGTGCCTCTGGGTTCAATCTACAGATAAAAAGGAAAAAAAACAAAAAGCATATGCATGTGTGAAACACTCAAATGTTATAGTATCATTTGTGCTAAAAGGAAAAAAAATACAAACACATATTTGTCTTCCATATGGTTATCTCACAGCTTTCACAGAGGGTGAGGTAGCTAGGGAACAATACAAAGAGGAAGATTTGCACTCTGCTCATCTTTAGATCTTTAAAATTTTTACCATATGAATATTACCAATTTCAAAATAGAGTTCCATTTGTGTTATACAAATTTCCTTCTCCTTCCCAGGCTTATCCTTCCTGCCTTTTGAATGATACTGCCTTTAGTAACCTAGGTGAATTCCTTCTCTTGAGGTTTATTTCCCCTTTCCCCTTTAGGACTCAGGGTCTATCCATACCATTCTTCCTTTCACACAGAAAGGACTGTCCCTGCCTGCACTGTATCTGGAGGTGACTTTTCCATAGTTAACTGACACCCCGTGTTGTGCTTTGTTTCTTAATAGTAGAGTTTTTCTTTTCTTCTTGTGCTGAGGATTGAACCCAGGACTGCATGCACGCTAGGCAAGTGCTCTACTACTGAGCTACACCCCCAGCCCTGTTGCTGGCTGCTTTGTATGCCACTTGTCCCTGTTCAGGTTCTGAATAGAGCTGTCAAAGGCAGTATTTGTGGGACCCTTGTTTTCTGTCTAGTGCTCATTCAGTTCATTAGATCATTCAAAGCCTACAGAATCTTTTCCTAGAGGGAACTGACTGTAAAGTTTTGTTAATTGCATTGGGCTATATTTTTTCCATAAATCTAAAGGCAAGTTCATTTGCTCAATGTCTGCCTGCTAGTAAATGACCAGTAGTAATCGCTAGATAATTCAGGGAGCAAGACGCCAACATCTAACTACTATTAGTTTAACACATGATCAACTTGCCAGCTTCAGATAAAATAGCAATGAAGTGTCATACTAGTGAGGAAAAAATTGTAACTTGGAAACAATACAGGAGCCCAGGACTTCCAGAAAATAGAGTGTAGTTCAGTGTATACGTTACTCTGTTAATGGCATTGAAATGTATTGAGAATGTAATAAAGCTTTAACCAATGGAGTCTTTCTAAACGTTCAAACTTCTTTTTAAAAGGCATAACAGCAGGGTCTAAGTTTACGAATGAAGTTTCTTTCTGCTACCCATCACCCCTTCTCCCATTAAGAAATCCACAAAATATAAGTTACTGTACTTAACCTAGTTATTAAATAAAGATAAAAAGTTTCAAACTGCTTACTGTCTAGCTTGGTCCTTACTGGAATAGGTTACATTTACCACTGCAGTTTCCGAGTCAGTGTTCACTAGAGAAAGAGAAAAACAGAAGAACAGTTAGTTTTCTTTCTACTTTCTTCCTTTTACAAATTTGAAAGCAATTCAGAAGACATGTACCTTGCTCACAGCTCTCCACCACTCCATACTGGACTAGTAAACTATCCAGCACCTAGCAGGAGGGGGAGAGAAAATTATAAATTTTGAGTTTCCCAAGTTATTAGCCAGGGCAGGAATATGTTTAAAATCACTAAGTAACTGTGACAGAAGAGAGTCCAAAAAAAAAAAAAAACTAACTAGGGAAAAACACCACAAAGAGCACACTCGATGGACTTCTCTCTCCTGAACTCCTGGTCCCTGATTTTCATCTCGTTTCCTACGGCTAACCAAGAAGCAACAGCGACTCAGCAAAGTGTTCAGGCCATAGTAGCCTGACTTCAAGCTGAAGGAGAAAGGAGTGCATATTTTTCATACACCTACTTCCTCCTTATATACCAAGTCATGAGACAAAGGCCCAAGTTAAGAAACTCGAGTTTTATCTGTGAGATGTTCCTCTCCAAAGAACTTCCTTTTATAGCTCTACCAAGTAATAGAACAGTCTCCAGGAAGACCAGCAAAATGAAGAAAGCATACTGCATGCTCTTACCCAGAGGCCTGAACAAAAGACTAAACGTAAGTATAATAAGCACTGGGTTAGAAAATGTAAATTTGAAGTGGCCTGTTTTCTTGTTGCTGTACTACTGCACTGTATGTGTTGTTCTAATGGAGAGGCTGTTGCAACTGTAACTGTAAATTTATTATAGTATAAACTGCAGGTGTCTAGCTCATCAATATAAACCAAATTCTGCTGCCCTTAGCTTCCACAGGCTGCAAAAAAAATTTCTTGGAAAGTAAAACAAAAAATAAATTCTTATAAATTTGCAGCAAATGACTTTGTAATCTGAAGGGCAGTTCCTTGATACTTCTGGCCCCAGAACACAAACTATTCAGAAACATGCTAAATTTTGAAGCTCATTTCCTACTAAACCTTAAGCAATTTCTTCGAAAGGATGCTTTATCTTAGGTGGTATCTTTTATGTCTTTATTTTGTTAGAAATCTATAATAGGTTGTCTGGGCATGTGCATTTTCCTTCTTTTAAGTGAAGTTAATACCTACTTGTGAATGGAATGTCCTTTTAGTTAAGTTTTGGTGAATGTCTTTGAATGGAGCATACCAGTAGGTGCACATTAATCTTTAAGAATAACTACTATTAAATCATAAAGATTAATTTTTGTACTTTTTCTCAACACTTAAATAAAACTACATAAAATCCATTATCATTCTTGGTACCTAGTTTTGAACAAATTAACATTTATGAATGGATTAAAAGCCATATCATAATGGGTTTCAGTAGACCTTTGATGCCTTACTCCAAGTATTATGCACAAGTTTTAGGGGTAATCACAACTGGGAGAATGGGGGAAGGGCCGTCAATAGACGTCAATAGAGATGTTCAAATCTCAAAACCGTTTCCAATCCCCAAAACTGAGCCAGCTTATTTTCAATTTATTTTTAAGAAAATCAAGCATTTGTCTGAATATGTATGTTCTTTCATGTCAAGCAGAGATGCCAAATGGTACCATGTTTCTCCAACCCACTGAATTCTCAGAGGAAATACAACTTACTCGTGATACGTTCTGACATTCTGACTCATTCTGCATTAAGTAGGAAGATATGCCCATGTTCCTATTACCAGTCACACACACTACCTATTCCCAGATTCTTGTTTCCTCTCAGTTCCTAGAATATCTATCTATATTTCTATCTGTACTGTCAGCCACACGTTTCTTTCAGTATTGTTTAAAGGAAAAAACAGTCTTCCATTACACATTTCTAACACTTCTGCAAATCTCTCTCACGCCAAAATCATACCTAGATGAATTTATTTTACTCAAGCTGGAATGGAAATATATGTCTATGCTTAGGTAAATTTAAATCCCAACTGAAGGGATGTCAAAGGAAATTAAAGCCTCAGAGAAAAAGTCTTGGTAGAGTGTCCTCCTTTTATGTATTTAGGATACAATATCCCCCAATGTTTACCTTTAAAATAAAAAATGTAGGAAGAGCATAGAAAGAACCACATAAGTGCAAAGATTATCACTTTCCCAAACATGGTGGTAAAGAATTAAAGAATCAAGATTGTTCATAATATCCAAAAGTAGAAACAACCGAAATGTCATCAGCTAATGAATGGATCCACAAAATGTGATACATTTGTACAATTAAGTATTAGTCAGCCGGGGCTGGGACTGTAGCTCAGTGGTAGAGCGCTTGCCTAGCATGCGTGAGGCACTGGGTTCGATCCTCAGCACCACATATAAATAATAAATGAATAAAATAAAGATCCATCAACAACTAAAAAAAATTTTTTTTAAAAAAAAAATATTAGTCAGCCATAAAAAGGAAATATTTAAACATGCTACAATATAAATGATCGTTGGAGATATGACACTAAGAAGCCGGTAACTTAAGATCACATATTATAATGATTCCATTGCTATAGAATATCCAGAATAATGAACTCTATAAGTACAAAGTAGATTAGTGGATGCACAGGGCTGTTAAGAGAGGGAGGGTGGAGGATGAAAGCTAAAGGTTCTATTTTTTTGGAGGGAGGGGAGTTACTGGGGATTTAACCCAGGGGTACTTTACCCCTGAGCTACATCCCTAACCCTTTTTTCTTTTTCCCCCTTATTCTGAGACAGGGTCTTGCTAAGTTGCTGAGGCTGACTTGAACTTGTGATCCTCCTGTCTCAGCCTCCCAAGTCACTGAGTTTATAGGCATGTGCCACTACACAAGTTCATGTTTGAGGAGACAAAAACGTTCTATACTTGTAAGTGATGGTTGTACATGTCTGTTGACATACTAAAAAGCATTGTATTTTAAACAGTGGATTGTATGGTATCTGAATTACAACTAAGATCAATATTACTAGGTAATGACCTCATTTCTTTTAAACTTTGAAGATCTTTTCTTCCTGGTACTGGGACTGAAACCAAGGTCCATGCAAGGCATACATTCTACCTCTGAGCTACATCCCCAGACCTTTTTATTTTTTTTTATTTTGAGACAGAGTCTGGCATGCTTAGTTCCAGCCACAAACTGTAATGCTATCCTCCTGCCGTAAGCCTCAGTGGCTGAAAATCACTAATGTAAGTCGTCCACACTCCAACATGACCTAAAAGGTGGTCAGTTCCCTGGTGATGCCAACCTCTTCCATAAACTCAATATACTTCCCCCACACCTACAGTCACACCCTCAAGATTGGGTAAAGTGCCTCTCTATCTCCCACTTGCTGAATACCTGATCTTGAAAATGAAAGCAATATCATTTTATAATCTCTTTCCTTGTCTTTTTTTTTTCCCTCTGACTAGACTAATGATTATTACCTTTGTGATGTGATTGCCAGGAGTGTCCCAAGTAATCAATTCCTCATTGTCACGCTGGCTTCCGTGCTTAAGTTGGCAGACAATTATAATGTTTATACATCACCTTAGAATGCAAATCTTCCTTATTTGCTTACACATTACATTTGCTTTATGTGTTTCAGAGGATGCAGGGACAACACTGGGCATTACAGTCTATACACCAATCTATCTACTGAAAGTCTCTTTGGACATGGGTTACCCCTTCAATGTGGCTCTCCAACAAAGCTGCACTGACCTCTAGGCTCTTTAAGAGAAGGAGCCATGCCGTACCTTTGAAACCCAGTGTTCAGTGGGAACAATAAACCACAAGCGTTTAAAAAGGAGCCAAAATAGTTTTTGTCTTAAAGGTAAAAGAAGCTAAAAATCCACAGTAATTTAACCTAACAAGTATTTGTATGAATTTATTTTTTAAAAAAATATGGGGAAGTAAAAAGCAAGCATTTTTGAAAAAGTGAAATTGAAGTAATATTCAAAGCAGAGACATTTAATATCCTCTGACCCCAACACAAACTTTACTAAAACACATACACCTGCCCCTGTAACCTTCCAAATACCCAAACCAGTCTCAGACATAGGGGAAAGTTACCAGAAGTCATTTTGACTATTTCGTTTCAACAAGATGGGGAAAACATCTCCACGGCATCAATTTTGTAGAGCTGGGAGGTGAAGGGGATGTTCCTTCAACTGTAGCTCAACATATTTTATAGAAACAAAAATCTGTTGTTGAATACGGGTAAAATCATCTCAGAAGTTTGTTTATATCCATCTAGATAAGACCAACTAACTATATGACATAACAACCACTCTATATGGGCAGTCCCAATAATAATTTTTAGTAACCACTAGAACAAAATGACTATCAAGTTGAGAGAGCTTGCATACACACACCAGATTACTGACAACCTTATAAATCCTGCTGCACTTCATTCTGACCACTGGGAAAGCCCAGGGGGGGCAGCTCAGCTCCTACCATTCCACATGGATGTCCTGGCACTGGAACTACGTAGACCAAAGCCTCAACTTTCATAAGTTAGATCCTGCAACATGAAGTGGAGATAAAACTTTAGGGTTCAAAAAAAAGTGATGCAATCAGAGGGCCCAAGAGAGGTGCCATTTACTCACGGTGCCCCTTAAGTCACAGTAGAAGAGCATATGGAGCTACGTGGCTAATGATATGTTTCTACTGAGCACTGCTGAGCTAGACTGGGTTTTAAAAGCTGAGCTGGATCAAGTCACACCTAACTCTATGGGCTTTCCTTCATATTTTGGACAGAACTCAATCCCTAGCAAGTGCCCTGAAGTTCCTGTGTGACCCATTCATCTCTCTAACCACACCAGCCTTCTTTGGCTTATGAATTGTGGCCAAGTGCTTTCTAAGTAGCAAAAACATCCCAAATGTTTGATCTATTTTAACTCATTTAATACACACAATCCCATGAGGTAACTTTATCCCATTTTGTAGACACAAACTACAGCACAGGGAGGTTAATAATGTTAGAACTTGGATAGTTAAGTGCTAGAGAAATGACTCAAACCCCAACTGTCAGATTCCAGAGTCCACTCTCATAACCACTTTGTCTTATAAAAAGCTGCTTCATTTCTCCATGTAGTTTAAAAATATAAACATTCAGACCGAAGCCAATTCAATCCTTACTTGGCATCGCCTGCACTGTAAAATGAAAACTGTCCATCAGGTAAAGAGCTTTATCCACTCTCAAGGTCAATGAGCTTCCCCAACCCACATTCCAAGTAGTCAATACTATGTCATATCACATGAAGGTATGAACCAGCAGTAATTTGTGTAATACTTGTAAAAACATTCTATCTAGTATAAAATAGGATCTTTTTTTTTAAACCACCTGCTTCCAAAAAAGGTATCCCCCACACAAATGCAGAAGAGATCATTTTCAGTTTGGTGGAAGTGGTGGTTCTCTCCAGTTTTTAGAAGTACATCACATAAAAACATTAGGAAAATGCAAATCAAAGCTATAAGGAGATATCAATCACTCCATGCCCATTAGAATGGTCCCTCTTCCCCCTCGCCCCACAAACATAGACACACATATTTATAATAGTGTAAAATAATTGTTGGCAAAGACATGAAAAAATCAGAACCCACATAACATTGCTGGAAGGAATGTAAAATATTGCAGCTTCTATGGAAAACGGTATAGCAATTCTTCAAAATATGATACAGAATGACCATATGATGCAGCAATTACACTTCTAGCTGTGTACTCTCAAAGAAATGAATATTTGTATTCATGGATATTTGTACACTGGTGTTCATGGCAGCATTATTCACAACAGCCAAAGATGAAAGCAACTCAAGTGTTCACTAACTAAAGGATAAACAAAATGTGGTGTATATACACAATGGAAAACTATTCAGTTATAAAAAGAATGAAGTATTAATCTGTGCTATAGTGTGCATGAACTTCAAACACAGTGTGCTAAGTGAAATAAGTGAGACAAAAGGCTACATATTATAGGATTCCATCCATCTGAATAGGTGAGTCCACGGAAACAAAGTAGATTAGTGGTTGCCAGTGGACAAGGGGAGGGGAATGGGGAGTGATTGCTAACAGGGATTTGGGGACAATAGAAAAATATTCTATATCAGTGGTGACAGACACACAGCCTTGTTAATATACTAAAACCTACTGAATTTCACACTTTAAAATGGTTGGTTTTATGTATGAATTTTACTTCAATATTTTCATAAGTATTTGTATATGTTTATGTTATCTATTCACATATACACACACAGAAGAGCAATATACCGTTGAGTTTTTAATTTTCACCCAACTGGGTATCTAGTAGTGTCTTACACATTTTACTTATTTACTCCTCCAAATGGGGTTATCCTCCTCATCACAGATGAATAAACTAGGATAGCCTTTAAGTAACTTGCTTAAACATGACTTTCCCCACATGGGTCCCCCCATTCCATCTGGTGTCTTGGTGATCAATCTATATTGGCAAATACGAGCCTAACTTCTTATTCGTAACTGCCATGTGGAAGTTGTCCACAGTACTAGCTATTAATTTTATTTTTATTACCTTTTCTTCAGTCACAGGGTCCCCCCCACCATGCAACATACCACACAGTTGGGAGGAATCAAAGAGTTTGTTAGGACAGCACTGTTGAAGCCTCGGCCCCAAATCAAAAGATGAGAGGCTGGGGAATCCAAGAATCAAACAGCGGTTTGATTCAGTAACTTGCCAACCTACTGCTGTAGCAGACAGACAGGGATTATCACACCAGACTGCTAAAATGTCACCAGATAAAAGGGGAAAGGTAGGTCTAAAGTCTAATTATGATTCCAACATCATTCTGGGTAAAAGCACTCATTACGTTGCTAGGGGACAGACAGGTGTGAATGGTGGGAACGTGAGGTTAAGTGAATAATTCTCTAAAATGGGCCCACTGTGCTGACCCTCATGCGCTTTCTTTTCCAAGAAGCAATTTACCTGCAGCCCTGCTTGGCCTAAGTGGACAGGCTATGTCACATTCCTCAGCAGCCCACTTGTTAACTACAGGAGAAATCCAAGCCCAAAATAATGTTGATAAGAAGAATCCAAGTTACTCTGAAGAAGGTAATTTGCTGACCCTTTTCACAGACCAGATCCCAAAATTCAAGGAGATAAGGATAATTTCTTCTAACAATAAAATATGTAAGAATGTAATGGTTTAGAGTCCTATTAGAACAGGTCAGCACGGACCAAGGTGACCTAGAGTTGCCAAGGCAATGGGGACTTGAAAGTCTGATGTCATCCTGCTGTCAGTCAGAAGTCAAGAGGTGTGGAGAGGGGGCATAGGAAGAATGGAGAAACTTTGGTCAAAAGGGAGGCAGGAAAGGGGAGGGGACATGGGTGCAGGAAAGATGGTGGAATGAGATCACAACAACGGCCTAGGTACATGTATGGCTGCACATGTGGTATGACTCCATATTGTGTACAACCAGAGAAATGAAAAGTTGTGCTCCATTTGTGTACAATGAATCAAAATGCATTCTGCTGTCATGTATGACTAAGTAGAATAAATAAATTTTAAAAAATAAATAAAAATAAAAAGTCAAGAGGTGGACCTGGGTAGGACTCTCTGGAAACTTCTCTGGCATCCCCAATAAAACTGGAGTGCAAGAGAGGCATGATGTCCCACTCTCTCCCTTGAGAATGTCCCCTTTCCTTTTCCTGTCCCTTCAATAAACTTATGCCTGTTACTCTGAGAATTGCATCTGAGATCTTTCTGATTTGATTGCAGGAATGAGGTTTGAAGCAGGGGCAGTCTTTGTGCTGCTTCAGTTTCCTGAAAGGCCCCATCTCTGTAACAAAGTGAATTGTCTGCTAGGAGTGGTGGTGTACACCTGTAATCCCCAGAATTCAGGAGGTTGAGACAGGAGGATCCCAAGTGAGGCCAGCCTTATAAACTTTGTTACACCCTGTCTCAAAATAAAAGTAAAAAGGACTGGGGATGGGGCTTGGTGGCAAAGTATTCCTGAATTCAATCCCAAGTACAATAAATAAATAAAGAGAAGTAACTTCTCTAAATGAGGAGAAAGCTATTCAAGATTACAGAGGCGGGACTGGGATTGTGGCTTAGTGGTAGAGTGCTTGCCTTGCATGCGTGAGGCACTGGGTTCGATCCTCAGCACCACATAAAAATAAATAAAGATAATGTACCCATCTACAACTAAAAAATATTTAAAAAAAAAAAAAGATTACAGAGACCTCTAAAAGCACTAGACAACCACCCCAAGGTGCTGCATTTTACTCACTGTCCCTATTAAAACTAACTAATGCTTAAAATAATAAAAACAACTAGGGAAGAGGAAAGAAGTATGTTCCAAAGTCAACACTGATAAGAATGTTTCCCACAAGAATCAGTCCTTTAGGCATGCATTATTTGTTCTGGCTCTGTGTGGCTTTAGAACAAAATACCTGAAACACTTAGATGAGGGGAAAAAATAAAATTCAGGACTGAACTTAGCTTCAGAGGGTCTCAGTATCACTTGGAACAGGTATAGCTAAGAATACCAGACTACGAAAACTAACCTCAAAACACACCAACAGTTTAGAAAAACAACAGCTCCAATTACAGACAGACAAGGACACCAACAGGCACAAAGGACCACAGTTAGCATCAGAGCCAATATGCAGTCTAACAAGAGGCCCTGAAGGAAGCCCTGTACTCACTTCACTGGGGAAGTGTTACTAGACCCACTTCTCAAAAACATGACAACGACGACAACAAAAAAGCAGCCACCACTGCAAAACACTCCTACCCTTTAACCCACTAATTTCATTTCTATTTAATCATCACTAAAGAAGTCATTAAGAATGAGGGTGAGCCGGGTGCAGCGGCGCACACCTGTAATCCCAGCACTTAGGGAGGCTGAGACAGGAGGATCGCGAGTTCAAAGCCAGCCTCAGCAATGGCGAGGCACTAAGCAACTCAGTGAGACCCTGTCTCTACATAAAACACAAAATAGGGCTGGGGATGTGGCTCAGTGGTCGAGTTTCCTTGAGTTCGGTCCCTGGTACTCCCACACCAAAACAAAACAAAACAAAAAAGCAAAAAAAACCAATGTAGGTGAAAATTTATGTGGATATGTTCATGGCTGTATTAACCATTGGACTGATAAATGGAAACTCATATAGCCAACAATGAGAAATGGTTAAGAAAATTACCAAGTCCACATAAAATAGAACAACCATTATGAACACTTAAGGAATCCAGTTATATAAAAAACATTTAAAACAAAAATGTAAAACCTTTGTGTTTCAAAGAATGCTATCAAGAAAATTTAAAGACAACTCACTGGATGGAAGTATTTGTAAACCATATATTTATATTACATATAAAGGGACTTGCGTCTTACATAAATAACTTACAACTAAAAAGACCAGAACCCAATTTTTACAACGGGCAAAAAAGTTTTAAATACATACTGTCTCAAAGAAGAGATACAAATGGCCAACTAGCATGTGAAACAATGCTCATCATTACTCACAGATGACATACTACATACCCACTAGAGTAGGGTATATGGTGGTTGGCAAAGGGTATGGTGAAATTGGGACCCTGAAGACATTGCTGGGAGAACATAAAATGATGCTATTTGGAAAATAGTCTGGCATTTCTTCCAAAAATTACGTTATGACCCAGAGATTCCACTCCTAGGTATATAGCCAGATGAACTGAAAAATCTAGGTACACAATCTTCATAGAATCATTCATAATAGAAAAAAAAAATGGAAACAACTGTCCATTAACTGAAAAGTAGATAAATGGTATGTGGTACATACACACAATAGAATATTTTCCAGCCATAAAAAGGAATAAAGTACATGCTAAAATATGGCTGCATCTTCAAAGTATTATGTTGAAAGAAGTCACACAGAAGGCCACATATTGTATGATTCCATTTATATTAAATGTCCAGAAAAGGCAAATCTATAGATAGAAAGTAGGTTAGTGTTCCTAGGGTCTGGGAAGAGTCTAGATAAGAGGAAGGACAAGTGATTGGGGTCATCTGGGGGTAATGAAAGTGTTCCGGAATTAGATGTGATGGTCCTAATCTTGTGAATACACTTAAAACCACTAAAATGAATGCTTCAGAAGGGTAAATTCCATGGTATAACAATTATAACTTGATTTTTCATAAGCAAAAAAAAAAAAAAGTTTAATACTTAGCAGGATATACAATTATATACACAACATGACCTAAGCATGTTGGGGGAGGTGTACATGACATTCTATTGAACTGGGAATCCTCCAACAACATTGCCATTGGGGGAAAAACCATTTGTTTCTCTCTCCTTATCACTTTCCCAATGAACATATAATTTTTCAGTCAGGAAAAAATAAACAAAACCAAACAACTAACCTGGATTAGGCATTCAAATTGTTTCCAAAAATAAGGAATTCCAAAAGAAAAAAGGAAATGCCAAGAAAACAGGCATCTTACCTCCTTTGGGGGAGGGGGGGCGAGGGTAGCCAGAGATTGAATTCAGAGGCACTTAACCACTGAGCCACATCCCCAGTCCTTTTTTGTATTTTATTTACAGATAGAGTTTTACTGAGTTGCTTAGGGCCTCATTAAATTGCTGAGGTTGGCTTTGAACTTGCAATCCTCCCTGCCTCAGCCTCCCTAGCTGCTGGGATTACAGGTGTGAGCCACCCTGCCCAACTCTTCTCTCCTTTTCATTTTGTTTTAATCTGAGGATTGAACTCAGGGATGCTTTACCACCAAATTACACTCTCATCTTTTTTTTCATTTTTATTTTGAGATAGAGTCTCACTAAATTGATGAGGCCGATTTTGAATTTCTGATCCTCCTGCCTCAGCCTCTCGAGTTGCTGGGATTCCCAGTCTATCTTCTCTCTCATTCTTAAAGCTCTCCCTGGAGAGACAACTGAACCATGGGCAGGGTTAAATGTGTGAATTACTTGGGCAGAGGAAAGATAGATGCTCACCACATTCACACACTGCAGCACTCACTGGGCAACTGCCAAGACAAGGTCTGAGTGCCGGAGGAAAGTGGATCAAGGACAAAAAAAGTCAGTAGAATCCTTCCGGTAGCCATTTCCTATGATAGTCATGTATTTCCTAAGAAGTTCCATGGCTTTTGAACAGTGGATGGATGAGTCATCACACATTACCAAGCTAGTGTCAAAAGAAGTTCATACTAAACGTTCTTGGAATTATCTTTTCTGATATTAGTTGGTGGAATGAGGCAGTTCTACAGGGCAAAACAGGGTTTCCCACACTCCTCACCGTTGCCCTCAGTCTCCAGAGTCAGAGTATGTATTCAAGAGATGAAAGTGTTACTTAGCGCTCAGTCATGCTATATTTGCTATACTTAAAAACTGCCTAATTAAGCCCATGACAACTGGTTTTGGTCCAAAATTCTATTGAGCCGGCTTTTCACCCAGATCCCACCCTTCAGATTGTAACATGATCCTGCTTCATGCTGTTTAGAAAAGATCTGAGTACTGACTTGGGTGACACTAATGAATTGGGACTGGAAGTAGGCATGCTTGAGTAGTTTTAAGGTTTTAATAAGTCACAGCGATCCATCAATAGCCAAGGAGGAGTTACAGTTAGAAGATAATTTAGTTAGCTGCAAATGTTTTAGAAAATCATGCCTATAAAACAGCAAGCTGACTTCTCAGAGGTTCTACTTACTATCCAAATTCACATAGTTTTTTTTTTTTTTTTTAAATACATTGCAGAACAAAATCTCCACTTTTTATTCTTCAAACTACTTCTCCCCAGGCCCCTGCTTTCATTCCCAGTGGTGGAGATTCCTATAGTCCTGTCTATAACTCACTATCCCCAGTACATATGATTTGGATCCCATATGCTCTTGTGACTTCTATTTGGTCACTTCCAATATATACATCCACATAGTTTCTAGCCACATATCAACTCCATGCATCTCTTATTGCTCACAAGTGAGTCCAGTTCTTACACAGGTACACTTGAGAAGCCAACTCAGTCAGCTGTCTTGCTATGGGGAGTGGAGACATAGGGGTTCGAGTCTCAGCTTCTAAGATGGGTTGGGAGATTCGGAACCTAGAAATTTCCTCCAATATAGGAAAGCTGTTTCAAAATTAATGTTCATCCATGAATACAACAAGCACCTACTACATTATGTGAGTTGAGTTCAAAACCTTTAAGACTCCTCATGGATCTAAGGGGGGGGGGATTAATAAGGTTCAAACCTTATTAACTGTCAGCATTACTATACAATTTCATATCTCATACACTCTCAACTGATTTCTTTCTGGCTAGATCTTTAAACTAGAACACACTTTGGGTCTTACTACCACTAGGGGCAATCCTTGATCACCCCAGTCTGAGTTAACCCCTGGTACGGGGTTGAATATTCATATCCACCAGTACCTGTGGATGTAATTCTAGTCCAATGACTGGGTTGTTTTTTTTTAGTTGTTAATGGACTTTATTTATTCATATGCAGTGTTGAGAATTGGACCCAGTGCCTCACACATGCTAAGCAAGTGCTCTATCACTGAGCCACAACCACAGCCCAACTGGTATCTTTTTTGAGAGAGAAATTTGGACAGAGACACAAAGAAAACACAAAGTGACCTGGCAAAGAATGGATTGGTGTACCTATTTTTTGCTACTGGAGATTGAACTTGGGGGCACTTGGCCACTGAGCCACATCCCCAGCCCTATTTTGCATTTTATTTAGAGAAAGGGTCTCAGTGAGTTGCTTAGTGCCTCGTCGTTGCTGTGACTGGCTTTGAACCCAGGGTCCTCTTGCCTCAGCCTCCCCAGCTGCTGGAATTACAGGCATGCGTCTGGAAAATGATTCATAATCTCTTCATATCAACAAGAAGGGCAAGAAGTTGTTAAGTGTTGACGCTGGTTGACAGGTACATGAGGAGATCCATTACAATCATAAAGAAGAATTTTTTTTTAAAAAAGTCTTGATACTCATTAAAGCCTTTTTTTTTTTTTTGAACCTAGAGCCTTGTACATGTGAGGCAAGCATTCTGCCAACTGAGCTATATCCCCAGCCCTAAAGGCTCATTTTGAAACCTATTCAAAAGTCAAACTAACAGTGATCCTCAGGCAAAGGTATACTACTGTACTGTTCCTTAAAACTCCACTGTGGGGCTGGGGTGTAGCTTAGGTTATGATGTTTGCGTAGTATGTATGAGAGCCTTGAGTTCAATCCCCAGTAAGTACTACAAAAACAAAACAAAACAAAAACCACAACTTCACTATGGCACACAGGTCCTTATCTCTGAAAGCCAAAAAAACAAATTCACAGAAGAGCTACTTCCCCATTTTCAAAGAACAGTATAAACTTTCAGAGTAAAATGAAATTTAATCTCACCCGATTTATTTTTCCCAAGATAAAGTTTCCCAGGATTGACTATACTACATAAGAAAAACATTGCCTCGTTTATATTTTCTGGATAGAAACAGTAATATTTCTAAAAAAATAAAAACTAAAACAAAAAAGTTCAAGCATAGAATTTCAATCACAACTAAACATTCTGTTAAATACAAATTCACTTATATCACTAGCAGTATGTCTTCAGCCACCTCCATAATTCACTTCTCACAGGCACTCATTAAACAACTGCTCTATATTCTGTGATTAAACTATTGGGTATGGGGGCTGAAAATAATGTAGTTTGAGAAAAGGAAAGTTTTTCCCCAACCTCCCCCAACAGATGCCTTCCTGATGCTAATCGCAAAAAAGGAGGAGCAGAAAAGAAGGAGTATATCACCACACTGAGATGATAATCTTCAGCCAGAACACAGGACCTTGACCCAAGGGCCCAACTCTCTGACTATCTCATTGACTGATCAAAAGGAGCCTCAAATTCCTAAGGGCCCAGGAGAACCCGGAGAACCGAACCGGCAGGTTTTCTCACTAGACCACCTCCCTAAAAATAACCTATAAAGACCCAGTCCCTTTCTTTGTCCGGCGGCTCATTTTCCATCAGGAATATGGGTCCACTACCTCCACAGATGAATCCTGCTTCCGAATAAAGCCTAAAATTATTTGCATAGTTTGCTGTGGTCCTTCTGCGCTTACATAAACAATAGTGGCTCTGCCCATTAGTGACAATTTGAATACCCAGATCAAAATTCTAGAACCCGTAACAAACTCACTAATTTTCCACATGATAAAAATACTTCAAATAAGATGATCATTTTGCACTCCAGTCAGAATGGCAATTATCAAGAATACAAGCAATAATAAGTGTTGGCGAGGGTGTGGGGGAAAAGGTACACTCATACATTTGCTGGTGGGACTGCAAATTGGTACAACCACTGTGGAAAGAAGTATGGAGATTCTTTGGAAAACTTGGAATGGAACCACCATTTGACCCAGCTATCGCACACCTTGGTCTATACTCAAAGGACTTAAAATCAGCATACTACAGTGACGCAGCCACATTAATGTTTTAGCAGCTCAATTCACAATAGCCAAGTTATAGAAGCAACCTAGATGCCCTTCAACAGATGAATGGATAAAGAAAATGTGCTACATATACACAGTGGAATATTACTCAGCCTTAAAGAAGAATAAAATTATGGCATTTGCAGGGAAATGGGTGGAACTAGAGATTATCATACCAAGGGAAATAAGCAAATCAAAAAACAACAACAACAACAAAAGAACAATAGCCAAATGTTTTCTGATAAGCAGATACTGATCCATAATGTTGGAGGGGGTGAAGGAACTTTGGATTGTGCAGAGGCGAGTGAAGGTAGGGGTGGGATGGCGGGGATGGGAAGGACAGTAGATTGCAACAGACATTATTACCCTATATACATGTATGATTACACTACTGGTGTGACTACACCATGTACAGCCATTGGAATGAGAAGTTGTGCTCCATATGTGCACAATGTGTCAAAATGCATTCTACTGCCATGTATAACTAATTAGAACAAATTTAAAAATTAAAAGAACAAAAAGACCATTTTGATGAACAAGTCTTTAATACCAACCATTCACATACATATGATGAATACTGATGGAAATACAGAGCAAAAATTAGGGCATATTAGTTGATGAATTTTCATTTTAAATGCAGACTAACAAGCAAATCATGTATCTGATAAGGACTTGTGCCTAGAATACATGAAGAACTCTTATGATTCAAAAATAAAGACAACCCTAGTAAAAGGTGGGGGGGGGGGCAAAGGATCGGAGTAGGTATTTTTGTAAAACGGACACGCAAATGGTCAAATAAGCACATGAAAAGACCTCACTTAGTCATCACAAAAATGCAAGCCAAACCCACAGTAAGAAACCATTATACACATCCTTTAAGATGGCTACAATCAAAAGGCCAAATACCAAGTGTTGGCAAGGGGCATGGAGATTTTGAACCCTCATATATACTGCAAGTAAGAGTGTAGAATGGTGTGCTTAGAAATGCAGTCCATGGTGCCTCAAAACATTTAGAAAATTACTATATGACTAAGCAATTCTACTCCTAGGCATATACTTAGGATATATATCTCCACATAAAACTTGCACATGAATTTTTCTAGGAGCTTTATAATAGCCCCAAACCAGAAACAGCCCAAATGCAATAAATGGACAAGCAAAATGTGGTATAACCACATAATTCAGCATTATTCAGCCACAGAAAGGAATAAAGTACCTATTATGACAGGGAAGAACTTTTCAAACATTTTGCTAAGAGAAAGAAACCAGGCATGAAGACACATTATCTGATTATATTTATATGAAATGCACAGAACAGGCAAATCTGTAGAGCAAAGATAGTTGGAGGGGGGTCGGGATAGTGATAGCTAAAGGCTCAGTGTTACTTCAAAGTGACAAAAATGTTCTTAAAATGTGCTGATATGTATCTATGGATACATTCTAAAAACCACTGAATTGTAATTTTAAATGGTTGAACTCTAGGGTTTGTGAATTTTGTCTCAAAGCAGTTAAAATATATTATATTTTTCTAACTATGCAGATTAAAGAATGGTTATGAGTAGACATTTGCAAAGTACTTGATAGATGCCACAAACCAGGATTGAGCATTTATCACCCAACGTATAACCAAAAATAAAACATGTTGAGAAAGGTCTTCACTAAAACTGGGGGTTTACCTCAGTGGTAGAGCACTTGCCTAGCATGTACGAGATCCTGGGTTTGATCCCCAGCACAACAAAGAAAAGAGGAAAGAAAAGAAGCCAAAGCTGCAGGTACACAGGTAAAATGACCCGGGAACTAACTTGAAAGAGCTATCAATAGAGTTAATAGAAATGGAACTACATATAATGCTAATATTATAAACTCAAGTATTTACAGAAAGTATCATGTATGATAGAGAACTGAAAACTGGTAAATAAATGGCATAAGTAGAATCATACATTAATCTTATCTTTCTTATAGGAAATGAATCTCACAGAAACCGAGCAGCATACCTGAAAAAGTTTCTCTTTATACAAGTGTTTCAATTAACACATCAATATAATTGGAAAACAATCTCTCCACCTTCCTTGCAAAAAATAAAACATGTTTTATTTGTGGTGGCTCACACTTGTAATCCCAGCACTTTGGGAGGCTGAGACACGAGAACAAGTTCAAAGCCAGCCTCAGCAACAGTGAGGCGCTAAGCAACTCATTGAGACCCTGTCTCTACATAAAACACAAAATAGGGCTGGGGATGTGGCTCAGTGGTCAAGTATCTGAGTTCAATCCCTGGTACAAAAAATAAATAAATAAATAACAGATCTCTCAAAAATGTATGTCTGCTAACACTACACAAGGAGAAAACCAGATATGTGCTCCCTGACAGATGTCTATGCCACTGTCTATAAAGTATCTTGCTTACACAAAGAGGACAGGGGGAAAATGAAAATGACCAAGCTTTTTGTGATTCTCAGCCTTGGCAGTACAGCACAATCTCCTGGAAAGCTCAGTCCTGACTCTAGAAGTTGACTTAACAGGCTGGGGGGCATAGCCTGGACATTTAGAAATTTTTGTGAAATTCCAAGTGATTGTAGCATGTCATCAAGGTTGAGATCACTGTTTTCCATATACCTACCAATTCTCAGGGAAATAGAGGCCCAAGGAATGCGTACTATACCACAAAAATAAAATCAATTAATTTCTTCAACAAAGGCAAAGAAAGCCGGGTGAGTTGCCTCTAATCCTAGTGGTTTGGGAGGCTGAGGCAGAAGGATCAGGAGTTCAAAGCCAGCCTCAGCAAAAAGAGAAGTGCTAAGCAACTCAGTGAAACCCTGTCTCTAAATAAAATACAAAATAGGGCTGGGGATGTGGCTCAGTGGCCCTGAGTTCAATCCCTAGTACCAAAGGGAATTGGGGGAGGGGGGTGCCAAAGAAAAAAGCAGAAGGAACTTGAAAATGAAGAGGTTTAAGAGTAACAACCAGCTGCAAAATATGGAAATTATACCGATCCTGATATAAACTATTTTTAAAATGTAAGACAACTAAGATACTTGAAAATATTTCACATTTTATAATAATTTTGTGTGTGTGATATTAGTGTTTTTAAAAGTGTACATTTTGAAATATGTGCTAAAATAATTTTTAATAATATTGTTTATATAAGATTCATTCTAAAATTATCTAATAGATGAAGAAAGTGGTAGATACAGAGAACATGTGATTGACCATAGGATGATAATTAAAGTTAGGCTATAAGTACATTCATTACACTATTCTCTCTATATTTGTATCAGCTTGAAACTATCCATTCTAGAAAGTTTTAAATTTTTCAAAAATTTAACATTCGACCCAAAACAACAAAGGTCGAATGTTCTGATAAGTGGATGCTGATCCATAATGGGAGAGGGGGCATGGGAAGAATGAAGGAACTTTGGTAAAAGGGGGAGGGGGAGGGGGAAGGGGAGGAGACATGGGGGCAGTAAAGATGGTGGAATGCAATGGACAACAATGCCCTAGGTTCATGTATGGCTGCACAGATGGTGTAACTCTATATTGTGTACAAGAGAAATGAAAAGTTGTGCTCCATTTGTGTACAATGAATCAAAATGCATTCTACTGTCATGTATACTTAATTAGAATAAATTTTAAAAATACTTAAAATTTTACATACATATAAATTCACCTATGGATTTTTTTTTAGTTGTTGATGGACCTTTTATCAAACCCAGTGCCTCACGCATGCTAGGCAAGTGCTCTACCACTGAGCCACAACTCCAGCCTAGATATTGTTTGAGTTATGATTCCTTGATTTTTATTATTCAAAAAATAACACTGTCTTTTAATTCATAATTTTCATGGCTAATTTCATGTATATGTGTGTGTATTTATACCACATTTCAGGTGAATTTTGGAATTTTTGCTCTGGTCCTTTCTTCCATTAGAAGTAAAATATACTAACATTTTAATGGGGTAACATCTTAGATTTAGGGGGAATTTTACATCTTGGTAATGATGAGTCTTATGAACACATGGTATGTATGACTGAATCTTTTTTATTGCATATTTTTATTTTCTCTCTCTCTTTTTTTTTAGTACTGGGGATTGAACTCAGGGGCACTCAACCACTGGGCCACATCCCCAGCCCTATTTTTTGTGTTTTATGTAGAGACAGGGTCTCTCTGAGTTGCTTAGCACCTTGCCCTTGCTGAGGCTACCTTTAAACGCATGATTCTCCTGTCTCACCTTCCCAAAGTGCTGGGATTACAGGCGTGTGTCACGGCGCCCGGCTTTAAAATTCTGCATATTTTCTAAAAACGAATGCATGTAAACTCACATATGACATCTACATAAAACTGTGGTGTTTCACAATATTTGTCAAACTGGATATAGTATGATGAAAATGGTTTCTGGAAAAAATTTTGACATTCAAGATTTACTGACATGCCTTACACATGAAATCAATAAAAAAAGAATTTCACCCAAAGTTCTTTGAAAAACACTTAAAATTATGAAGCCTTAGCTGGGCGTGGCGGTGCACGTCAGTAATCCCAGCAGATGGGGAAACAGAGGTAGGAGAATCTCAAGTTCAAAGCCAGCCTCAGCAAAAGCAAGGTGCTAAGCAACTCAGTGAGACACTGTCTCTAAATAAAATGCAAAATAGGGCTGGGGATGTGACTCGGTGGTCAAGTGCCCCTGAGTTCAAACCCCGGTATCCCCCAAAAAAGTATGAACCCACAAACTTGAAGCAAATATTTTGAAACCTATGTCTGGTAAAAATTTTTATCAGAATATACAAAGAAATTTCTAAACGCTATGATAGAAAACCAATTTTAAATGTTCTAAAATTTTTAACAAGATTTCATTTAAAAAATATGAATAG
>CM053407.1:73305093-73373379 GCA_028644305.1 Xerus rutilus
TCCCAGCACTTAGGGAGGCTGAGACAGGAGAATTGCGAGTTCAAAGCCAGCCTCAGCAACGGCGAGGCGCTAAGCAACTCAGTGAGACCCTGTCTCTACATAAAACACAAAATAGGGCTGGGGATGTGGCTCAGTGGTCGAGCACCCCTGAGTTCAATCTCCAGTACCAAAAAAAAAAAAAAAAAAAAAAAAAAAAATATGAATAGCAAATACATACAGGAAAAAATATTCAACACTGTTAGTAATTAGGGAAATACAAATCAATGAAATCACTTTGCCCTCAAGGATGGCTAAACAGATAGTAATCAAGTGCTGACAAGGATGTGCAGAAACTCTAACGCCCATCATTGTAAGTAACATTGTAAAATGATGCAGCCACTTTGTAAAACTGTCTGGCAGTTCTTAAAATATTAAACAGGAGCTGGGCGCAGTGGCGCACGCCTGTAATCCCAGCACTTAGGGAGGCTGATACACCAGAATTGCGAGTTCAAAGCCAGCCTCAGCAACGGCGAGGCACTAAGCAACTCAGTGAGACCCTGTCTCTACATAAAACACAAAATAGGGCTGGGGATGAGGCTCAGTGGTCGAGTGCCCCTGAATCCAATCTCTGGTACCAAAAAAAATAAAAATAAAAAATAAACAGTGTTATCACATCATTCAGCAATTCTGGGAACTGAAAATATTTCCACATAAAAATTTGTACACAAGAGTTCATTGCAACATTACTCACAATAACCAAAAAAAGTGGAAACACAACTGCCCACCAACTGATTGATAAGCAAAATATGGTGTATCCATACTTTCAATGAAAAATTTAGCAGTACAAAGGAATGAAGAAGTATCTATATGAAGTCGTGTCTAGTTTGATCTAGGTGCAGGTGGTTACATGTAGATGTATTTAAAGATATGTGTGCACACACAGGATGGTGTATAAACATGGATTTTCTCTGTCAATTGAGAGCACCTAGAAGCAATGATACCCCAAGTTGCAATCCTCACACACCTCCTGCCCAGACCTTGCATTCTAATACCAATCTCCAATAAAAGGAGCCACAATTTCTTAGAGAAATGGCTGATTTAGGGAATAATCCTGGAACATCTCATAGTGCCCCAAAGTAGGGAAATATTCAAAAGAAAAACCAAGGCACCATAAGGCACCAAAGAAACACAGGAGCCAACAAAGTTCTCAAAAGTCAAAGCTGGACTGATTTGAACAGCAAAGTAGTATTAGATTATAACCAAAGGTACAAAACAAGCACCTTCGAGCCCAAATGACTTAATAAATGGGACAAATCAAAAAACTATCATGGGAAGAACTGGATATGATTCATCTAGGTACTCTGCTCAAGAAGGTGGAGAGTAACTCCCCACTCAAGCTCAAGTATGGGCTGTGCACAGTAGCTTACTTCCAGAGAAAACAGTTTGGAGGGTGCAGGAGGAGTAGCTTTACAGTGGAACAATCAATCTCACACACGCTATTTCATCCAGGAGATCACCATGAATATGAAATAAGTCATGTTGACAGCAACGTACCCTTGATATAATGAAAATTTCATATTATCTGAGGTCTTTCTCCCGCAAAACTCATAAACCCAGTGCCAATCATGAAGAAGACTTCAGCCAAATCCCAACTAAGGGGCCAAATACAATTCTACAAAATATCTGACTACTCCTAAAAATTGTTAAGGTCATCAAAAACGAAGAGGGTCAAGAAACTGTCACTAATAAGAGGAGCCAAAAGAGAAATAGTGACAACTAAAGGTGATATGGTATGCTAGATAGGGCTCTGGAACAAAGGATATTAGGCAGGTACTAAGGAAATCTGAAAAAAGGACAGCTGTAGAGTATGATAAACAACAATGTCAGTTCATTAATTGTAATAAGTACGGCAAACTAAAATACGAAGTTATCAACACAAGAAATTGGATCTGGGGTATATCACTCTATAAAAAGGTTTTTTAAAAAAATAATTGATAATTACTCTCTAACAAAAAGTTCATTTTAAAAAAGGGAATGAAGCACTGATATATGCAGCAACACACACGAACCTTGAAAATTAACTCAGTGAAGGAAGGCAGCCACAAAAGCCCGCAAGTTGGACGATTCCATCACAGTACATGACACGTCCCGAGAAGGTAAATCCACAGAGACAGAAAGCAGTTAGTGCCTGCCGGGGGCCGGGAAGAGAAGGCAGTGGGGAGTGAGTGGGCGTGGGCTTAGGGTTGCTTTTAGGGTGATGAAAATGTTCTAAAAATTACTAGTGATGTTCCACAACTTAGTGAATACTTGAAGAACTGCTGAATTGTGTGTTTTAAGAGTGATTTCTTTGGTATGAGTATCTCAATAAAGCTGTTATTGACACAAACAAAAATACTGTTAAGGTACTACAGTTTGGGGCTGGGGTTGTAGCTCAGTGGTAGAGAGCTTGCCTAGTACTGGTAAGGACTGGGTTCGATTCTTAGCACATTAAAAAAATAAAGGTATTTAAAAGATACTACAGTTTTATTAGAAAGACTAAAATTAAAATGCTGAGTATTGGTGACGACTGAATGTACTGATGGGAACATAAAATGGTACAACTACTTTTCAAAGACAACTTGGAAGTTTCTTGAACATTAAATATATATCTATCTAATGACTTAGTTATTCAACCTTTAGATATTTACCAAAGAAATGAAAGTATTGGGAGGAAAAACCTTTCTCCTTGTCCACTTGGGCACAATGGTTGGCATTTACAAATGTAACTGGCCATAGACAGATATGCAGGAGAAAAACTAAAATGTTTTCACAAGCATATGGAAGTTTATAGAGAGGCAACCCTCTAAACTGGTAAAGATGGGGTTTTATATACCTAGCTTAGGAGAGAAGGTGGGGGAAGAGGCACCTATGGGAGGAACAAGTGGGCCTCTAGGGAACAAAGGGACATAAGAGTTTGTAATGTTTGTTTATGCAGGAGCAAGTGGTATTCTCAGTTGGGATTCCCCTCTCCTCCCCACTAACCTTTCTTAGAAAAGGGATTTACCACTGAGCACAATGGTGCATGCCTGTAATCCTAGCAACTCAGGCGGTTGAGGTTGGAGGATTGCAAGTTCAAAGCCAGCCTCAGAAAAGGCGAGGCACTAAGCAACTCAGCAAGATACTGTCTCTAAATAAAATATAAAATAGGCTGGGGATGTGTCTCATTGGTTGAGTACCCCTGAGTTCAATCCGTGGTACCTCCCTGCCACCGAAAAAGAAAGGAAAGGGAAGGAGGGAGGGAAGGAAGGAAGGAAAGAAGAGGATTTACCAGCTTCACTCCCAAAAGTTTCTGCCTTTAGTCAGACTAGGGAATCTCTGAATAGACTTCTTTATCTGTTGAATAATCTTCTGGGCACAGTGGTACACACCTGCAATCCCAGCTCAGGAGGCTGAGGTAGGAGGATCCCAAGTTGGAGACCAGCCTGAGTAACTTGACAAAACTCCATCTCAAGATTTTTAAAAAGGAAACCAAATGCTGGGCACAATGTGACACATCTTTAATCCCAGCAGCTCAGGAGCCTGAGGCAGGAAGATCACGTTCAAAACCAGCAACTTAGTGAGGCCCTCAGCAACTCAGCGAAACCCTGGTTAAGTGCATGAGTTCAATCCCTAGTACCCCCCCTCCCAAAAGGAACTAAGGAAGGCATGGCAGCACATGCCTTTAATTCTGGCAACTCAGGAGGTTAAGAAGATTGCAAGTTTGGGGCCAGTCTCAGCAACTTAGCAAGACCCTGTCTCCCCAAAAAAATAAGGTGGGAAGAGTACCTTGGGGAATATAGCTCAGTAGTAAAGCATCTCTGGTTTAAATTCCCAGGACCAAAAAATAAAAAATAATGAAAATTAAAAGGGGTTGAGAGGGTGGCTCGATAGTACCCGCCTAGCATGTGTGAGGCCCTGGATTTATCGGCAGTAGGGGTAAAACAGGAAAGGTTGTTATATAATAAGAAGGGGGTAAATTCACAAACAGGAGAGAACTGTAATATTGGGGTACCCAAATATACAAATTTGTAATTGATCAATAGGGAGAAATACACACCAATGTAATAATAGTAGGGAAACCACTTTCAGCAATGGACAGATCATTCAAAAAGGAAATTGATAAAGAAACAGTTAAATTACACTCTGAACCAAACAGACCTCGTAGACATTTAGAGCTTTTCATCTAACCGCTACAGAACGAACATCATTCTCATCAGCACATGAAGCTTTCTCCAGGAAAGACCATGTTAGGGCACAAAAGAATTCCCAAAACAAACCAACAAAAACATGCTGCTGAACAACCCTGGGCCAATGAAGAAACAGAGAAAGAATCTTAGAATTTTATTCAAACAAATGAAAACAAACACAACATACCAAAACCTCTGGGCTACAGCAAAAGCAGTACGAAAATGCCTAAAAAGTACAAAAATTTTCAAAAACCCTCACACAAACCATGTGTGGTGGCACACACCTATAATTCTAGCTATTCAGGAGGCTGAAGCAGGAGGATCACAAGTTCGAGGACAACCCAGGCAGCTTGGTGAGACTGTCTCAAAATAAATGAATCAGATATGACTTTCCTGTGTTCATATATGAACATATGACCAGTGTAACTCCACATCATATACAACCACAAGAATGGGAAGTTATACTCCATGTATGTATAATATGTCAAAATATACTATACTATCATGTATATCTAAAAAGAACAAAAGGAGAGGCTGGGGATGTAGCTCAGTGGTAGAACTTGCCTGGCATGCACAAGATTCCAGGATCAATCCTCAGTCTCTCCCTTCCCTCTCTCCCACTATCCTCCCCACATGTGAACAATCTAATCTTTTCCTGGAAGCCCATGCTGATCTTTTTAATTTCTTTAGAACTCAACCCAACAAAACACAAAACTGGGACTTTATCAAAATAGCCAATGGACTCTAGGTGCCTTCCTCAGAAACAACTATCGCCAAAAGAAATATTTCGTTCAAAAGATTTCAAGATTTTCAATGCTTTTGTGTAGGTTAAAAAAAAAAAGTCACTAACAAGCACTGACAGTCATCCATAGACAAAACCAGTTCATAACCTGGTTTTCAAAATCAACACAATTTTGTCTTTCGATGTGAATGTTCATTACACATCACTTCTATTTCTTACTCTTCCACACATTTAGTTTTGGGAATCAACAAATCTAAGCATGTGAAATAACTAAAACCTGAAACACCCAGTAAATTTCCATTGATTCATACTCAGTAATACCATGTACTCAGATTAAAATGTACAACACTGGTATTATCTGCTACCATAAACAGCACAGCTTCCCTGCAAAAATACAAAGTCAAAGCAGAGACTCAAGCCAGGCACGGTGGCACACACCTGTAGTCCCAGCACTATGGGAGGCTGAGACTGGAGAATCTCGAGTTCAAAGCCAGCCTCAGGAATGGCGAGGCGCTAAGCAACTCAGTGAGACTCTGTCTCGACATAAAGCACAAAACAGGGCTGGGGATGTGGCTCAGTGGATGAGTACCCCTGAGTTCAATCCCTAGTACCAAAAAAGGAGGAGGAGGAGGAGGAAGGTGGAAGGAGGAAGGAAGAAGGGAGAGGGAGGGAGAAGGGGGGGAACGACAACAACAATGATGACAACTCAGCAACTGTGCCTCCAGAGGGAGACTAGTTTGAGATTCAGGAAGTAGAACACCAGAGGGACAGGTGAGTGATCTGGATTGTCTGATAAACAGTGCAATGCCTGTGGGCTCTCTCCACATATTAGGAAGATTTCTGTATATGAAAGAGGTAGCAGGCATTCTCAGGGGAACAGAACTAAACAGAAATTCATAGCAAGTGAAACAGACTCTTAAAAGATCATCTAACCCAAGGAGGCCAAGGATGTTCATTTCACATGCCATGCAAACAATTGGTTGTGTTATGTGGATCACTATCTAAGAAGAATTCTGAGGCTTCATCAAGGCTCAGTAGGAGGAGCTCTCCCCTTTAGAGGCTCTCCTTCTGTGGGAGGAAGGAGCAGGGCCTAACAAGCACCTCTGATTCCCAGCAGTGACCCTGCACAGCGGAATGGATCCTTGTAAGGCTACAAAGTTATTATGAAGGGTACATAAATCCATTCACGCTTTCAAGGCTTTTTGGTAGACTGAATAAACAATATATCCTATACACGTCATAACTTTTTTCAGACGTGAACACAGATTGATTTTTTAAAAAATGAATTAGAGCTATCGACTTATTTGCTTTTTTTTGGTACCAGGGATTGAACTCAGGGGTACTCGACCACTGAGCCACATCCCCAGCCCTATTTTGTGTTTTATTTACAGACAGGGTCTCACTGAGTTGCTTAGCGCCTCATCGTTGCTGAGGCTGGCTTTGAACTCACGATTCTCCATTCTCAGCCTCCCTAAGTGCTGAGATTACAAGAGCTATTGGTTCATAAAGGTAGAGAAGAGAAAAACTCATAAACCAAGGTCTTTTAGGTATGGAAAACCTACACAACTAAAAAAATAACTACTCTCAAAAGGATGAAGCAACTTACAATCAGCACAAGATTTTTTTCATGACAGAAAAATAAAGCCACGGAAATTAAGAGTTAAAAATGAATACAGTACCGTAGTAAAGTCAATATTCAGAAAATATATAGTAAGGTAGAGGTGGACCCTTACACTCTGGCAGACCACACCAAACCAAACCTGGAAAGTAAGTCAGCACAGGCTCTATCATGTACTACAAGCTCTGTCTCTAGTTGCAAAGGGGAGCATGTGAGCCAAGGTCCTCTTTTTAAACAAACATTAATTACGCAGCAAGTCAGGATAAAATTCCTACCATACAGAAACAAAGCCGTGACTGATGAAAGACTCACTCGTGTTTAGTTAAGCAAGAAAGAAACTAGCAAAATCAAGTCATGTCTTTTATGGGACAGAAATCAAGGAGATTATTTGAAATCAGAAATATTTGTTCAGCTGGGCAAATTCACATGGTGTTCAACAATCCTAGAGTAGTGGAAACACAAAAAAGCATGCTGACAATTGATGGCATCAGATTTGCTAAAGGAGGAGAACATGGAGTAATAATGGGTGTGAGCTCAGGAGGGCTGAGCACTAATCCACCATAATGAGGCTGGCATCTGGGGGTGCTCAGTAGCAGCCAGAAGGAGCACCACTCACTGATGCTTCTGACTGCTTTGTGACTCCTTTCTTCTTCCACACTCGTGTCTGAGGTTTTCCTTTAAAATTAATTTTTTTTAAAAAAATGAATTGAGCTTCCTCAAAAAGAAAGTTAAATATAAACTATTAGAAAGCCCAAAGAACACTGAACTACACAAAACAAAAAAATCTGCAAGATAACCTTTCCAAAATACTTACTTCCGGATAGTGAAGGGCAAACACAACTTGTACCAAGATTTCCATTTGCCTTCATCCAAAAAAAAACAACAAAAAAAAAAAACAGGGGCTGGGGTTGTGGCTCAGCAGTAGAGCACTCACCTAGCACGGGTGAGGCACTGGGTTCAATCCTCAGTACCATATACAAATTAATACAAACAAAAATAAAGCTATAAAAAAAAACTAGGCTGGGGTTGAGGCTCAGTGGTAGAGTGCTTGCCTAGCATGTGTGAGGTACTGGGTTTGATCCTCAGCACCACATATAAATAAACAAAATATACATACACACACACACATATACACACATATATATTTAGAAAAAAGAAAACTTATTTTAAAAAGAAGTTCAATAATTGATTTCTACATTAATGAAACTCAATGACCTGGCACAACCAGTTCACATTCTATTTTCTTATACTGACCCACCATCCCCACACACAAAAATTCAGTGATCTATTAAAAAACTAATAATAACCTGTCAGAGTTGAAAGTTCAGGGAATGAACACTAACCAGCTAGTCCACTCTGGGCATTGTTCCAGGTCTTTGAAGACCACTTGGGAAGACACAGCCAGTGTCCCCAAAGCTTAGAGTCTAGTGAAGGAAACAGACAAAATTCAGAAGAAAATAAAAATATAAAATGCTCAGTGCAGCCACAGGGCTAAGTACAGAAAAAACATGGAGAACACACCTAATCCAGGTGTGGTAAGAAAATAAAGGCTTTGTAGAATAGTGACCCTCAGCTGGGGTCTAAATAGTTCAGTAGGAATTAAGACAGGCAAGAGAAACAAAGTAATGCTTAACTGAAAAAACACCCCAAGTCCTGAAATGGAGATTGAGGAATTAAAGTACTTCACAGCAGAGGATCAGGATTTCCACTCAAGAAAGGAGAAATGCCCCTGAAGAAGTATATTAATTCATAATATGCTATGCTATGCCCAGGGTGAGTTACTTGTGTTATTTGCTGGTTTTCACAATGACCCTGGAGGGACTTTATTGCAGGGGGCGGGGAGGGGGATCAGGATTGAACTCAAGGGCACTTGACCACTGAGCCACATCCCCAGCCCTATTTTGTATTTTATTTAGAGATAGGTTCTTACTGAGTTGCTTAGTAACTTGCTTTTGCTGAGGCTGGCTTTGAACTCACGTTCCTCCAGTCTCAGCTTCCTGAGCTGCTAGAATTACAGTTGTGCCCCACCACAGCCAGCTGGAGGGACCCTTCTGCTAACCTCTTATTTCTTCCTACTCCAGTCAGAACGGCAATTGTCAAGAATTCAATCAATAATAAGTGTTGGCAAGGATGTGGGGGGAAAGATACACTTATACATTGCTGGTGGGACTGCAAATTGGTGCAACCAATCTGGAAAGCAATATGGAGATTCCTTAGAAAATTTGGAATGGAACCACCGTTTGACACAGCCATCCCACATCTCAGTCTATACTCAAAGGACTTAAAAATGGCATACTACGGTAATGCAGCCACTTCAATGTTCAAAGCAGCACAATTCACAACTGCTAAACTGTGGAACCAACCTAGATGCCTTTCAATAGTTGAATGGATAAAGAAACTGTGGTACATATACACAATGGAATATTATTCAGCATTAAAAGAATAAAATTATGGCATTTGCAGGTAAATGGATGGAGTTGGCAAATATGCTAAGCGAAGTAAGCCAATCTCAAACAAAAGCTGAATGTTTGCTCTGATAAGTGGATGCTAATCCATAACGGGGGAAGGGAGGAGTGGAGGAACTTTGGATTGGGCAAAGGGGAGGGAGGGGAGAAGAAATGGGGTAGGAAAGATGGTGGAATGAGACAGACATCATTACCCTAGGTACATGTATGATAGCATGAATGTTGTGATTCTACTTCGTGCACAACCAGAGAAGTGAAAAACTGCTCCATTTGTGCACAATGAATCAAAGAGCATTCTGTTGTTAGGTATAACTGATTAGAACAAATTAAAAAGAAAAGGAGCTCTATATGGCTCAGTTCCTTTGCCCAACACCTCACATACACAGTAGGAAACCGTTCTTCAACTCCTCAGTCTCCACACTGCCATTCTGGTGCTTGCTGATGGTTGGACACAAACACCATAGCCTCTGCCTTAATGTGTTCCACGAAAACATATATTCTCCAGACTTATATGGAGAATATTTACCCACAAGGCTGTAGAAACTCTTAGTGGAAATGAGAATGGTTTATTTGTTTTGTGGAGGCTAGAGAAGCTAACTTGGATAAAATATCAAAGCTGAGCCATGCAGCGTATTTGCCCGCTGCACACAGTAGGCCCTCAAATAATTCAACAAAGGCTAATAAGGCAGAAGCAGAGACAGAGGAGGCACAAACTTAGTGGTTAAGGTGGAGGTGGGGGGTAAAACAGCATTGGGACCATGACAGCACTGTGCTGTCAGCTGTCGACTCCAGCCTGAGTTGAGGCACAAACCACCTCAAACTGACATCTGACTATAGCTGCCTCTTCTCTCATGTCCCAGAGGCATCAGGTCTTAACTGGCATGCCTCCTTCTAACTGGTTATCTGCTAGGAATGCTACATCCTCTACAAAATGACACAGTATATTTTGTGGAATAATTGTGTAGGTTCTGAAGACCTTTAATTTTATGTATTTCCCTGATTAGGATCCCCACCTAACCTTAGGGTTGTGGCCCTACTCTTTTTTGGGGCACAGGGGGAGGGGTTACTGAAGACTGAACCCAGGGGAACTACCACTGAGCTACTTGCCCAATTCTTTTTATTTTTTCGAGACTGGATATTGCTAAATTGCTGAGACTAGCTTTGAATTTGTATTTCTCTTGCTCCAGCCTCCTAGGTAGATGTGAGTACAGGTGAGTGCCACCTCATTCAGCTCTCTACTACCATGTATTTGACACTGAAGTGCTGACTAAACTTTATTCCTACCATGGAATACTGAGTAGTGGTCCCAAATACATCCACCTAATCCCTGAAACCCATGAATGTTACTCATATGGCAAAAGGGGCTTTTGCAAGTATGATAAAGGACCTTGAGATGGGATGATCACATGGAGTTATCTGGATGGGCTTGATGGAATCACAAGGATCCTTATAAAACAGGCAGAGGAGTTGTCAAAGTCTGAAAGAAGGCATTGTAACAACAGAGGCAGAGAATGGAATGATGGCTTTGAAGATGGAGGAAGGACAGACCATGAGCCCAGAAAGGCATAACCATGACAATCTGGAAAAGGCAAAGACCAACCCTGGTTTACATTGAGACTAATTTCAGACTCCTGGCTTCTAGAATTGGATGAAAATTACTTTGTTCTTTTTAAGCCACCAAGTTTGTGGTAATTTGTTATAGCAGCCATAGGAAACTAATACACCTAACTCTTGTTTTATGACAAAAATTTTTTATGCTATTGGTCACCCCTAAATTACTTTAAAATACTTCATTCCCTCATAAAAACTAAAGGAATAGTTTAATGGAACAAGAACAGAACAACATTAATCTTAAAAGCTGGGTACATAGGGAGTTCATTATGCTATTATGCTATCTTCTCTGTATATGTTTGAAAACTTTCAAAACACAGCATTAAAAAAGTCACTTACATTCCTAAGGAAGGTAGCACATTTCTACATCATCCCCCACTGAGGCCAGATGAGCCAGTTTTTTCTGCCAACACTGGAACAAGTGGTCATTTCTTTAGTTTAACACCAGATCAGATTATTGGCTGGTGGTTAAGGGGCACATGATATAAAAAGAACGCATCTTTAAACATGTTCTCAGTACATCTGAGAGGCAAATGATGTGCAAAAATTCTCCATAGTGTTATGCTTTTGCTGATTGCATGTAGCTAAATCCACCTAACACAAACTTATTTCTAATGCACCACAACTCTGTGAGAGTCAAAAAACAAAAACAAACAAACAAACAAACAAAAATCCCACAAAGCATCTATGAATTATACCCAGGCAGGTGGTGATGAACTTGGAGAACCGCTGCTGGCCTTGTCCTGCTCCTCCAGGGTACATATTTTGAGAAGCACAATGTTGTCAACAGAGCCTTACTGCACAAGCACCAATTCTGCAACACCAACAAAGCAATCAAAGGGGGCCATGTGAAGCAGAAATAACCCAGCCTTGGAAAGCAGAGCATGTAATAAGATCTCATCCTTCAACTTCATTCCATTTGTTACAGGCACCAAAAATTGTGAGAAATACTTCAACACAATGAATGTTTATGTGCCTCCCAAATTTACATGCTGAAATCCTAACCTCCAAGATGGCGAATTAGGTGAGACCTTTGGTAAATCTTTGGGTCATGAAAGCAGAGCTCCACAAACAGGATTAGCACCTTTATAAAAAGTGCCCCAGCAGCCAGGCACAGTGGCGCACACTTGTAATCCCAGCAGCTTGGGAGGCTGAGGCAGGAAGATCTCAAGTTCAAAGCTAGCCTCAGCAAAAGCGAGGTGCTAGCCAGGCATGGTGGCGCACGCCTGTAATCCCAGCACTTAGGGAGGCTAAGACAGGAGAATCGTGAATTCAAAGCCAGCCTCAACAACGGCGAGGCGCTAAGCAACTCAGTGAGACCCTGTCTCTACATAAAACACAAAATGGGGCTGGAGATGTGGTTCAGTGGTCAAGTACCCCTGAGTTCAATCCCCAGGACCCTCCCAAAGAAAAAAGATAAGAAAATCACTTAACTGAGAACAATACGACTTTGAGTTGCCCATATATTCTTGTGTGATCATCAATATTGGGCCACTGAAAGCTATTTTACATGTAATACAAGCACTTACCGATTTCATTATGCTTAAGCTCTTGCCTAAGTATGTTTTGTTTTGCTCCTTTTTAAAAAAATTGTGGTACAAGTAACAAAATTTATGTGTTTGTACAGTTCAGAGACATTAAATACATTCACATTATTATGCTACCATCATCAGCACCCATCTTCAGAATTTGTTTTATCTTGCAAAACTGAAGTTCTATCTCTATCCATTAAGCATTAATTTTCCCTCACCTCCTCCCCCAGCCCTGGCAACCACCATTCTACTGTCTCTATGACCTGATTTGTCCTTTTTTTGTTGGTGGTGGTGCTGGGGATTGAACCCAGCCCCTTGTGCATGCCAGACAAACACTCTAACAACTGAGCTATATCCCCGGCCCTCCTTTTGCCTTTTTAATCGGGAATTCCATGTGTGTTTTGGATATTAACCCCTTACCATTTTATGGTTTGTAGGTACAAGGTGAGTTGCTGCTGCTGCTGTCATTACTGTCCAAGTTCATAGCAAGTTGGGTCAGGGAGAAGGCACCTAGTGTCTGAGGTATAGGGTCAGCTACCTATGCTCAAGTGTTTGAGTACTAAAATATTCTATTTAAATGGTTTCCCTATTATGTCTTTCTGGCATTACTAGGACATTATATCAATTTTTACATTATATATGTAAGTGGGTTAAATTTTCTCTGAATTTTACTTTAGGGTTATAATTCAGATACTATACAGGAAGAAATTACAGATCTGAATGAAGACACTCCAATGAAATTGGTGTAGAAAGTCATAAACAGACTTGTAGGAATTATCAGAAGTCATCCTCATTGCTACACATGAGACGACAGAACTAGATACAGTTTATACTGTAGTGGCTAAGAGAAAGGATTTGAGATCAAGCTGCCTAGTTTGAATTCCACTCAGCCAATGTAAGCTGCAAGAATTAGGCAAGTTTCTCCATTTCTCAGTTACTTTTTTCCTTTTTCTTTAAAGTAGGGATAGCACTATTTCCCTCCTCACAGCTAATCCTTCATTTAGGGTTGGCTAGATGAAGGGTTAGCTGTAAGGATCAAATGAGAATCCACCCAAAGAGGTTCTCATACTACCCTCCCCAGGATCAGTGTGCCCCACTCGTACACTATTCAGTTAACCTAAAACCCGAAGGCATAGTAGTAAAAAGGAAATGAGCTAGGAATGTGATGGTAAGCATGAACATGAAGGTAGAATGGACCAATCTAATGCAAGCCTTGTCAGAGTACTGTTGGAAGGAGAAGGTGGAGCTGCTGTGTGCGTGCATCTTGCACAATGTGTCTTACCTATGCTGCAGAGAGTGGAGATGCCCAATCCAGGGTGTGGGGCCCTAGGACAACTGGCCCACACACAAGGATCTTAGTACCAAGATTAGAGCAGGAAAAGTTGTTCTGGATGAACTTTCTAACCCGAAGAATGGGATATCTTGGACAAACTGAAAACAGAATGCCAAGACACAGAAAATTCAACCAAAATCAAAAGCCCCTGATTTCACATAACAGTGTATAGCATTTGTTATTCTGCAAGCTTTTCGGTTGAGCATTTCAGCAAATATTTAGAGTGAGATTTGTTATATATATAACCTTAAACAACAGGGACCCAAAAATGAGGAGCAGTTGTTAATAACTGGTGTTAACTCCCAGTGTTTTCTTGTTATGTCCTTCACTTGAGAGGTATTTTGACAATCCAGTCTGTGTAACATGAAAGAGGCAAGGTGTTCCTATGAAATGAAGAAGTCTTTAGAGAATGAAGCCTGAAGCTGATGAGAATGATTCTCAAATTATATTTAATTATCTTGCCTCTTGTAAGAATGAATCTGGTATTTTTTCACTTTTCTCAGAAGTCTTGGGTCCTTAGTCTTTGTATATTAGCAAGTATCTGCTCATTATGATTTGGTAGAGATTGGAGGGTAGGGAAGAAAAGGTCACTGTAGCTTGCTTTGATATTTTAGTACAGTGGGCAAGAGTTTGTGCCTCTTTTTAGTGGGCACCAAAAAATCTGTAGTGGCAAATCACTGGCAAGAAGTTCCAGCATCTGGAATTTCTAGAATTTATCTCAAAATCTGACTTTTCTAGATGATTGATTTTTCAATTGTATCCTTGGAAACATATTTCAAAGGAGAATGTTTTTAAAGAATGTGTTAATAGGCTATCTCACCTTTGTGTCATTGGTAGCAAAGGAAGTCAAATTGTATCCTGAAAACTCCACCGTCCTTTAGATATGATGTTGTCACAGGCTCCATTAGAAACTCACTGTAGCCGGGCACAGCAGTGCACACCTGTAATCCCAGCGGATGGAGAAACCGAGGCAAGAGCATCAAGAGTTCAAAGCCAGCCTCAGCAACTTAGCTAGGCCCTAAGCAACTTAGCAAGACCCTGTCTCAAAACGAAAAGGGCAGGGGACATGGCTCAATAGTTGAGCACCCCTGGATTCAATCCTCAATACCAAAAAAAAAAAGAAAAGAAAGATTAAATCATAATACAATTGCACAATATACAATATTTACTGAATGAGTTATATAAAAATAAAATTGTTGCTTTATTATTGTTCAAAAAATACACAACAAATACAGTCTTGTTTAAAAACAAAGTCTGACATACCACATTATCATCAACCAGAGTAAGCCTATTAATTTTAATCTTTGTATATTCAGACACATGTAGGAGAGGGTAGGGGTTGTGGATACGAAACATTAGACCACTGGAAGAATTTAGCAAGTTGAACAAAGTGTTCAGAAGCTGGTTGATGGCCAGTTGCCAAAAAGCATCACACACCTCTGCTGAACCAGCCCACTGAGTGTCTAACCATTATCTACCAGACAGGGACCAAAAACCCAGGAACCTTGAAAAGGAATCAGCATATATATAACAGATGTCTAGGAAAGACCACAGAAAACTAAATGCTTTCCAAAGCAAGACAAAGGAGGCCACTCAGCAGGACAGAAACAACAGAGGGGGGAAATGCCCTAACACTGAGGCAACCTTTGTCTTTCTGGCTGCTGGTGCTAAAATTAGAAATAGGATTAAGAGTGCCTCTGCCTTCCCAATTGATCTATTATTCTAAGTCCCTACCTGGGAACTTTTCCCTCTCCCATGTTAACCTTGTATATTTTATTCATTAAAATCAGAGGTAGAAAGCAATAGGGAAAGAGCAACAACAAAAGGTTTCTACACACTTAAACTGAAATGATGTGCATTACATATACATCTACAGTGCTGAATCACATGGACAACTCAAACACACCTTTTTAAAACAATATCTAAGGAAACTTCATTTAATCAAAGGTTATCTACAAGTGAGTAATGAACTTTAAAGCAACTTACTTGTGAGCAGCACTCTTTGAGAAATAAAAGGTTCAACCTGCCTCTTTGGAAATTTAGAAGGAACAAAAAAAATGATAGTCAAAGAAACAAAAACTAACTCCAGGTTCTGGATCCAGATAAAACTGAACAAGTAAATTTCTCCTTCTTTCTTCCATTGAATACAGCTATAAATTCTGAACAGAATAATGAAGCAGCTATTTGAAGATTTTGAAAAGTAAATGATGGCAGATGGGTAGAAGAATTGGAAGTACTACTGAGCCTGATATGATATGATGTTGCCACAGGCTCCATTAGAAACTACTGAGCCTAAGGTAATCTATTCACCCCTTTTCCTCTTCAGGTATGTCCCAGGCCAGACTCAGGGCAAAATGAAATTTGGAAGGTTTTAGTGGACACCGAAGAGAACTTAGGAGACTTGTCCAAGCTTCAGAGAAGGAAGGACCACCCGAACCTGTGATAGAAAGGAAGAACTATGGCTTCAAGGGATTGGCCTGAATCCTGTTGCTTTATTCCTCTGTTTTCCTGCTACATTACCCTGGACGTGAGTACAGGGAGTACACAACCAAGCTGTGTAACTAAGGCCCTCGCTTTTCAGGCTATAGAACAAAAAAGGGAAAGAAGCCCAGGGGAACCATAAATCCTAACAACATCACGGAGAGGGAGGAGCCCAAGAAAGTCAGTAGGAACTCCTGGGTTTAGCCTCCAAATAAACAAGCTTGAATATGAACATCAACAACATACTCAGGATTTTGAGAGGTTAACCATGGGATAGATCATTGCCCAGGTCCTGGATTGGCAGTTACTGGGTGATGCACATGAGATCAATCCAAGAAATACTTCAAAAACTCCAAAAACACAACTGAAATTGGAACCCTAACCCACACAAGGCCGTTTGCAACTTGCAGCCTGAACTCAGCTAAGTAAACTGCACCTAAAACAGAATCATCAGCATCCTCCACATAGTATAAACCAGACCAGAGTCTTAAGATGTCCAAGATATAATTCAAAATTATATGGCATATGAAAAGTAGAAAAATCTAGAATCATATGAGACAATGCAAATACCAAAAATGAAACATTAAAATTATCTGTCAAAGCCTTTAAAGGCACTTCTTATAAAAAATACTCCACAAAGGGAGAGCACTTTTTTTTTTTTAAGTTGTAGATGGACACAATATCTTCATTTTTATGTGATGCTGAGGATCAAACCCAGTGCCTCACACATGCGAGGCAAGAGCACTACCACTGAGCTATGGCCCCAGCCCAGGGTGAGCACTCTTAAAAAGAATGGAAAGACAGAAAGTGTCCAATAAATAGGAGATATTAATAAACTCACTGTATGGGCTCACAACAGACTGGATTACTACAGAGGAAATTGACTTCGCCCGGGCTGGAGTTATGGCGCAGTGGTAGCATGCTTGCCTAGCACACGGGAGGCACTGGGTTCGATCCTCAGCACCACATAAAATATATTCTGTCTACCTACAACTAAAAAATAAATATTAAAAAAAAAAAAAGGAATTGACTTCGCCCATGAAGACAAATCAATAGCAATTATTCCATCTGAGCAACCAAGAGAAAACAGACTGAACAAAATCAAACTAAGGCTCAAAGACCAATGGGAAAATGCAAAATGCCTAAATTAATGTTACTGGTATCCTAGAACAAGAGGAAAAAGAAAATTTTTGCAAACAAAAAGTATTTGCAAAAATTATAGAAAAGGTATTCTATAGACTCAAAATGTACCATGAACTTCAAACAAGATAACCTCAAAGAAATCTATTTACCGAAGGTCAAAGGCAAAGAAAAAAAAAATCTCAAAAACAGCCAGAGAAAAATGACATTACTTACAGGGCAGTGGTTCTTAGCAAGAGATTTATATTGCCCCCAAAAGGATATTTGGCAATGTGTAGAGGCAGCGATCTGCTGCAATCAAGTGGGTAGAGACCAACTGTGGTACTAATGAATCCACAAAACACAACAATGTTCTGTCTTTAAGAAATATATGTCAAGCCGGTGCAGTGGCGCAAGCCTGTAACCCCAGCACTTAGACAGGAGAATCTCAAATTCAGGAGACAGACAGGAGAATCTCAAATTCAAAGCCAGCCTTAGCAAAGGCAAGGCACTAAGCAACTCAGTGAGACCCTGTCTCTACATGAAACACAAAATAGGGCTGGGGATGTGGCTCAGTGGTCGAGTGCCCCTGAGTTCAATCCCCAGTACCAAAAAAAAAAAAAAGAAAAGAAAAGAAATATATGTCAGCTATTAGGATTATAGTCTCAAAGTAAAATGATACAATAAAATATAATATGCATGCATTAATCACTGGAGTGATATTTAACTGTAGACAAATTAGAATTTCAATCCGGAAACAAATGCAATAGAGACAAGTAAAATTTGAGATGGTTTTTAAAAAGGGAACAGAGAAATGTTCACACTTAGGAATAGAAAAGTACATGCCAGAGAATGTCAGAGGAGAACAACCAAGATTGAGACCTGCAGGGAGAGAAATTGAGGGCATAAATGTGACACAAAAGTGAACCACAAGGGGCTGGGATTTTATGTAGCTCAGTGGTAGAGCGCTTGCCTTGCATGCGTGAGGCCCTGAGTTCGATTCTCAGCACCACATACAAAGCAATAAAATAAAGACATTGTGTCCATCTACAACTAAAAAAAAATTTAAAAAGTGAACCACAAGCCGGGCACAGTGGCACACGTCTGTAATCCCAGCACAGAATGAGATAGGAGAATCATGAATCCAAAGCCAGCCTCAGCAAAGGCAAGGTGCTAAGCAACTCAGTGAGACCCTGTCTCTACATAAAACACAAAATAGGGCTGTGGATGTCACTCAGTGGTCGAGTGCCCCTGAGTTCAATCCTCGGTACCAAAAAAAAAAGTGAACCACAACAAAAAGCAGGGATTTGACCTCATGAAAGACACGATCACACAATGACCTTCAACACCATTTCCCAAGCAGCCAAGAACAGAGGGCCAATCCTAGTCTTTTGGCACAGGAATGTTCAAGATAAGACTGGGACTTCTTGTACCACAAAATTAAGGAAGCTAATAACTACTGAGGTGGCATCAAAAGAACACTGGCACTAATTTGAAGCTAACAAGGTCCTCTCGGGATATTGTAAACACCAATGAGAATGATTCCAATAATACTGAGACGTAATTATATTTAAACCCATAGCTTGTAGTTTATATACAAACTCACTGCCATCCTTCTAGGATACCAAGACACCCAAAGGGGTGGGGGGTGGGGGTTTACCAAGCATTTGTCCCATTTCCTTTTTTTTAAATATTTTTTAGTTGTAGATGGACACAATATTTATTTTTATGTGGTGCTGAGGGGATCGAACCCAGTGCCTCACGCATGCAAGGCAAGCGCTCTACCACTGAGCCACAATCCCAGCCCGTCCCATTTCTTGTATACAAACTATAACTCAGAGTATTCTAACAACTGAGGACCAATTCCTCTCTACAAATGCATTCCAACTAACCAAAGAAAGAGTAGAGCTCAAATGTTACTGGTTCCTGCAACCACGCAACAATGAAATCTAAGCAATGATGAATGGCATTTCACAAAGAGATGGACAGTATGTACCTCCTAATGGAAGAATACATACCACTTACCATTTTTGTCTTGTCAGAATAAACAAAAAGCAAACTTGTATATAATCCAAGCCCACCAAGCATCAGAGGGAATGTGTTAAGTGACCACATGTGGATACAGCAGCAAAATAAGAATGTAGAACACTCTACAAAATAAACCCACTTGAACAAACATGGTCAGGACAGAAGGGTTGGGTGCAGTGGTGCACACCTGTAACCCTAGTGACTAGGAAGGCTAAGGCAGGAAGATTGCAAGTCCAACTTAGCAAGACTGTCTGAAAATAAAAAGGGTTGGGGATGTAGTTCAATCCCTAGTACTGCATGGATTAAAAAAGTGGCGGTGGGGGTGGGGGTGGGATGAGAAAATATGCAACAGACTAATCAAATAGATCGATGATTTTTTTGCCAGTCATGGTGCATACCCGTAATGCCAGCAAGTTGGGAGGCTGAGATAAGAGGATCCCAAGTTCAAAGTCAGCCTGGACAATTTAGTGAGGCTCTGTCTCAGAGTAGAAGTGTTGCTGGGCATGGTGGTGCACACCTGTAATCCCAGTGACTTGGGAGGCTGAGTCAGGAGGATCCCAAGTAAAATGTCATCCTCAACAATTTAGCAAGATCCTGTCTCAAAATAAAAAGAGCTAGGGATGTAGCTCAGCGGTAAAGTGGCCCTAGCTTCCATTTCTGGTACCAAAACAAAGACTGACTTCTATGGGCTAAATTATGCTCTCCAAAAAAATTCATGATCAAGTCTTAATTCCCAGTACTTCCAAATGTGACCTTATTTGAAGAGTTTTATGGGGGCAAATTAAGTTAACATGAGGTCATTGGGGTAAACATAACTGGCCCTTATAAAAAGGGGAAGTTTGACAATAGACACAGCACATAGCAAGAAGGTTACACCACAAAGACCAAAGTTGTGCTGCCACGAGCCAAGGAGCTATCAGAAAGCCAAGAGAGGGGCTTCAAACCACTCCTTCCCTTGTAGCACTGAGGAGCTCCACCTGCGGACACCTCAGCATCCCTGACTTGAGCCTCCAGAACCATGACACAGTGAGTTTCTATTGCTCAAACCTCCTAATTTATGTTATTTTATTATGGCAGTCCTAGTAAATAAGACAGCATCTTTTGGGGATACATACGAAAGTCTTTAATGATGAGGTGATTGTATAATGTTTCGGATTTGCTCCAAAACAACCTGGAGAGGGGTGACAAGTGTAGATGTGTGAATAAAACAACATCAGCCACCCTATATTTATAATGGTTGTAACCGGGTTTCATTAGTTTTTGTGTTTGATATTTTTATAATAAAAGGTTTAAATAAAAAGCATGAAGACCTTCAAGAGCACCTGGGGGAAGGGGAAATACACACAACTACAGAAGTACAAAAGTCCAGGGATCACAGCACGAGGTCTTGGAAAGCTGATGGAGATAGCAGGCAGGAACCAGAAATACTTGCCTCACACACCTGTCATCCTGTCATGGGGAAACTGGAATTCCCCTGCATGCCAGTCACTAGATTATTATTATTATTTTGTTTCTGGTACCGAGGACTGAACTCAGGGGTACTTAACCACTAAGCCACATCCCCAGCCCTATTTTGTGTTTTATGTAGAGTCAGGCAGGGTCTCAGTGAATTGCTTAGCACCTCGCCATTGCTGAGGCTGGCTTTGAACTCGCAATTCTCCTGTCTCAGCCCCGCAAAGTGCTGGGATTACAGGTGTGCGCCACCGTGCCCAGCTCAGTCACTGGATCATTTCTGAGAATGACAGTTCTGACCCACCCCAGAGCAGCCATGTACAAAATACTCTACTGTCCACAGTTCCCTAAACACTAGAGTTTTTCAATAACACTCATCACTCCTTCATCACTCAAAACCAGTTCTTTCCTCCAGACCTGAGTAGGATGCCATTTCTGTCAGGTTCTCTGTCAAATTTTCAGGGGCATGTTGAAAGCAAATTAGCAATAGCTGCAAGAAAGATAAACTTATGTTTGGGGGGGGATTTCCTGATAGAGCAACCTGATTATGGGCGGGGTATGTAACTCGGTGGTAGAGCACTTGCCTGCATGTGCCAATGTGGGTTGGATCCCCAGTGCTGCTGAAACAACAAAAACAAGAACTAAGAACAGAAACTCTGACTTCCTCCACTACGTCACCTGGACACTTAAGTTACTTCATGTCTGTGTAACTTAGTGGTCTTGTCTATAAAGTGGGGACATAGGACTATTATGAAGATTAAAATAGGTCAATCTGGTATCCAGCCTCCCAAGAGCTTAATGTTGTCATTTGTCATGTGCTCAAAGTTGGAACATTATGAAGAAGAAAATCACCACCCACCTACCCAATTTATTATCTGCTTCTACTTTAGAGTTCTAATTTATATCCTTCAACCTTTATGGGTTAATTCTAATATTTTGCACCAGTGATTTACATTACTTCTTGCTCGTGTATGATTTATGTCAACTCCACTGTCTTTACACATTTTCTTCTCTTTGAATTAAAGTACCTCATGTTGTCAGCTTTATATTGTCCATTTTACTTAAAATGCTCTGTCTTGAGGCTGGGGTTGTAGTTTAGTGGTAGAGCGCTTGCCTAGCACATGTGAGGTGAGACACTGAGTTCAATCCTTAGCACCACATAAAAATAAATAAAGGTTACTTGGTCCATCTACAACTGAAAAAAAGGTTTTTTTAAATGCTCTATCTCATGCAATTTCTACCTAGCATTAATTCCTATAACCATGATGTGACAATTAGCATGTGACCACGGCACTGAAAAGCAATCCGCACTTGGACGGAAGGCCTTTACAGGTCAATGTCCTCCATGGACCCTGTCTCAATCTCTTCACTTTAAAGTCACCCCACTGAACCCCAACCCAAGACAGTTTTCTCACTCTCAGCACACACTCATCCAAGGCCTAGCATGAATTTTCTGAGCTATTTTATATTAACTATGGTATCATCCCCCCTTCAAAACAGATAACATGGCATCACTATTTTCCTGCTTGTTTCCTTATTTCTCCTAAATAAGGTCTCAATTTTCTTTTTTCTGCCAGAGCCTGGCTTAATGACATTGCTATTTCTACTCCTCATAGGACAGACTGACCTCCTTAGAAGGGAGGTCTCCTACAGTCAATCTTTGTTCGTATAGTCAGAGTTCACATAGACAGGAAACAGACTTCCTTGAGATGTTACCAACTTTAATAAGCCATTATTAATCTTATATAAATTCCTGACTTCTACAACTCATCCTCAGTAAGATATTTTCTAAATTCAATGTGGATGACATAATTTTTCCATTATAAGTACTTGCTTCATCTCACACGAAGATGACCATTTTCTAAGGTTTCTACCTTATACAGAACATGTATTTTGATGTGGCCTAAAATGTGGGCATCTTTCCAGCGCCCTAGGGTTTTAGCCAGAGTGGGTGGCTGATGTGAGGGTGACTCTCAGGGAGACTCTGCTGCCCTTCCCTAGGACAGCAACACTCCCTGCACCAAGCTAGGAAAGAATAAACTGCTTTTAACTGTGAAAGAAGCCAAGGGTGTTTGAATACTCTAGAAGTCAACTTTCCCTGAACTGGTTTCCAGGCACTGAGTTCAAAGGTAACAATACTAAAGTGTCTGTTAAAGCAATTCTAGGGCCCTATAGAAGAGGAGGTTTTTATGATTTCCTATTAGATCCACTTAGTTGCAAAAAGTGCTTCAAGCCCAAAAAGCAGCACAAAAAAAAGACCTTTAAAAGAACAATCATTCACCCATTAAGTTCTAAGTTTTCAATTCAAATATTTGCATTCAATAAGTTAACATTTGTTGCTCAGTTTAAGGTTTCATAGATGTTCCACATCTGGGACAATGAGACAAAATGGATTAAGATGACTCTGATCTTGGGGTGGGGGCAGGGAGCAATATTTTATACTGTAATTTTCATCTGGACCTTTGGTGTTTCACTGAGTATACTAGTTGCTTGTCTCCCATCTCAAGAAGCAGAGCCCACCCCCCCTCACCTCCCCACCCCCCACCCCCGGGCACCTCAGAAGCCTGGATATAATCTGACTATATAGAGCCCCCCTTATTCCACTGTTGGGCCCAAGAGGCAACTTTCACTTCCTTAATCATATCACACAACATATATTGAAGAAACAACTTGCACTGCTGAAACCACTTCAGAATTTCTCCCTAACATATTTATCTTCCAAGTTCAATTAAGTCCAGGAAAAATAAAATATCCGGGGGTTGAGGTAAAGCCAAAGAATACTCTGGATTTTCCTGCAAGATGGTGATTTTATAATATGTATTCTCCATTAAGTACTTGTCAGACCACATATTCAATTGTCTGCCTTGGAAAATAGAGTCATTTCAGTCATGGGCAACATCAGGGCCCCATCCCATACCTCACATTGTTTTCCCCAAAAGTGAACTCTGGAAACATCACTCCATCTGCTTCTGTCAGAGAGACCCCAACAAAAGAATGTTACCTTGCTCTTTACTCTAGGACTACTTCATTTACATAGTTAATGGGTGGTAGAGTTCAAAGGAAGTATGGCCTTAGGCATTTCACTAAGTACTTATTAGGAATATTTATAGTTTTGATTGGACAAAATAAGATTAGGGGAATTTTTTCTTTTTTCTAGAATTTGGGTTGTTGTTTTTTTTTCACATGAAGACATTCCTTAAATTTAGAAAATGGAACCCACTTAGAAGTTGAGTACACTGAAAGAAAAAAAAAAAACCATCAAGGATGTTTAAAGTCAAGTATTTTGCTAGGCCTCTATCACACACCCACCTGCAACCTCGGTGTTTAATGAAGGAGAGGCTCCCCAAGCCTTCCTTCACAACAAACCTGTTCTTTTGCTGGCGGGGTGGGGGAGTAATTCGGGGTTGAACCTAGGGGTGCTGTACCACTGAGCTTTTTATTTTTATCCCCAGCCTTTTTTGTTTCAACACAGGGTCTCACTAAGTTGTCCAAGTTGGCTTGCAATTTGGCAATCCTTCAGCCTCAGCCTCCTGAGCACCTGGGATTACAGATGTGTGTTACAGGCCTGGCTACAAATTTATTCAAGTCCCTCAGGCAAAAATGTGGAAGAGAACAGTTTTCTCCCATTTCTCATCTACATTCCACACCTTTGATGACAAACACACCTTCCTAATTCTCAGGAGGTCCTTCAAAAAGTTGGTTTCCTCATATCATATCTTTATCTGCCATAAATACTTGGGTAGAGAAACAGTCAATCCAGTGTCCAAAAGTGATTTACTATCATCCAAAACTAATTGGTTAGAAACCATTTAGCCCTTGCCGAATGCACACAGTATGCAAGGTATGTTACCCAGAGAACTTGAGAGGAACCCCCTTCTCAATACTTGGTAGTATAAACATGAGGAGAAACAGAAGGGTTGAGAGGGTAGCTCAGCAGTACACCATTTGCCTAGCATGTGTCAGGCCCTGGATTCGATCCCCAGAATAATAGTAATGATGATGAAGACGACAAAAGTAAAGATAACAGTGGTATAAAGTTAACGCTCCAGTTACAAATCTTAACGCCACAGCACTGTAACCTCACGTGTGTTTCTGCATGGTCCCAGATTCTGTAGTCCCTTCAGTGGCCTCATAGAAAATGGCTTATGGTGACCAGCAGAATGGGGAAGGGGCTATCTTCCACGTCTTTGTTAGAACTTTGGATGGATATTAAGCTCTTAATTGCAGATCTGCTCTTGGACTCTGTGATGCTGGGGTAGGGCTCTATGCACAGTTCGGTTCGCCTTTCCCAGCTGTTCCCTGTTAGTTTCTGCAGATAGAAAGCAGTAGAGGGAGACTGGGAAGCAGGAGTGGAGGGAGATAAGACATGCACTCTCCTGTTTGTAAGCTGTTCCTCTCAGCATTGCACTGTTTTAAGGGCTCTAGCATGCATAATCCTATTTAGTGTTTGAAAGAACTTAATGAGGTGGCTATATTAGAAATGAGGAAAATGAAGCGCAAAGAATTTTTAAAACCTGTTCAGAGAGCACATAACTAGACCACCCAACTAGAAAGTAGCAGAGCCAAGATATAATTCCAAGACTGACCCCCAAAACTACCATGATTCCTACAAAACAACACTATAAGACTTCTTTCAAGGTACTCCAAGCTGCTCCACTGGCCTATTTACACTGCTCACAAGTAACTCACTAAAGGCATGTACTTGCTTTTTTTAGCTCCCTAAATCTTATTTTTAAGTCCCCTTTCCCTTTTTCATGCCTCTACCTATCTGCAAAACAGTATAATTTGTCCTGTGGAATGTCCCATATTGTGAACTTGGCTATTTGTTTCTTTAAGGCCTCATTTAATCTGTCCCTCCAGCATCCATTATTTCTTGTAAAATCAAAGTTAAAATGAAACAGAATCCAGCCAAAGCCCTTTTTCAGGCAAGAATATTTTGTCTATGGTGCTATGTATTTTCTACTCCATCATGTCAGGAGGTACATAATATCTGGTTGTTCCTCTTTCTGTGATCGTAAGATTAATCAGTGGATTCAAAGCCTAATCCTTCCATTGTAACAGGAATCTGGAACTGTAAGTGCAAAATTACCACATCTACAGTAAGGCTTAGGCACAAGACAGCCAGCATACCCCCTATAGCAGTATAAATGACGATATATAAAGTGACCCTTCTCCAAAAAGAAATAATAAATGGTGCTCACTCAAGTCTTCAATAAAAGGAAACACTTAAAACCTCACCCTACTCCTAACAGGTCCTTAATAAATTTCCTTTTGTTGATCAATATATCAAACAATTAATAAATGTTTAAAAGAGGGTCAACGGTAAAGAGTTCCAAAATCTAGTTCCAAGCTTTTTCTGTGTTCTTCTTTAATTATTTTAATCTTGTGTGGCCACATTTTCCCATTTGAAAATGAAGATATCACCAACTGGTGATACCTCAAAGGACTATGGAGAAGGTAAAACAAATTATCAAAGTTAAGAAAAATTAGGTTCAGAAAATATTTGCTTTTTATTAATTAGATTAGATTTTACCCAGAATGAAGGGAAAGCCTGAAAAGCTACAAATTAAATTTGAATGGATACTATGAAAGAATTCAAAGAAAACTATCACTAGCCTATAGCAGATAGGCTAATGAGCTAATAACTCACCTAATATTGGCTGCAACTATTAGACTGTTTCATTAAAAGTACATTATATTACATGTAATTCTTGAAGAGAATACCATACTAAATCACATTTAAAATTATATTTAATATGGCCCATCCTTAAATAAGACTATCAAACTGCTAATCTCGATACCATGACAGCAGATTTGGGGACCCATTCTCCAAGCTACTGAATGCCATAAGTAAACATTAATCTAAAATAGGAAAATGTAGGGGTTTAATCTTTTATCCTTTATAGATGGAAACAATGACTTATTTTTAATACATAAAATAACTTGAAACGTATTTAGCATATATCAAAAAACCAATCCTTTCGTGCAAAACTGAAATGCAATAAAAATCATTCAGAAGATAATACTGTGTCAAACATTCCGAGAACAAATTATTTGTTACCAACTTAGGGACTTTGGGGAATCAAACTGCAAACCTTCATTCCTCAACTCAAACTTTTTAATCATACTTTGATTTTTCTAAGTGCTCTGGTTTAGTGACCTATCATATGTCACTTCAGAAGACTGATGTGAAACACACAAAACTAGTTACGTTTTGATTTTTATATTTCAAATACATAAAAGCTGAGAAGTTTCCCTGCAGCACCTTCTAAGGCAGGTTTTAAGGACTTGCAGGATCCAGCATCTGGAAGAGTCAACTGACATTGTCTTTGATCTCTTCATCTACTAGTGCCTCAAATTCTCACCATGACATCCTTACAATGCTTTAGTAGATGCTGACACAGGCTATTCAACTATGCTACTACATAGTTTGTGTTTATACATCATCACTATAGTGCCACCATCTGAGCAAATGGAAGCAGAATAACATTTCAAATAAAGTGTAAGTAGCACTATTCACCTTTTAAAAATTGCCAAGGAGGGAACTTCATAGTTCAATATAATTAATAAACTTGCTAGGAAAAAAACTCAAACCAACAAGATCACAGGATCTCCAAAATGGGATGAAGAAGATAACCTGGTAATTCAAGACTCTATGTCAACTTTTTTTTTTTTTTTTTAATTCCAAGACAGACTTGTAAAAGATATACCATATCATTAGGAAGAAAAACTCACACCAAGACATAGGCTGTTAGGTCTGGTCAGGGTCCAGGATGTTCAATTAGGGGGACCGGTCAGTAGCTGCAAAATGGAAAGGCAAGCCAGATGCTGACATCACCAGTAGACATGCCTCCTGTCAATCAGCAGGTTTTCCTGACCTATCCAGGAAGGACTCTGGCCTTCTCTTCCTGCCCCCAAGCCCTCCCCTTCCTGACCGGGTTTTCTTGAAATTCTTTGTGCACTGAAGCCCCAGCACCATTTCTCGGGACACACACTGATGGACGGGACACACACTGATGGAGGAGGATTGGGCCCGAGGGCGTGTATTCCAATAAAGCCTTGCCTTATGGCTTAATTCTCCTCCCTGGTTGGCTCATCTTTACATAGGCCATAAGAGAAGGATTTTGTGTTCTAGCATACCCAAGAATTGAAAGAAGGAGAAAGACCTCTGAAAAAACAGCAGTAGACTTCAATATTTGGATCTTAAATTCCAATATAGAAATTCTTACCTCCCACTGTAAATGAGGCGGGATATTTCGTATCTGAAGTTTCCGAATCCTGCAGAAGAATTAAAAAAAAGTTTTAAGGAAAATAAAAAAACACAAAAGCAAATGGCATTAATGGCCAAAATAAAAGCTTAGAAACCACGTGAAATACCAATTTCTTATCAACTATACAGCAACATACAACAAGAAAATGTAGCCCAATAAAGAAAGTTCATAGCAAAATTCATATTGAGACCATTTGGGTATCTGGCATTATTGGATTATTATGACATATTTTAAAAGTCACTAAAACTGGCAGAAAAAAATGTCTGAAAACATTTCATCTGATGACTATATTCAAAGTTCAAACACTTTCTCCTAAAATTAAGCCTCTCAGGACACAAAGTCCAGATATTTTTATTCTGAGATCACAGCCAAGGGGTCCATGAATAGAAATCAGAATTGGGGGCAAGTGGTGAGAATCACATATTTTCACTACCCCCCGAGAAAAATTTAACACTTTCTTCAATTATGAATGTTGGCAATAAATCATAGAATTACAATACATGTAATTTTGACATCAATATAAATCAGATATTTTCATGTCACATTAAGTTGTGGCAAACCTAAGTATCTCCACTTACAGTAAGATACAGATAAGACTGCAAGAACTCATTACTTATGGTAAGCACATATTTCTGAGTTTTAAATTTGCTAACTATATTTCAAAATTACTTATTTCCTTTATAATTCCTATGTATTTCATACATTTAAAAAGATACTAAGAAGTGTATAGATTTCAGACTGCCAAAGGAGTCCATAGTAGAGAAAATGTTAATAATCTCCATCTTAATCCAAATTCCTACATGTATACATACATACACATATGTGAAGGAAAAAAGTGATATCAATTATGTGAGAGTGTACTAGAGATGTCACATACCAACTACCTCCTTAGAAGGGAAAGGAACTTTTAGTCATCTATTAAAACCATTATAAAAATTTCGTGGAATCAGGCTTCTCTGGCCACATTAAAAATCACCTTAAAGAAATAATAGCTGAGCACAGTGGCGCATGCCTGTAATCTCAGCACTTTGGGGAGCTGAGACAGGAGAATCGCGAGTTCAAAGCCAGCCTTAGCAACGGCAAGGCACTAAGCAACTCAGTGAGACCCTGTCTCTACATAAAACACAAAATGGGGCTGGGATGTGGCTCAGTGGTCAAGTGCTCCTGAGTTCACTCTCTGGTGAGAGATGAGAGAGAGAGAGAAAAAAAGAGGGAGGGAGGGAGGGAAGGAAGGAAGGAAGGAAGGGAGGGAGGGAGGGAGGGAGGGAGGGAAGGTGGGTGGGAGGGAGGGAGGGAGGGAGAAAGAAACGAAAGAAAGAAAGAGGAAAAGAAAAGAAAAGGAGGAAGAAAGATGGATGCATGCATGCTAGGCAAGTGCTCTACCACTGAGCTACCTCAGCCTGAGTCACAGACTAGTTCTTTGCTTCTTCCCTTTTCCCAAAAGCCAAGGAATAAATGCTGCAGCTGCTGCCTATTCATCTGAAATGCCAAGGAAAATGTAAATGAACTAAATTCAGGTACACCTTATTCACAATCATCAAAAGGATGAGGAAAGGGACAACCACTTTGAAATCATTTTTATGGCAAAGCAAAACAAAGCAAATCATCAAGGAACAGTCTACGAAAGAAATTGTATGAGCGTTGATCTAAGGAAGGAAAAAAAAACACCATCTACTTAGAATCTGCAAATTAAACAGTTTGAGATTTGTATAAAATAACTGAAGTGCTCAATAATTGTAAATACTGCGGAACAGGGACTAACTTTCTATAAAAAGCTTAAAAGTACACCCTAACAAAAAAGTTCTCATATATAGATTTCAGAACTGTTATATATTATTTTAGCTAACATAAAAGTTACTCACACTTTAAATATTTACTCTGAGTAAGGATGTAAGAATCATTTGCTACACATATGCAAATACTAATTGATTTTAATCAAGTATCTGACACAGTATGGATCTGAAGCCTAGTTTTTAAAAAAACTAAGTATTCACCCCTACTGGACTCAATTTGGGGAGTACTTATATGTTACCAAAAAACTTCCCCCCAAAACACAAATATTCATATAGAATTCAAATCAGTTAGCAGACAATTATTCATATTATAAAAAAAATAACTTCTCAGGGCTTTCAGCAAATTCTTTATATAAGATACTGTTTTTGTACATTAAAAGGAATCCATTAGCTCTATTTTCCAAGGAATGTCTACTCCTTCTTCAAAATGTACATTCAACATTTATTTACTTGTTGGAAATTACTCTAGAATAACTAGTTCCCTTAACTGGTTGTCCAGTTTCCATTATCTGATTCTCTCAAGTTTCATTGTAGACAAACATAAGAACTATTTCCGGGGCTGGGATTGTAGCTCAGCGGTAGAGCGCTTGCCTCGCATGCGTGAGGCCTTGGGTTCGATCCTCGGCACCACATACAAAGCAATAAAATAAAGACATTGTGTCCATCTACAGCTAAAAAAATATTAAAAAAAAAAAAAAGAACTATTTCCACAGTTAATGTTCTGACATCTAGAATTCCATTTACCCAGAAACTAACCTCACAGGTTTACCTCCGATTCCTAACCGTGTGCTCCACTCTTATCAGTACAAAAGCCAAAGACAACATGAAAACGAACCAACCCATGGCACACACGGTACTCAGAGCACAGAAACATGCACTTCTGCTATGGAGACGACTTGAGAAACTCTACCCGCCAGCTGTGCTCACCAAGTTGGCTGTGCACAGTTAATCAAGACCACCCTCTTCTCTACCACCTCCCACCTGAACTTTTAGAACTAGGTTTTATTTAGACTTGATTTAAATATTTAGGAGTCAAGACAATAAATATTGATGTTTTAATTGATTGTCTCTACTACATTATTAAATTATTAAAGTTCAATCATCATCAAAATAAATTAGAGTTTCACTTCCTCCTGTAACACAAATAAGCAGGCTGCAGGCTCTGTAACAACAGGTAGAAAAATAGACTATCTTGCTAACTGTTGCATTCAGAGTCCAGAACAGTGCTCGACACCTGATAAGCACTCTACTGATAGTTAAAAATAAAATCTGTTAGTATACATAGAAGGGAAAGAAAAGCACAAGATGCACAGATCCACCATCAAGAAACTGCTAACGTTTCCAGTGGTTTTCTTACAGCTTATAAAGTAAGAAAAACAACTGCTGCAGTTAGGTTTGAGGGGGAAAAAACAATTATTGAAGTACTTGCATTACTACAAGAAAAACATCAACATAATCTATTTATAAATTAATTAATCACATGGAATCATAATGAAATTTAAGGATTTTCTCCCTTGAGGGAAAAATAAGACAAAGTTCTCAGACTAACAGATAAAATTCTTTTTTTTAAATGCTTACTGTGGGTCTGGGAATATAGCTCAATGAAACAGCACCTGCCTAGCATGCAGAAGATTGTAGAGTTCATCCCCAGCACCACAAATAAAACAGAATGCTTAACCACACTTGAATATTAGTTACCATAAAAATTCAATAAGTTATTTATTAAAGCAGATTTAATTACAGGATAAAAAGAGCCAATAGAGAAGCTCCTGTAGATTCTAAAGACCATCTTCAAGATCTTCAGTAATTGATGGATATGGTGGCTCACACCTGTAATCCCAATCACTTAGAAGGCAAAGGCAGGAGAATCACAAGTTCAAAGCCAGCCTCGGGGCTGGGACTGGGGCTATAGCTCAGTGGTAAGAGTGCTTGCCTCGCAAGTCTGAGGCACTGGGTTCAATCCTCAGCACCACATAAAAATAAATAAAGGTATTTGTGTCCATCTACAACTTTAAAAAAAATTTTTTTTAAAAGCCAGCCTCACCAACTTAGTGAGACCCTCAGCAACTTAGCAAGACCTGTCTCAAAATAAAAAATAAAGAAGGATGGGGATGTAACTCAGTAGTAAAGTACCCCTGGGTTCAATCCCCGTCGCAAACCAAACCAAGCAAAACTTTACTAATTGATGGAATTTTATTTTCTATAAATTTTCAAAATGATACTAAAGTAGAAAATTAGTAAAATGAACATCCACATATCCATTACCAGTTTCAATTATCATTTGGATCTTGTTGATTCTACACTCACAGCTCAGCCAATAAGTCCCATTTACATATCAGGTCATGCTGGAATAAATTAGTAAGTAACTGTGGAAAGATAAAGACCTCGTTTCAACAAATCTACAACCCCATTATTGTACCTAACAAATATTACCAGAAAATCCTTGTTATCAGATGTTCAATGTTTATTCTCAAACGCCTGATAAGTATTTTTTCCAATTTATTTATTCATACCAAGATCTCAACAAGATGCACATATGCATGGAACGGACATGTCTTTTAGGTTTATTTAATATAAGAGGTTCTCTACTGTTTTCTTGCCATCTATTTGGCAATCTCAGGTAATAAATCCTATTATCTAATTCTGGATTTTACCTATTGTATCATGCATCAAGGCATGGTGTAGCAAAGCTGCTTTCTCAAGGTGTCTGAGACCCAGACAATCAAGTAAAAGCACATGCAAGCAAGGTGTCAGGGATGAGACACGCCCTCTAAAGCATGCCTCTAGTGACCCACTTCCCCCAACAAAGCCCCATTGCTAGTTTCCACTGCCTCCCAATAACACCAAATACAAATCCCTCAACAGATTAATCCATTGATGAGGTCAGAGCCCTCCTAATCCCATTCTTCCCAAAATTCCCAACCCTGAACATTACTGTATTTGAGACCAAGCCTTTAACACATGAGCTTTTGGGGGGACACTCTAGATGTGAACCTAACAGCAGATGTTTCTGTGTCATTTATCACATACCCTCATTCACCTCCAATTTCATCCATAGCTGTGGAGGACAATCTCATGCACACTGAAGTCATGCCTCCTTTCACCCTAAAGCACATACCTTACACACACACACACACACCCTTTTTTTTTTTTTTTTTTGGTATCAGGGATTGAACTCAGGAGTACTCAACCACTGAGTCACATCCCCAGCCCTATCTTGTATGGGGTGGGTATTTTGTTTTTGTTTTTTTTAATTTAGAGATAGGGTCTCACTGAGTTGCTTAGCACCTCGTCATTGCTGAGGCTGGCTTTGAACTCATGATCCTCTTGTCTCGGCTTCCCAAAGTGCTGAGATTACCAGCGTGCACCATCGTGCCCTGCTTACACATCCCTTTTTTAGCTTCTGAGCTTTCTCCAAAGTTTCAGGAGACTAGGAGCAGCCCAGTAACTGCAGAGGTGAAATTCTTAAGAACAATTCACAATATATGGTGGTAGGTGTGGGGAGGAATGCCAGCAAATAAACTCCTAGTCTTTCATATGGATAAGTCTGGAAGGTACCTGTACATTTCTCTAAGGTCCCATTTCCTTAGAGCAAACTCAAGAAAGCACCCCATTGGATTTCCTAAATCCCCATTTCATTCTCTGTATCCCTCACTCCTACTCCTTGAAATCACCTCCAGACTAAACCAGCTTCATACAAATCCTTGTCTCTGTCTCAACTTCGAGGAGTCCAGCCAGGCACAGTGATGCATACCTGTAATCCCAGCAAGTTCAGAGGCTAAAACAGAATAACAATTCAAGGCCAGGCCAGCCCAGGCAAATTAGGAAGACCCTGTCTCGAAATAAGAATTAAAAAGGAAGCTGAGCACAGTGGCGCACGCCTGTAATCGCCTCACTTTGGGAGGCTGAGACAGGAGAATCACGAGTTCAAAGCCAGCTTCAGCAATGGCGAGGCGCCAAGCAACTCAGTGAGACCCTGTCTCTACAATAGGGCTGGGGATGTGGCTCAGTGGTCGAGTGCCCTCGAGTTCAATCCTCAGTACCAAAAAAAAAAAAAAAAATTAAAAAGGAAACAGACGTGGTGGCACACACATGTAATTCCAGCTATTTCTGAGGCTGAGGCAAGAAGATCACAAGTTTAAGACTAGCCTCAACAATTTAGCAAGGCCCTAACCAAGATAGCAAGACCCTGTCTCAAAATATAAAATAAAAGGGGCTGGGGATGTAGCTCAGTGGTAGAGTGCCCCTGGGTTTAATGCCCAGTACTGAAGAAAGATCCAAAGACATCATTCTTTCTTTTCAGAATATAAGTTAAGCGTCCTGGCATCAAATGTTTTAGTTTTTTCAGTCTCATGAAATCACAGATTCATAAATATCCTATGTATTAACCCATTGCATTAATTCTTTTTGATGCTCAAACTCCCTCATCTTTGGCCTGTAAATGGCCTCTTTGTGTTGGCTCCAGCATCTTTCCACATGACCACAGTTTGAGATCTACTTTGCTTTCTGCTATGATATTTCAGGTTACACTTATAAATTCCTTGCCCCTATCTGCAATCACGTTTACCTATGTGGAGCATTAGTACTCAGAAGTACATAGAACTAGAGTTGTTCATCCCTATTGGATTAGTCATTGTTTCAAAGCTAGGGCTAGGAAATGCAATTTTGTTTGGAACAAAAATAAAACATGTCCCAGCACTTAGGGAGGCTGAGACAGGAGAATCACGAGTTCAAAGCCACCCTCAGCAACTGCAAAGTGCTAAGCAACTCAGTAAGACCCTGTCTCCACATAAAACACAAAATAGGGCTGGGGATGTGGCTCAGTGGTTGAGTGCCCCTGAGTTCAATCTCCAGTACCAAAAAAAATAAAAAATAAAACATGCAGGCTGGGATTATAGCTCAGCGGTAGAGCGCTTGCCTCGCATGCGTGAGGCCCTGGGTTCGATCCTCGGCACCACATACAAAGCAATAAAATAAAGACATTGTGTCCATCTATAACTAAAAAAATATTTTAATAAAAAAAATGCATTTAATAGTGATTATTTCTAATTCAAGTTTTAGATTACTAGGATTCTGAGTCTTTGCCATCTCCATCTTTTCTTCCACTGGTAAAATTGACAACAGGCATAAAAAAGAATATAAACCAGGGGCTGGGATTGTAGCTCAGTGGTAGAGCGCTTGCCTCGCATGCGTGAGGCCCTGGGTTCGATCCTCAGCACCACATACAAAGCAATAAAATAAAGACATTATGTCCATCTACAGCTAAAAAAATATTTTAAAAAAAAAGAATATAAACCAAAACATTCTTTATGTTTATTATCTCATTTAACCTTCACAGAATTATACAGATTAGCAAACAAAGGCAGAAATAGTTTAATTTGTTTATGTACACAAGCTTATTAGTGGCAGGGTCAGAATCTACCTCTGGGCATTCTGGCTCTGGAGTGTATCCTCTTAACCATACTATACTCAGTCTTACTGATTTCACTTATAATCCAACCAACAGCATAACCACATCAAAAAACTCAGTAAAAAGTACAAGATTGCAAGTTATATTCAAGATAAAAAGATACACTAATCCCAAGCAACATTTTCACTTTATCCCTTAGCTTTAATTTTTTTTAAAGTTGTAAATGGACACAATACCTTTATTTATTTTTATGTGGTGCTGAGGATCAAACCCAGGACCTCCCATGTGCTAGGCAAGTGCTCCACCACTGAGCTACAACCCTAGCCAACTCTTTGGCTTTAAACCTAACAGTCATCATTTACATACCACAACCTACTATTGAAATTAAACGGACAAAGTTTTCAGGTTGAGCATCTCTGACCTCAAATTTGAAACACTTCAATATCTGAAATTTTTTGAGCGCTAACATGACACCAAAAGTGGAAATTCCCATATCTGACCTCATGCGTACCTCATCTGACCTCACAGCCAGTCAAGACAAATGCATTGAAAATATTGTATAAAACTACCTTCAACCTATGAGTATAAGGTATATATGAAATATAACTAAATTCTGTGTTTAGACTTGGATCCTATGCCCAAGATAATTTATTATGTATATATACATATATTCTAAAATTTTACAAAGTCCTAAATCCAAAACATTCCTGGTCCCAAACACTTCAAATAAGGGATCTTCAATCTGCATATTTATACCAAGAAAGGAAGAAGGCAGGCAGGCAGCTATGCTGAAAACTGAACTACTCGGCTTTGAGAGTTTATGAAGACTGTATACACAGGCATCCAGGTACTGTGAATCTAGTCACTTCATGTGAAGTTCCAATGCAAGACTTAGAACCTTCCATCCAAATGAACTTCAAGTACTGAAAGTATATTCTCTTGATCTTTTGATCTTATTTCTCTGCCTCGCTCCTTTCTTTCTACCAATACTTATAAGAATTAAGTGGGACTCCTTCCCACTTCATAGATAAAAGATATTGAGGTTCAGACAGTGAGCTAACACTGCTAATACAGACTTAAGGCAGGAGGAGAAAGCCAACCCTAACTTATAACTCATTCCTCTTTGCCTAATTTTCTTATGCTAAGGATTGGAATACAAGATCCACATTTGAACTGGTCATTCTAAAGCCATACCATGTAGAGACTAAGAGCAGTACAGTGTGGCCTCTCTGACCTGCCACTTGGTGGCACTCCCTCTACTGGCTACAAACTGTTATTCCACTCAAATCTATGCCCCAGAGGAATTTGTTCAGTCTGGCTAAATACAATGCTGTTACATTGCAGTTATATCAATTCCTTCTTATTGTATACAGTTAAGAATTAGCTCTTTAAAAAAAAATCAACTTCAATTTTGAAAAGGTTAATACTCCAAGTACGAGTATTAACTGATCACTGTTATCTGGTATAACTTTGCCTCATTGCTGATTTGGCAATGTCTAATCAAATCCTCTGACAAGAGGTAGTACCTATAACTCAAGGATTCTTTCTTACATCATTTCCTTAGGTAAAGCTGTAAAATGTTCAAAGATTTATCTTATAAATAGGGAAAACGAGGAAGAATCTAGAGATCCAGGTAAAAGGGATTCACTAAATTACAATATATATAACAAAATACAATGGAGACATTATGTGAAAGAATAATGAAAACATTTCATGATAGCATTCATTAAAAAAAAAATCCACACATTCCAGGGCCAGGGGTGTACTCAGTAGTACAGTGTTTCTCTTGCATGCACAAGACTCTAGGTTCAAACCCCAGTACAAAAAAAATAGCCCCACACATTACAAAAATGAACATAGGATACAATCTCATTTAAAAATGAGTTTTAGTACAATAAATATTCTTGAGCAGGACAAAGCTTTTTATATATGTGTGTGTGTGTGTGCACATATCCAAAAACATTAACAGAAATAAGGAAGGGAGATATAGCGCCAACATACAGCAATAAACTGGCTGGTAGAATCATGAGCAGCGTTTAACTTCTTTAGCTCTTGTATATTATAATGAACTCTACAAATTATTAAGAGGGAAATAATCTATTATATAGTCTATACTATCAGCTCCCCCTAGGTTTTACAGTCCAGCAGAAGAAATCACACATTTTAAGTTAGTCTTGAGGAAGATCAGTAAAAATGGAAAGGACAGAGCAATCCTGAGATTGAGCAGGTAGACTCCAGGTTAGGAATCCCTGTGAAAAACTGAATCATACCTACTGGATTGACAGAGGGTCCCAGGCAACTGTTAAAGGGGGATGCCAGATTATAGTAAACTAAATACTGGATTAGTGGAAAGGGAAAGACATTATACAGTCTCTTCAACTGTACAGCAAGTCACTGCAAGTGTGGTGTGAGGACAGCCTGCATTAGATTAGAATCATCACAAGAGCCAGGTGCAGTGGCACACACTCCTGTAATCCCAGGGATTTGGAAGGCTGAGGCAGGAGGATTGCAACTTGGAGCAACTCAGCAAGGCCATTTCTCCAAATTTAAAAATAAAAAGGTCTGGGGATATAACTCACTGGCAAAGGGCCCCTGGGTTCAATTTAAAAAGAAAAATGAAAAAGAATCATCACGAGCTTGCTTCAAATGCAGATTCCAGGACCCCAACACAGACTTCCTTAAATAAAATCTCTGGGGATAGGGCAGGAGAATGTGACTACCTACATATGCACACATTTGTACACACACACACACACACACACACACACACACATTTAAACTGGGGGGAGGGGGGCACTGAAGACAATGAGATCTAATTAACAAGATAAGTCCCCTGAGGGAAAAATTACTTCTATCTTATTCAGTGTTATACACTCCAGTGGTTAACAGATTGCCCAATTCAAAACAGGCAATTATTCAGACTCTTAACACTACAGTTGTAAGTGAGAATCTAAGGTGATTCTTCCATCATCCCCAGCTCCTATCTCCATGGGAACATCATGCATGTTGTAATCCCCTTAAATAAAACAGAAATATATTTATCTTTCAAAGCTGCACACCTTGGCTGGACATATAGTTCAGGGTAGAGCATGTGCTTAGTATGAGAGAGAGCAGGGTTCAATCTAAAGCAATAATACTAATAAATAAATAAAGACCTGCATGCTTTATTATCTTCATCTCTGTGGAAGAGTTTGACAGCCATAAATGTATGGATGGATACTGACTGAAGCCAGGACTGGCAGAGCCCAAGAAAAGATAAATGTTCTATGTGTTACTCTTATCACTAATACTTACATTTATACACTATCATATCTAAGACAGGTACAGTTCAGTGGTACAGTGTTTGCCTAGCATGCACAGGGCCTTGGATTATATCCCCAGCTCCCCACCTCAAAAAAAAAAAATTTTTTTTTCACAAAAGACAGTCTTAGCATGCTGACCAGTCTTACCTCAATGATCTACTGGACGCAAGTGGTCCTCTTTGTAAGGTAAAAAGCAGCCCTTTTGTTATTTTATTTTCACATTCCTTCTCCAAAAGCCTAAGGCAGCTCCTGCCCCAGGCAGTTCCTCTCCTGAAGATTCCACCTGGGAGAACAAAGCCTGGCCTCTCAGGTTACCTTTCTGGCCACAAAGAAGATCACCCCCACCTATCTATCGCGCCACTTTTGAATTGACCAATCCAAAGCTCGCCACATGGTTTGTAGCGGGCTCTACAAATTCCCTGCCTCACGTCCTTTCTGCCCCCTTTTTTTCCTCCTTCCTTCGCCCGGGCACCCATCCCCTGAATAAAGGATCTCCTGGCTGCATGAGGTGTCCGTGTCTGTCTGGCCGTCAACCTAACACTCTTGCCTCAGTCTCCCAAATATATGGTACTACAGGTACATATCACTGCTCCCAGCTGTGTGTGTGTGTGTGTGTGTGTGTGTGTGTGTGTGTGTGTGTACACCAGGGATTGAACTCAGGGGCACTTAACTGAGCCACATCCCCAGCCCTTTTTTATTTATTATTTAGAGACAGGGTCTGAGTAGCTTAGAGCCTCACTAAATTGCTGAGGCTGGCTTTGAACTCACAATCCTCCTGCTTCAGCCTCCTGAACCACAAAGATTATAGCATGCACCACCAGGCCCAACCCAGCTCTTTTTCTTTTTCTTTTTGAGGGGGTGTGGAGCATCAAACACAGGGCCTCGAGCATGCTAAAGCACATGCTCTATCACTGATCTACAATCCCAGCACCACATTTTTCTTTTGAGAGACTAAGTATACCTTCAAAGCAAAGGTATAGTCAAAGTTCTAACACTTCCTTAAGATACATGAAAGATGGGAAGAAAGAATACTGTGAAAATTTACAGTTGAATAATAAGGTGACTACAGATGACAATAATGTAATGTCAGTTTTCAAAAAGCCAGACAAAATGATTTTGTAAGTTTTTATAAAGAAATGGTAAATGAGAGCCGGGCGCGGTGGCGCAAGCCTGTAATCCCAGCACTTAGGGAGGCTGAGACAGGAGAATCGCGAGTTCAAAGCCAGCCTCAGCAACAGCCAGGCACTAAGCAACTCAGTGAGACCCTATCTCTACATAAAACACAAAAAATTGGGCTGGGGACATGGCTCAGTGGTTGAGTGCCCTGAGTTCAATCTCCAGTACAAAAAAAAAAAAAAGAAATGGTAAATGAGGAGATGAGCTTAACCTGATTTAAACATCACATAATGTATGCATGTATGGAAATCATAGTATCCCATTAATACAATTTCTTTTTAACATGTCAGTTAAAAATTAATTTAAACTGGGTGAGGTTGTGCACATCTATAATCCCAGCACCCTGGGAGGTGGAGGCAGGATGGATCACAAGTTCAAGGCCAATCCTAGCAATTTGGCAAGACCACCTCTCAAAATAACACTAATAATAAAGTGGGCTGAGATGTAACTCAGTGGCATAGCACCCCTGAGTTCAATCCCCAGTACTAGGGAAAAAATTGAAATTAATTTTTTAAAAAAAGCTGAATAGTGTACAAACTAATCCTTGATCCCTGAATAAGCGAGATTTCTGTAGCCTTCATACTGAGATTTTATCTGAAAAATGTGCCTTTCAACAAAAAAGTCACCACCAGTATTTCAACTAACCACAGAAACACAGTTGAACATCAGAGAAAGTCACTATTTAAATAAAAGTTTCATTGCCTGTATGACTCACACATACAGCTCTTTGAAAAGTCTAACATTAACACAATATAGCAAATTACACAACTTCCTTGAAAACTAGGGTAATAATCAGTGAATAAAGGACCTATATATAAAACCTTTAAGATATTTATCACACTGAAAATTAATCATCCTCATATTTCATAGTCCAAACTAATTTTATAAATACCATTACATTTTTTCCCAATAAATACCAACATTTTTCAACAGTAATTTTTAAAAAAACAAAAAACATACACCTTCAATTGTGTGGCTACTGAGCACCTGAAATGTGTCTACTCTGAGTTGTTCTGTAAGTATAAAACACGCAATGGATTTGAAACTCAGTACCCCCCAAAAAAGCACAATTTTTTGATTATTATACTGTACACATGTTCAAAGCTTCCTATTTTTACACATATTGGGTTGTACAAATTTTTAATTCCAGGGTTTTTTTGGGGGGGTGGAGGCAGAATTGAAGATTGGTCTCAGGGTGCTCTACCTACGAGCTATATCCTCAGCCCTTTCTTACTTTGAGATAGGTCTAAGTTGCCAAGGATGGCCTTGAATTTGCAATCCTCCTGCCTCAGATTCACATCACTTTCTTTTTTTGGTGGTACTAGGGATTGAATAGGCAAGTGCTCTATCGCTGAGCTACGTCCCTAACCCTCTTTTACTTCTTAATTTGGCTACTATAAAACTGAGATTAGAGGCTAGGACTGTGGCTTAGTGGTAGAGCGCTTGCCTGGCATGCGTGAGGCACTGGGTTCAATCCTCAACACCACATAAAAATAAATAAATAAAGTAAAGATATTGTGTCCATATACCAAAAAAAAAAAAAAATTGAGATTACATGTATAGTTCACATATTGGAGAGAGATAACAATGTACTGTCATTTTTCAAAAAGCTAGAAGAAATGATTTCTAAGTTTTTACCTTAAAGAAATGGTAAAATGAAAAGAGCTGGATTCAATCTAAAGAACCAAAAATAATAAAGAAAAAAACTGCATGCCTTATTATCGTCATCTATGTGAAAGAGAACAGAACTAATCTAAAACTTGGTACACTTGATATTCAAAGGCAAGACTAATTATGGCTTATTTCTTTTTGACAGACACTTGAAATATCAAACAGCAAAATTTTTTATGGAATATTAATTTTCCACATAAAAGTAGCCATCACTAATTGAACTCTACCTGAAAAAAAAGAGGAGATTTAAGCTGACTAAACTGATAAAATTGTTCTGTTTTGAATACAGGAGTATCTCCACTTAACACTTTTTATTTCAAATTACTGCTAAGTAGATGTGGTTGGTATCCAAGACAGATCTTTGGGATTGAACCCAGACGCACTCAACCACTGAGCCACATCCCTAGCCATTTTTTGTATGTTATTTGGAGACAGGGTCTCACTGAGTTGCTTAGTGCCTCGCCATTGCTGAGGCTTGCTTTGAATTCATGATTCTCCTGTCTCAGCCTCCCAAAGTGCTGGGATTATAGGTGTGCGCCACCGCATCCGGCTCTCCAAGGCAGATCTTTGGATGTGTTTTTGTAAGTGGGAAAGTTGTGGCTGATTTATCAAATTATACCACCTTCTCATCAACTTTAAAAACTACAATAATCTCACTACCTGAAAGTGTAAAGCACATTGCCAAGAAGTAGTTATAATAGCCCACATGACTTACATTTCCAATTTTAACTTTTTATATAATCAAGCAAATAAAATAAGCAACAATTGTTACTGCTTACCAGAAGAATCAATATGGCAATTCTGCTTTATGTAATTGAAAAACATTCATGTGTCAAGAAAATGAAGAAGACAAGGTTGATGCAAATGTCCACCTAGGCAACTCAACTCTCTTCTTCTGAGATAATCTAAACTTTGCAAATAATCCTTTTCCCTGCAGAAAGCATAATACAAATGCAATGCTACCTTACTAGTCTCTGATAATATCAATTTTTTCCTACTTAATAAGCTCTTTTACCTTCTAGTGAGATGGATCTAGTATGTTTATACTATTACCAAAGAATAAAGAAAATATGTTTCACTTAAATACAACATACTTTCCCATCTCTTTCAGTATTTCCCTAAACTTGAACTGGCCCACATTAACCCATTACTCCTATTAGTAAATAAAAGTTCAGCCAACACATTAAGAATATTTCATTTCTCTCCTATATCACGTTTACCAAGTAAAGTAAAAGAGGCGGGCTGAGGCTACGGCTCAGTGGTAGAACATGTGCTTAGCATGTGTGAGGCTCTGGGTTGTTCCATTCACCTAAAACAAACACAAAAGACTAGTCCTGAAAATGCTCAAGTCTGTAGACCTACCATGCCCTTTGATGACAGACATACACATTGAAAGACACTTCAAAAACACTGTGGCCAGGCGCTGTGGCGCACACCTGTAATCCTAGCACTTTGGGAGCCTGAGGCCAGAGAATCATGAGTTCAAAACCAGCCTCAGCAAAGGCAAGGCGCTAAGCAACTCAGTGAGTCTCTAAATAAAATACAGAATAGGGCTGGGGATGTGGCTCAGTGGTCAAGTACCCCTGAGTTCCATCCCTGGTGCCAAAAAAAAAAAAAAACCCACAGTGAGGAGCCGGACACAGTAGCACATGCCTGTAATCCCAGCAACTCAGGAGCCCGTGGCAGGATCCCAAGTTCAAGGCCAGTCTCAGCAACTTAGTAAGGCCCTATCTCAAAATTAAAAAATAAAAAGGGCTGGGGATGCAGTTCAGTGGTAAAGTGCCCCTGGTTAATCCAGACCCTGGTAAACGCTATTGTACAAACACCTAAACTTTTTAAAAAAATTGATTTTTTAAAAAGGAAGAGGGGGACCCAGGTGGGCACCGTGTTCTAGCTATTCAGTACTCCAAAGGCTGAGGCAGGAGGATCCCTCAAGCCCAGTTAGAGACTAGCCTGGGAAACATAGCAAGACCCCTTCTAACACATGCACACATACAAACTTTATGGCATCATCACCCAATCACAATATAGGAAACTTACTTAAATCCCAATTTGAATAAACTAAACAGGGGTAAAGAAATAATTAGACAACCAGAAAATAGACAACTAAAATATTTGATATCAATGAATTAGTGTGGTTCTTAATGTATAATAGTGAATTGATTTTTTTTTAATCAAAAAATCTATTGCACTTTCTATAGTTTTTAGAGTCCTTGTCTTTTAGAGATACGTGTTAATTTAGGGATGCAATATGCTTATTGAATTTGTTTCAAAATAATTGAAAGAGGTGTGGCTTTGGTGCAGAGAAAGATGAAGAGCTGTCACAGGTGATTCATTTTTTTTTGTACTGAGGATTGAACTCAGGGGTACTCAACCACTGAGCCACTTCCCCAGCCCTGTTCTGTATTTTATTTAGCAACAGGATCTCCCTGAGTGGCTTAGCGCCTTGCTGTTGCTGAGGCTGGTTTTGAACTCGGGATTCTCTTGTCTCAGCTTCCCAAAGTACTGGGATTACAGGTGTACGTCACCGCACCCAGCTCACAGGTGATTTTTTTTTTTAATTAGTTTATTTAATTGCATTTCAAGTCATAGCACATATATAGAGCTCAGTTTTTCCATTTCTCTGGTTGCAAACCAGATTCACAGGTGAATCTTGAAGCAAGATGATCAATATAGAATTTAGTACTGTTGAGATTTCTACTTTTCCTACTCTCAAAAGTCTACAAGTCACTATCCTTGCAAATGGTAAATTTCATTAAAATCAAACTCTAGGTTTATTAGTATCATGCAGAAGACATTTTAAAAGAAAAGTAAAGGTTGGAGAGGCTGGGGTTGTGGCTCAGTGGCAGAGCGCTTGCCTCGCATGTGTGAGGCATTGGGTTTGATCCTCAGTACCACATAAAAATAAAATAAAGATATTGTGTCCATCTATAACTAAAAAATATTTTTTAAAAATTTTATATATATATATATATATATATATATATATATTTTTTTTTTTTTTTTTTTTTTAAAGTAAAGACTGGGGCTATAGCTCAGTGGTAGAGTGCCTGCCTCGCACATGTGAGGCACTGGGTTCGATCCTCAGCATCACATAAAAAATAAATAAAATAAAGGTACTATGTCCATCTACAACTAAAAAATAAATTTATAAAAAAGTAATATTTAAGTTTATAACACTGGTAGTAAAGAAGCCTTAATACTTTTCAATCTGCAATCAAACTATCATTTCCTATACAGCAGAAAAACTAGACACATCTCAGATTGTTGCGTTAGACAAAATTCCATCTTCTTCTCTTGCCTAGGAAGAACCATACATTTAGATACATTTTCCTGCAATAACCAGAGTAGAACTTCAAACATAGAATATTCACAAAAATCTTGTTCCACAACTTAATGTATATGTATTAATGAAATTCGCTGTACTATTTACTTCACAGAATCTTTTGTTAGTTACATTAGGATGACAATTCTTCACAATTTTCATTTATATCAATTGTGACACAAAGAGTTGCTGGAGATGAAAGGCTTCATTCTCTAGCACGCAGGACAAATGTTAGCAGCATCCAGGAAGGTTAATCATTTCTAGATTATTTCAGCTACAACTACAATTTAAAAATAAATTTTTAAATTTCATCAATATTTGAAGTGAAAATACCTATAATAAGTTAGCATTTATTCAGTTGACTCCTAATGGGTAAAGACTGTACTAGGTGGGCTGGAGTTGTGGCTCACCTAGCACGTGTGTGGCACTTGGTTCAATTCTCAGCACCACGTATAAATTAATTAAAGGTCCATCGACAACTTAAGAAAAAAAAAACAAAACCCAACTGTGCCAGGCACTTCAAATACAACTTCATTGTTCCCTTACACCAAAGGTGGGAGGCAAGTCTTAAGATTCTCACTTTACATACCTTTTTTTAAAAAAAATGCACAATTGCCATATCAGCAACTCAAAAGGCTGAGACAGGAGGATAGCATATTTAAGACCAGTCTCAAATTGAGACCTGTCCCAAAATAAAAAATAAAGGCTGGACATACAGCTTTTAAAAGAAAAGTAACACGTAAGTTTATATCACTGGTAGTAAAGCACCCCTGGGTTTAATCCTGCACATACAACCCAGCCTCAAGGGATTATTTTAGCCAAAAAGCAATAAATAAAAGCCAAATTTCAACTCCAATGTCCATGCTATTTATTTTCACCTTTCTTTTCTTTTAGGATGTCTACTATTTGGCTTCTATGTAAGAAAAGACTGCTTACACAGATCTTCATGAAAACTATCCAATATAATCCTAACAGTCTAAATCCCAATCTCCAGTAGAAAACACTAGAAATTACCTAATGTATACCCATATTTTAAAGAGGAGGCCCAAAAAGGTAACATCAGCACAGAGTAGGTCATTTCAAGGAAAACAAACTTTCAACCTCACCCACTAGCTGTCATGAAATATGATTTAAGACAAATATCTCCATTGACAATAAAAGATCCAACACATCCAATAACGTTTCAGGAACTTCCCTGTGGGCTGGGGTGTGCAGCTCAGCGCTAGAGCACTTGCCTAGCATGTGCCAAGCCCTGGATTCAATCACCAGTAGCAACTAAAAAGAGAAAAGAAGATCCCTTGACTGGGAAATCATTTTGAAGGCCTCATATTCTTATCATTGCTTTTACCTTCACAAAAATAACCTTAAGCTGGATGCAGTGTCGCACGCCTGTAATCCCTGCACTTAGGGAGGCTGAGACAGGAGAATCGCAAGTTCAAAGCCAGCCTCAGCAAAGGCAAGGCGCTAAGCAACTCAGTGAGATCCTGTCTCTACATAAAACGCAAAATAGGGATGGGGATATAGCTCAATGATCAAGTACCCCTGGGTTCAATCCCCAGTACCAAAAAAAAAAAAAAAAAACCCTTAAAACTACAGTGTTAGATATTTGTCTTTTAATTAAATAAGCTTTATGACGTAGTTGTAGCACATACTTTTATTTAAAACATCAGTAACTATGTCACACATATTTAACAAAATGTTACACACTTTTAAACAAAATGTTACATACTTGCCTAGCAAGCATGTAGTCCTAGGTTTCAACCAGAGGACCACAAGAAGAAGAAAAAAGAGCCTAGCACAGTGGCGCTCGCCTGTGATCCCAGCCCTTTGGGAGGCTGACACAGGAGAATCACAAGCTCAAAGCCAGCCTCAGCAACGGCGAGGCACTAAGCAACTCAGTGAGACCCTGTCTCTACATAAAACACAAAATAGGGCTGGGGATATGGTTCAGTGGTTGAGTACCCCTGAGTTCAATCCCCAGAACCAAAAAGAAGAAGAAGAAGAAAAAAAAAAAAAAAAAGGAAGGAAGACATTACATGTTGTTACATTTTAAAAGTGACCAGTTAAAATATGCCTCATATCACAACAACCTGGGACATGATATGCTATAATTAATGTGATTAAATGCAAAAGCACACTACCTATGACTTCACTATATCACCAAGCCCATAGAGAATATAATTCCTTCGAAGAAACTCTTGATCTCCTCCAGAATACTGATGTAATTGGCCAAAATGTTTAATATAATCCCAGAAACAGGAAAGGAGCAGGCACAAAGAATCAAAGGTATAAATAAATGACTCTCCTCTGCACAGCTCTTATCCTCAAGAGTATCCACAGCACATCTACCTGCCCTCAGGCTTTTTCTATAACAGATACCAAGAGTTTAAAATGTCCCTTTCCTCCCTGCCAAATGTTCAGCCCCTTTTGAAAGCTTTACAATTAGAAAAGGGATCATAAACTAAATCTGTCATTAGCAATCTGTACAGGGCATTAAACTTTAGTGGGCTGGGCTTTAGACTTTAACACCTTGTAAAAGTGTTGAAATAAGTGTTTTGGAAATGTATACACTTCAAGAAGTTGTTAAATGGCCAAGCACTTTAATTGCCTAAAGAGGGACTTGTAGAAACAAGCACAAAATGTAAGCTATCAGAACAGACTGTCCATGGGGGGCAGCACACCAGGACTCAACACACCCCTAACCACCAGCCATCTGTCTACCTACATCATTTTTATTTTTACACAGGCTTTACTAGAGCTGAAAAAGGGCCCAAGTCAAAGTACTGAGATTTTTTTCTCCTAAGAAGTCCTTTATTATACACATACACTTAAATTTAGTTTACTCTACTGATAACTACAATGTGAGTACATCTTTAAATTTAAAAATGCATTATACAAGAATATGGGAATCAGCCGGGCGCGGTGGCTCATGCTTGTAATCCCAGCACTTAGGGAGGCTGAGACAGGAGAATCGCGAGTTCAAAGCCAGCCTCAGCAACAGCGAGGCGCTAAGCAACTCAGTGAGACCCTGTCTCTACATAAAAACACAAAATAGGGCTGGGGATGTGGCTCAGTGGTCGAGTGCCCCTGAGTTCAATCCCCAGTACCAAAAAAAAAAAAAAAAAAGAACATGGGAATCGCTGGGCTCAGTGGCTCAAGCCTGTAATCCTAGCACTTAGGGAGGCTGAGACAGGAGAATCGGGAGTTCAAAGCCAGCCTCAGCAATGGGGAGGCGCTAAGCAACTCAGTGAGACCCTGTCTCTACATAACACACAAAATAGGGCTGGGGATGTGGCTCAGTGGTCGAGTACCCCTGAGTTCAATCCCCAGTACCCCGCCCCCAAAAAAAGAATGTGGGAATCCAAATCTCTTATTTACAGATTTGTCTGTGGACATTACTTGTTATTTAGCCCTATGTTTAGAATTTTAGGTATTTGGGTACTTGGGAAGGTTTAAATATATAAAGTAGATAACTAAAAAATTAGTTGTAGGAGCTAGAGATATAGCTCAGTAGGGCAAAGCACTTTGCCTAATATGCATAAGGCACATCCTGGATTGAATTTCTAGCACTGTCCAAAAAAAAAAAAAAAAAATTCCAAAATCAGAAAAAACAGGAAAATCACTTCTTGATCTATCTTTTCAAGAGCATGTAAATTCAGAGTCATAATGGTTACAAGATTGAATAGCATCAAAACAACCAGTCAGATCAATTTACATTTTTATATGTAGCAGCAATACATCTTAAAATTCTGTAGATTAAAAAGAATCTTAGAGAGCCTTACCTGCTTCCACCTCTTCCAAAAATTGCTAATTATCTAATCAGACAGTTTGAAAACCTCAGTCAAGCTATGTACTTAAAGTTACTGCCAGAGCCAGGCATGGCACACACCTATAAACTCAACAACTCAGAAGATCAAGTTTGAGGCCAGCCTGGGCAATTTAACAAGATCCTGCCTCAAAATTAAATAATGAAAAGGGCTGAGGATGTAGATTAGTGGTAGAATATCCCTGGATTCAATCCTACAACTAAATAAATAATCCTAGTACTAAACAAACAAAAAAGTTACTGCCAATTATGGCAATGGTTACATATATGTTAATGTTCATATAATTCATAAAAATCTAATTTTTTCATTAGAAAAATTACTGTACAGTGTTGATTTTTCTCTTTCAAAATTATCAGTTAATGGGCTGGGGTTGTGGCTCAGTGCTAGAGTGCTTGTCTAGCACATGTGAGGCACTGGGTTTGATCCTCAGCACCACATAAAAATGAGTAAATAAAATAAAGTCATTGTATCCACCTACAATTAAATATATTTTAAAATATTTAACATATTTAAAATTGTATATATATCTTCTCTCTCTAGCATCCATAGTGGTTGCCCTTTACAGGATTCAATTGAAAGAAAAATGAAAAATTGAAAGAAAATGAAAGTGGCATGGGGGCACACGCCTGTAATCCCACTGACTCAGGAAGCTGAAGCACAAGGAAGACAAGTTTGAGGCCATCTTGTACAACTTAGTGAGACCCTGTCTCAAAAATCAAAATTCCAAAAGGGTGAAAGGTTGGAGATGTGGATCACTGGTTAAGAGCTCCTGGGTTCAATCCTCAGTACCAAAAAGAAAAAGTGAAACTGAAAAGGAAAAAAAACAAAACAAAAAAAACAAGAGGTTGAACTACAAATGTAACTTTAAAATGCAATCCCTTAAAGCAGATTTATTATCAGGTGGCTATGGATCAACGTCAAAAATTTAGCAGGGCCTGGTGGTGCACATGTGTAATCCCAGCAGCAAGGGAGGCTGAGGCAGTAGGTTTATGAGTTCAAAGCCAGCCTCGGCAATTTAGTGAGGCCCTAAGCAACTCAGTGAGGCCCTGTCTCTAAATAAAATAGAAAAAAGGGCTGGAGGATGTGGCTCTGTGGTTAAGCACCCCTGGGTAAAATCCCTAGTACAAAAATAATTAAATGAAGCTGGACACAGTGGCTCAAGCCTGTAATCCCAGCACTTAGGGAGGCCGAGACAGGAGAATCGCGAGTTCAAAGACAGCCTCAGCAATGGCAAGATGTTAAGCAACTCAGTGAGACCCTGTCTCTACATAAAACACAAAAATAGGGCTGGGGATGTGGCTCAGTGGTCGAGTACCCCTGAGTTCAATCCCCAGTACCAAAATAATAATAATAATAATAATTATTATTATTATTATTATTATTAAATGAATGAAAGAATAAGTAAATTTTGCTCGAGGTCTGAAATAGAGAATAACTTTCCATTTTTGCTTTTTTCATTTTTAGAATAACTAGACATAATACATAAATACACTTAGATTTTGCTAAGACCCATCTCACTCATTGTGGTGCTTCAAATTTAATTGAAAAGTTCGACGTTGAGCACTATGGCACATGCCTGTGATCCGAGTGACTAAGGAGGCTTGAGGCAAGAGGATTACAAATTCAAGGCCAGCCTCAGCAATTCAGCAAGGCCCTAAGCAACTTAGTGAGATCCTATTTCAATAAAAAAAAAAAAGGAGGGTGGAGCTTGGCACAGTGGCGCAACCCTGTAATCCCAGCACTTAGGGAGGCTGAGACAGGAGAATAGCAAGTTCAAAGACAGCCTCAGCAAGGGCGAGGCGCTAAGCAACTCAGCGAGACCCTGTCTCTATATAAAACACAAAATAGGGCTGAGGATGTGGCTCAGTGGTTGAGTGTCCCTGAGTTCAATCTCCAGTATCAAAAAAAGGGGGCGGGGGTGTGGCTCAGTTAAGCATCCCTGGGTTTAATCCCCAGTACCTAAAAGAAAAAAAAGCTCAAGTATTTGTTTTAGGTATTTTGATGTTGTTTTACCAAAATTTCATCTAGTCCTTTGACAAATTCACAGGTTAACAATGGCAGTCTGCAAACCAAATTAAAATTTGCCATAAAACCAGCAACTAGAATTTTATGTTTAATCAATCATTTAGAAGCAGTTTAGTGAAATTTTAACATTTTAAAATTAGTTACACTATGTTACTTATACATTAATCAGTGTAAGTAACATAAGCCATCTCGGAACCAGTTACATATTAATACTGATAGACAAATCTAACATAACTAAAAGTAAAATGTATCAAAAAGATCTACATAATCAAATAGCATATTGGTAATATTTTAAAATAAACTTTTGTTTAAAGTTAAAAACATATAACTAATCTTATATATTATGCACCATTAAATTAATACCTATAATTCTACAAGGTATTTAATTACATTTAACTATGTATTCTAAGAGATATTAGTTTAGACTTCCACCTAGAATTAAAACACAGTATTTTATTAATTAAAAATTCATTACAGTGTAATTTCTTTTTCAAAATAAAGTATTTGCTGGGCATGGTGGCACAAACCTATAATCCCAGCAATTCAGGAGGCTAAGGCAGAAGAATCACAAGTTCAAGGCCAGCCTCAGCTAGTGCCACTGGGTTCAATATATAATACAAAGAGAAAAATAAAATGTATATATTAAAAACGTTTTAAAAGAAATTTTTAAACAAGTTTTTTTATTTGAAAAATTTTTTTAAAATTGAGTTTTTCTGAAAAACAGAATAATCCATAACAAACACCAGTAATGAAACCTAGGATACTATACCATCCTGTTAGGACAAGACCTTTAAACAGGTTATACTGTATTATCGGCTCACATATGGGCAAATTTACTCCTAAATTAAGATTCACTATTTTAATAGTACTGAGCATTCTACATCACCACAATTTTCCCTCTCACTTTCCACAGTGCCTTTAAAATAAGTTTTTAAAACTGACACAGTAAGTTACAGAAAACTAAGCAGAATTATTTCTGAAAATGATACACTCAAAGATGCTCATATATGCATATAAATCTTTCCCAAAAGAATATAAGAAACTGAACAGTGGTTTCACCTAAGGAAAGAGAAGGCAATTTTAATGATTTTTGTGATTTAAATATTCCCATGTGTACTAAGTATTTTTAAAATCTTCTCCCCTTTTAATTACTATAGAAAAAACTAGTTTTACTTAATTCCTATGGGTTTTTTGTACAGCGTGACTCAAGAACATAGCTTGCAATTCCATTTGTTTCAGGATGTGTGCCATTCACCAAGAGACCTAAGAATAAACAGGAACACTGAAGAACGTATGACAATGCTTTGCCAATTTTAGAGTTACGACATTGATAACATATGGAAATGCAACAGACTGGGGAAAATGATCAGCAGCTAAAATAAAGTAAAATATTATGGAAAAAACAGCCTGCATAACATTGTAAGTCACATATATAATATGCAATAGTTACTGTGTTTTCTGCAGAGCACTGTATCAAATTTAAGACAATGTGTCATACACATGGACAATAATCTGTTATCTTACAGATATCCCCCAGAAAAGTCAAATATCTTAGATTTATTGCATTAAGGTAGCTAGTCTGTAGGAAGTTAAGTACAAAGGCCGCTCATCTAAAATGATGCTTAAGCAAACACTGCATCTACCCATTGGACATTAGATCAACAAGACCATCCTTCCATCCATGCTGAATCACTGCCTTCAGCATTCCACCACCATGTTAAAACATATCTTAACTTAAAAACAATGAGAGCCTGAGCAATGAAATGATAGTAACTTTATAATCTATGAAATGAGGATCCAGGAGCCATATCAACATAAAAAAAAAAATGGGGTAGGAGGGAAAGCTCTTAGAGTAAAATTCCAACTAATAAATGTAGAAGAAACACAGAATTAGAAAGTCACCACATGACAACCACTACACTAAACACTTTCAGACAAGAATCAACAGATGCTAAAATTACAGAAAGCATTGTAAAACACGGGATCTTTACATTGTCTCAAATTTTCTACCCATGAGGTTCTTGTTGCAAAGGAAAAGAAAATAGTCACTTTTCCCTAGAGAAGCCTGGCAATCACCACCTTAAGCAAACAGATCAAAGTTATTACCACTATAGGAACAAAACCAACACTGATGACTCCAATTATAGGCAAACTGAAGGGGATGACTTCCAAGGCATTCCATCAAAAATACACAACCTGGGGGCTGGAGATGTAGTTCAGTGGTAGAGTGCATGCCTAACACATATAAGGCCCTCAGATGAAGTCCCAGTGCTGAAAAAAATAATAATCTGATTCTAACCATGGTAGGCATACAAGGAGGATGATTCTACAAATAACCAGCTTATATCCCACAAAAACATGAAGGTCATGAAAGACAAAGTCTAAGGAACTGTTCTAGACTAAGAGACCCAAAAGAATCACATGTAAATGTGGTATGCGATCCTGGATCAAATTCAGGATCAAAAAAGGACATTTAGTCAGACAATTGGCAAAGTCTGAATAATATTTACAGATTCAATACTATAGTATCAATGTCTTTTTTTAAAATTTTCATTATTTTACTGTGATCATGTATCAGAATGTCCTTGTTTTTTGGCAACACACACTGAAAATACTTAGAGGTAAAGGACAGAATGTGTACAACTTTCTGTCAAATGTCCCAGAAAAATTAGAGAGTAGTCAAACTTTAGCATTTAGGGAAAATTAAAGAATGATTACATGGACAATGTGTACTGTTTTTGCAGCTTTCCTGTAAACTGAAAGTGTTTTTTAAGCTCTTTCTTTAACCTACAACCTTCCAACTACCTTGCTATTCCTCTAAAGTCTCTTCTGCAAAAAAAAATCCTTGAAAGATCAACCATGCTGTCTCCACTTCCTCTCCATCTATGCAGTTGCAACCAGTTTCAATCCTACTACATCATTAAAACTGCATCCATAGTCAGGTAGGTGGTACATATCTACAGTCCCAGCTACTTGGAAGGCTGACACAAAAGGATCTCTTGAGCCTAGACATTCAAAGCCAACCTGGGCAATGGAATAAGATAATTTTTTTTTTTTTTTTTTTTTGGTACTGGAGATTGTACTCAGGGGCACTTGACCACTGAGCCACATCCCCAGCCCTATTTTGTGTTTTATGTCAAGACAGGATCTCACTGAGTTGCTTAATGCCTCGCCATTGCCGAGGCTGTCTTTGAACTTGCTATTCTCCTGTCTCAGCCTCCCTAAGTGCTGGGATTACAGGCTTGCACCACGTGGCGCCCAGCTAAGACCCATATTTTTATTTTTTATGTTTTGGTACCGGGGATTGAACTCAGGGGCACTCGACCACTGAGCCACATCCCCAGCCCTATTTTGTGTTTTATATAGAGACAGGGTCTCACTGAGTTGCTTAGCCCCTCGCCGTTGCTGAGGCTGGCTTTGAACTCGCGATTCTCCTGTCTCAGCCTCCCTAAGTGCTGGGATTACAGGCTTGAGCCACCGCGCCCGGCTAAGCTAAGACCCATATTTTTAAAAAGAGAGAAAAAGATTGTACCTGTCAGAATCACCAATGGTTCCCCTGATCTCAAGATCTCTCCTCCTCCTTCCATCTATTCTACTGTGCTATCTCCACATGTCTAACAGAATTTCAAACTTAACCTGGCCAAACTGATCTCATTATCCATCTGCCATCCCAATCATGCTGCTCCCACAATCCTATCACAATTAGTGGAAATCTGTCCTCCCAGGTCCTTGAGCCAAAACTGTGAGGCATCCTTGGCATTTTCTCACTCCCTACACAGCCCTTCTCCATACTTGCTCTTGGCTTTGGCTTCAAAATAGAAAATTCTAATCACTCACCATCACCAGCAACACCAAAATAACCCTGGTCCCAGCTACCATCATTTCTAATATGGATAATTAAACTGGTGTGGAAATGTCACCCCACATCCCAAGGACTATTCTCGATGGAGTAGCCAAAGAGATTCCTTTTAAGGTAATCCGATCAGAATGGTCCCTTCTTAAAACCCTTCCAAGGTTTCTCATCTCACCCCAAGGGAACCTGCAGAGTTCTTTGCCCTTCCACTAGTTCACTGACCTCTTTGACCTCCATCTCCTCCAGCTCTCCCTTTGTGGCTCCTCTCCAGCCCTGACAGTGTGCTCATCTGGAAAGGCAGAGAGCACATGCTGACTCTGACACTCTCAGACTTGCCATCCTCTCCCTGCCCACAGACATCTTCTCATTTCACTCACTCACCTCCAAGTCTCTTCTCATGCAGCAACTTCACGGAGAAGCATCCTATAGGAAATAGCAACCAAACCTCACTTCCTGCCAAGTATCCCCATTCCTCTTTATCCTATTTTTATATTTTTTTTGCAGTTTCCCCACCACCCTGGGTATTGGGGATTGAACTAAGAAATACTCTCTGAATTACATCCCCAGCCCCCCCCCCTTTTTCTGATGGGGGGATGTAGGGGAGACAAGATCTCACTAAGTTACCCAAGAAGACCCTGTCTCAAGATAAAAAATAAAAAGGGCGGGCTGGGTAGGTAGGTAGCTCAATGGTAAAGAGCCCCTGGGGTTCAATTTCAAGTACCCGCCCCCGCCAAAAGAAGAAAATAAAGCACTTGCTAAGATCTAAGTCCAGCAAAACAGAACTATTAGAAAAAGAAAACATAATAGTAATTCAGTATTCTACCAACCTCTCAAACTAGAAACACGTGAAAAAGGTGAAATACCACAAAAGGTCATTTTTGTATTGTCATTTTCAAAGGAAAAAAATAACTAAGAAAATTCTCCAGCAGTGGGAAAGAGACTAGCTATTTTCTAAATTTAACAGTTACTCAGGGCAAGCAAAGCTGGCTGAAATACATCTATGTCTAGACTCTTCTTGATCATTCTTACAAACAAAATGAGCCACAAATTTCTAGCCTCAAAACATCTAAACTGTCAAAAGAGACTTTGATGGTGCCCGGCAATCTGAACTAGATTTTCTTAACGTTTTAGGAATAACAAAATGTACCACACTGTTCATTTTCCTCAGGCACGGCCTGGCGTCCACATGTAGCAATTACTGTGTTTTAAAGAACCTGAAGCCAGATTGTGGATGCCCAGTTGTCCAAAACCACTTCATTTTCCTCATGTACATTTGTTTTCTGTACTCTATTCTAAATATTTTCTGTGCATCTATATTTTTCCTCTGTGTTTACAGTTTCTTAATTTTTCTTTTGTTTTCCCTCTACCCACACCTGTTTTTCACAAAGTGATTTGTGTAAAATTCCCTGTCAAGGCTAGCATACCAGTGTTGCATAAAATACTCACTTGCTCTTGTAATTTTGTAATGACTGTAAATGCATTTTCACAACACTTGATTCAAACAATTTTGAACTACACATAAGCAGGGAGCAGGAATTCTCAATATACAGTGTGTAAACTTGTTTTTTGTTGTTGTTGTTTAGTCCTTAAGTTTTGTTTTGTTTTTGGCCAGGGTAGGGAGTTGAGTTTTGGGGATTGAACCCAGGGGCTCTATATCTCCAGCCCTTTCTGTTGTTTATTTGAGACAAGATCTAAATTGCTGAGATTGGTCTATGAAGTTGTGATCCAGATCTCCTCAATATCCAGAGTTGCTGGGATTACAGACATGCACCACTGAATTTGGACCCCGAGATGCTTTCAGGAGATCCAAAAAAGTCAAAATTATCTTCCTAATAATACTAATTTTCCTTCTCACTGTGTCAACATTTGTGTGGGTGGTGCAAACAGTGGTGGGTAAAATGCTGGCTCTTAATAGCATGAATCAAGGCAGTGGCTTTAAACTGTACTAGTAGTCACCTTACATTCTTCATTGGGACTTGCAATAAAAAAAAAAATTATTCAAGTTTGGTTTTAAAATGTCCTTACTGAAACAGTAAAAAATTTTATAATTGTTAAAAACCTCAACCCTCACCAGGTAGTGTGGCACACACCTGTAATCCCAGCAACTCAGGAGGCTGAGGCAAGAGGATTTCAAATTCAAAGCCAGCCTCAGCAACTGAGCAAGACCCTAAACTTAGCAAGACCCTGCCTCAAAATAAAAAATAAGGGACTTGGAATGTGGCTCAGTGGTTGAGTAACCCTGGATTCAATCTCCAGTGGGGGGGGGGGGGGGGCCTCTCTCAAGTGCACATCTTTAAAAATATCTGTATGAAAAAAGGGAAGCAAGCATAAAGTGTTTATGCTACCTGGAAAAAAGCACTGTGCAGGTATTTGAGGTACAAGATGAACAAGTCACTTTCTTCCTGAAGCTTCTGACTGAAGGCACTATAGGCAAACTGGCTGTGTAAGCTTGAGTGGCTAGCAGACATGTTCTCAAAAAGGAACAAAGTGAGCCTATTGCTTATAAAATATTTTGTCTGATTATTTGCTGCCAAATGGCTAAATTTGAGCTTTTAAGTAAAAACTAGAATTTTGGAAAACTTTTCTCCCCCACCATGAATTCTGACAGTTCCTCAGTACTCAAAGATCCACTCAAGTGCAAGAGGAACAATGGAGTTTATTAGTACAAAAATTTCAGATACGTCAGGTATGGTGGCACATACCAATAATCCCAAAGACTTGGGAGGCTAAGTCAGGAGGATCAAAAGTTCAAGGCCAGCCTCAGCAAAAGTAAGAACCTAAGCAACTTAGTAAAGGCTCAGTCTCAAAAAAATTTTTTTTGAAGGGCTAGGATGTAGCTCAGTGGAGGAGCACTACTGAGTACTACTCAATCCCAGCACTAAAAACAAAAACAGTCCTTCAGCTATTACTTCAGATTTCACATTCCAAGCAACTTTTTTCATACATATATATATATATATATATATTTTTTTTTTAGTTGTCAATGAACCTTTATTTTATTTTATATGCTGTGCTGAGAATTGAACCCAGTGCCTCACGCTTGCTAGGCAACCACTCTACCACTAAGCCACAACCCCAGCCCACATTCCAAGTAACTTTTAATAACCTACTTCTTAATTCATTCTGGTGTAGGATCAAAAGATATCCAGAATTATCTGAAAAAAAAAAATTAAAGAACTCCTTTCCTAACTATCTGTGTGAGGCTGGATTTTCTCACATTCTTCCATCAAAACAATATCACACAATTTGAATGAGAAGTAGTTATGAGTATCCAGCTGACAATTAGGCCAAATGTTAAAAACATTTACAAAAAACTAAAACAATTTCACTTTTCAAGAATTTTACTGATTAGAGTGTATATCAGTAGTTGAGTGCTTCTTTAGCTTGTGAGGACAGTGGTTCAATCATCAGCACCTCAAAATAAATTTTAAAATAAATTATTGAAGCTGGGCACAGTGGTGCACACCTGTGATCCCAGCACTTTGGGAGGCTGAAACAGGAGAATCGTGAGTTGAAAGCCAGCCTCAGCAATGGCAAGGCACTAAGCAACGCAGTGAGACCCTGTCTCTAAATAAAACAAAATAGGGCTGGGGATGTCGCTCAGTGGTCAAGTATCCCTGAGTTCAATCCTAGTACCAAAAAAAAAAAAAAAAAAAAAAAATCTGGGTATGTAGCTCCAAGGTAAAGTGTCCCTGAGTTCAATCCCCAGTACCCTCCCCCAAATAAGTTTTTTCTCAAATATCTTTTATTTTATTTTATTTTGGTATTGAGGATTAAACCCAGAGGTGCTTAACCACTGAGGCACATCCTCAGTTTTGTATTTCATTTAGACACAAGGTCTCACTGAGTTTCAAAGTGCCTTGCTAAATTGTTGAGGCTGGCTTTGAACTTGCGATCTTCCTAAGTCTCAGCAACCCAAACCATTGGGATTACAGGTGGGTGCCACCACACCAAGGCAAATATCTGTCTTTTAAGAAACTGTTCTAGCCGGGCGCGGTGGCTCACGCTTGTAATCCCAGCACTTAGGGAGGCTGAGACAGGAGAATCACGAGTTCAAAGACAGCCTCAGCAATGGCGAGGCACTAAGCAACTCAGTGAGACCCTGTCTCTACATAAAACACAAAATAGGGCTGGGGATGTGGCTCAGTGGTCGAGTGCCCCTGAGTTCAATCCCCAGTACCAAAAAAAAAAAAAACTGTTCTATAATTTGCTTTTCAGTTTGCATTTATGTCAGCTGATATAAATCTATGTTCTTTATAACTGCTATAAAATATATCACAGTATATTCGGTTAGAATATGGGACATTTTCTTTTGATAAGCATTTAGATTATTTCCAATTTTTACTATTAAGGAGTAAACTAAAAACACTAAAGACTTTTTGCCAAGTGTCTTTTTTTTTTTTAAATAATCAAATACCAGTCGGGTGCGGTGGCGCAAGCCTGTAATCCCAGCACTTAGGGAGCACTTAGGGAGTCTGAGACAGGAGAATCACGAGTTCAAAGCCAGCCTCAGAAACAGCCAGGCGCTAAGCAACTCAGTGAGACCCTGTCTCCACATAAAACACAAAATAGGGCTGAGAATATGGCTCAGTGGTCGAGTACCCCTGCGTTCAATCTCCATTACCAAAAAAATAAAAATAAAATACCACAAGTGGCCTTGGGATATAGCTCAATTGGTAGAGTGCTTGCCTCGCATGCACAAGGGCTCAAACCCCAGCACCACAAAAAAAACAAAAACAAAAAAACAACCCCACAAGTGACATTGCTAGCAGATAGATGTTCGACATGGTTGGGGATGTAGCTCAGTGATAGGCACTTATACCATGTGCATAGCCCTGAGTTTAATACCAGTACCTAAAAAAAAAAAAAAGTTAAATATACATAAAAGTTATAAATTGTTTAATAGTATTTCTAAGTATTTTCAACGAAAAGAAAAGGAAGGAAAAGGGACCTATTGTCCTTGAAAAAAAAAAACTACCTTCTAGGCTCAAAAATAGGCAACTGCAAAATGTCCTGGAGAATCAAAAATTAAAGCCAAGTGGGGCTGGGCTGTAGCTCCCTACTGGAGACCTTTATTAACCAAGTTCTTGATGATTTGAAGCTGTCTGTACAATACTGCTGATTGAAACTATACTTACACATTACAGAGCCATGAGGACTAGGCTATTTTCCATGACACTTCAAAGATATTCACACTGTGAAGTTTGACAAAAGTTAAGTATCCCTAACCCAAAAATCTGAAATACAAAATGCAATCCCCTGAATGCTGATATGGCAACTCAAAAAGGTTGGGGGGTTGGGGCTTAGCTCAGTGGTACAGCAGTTGCCTAGCATATGTGAGGCACTGGGTCCAATCCTTAGTACCACACAAAAACAAAAATAAAGGTATTGTGTCCATCTACAACTAAAATATATTTAAAAAATAAAAAATTTAAAAGAGAAGGTTGAGATTTTGGAGCATTTCAAATATTCAGATTAAAGATACTCAACAAGTAAAGTCTATGCAGATTTTCCAAAATAAACAACAACAATCTGAAACACTTCTTTTCCCAAGCATTTTGGAAAAGGGACACTCGACCTGTACTGCCAAATGGCATGCACGCAAAGACATCTTTGCCAACTTGTTCTATCTGTTTAAGTGTCCATTACTCCACTTTCTTGCCAACGTCGGATAGTATCCATCTTACTCATTTCCCTTAACCTGATAGGCCAAAAAATGCCATTATAATTGGTATTTCCCTAATAGGGTATCCTTTTTCTGGGTATCCTTTTTCTATATAGATAGAAAGACTGGGTATACTTTTTCTATATAGATAGGCTTTTCAGATATTCCCCTCTGAACTACTTCTTGTCCTTTGTCCATTTTTGTATTATATCTACTTCTTTGAAATTAGCAGGAGTTCTTTACCTCCTAATCTATTATTTAAGTACAATCTCTTTTAAGACTATTTCACAACTAAACACATTTTAGGATTCAAAGACCTATGTATATAGATATGAAGTACAAATTCTTAACTTATTCACAGTGTATAATCCATATTCTACAAAGAAATATGGAACATTTCTATATATCGGTACACAAGAGACAAACCACGGGATTACATAGGAAGTGACATCCAGCCCTTATTCTCCATTATTTAGGTGCACAAATTTATTACCAACTACTACTTAGTTGTCAGATAATCCAAGAAATCCTTGACAGATATTATTATTTAATTGCCAGCAACCCCACGCAATAAGTTTTATTACCCCCATTTACAAATTAAAAAGAAAATAAAACAACGTTTAATCAGTTTGTCCAACTGATAATTCTAACAGAGGTCTGTGCGTATTCAAGCAAGATACCACTGGCCCTCGCTACCACTGTGCTTTATATTGCTGTCCTTAACTTCACTCAGTTAATAGTGTGTGCACATAAAAGTGTCACTTGTTTCTCTAAAAGTTCATTATATCATTTGGGATGCCTTTAATAAAAATCAAATAATAGCCAGGCACCATGGCACATGCCTACAATCTCACTCTGCCTCCTGAGGCAGGAGGAACACTAGTTCAAAGCCAGCCTCAGCAACTTAGCAAGACCCTGTCTCAAGATAAAATATAAAGACTAGGAATATAGCTCAATGGTAACGTGCCCCTGGGTTTGATACCTAGTGCCTTAAAATAATAATTTCAAAAGCTTTAATCATCACTATTGATAATTATCTTGCCATCATTAATCTTAACAACAGGAGTTCAGTTAACCTTATTACAAGTTGACTGTATCATAACTTACCCTAATTACCTTATGAGAGGGTACCCCTTATACAAACAGCTCTGAACTGCTTTGTAGAAGTCATTCCCAAGAAACTGAGGAGAAAGCAGTTCAACAGGCTCTCTGGTGAACAGAGCCCAAAATTAACCCAGGCATCAAGTCATCCACAATCATCCCAAATAATCATCTGCTAAATGGCATTAACTAAACTGGTAGAGCCCCTAAAGTTAAACACATGAAGAATGAGAATAGCACAGTTACCCTACTAGGTATACAGCCTCTTCTAGCAACCCCTTCTAGGCTCAGCCTCAGAGCATCCTGCCTCTTTAATCCCAAACAGCTTGTAGTTCCCACACACACCCCAGGATGTTTCACACTCACATGCCTTGGCTCCTGCTGTCCCTTCTGCCTCTCCCATCCTCACTGGCAGGTAAGCCTCTGTTTGACTTCAGAGATTGAACTCTGAATCTATGCCCCGTTATCTGCACCAACACCCAGGCTAAGCCTAATGCCTCTTCTGTGTTCCTGGGGCATACCACATAGATCCTATGACATAGTTAAAACTTTACTTGCAGAGATTTTAACCTACCTTTAGGATCACTATCACAGCAAGCCACTTCTACTATTGAACATAAAAATAACATCATCCAGGCATTCAGCCAGAACAAAGTGAAATCAACTGTACTCTACTTTTCTTCAGGGCAGGGTCTTATTCTTTCTAGCCCTTGAACCTAGAATGGAATAAACTATGAGCACATGTGTTCTACCTGATTAAGCCATAAGTAATAAATTCATTTCTGAAACTTTAAAAAAAAATTCAGAAATAGATAAACTGGCACACAACAAATATAGAAATTAAAAATTTCACCCACATTTAACTCAAATGCAAAACTGGCTGATTTCTCTCCCACCCCCCGTACTGGGGATTGAACACAGGTGCTCTATCATATCTCCAGTTCCTTTTTTTTTTTTTTTTTTTGGTACCAGGGATTGAATTCAGGGGCATTTGACCACTGAGCCACATCCCCAGCACTATTTTGTGTTTTATGTAGAGACAGGGTCTCACTGAGTTGCTTAGCGCCTCACCATTGCTGAGGCTGGCTTTGAACTCGCAATTCTTCTGTCTCAGCCTCCCTAAGAGCTGGGATTACAAGCGTGAGCCACCGCGCCCGGCTTCTCCAGTTCCTTTTTTGAATTTGTATTTTGAGGCAGGGTCTAAGTTGCCCAGGCTGACCTTGAACTTGGAATCCTCCCACTTTAATCTAATGAATTGCTGTGAGTATAAGCATACGTCACTGTGCCCAGCAGTTTTCATTTCATTTTTACATACAGGGGGCACAAACTGAAATAGGACAGTCTTAGCCGGGCACGGTGGCACACGCCTGTAATTCCAGCACTTTGGGAGGCTGAGGGAGGAGAATTGCGAGTTCAAAGCCAGCCTCAGCATCAGCAAGGCGCTAAGCAACTCAGTGAGACCCTGTCTCTGCATAAAACACAAAATAGGGCTGGGGATGTGGCTCAGTGGTCGAGTGCCCCTGAGTTCAATCTCCAGTACCCCCCACCCCCCCCAAAAAAAGAAATAGGACAGTCTCAGAGTTAGCACATTCTTAGCAGCAGGATGAGGCTGTTCCTAGAACCACAGATGCCTCCATGCTTAAAAAGACAGTTCTGAAACTCTCCCTGCACACTCCATTGTAAGAAGCTTTCTTTATTGTCAAATTATGACCAACCATATCAACATTAGAAATTTAGTTCAGGTTTTTTTTGTTTTTTTTTGGGGGGGGGGTGGGTAGTACTTTTAAATTCAAATGTTCATATCTTTGACAAAAGAATCCCCAATTCAAAAAACTACAAGAATTTGTGGGCTAAGGACATAGCACAGTGGTAGAACGCTTGACTAACATACAAGGCCCTGTGTCCAATCCCTTGTACCGCAGGGGGAAAAAAAATTCTAAAAGGAGACCAATGATACACATGCTTGACAAGAGTTACTATGAAAAGAACAATTAAAGTACTGCACACCCATGCTGAACAAACGTATCTATTGGATAAAGGACAGAGAACTGCCAAACTCAGAAGATTTTGAGATACATTCGTTAATAAAATTACTAAATTAAAAAAAATCACATTAACAATATGATTTGTTGTATTCTAAAATGTTTGTTCGAGGCCAACCTCAGCAACTTTGCAAGACCCATTTAAAAAAGGGCAGGGGATGTAGCTCAGTGGTAACACCTCTGGGTTCAATCCTGGTTCAATCCCCAGTACCACCACCACCCCCCGCAAAAAGTTTATGGATACATGCATAATGCATGTAAGAATTTCTGGAAAACAACATACCAAGTAACCAGTGGAAAGCCCTGGGAAGTACATGGAGAGAGTGAGATTTGAAAAACAAGCATTTTTCACATTTTACTTTGTGTTTTCAATTGATTTAAAAGTACACATGTGAAGATCCACCAATGTACTCAATATTTATACACTATTGTATCTAGCTTATATAGTAAGAAAAAAGTAATAACATGCTCATTATAAACAAAAATACCACCACCCACAAATTTCATCCTGTTTTTAGTTTTGTTTTTTTTGGGGGGGGGTTACTGGGGATTGAACCCAGGGGCACTGTACCTGAGCCGTATTGCCAACTGTTTTTGAGACAGGGTCTTACTAAGTTTGCTAAGGTTGGCCTTGAACTTGGGCTCCTGCCTCAGCCTCTTGAAACCCTAGGATTACAGATGTGTGCCACCATGCCAGGCTCCACAAATTTCTACTTAAATGACTCCGCATTGCAAAACAAAACAAAGATCTTCCATATTTCTATTTTTACCACCAAATCCACATTAATCCAACTTCACATCTGAATGTAAGGGAAATAATACAGCAACTCCCATCGGAGTGACTACTGGGCTGTACTGTATTATAGCTTCACATACCGGATCCTATGAAGCATCACTTCCATAACCTTCTTGGACCTCAATTTCCTCATCCTTAAACACTATCCCGCATTTAGTAAGTGGAGGTATGATTTACACCCAGATCTAAGACTTCATATCCTACATCCTTCAAACTATACCCTTCAGGTCAAAATGGACACATAAGGAAAGCATCAAGGCTCCTCACCAAGAGGTTTCAGCACATATTCTCCCTTCTCTTCTAATCCACAGCGATAATGAGTCAAAGACATTTCCTTCTGCAAACAGTCCTACCAGACTTGATAACAGACTGGGACAAACTGACCCCATGGACTCCACTCTAGACACCTCTACCTCTTTTGCAATCTAAAGATATATCCCCATGAGTCACAACCACCAAAGCCACCGCATCTCCCTCCCTGTGGCCTCTGTCCTGCTCTCACATCTCCTTAGGCCCCCTCATACTTCTCTAAAGTTCACTTATAGTAAGATAAAGCTGCTAAAAAAAAAACCATTAAAAGCCGGGCGCGGTGGCTCACGTCTGTAATCCCAGCACTTAGGGAGGCTGAGACAGGAGGATCGCAAGTTCAAAGCCAGCCTCGGCAATGGCGAGGCGCTAAGCAACTCAGTGAGACCCTGTCTCTACATAAAACACAAAAAAGGGCTGGGGATGTGGCTCAGTGGTCGAGTGCCCCTGAATTCAATCCCCAGTACCAAAAAAAAAAAAAACCCATTAAAGCCAAAGAAGCCTCATTTTCTGTCCTAAAACAGGATGTCAATGTTTTTATTCTATAATCCCCAATTCTAGACTACCTTTGCTGTCTTTTTCCTCAAGGAAGACAACAAACCAACACTTCAAAGAAGGCAAACAATTTTTCTATACTTCAGAGAAGGCACGGAAACAGGATATTTCTGCTCTAACTTGCCATTGCAAACAGGATTGGGTTGCTGTGTAAGCTACTTTAAGGATTTGGACAACTTAAATACAAGGAATAAAGGCAGGCAGGGCAGAGTTGTAGGGCTGAGAAAATGGTTCCACTGATGACTGGCAGGGCTTCAGGTAGGCCACCTCTCCTGGGGCTTTATGGAGAAGTCTTTGGTAAAGCAACTAATACCAGTAAAGAATCTATTATATCTCTCATTTTTATTGGTTTTTTCCCTTCTGAAAATAGCAGGTGTTTAACACATTCTGAAAGTGGATCAAAGGACTTACATAGACAAAGAAAAAAAGTCTTGAAGGGAGGTAGTCAGGCCTAGTCTTCTGTCTCAAAAATCAATTGATCTAGCCGGGCGCGGTGGCTCAAGCCTGTAATCCCAGCACTTAGGGAGGCTGAGACAGGAGAATCGCGAGTTCAAAGCCAGCCTCAGCAATGGCGAGGTGCTAAGCAACTCAGTGAGACCCTGTCTCTACATAAAACACAAAATAGGGCTGGGGATGTGGCTCTGTGGTCGAGTACCCCTGAGTTCAATCCCCAGTACCACAAAAAAAAAAAAAAAAAAAAAAAAAAATCAATTGATCTAACATACCACCTAGTTTGGACAACTACTGTGACCATTAAAGACAGAAATAATTTCAGAAGCATGCTCTTTTACCAAGAACCAGATTTTTAAATATGTATAAATGAGGGAATTTAGGTACTTCTAAAAGATCTTTAAAATTTTTTTTAGTTGTTGATGGACCTTTATTTATTTATATACCATAACAATATACCACAACTGAGTGGCTTAGAACAAACAGAAAGTTATTGTCTCACAGTTCTGGAAGCTAGAAGTCAAAAATCAAGGTGTTGACAGGGCCCTGCTGCCTATGAGTTAGGAAAGGATTTGTTCCATGAGTCTCTTCCAATTAATGGCACCTTAGTTATACTTTCTATTTTTTTATTTATATGCGATGTTGAGAGTCGAACCCAGTGTCTCATACATACTAGGCTCTGCCACTGAGCTATAACCCCAGCCCCCAAAAGATATTTCTTCCTTTTTCTTTTCTTTCTTTTTTTTTTTTTGATATCGTGGATTAAACTCAGGGGCGCTCGACCACTAAGCCACATCCCCAGCCCTATTTTGTGTTTTATGTAGAGACAGGGTCTCACTGAGTTGCTTAGTGCCTCACCATCGCTGAGGCTGGCTTTGAACTTGTGATTCTCCTGTCTCAGCCTCCCAAGCCAAAAGATATTTCTTATAGCAAATGTTTTATGAATAAAATGAAAGGAATGCTTAATATAGGCTGGCATCCCCCCCAAAAAAGTGTTTAAAGTTATTTTAAACTAGCCCATGATATCCATAAATGTTCTGGCCAATAGTTTCAACCTCTGCTTGTCAAATCACTATGTATTTAGCACACTAAACAGAAGTACTCAACTTGATCTCTACGGTTTTAGAACCTAAGATAGCTTCAGAGGATTTCCCAAATGTATGTTAATAAAAAGCAAAACGACCTGTCTTTAAGAAAGTTAGCTCAAAGCCACAAAAAATCTTTAAATATTCCAGAGAGTATGTCAATAGTCAGACAACAATGGGATATCCCATTATTTCAAACAAGTCTTGTCTACTGAGCAAGACAATCTATGAAATGTAGGAGATTTTTCCCATCTCTAACAGATTATCAACAGAATATGCTTATATGTGTCTCTGGAAATTAAGAAAATGAACCAAGATACTAATAAATGAATTCTGATAAGACTACATTCCAGGTAGTCTTACAACTCCATCTATTTACAGCAGAGCCAGAAGGCTGGGATTTACCACCACCCCGATTCACTTACCATTGATCTAAATCACAGACTCTTCAGTGGTACCCTACACCACGGCTGATTACACCCTCCTCCTCCACAGGCTTTCTTCATTTATAGAAGCAGGTCACTGTTCACTTTCCTCTACCTGCTTTTCTGGCCTCTCCTTCCTTCCAGAGCCTTAGGCTCAGTCCCTTGGTGTTCTATCCTAATGATTTCATGGCTTCAAATGTAAGCTAATGAAGACCCTATTTCACCTCGGTTTCCTACCTTCTCTTGAGCTCCAGACTGAAGATATATCCAAGTACCTACCCAACTTCTCATTTGAATTTCTAGTATTAGAAACAAATGCCAGTATCAAAGCCCCCAATTTCTATCCAAGAATCTGCTCCTCCCCCAATTTTCTCCATTTTGAAAAACAGACCCATTTTCCTTCTACCCAGTTGCTTCGACAAAAAAAAAAAAAAAGGCCTTTTCATTTTTAACTCTTCTCAAACCTCTCATCTAATAAATCAGCATATCCTGTTGGCTGGTTGTTCCTTAGATCACTCTTAACAGAGCCAACACCTTCTTCCCAAGGTATTACACTGGGGGCTGCCTCCCTATTTCCGATAAAGTTTTCAGATATTTTGTTTCAAGGATAGTGGGTAGGTGTTTGGTTTTTAGGGTATTTTTTTGTTTTTGGTGATTGTTTTTGCAGTGGGGATGGAACCCAGGGCCTCACTCGTGCTAGGCGAGTACTCTACCACTGAGCTACATCCCCAGCCCTGTTCCAAACATTTTGAAGACACTTCATCAATTTGTGGAAGATAATCTAAAGATGGCCAATACTGCAATTCATGGAGGAATATACCTGTCTGTAATCCTGGCAACTCAGGAGGCTCAGGGAGGAGGATGCAAACTCAAAGGCTGACACAGACAACTTGGAGAAAGCCTGTCTCAAAAATTAAAAAGGGCTGAGGATGGGGCTGGGATTGTAGCTCAGTGGTAGAGCGCTTGCCTCGCATGTGTGAGGCACTGGGTTCAATCCTCAGCACCATATAAAAATAAAGATATTGTGTCCCTCTACAACTAAAAAAATATTTAAAAGGGGGGGGACCTGAGGATGTAACTCAGTAGTAGAGCACCCCTAGTACTACCCAAAGAATAAAAAAGAAAAAAAAAATGGCTACCATCAATTTCTCCCTCTCAGTCCATGCATGCCCCTTTACTATCCAGAAATAGAGTCTCTTTCCAAATCCTTCCTTTTAGTTTTGTTTGTTTGTTGTTTTGGTACCAGGGGTTGAAACCAGGGGCGCTCAACCACTGAGCCACATCGCCAACCCTTTTAATATTTTATTTTGAGACAGTGTGTTGCTAAGTTGATTAGGGCCTTGCTAAATTGCTGAGGCTGCCTTTGAACTCATGATTCTCCTGCCTCAGCTTCCTGAACTGCTGGGATTATAGGCATGCAACACCGTACCCTGCCTGCTTCATCTCCTTAAATATGGACTGGCTTGGTGACTTGCCTCGATCAGTGGGAACAGAAGCAACACTCATGAGCCTCCTGCCTCAGTTTCCTGAGCCACTGGGATTACAGGCATATACCACCAGGCCAAGCTAGAGTCTATAAGTGAATAAACAGCTTCCAGTTTCACTTGGGATAGTTGGGCACCTTGCTATTAAAACTGTTCAGG
>CM053407.1:73373479-73441786 GCA_028644305.1 Xerus rutilus
TCACGCTTGTAATCCCAGCACTTAGGGAGGCTGAGACAGGAGAATCACGAGTTCAAAGCCAGCCTCAGCAATGGCGAGGTGCTAAGCAACTCAGTGAGACCCTGTCTCTACATAAAACACAAAATAGGGCTGGGGATGTGGCTCAGTGGTCGAGTGCCCCTGAGTTCAATCCCCAGTACCAAAAAAAAAAAAAAAAAAACTGTTCAGGCTACTACTAAATGATGAGATACCATGTGGAGAAAGATCAAAGGAGAAGCCCACCCAAAGGGCCAATTATGTGAGTGAATCCTAGGAATCTTTCAGCCACCCTTAATAAATGACTCAAAATGACAACACGTGGAACAGAACCAATGACCTAACAGACCCACAGAATCATGAGGAAGATTAAGTTGTTCTTTCAAGCCACTAAGTTTTGGAGTGAATTTGTTATGCAGTAATAGATAACTAAAATACCATGATCACAAAAGAACCTGCTCCGTAGAGAACTATTTGATAATGCCAAATATTCTAAGATCTTGGGCCTCTTTCCACTTATACTTCCATTGGATTTTTCTTAGACTACTTCTGTGATAATTTCAAACCATTTCCTAATCAAGTTAAATGGTCTCAGGATAATTCTCTAAAATATGTACAATTGCTGTACTATGTATTCCCCTTCAGGGCAATAAAATTCACACACTATGTTAATATTTATAACTATTTACCAATACTGAACACTTGCCAAAATATAACTTCAGACCATGATAAATTACACTCTTGATTTTTAATAGAGCACTCAAAACACGCTTGCCACCAGCCTTTAAGCAAAATCCTGGCAGTCCAAGCCAATTCGTAAACATCAGATTTATGGGGCAGAGAGTCTAAGAATGCCAGCCCTATCCCTTGGTCACTGCTACCACACTGCCACCTCCTGTCTGATGACTCTGAAAGCCTGAATCAGAGGCAACAGTCGATAAAGGGAACTCTGCTAAGAATAGCAGAACTAACCATCTTTCCACCTCTCCTTCCTCCCAGACCAAAACAACTGCCAAAGTTACTGAATGGATAATTCATACCTTTCAAAAATTAGTTACTGCTAGAAAGGCTGCTGCCTGAATGCAGCTAAGGACAATTATAATGGAGTCACCTCAAATAGATAAAGGTGGTTCAACAGCTTCACTTTAATATAAAATCAACACAACTGCAGTGGTACTGCTCATAAAAGGATTTCAAAGCATGGCAAAGATAATTTCCCACTTGCTGAGGTACATAAGCAAAAGCAATTGAGCTACCATACTATAGAAAATTCAAGTCAAGTTCCTTAAAGGGAAAACCTCAAATCTCTAATTCCAAAAGATATTTCTGAGCCTTAGCTGATAACCCATTTATTTCAAGCAGAGTGACAAAACCTCAGAACAAAACATGCCCCCTTGTAGCTTATTATAAAGGCATTTGGCCCGAACAGAGAATGTCAGTAATATCTCTCTCTCTCTCTTTCTCTCTCTCTCTCTCTCTCTCTCTCTCACACACACACACACACACACACACACACACACACAAATACAAAATCAGAAACCAACATTCTTAATTCCCACTGGCTCCAGGGGCATACATCATATTCCTACAACATGTTTCTCTGGTTTACTGTGGACAGCCACATAGTAGAAGCTACTTATCAACATTTAGTTTCTAAACAGACTATGAAGGCCAAAGTAACAAATCTTTCAGGGCTGGGGATGTGGCTTGGTGGTAGAGCTCTTGACTAGCCTGTGTGGGTTTGATCTTCAGTCAGAGGAGGCTTGTAAAGTAGGTATAAGGTCAGTGACTTGAGAGGTTTAGGAGGGAGAATGCCAAGTTTGAGGCCAGCCTAAGCAACTTAGCAAGACCCTGTCTTTAAATAAATAGAGTCAGGGATATACCTCAGTAGTAGAGTGACCCCCAGTTCAATACCTAGTGCCACACGCATGTCAAATAAAACACTGATCTCCAGGATATATAAAGAACTCAAAAAAACTTAACACCAAAAAAACAAACAACCCAATCAATAATGGGCTAAGGAACTGAACAGACACTTCTCAGAAGAAAAAATATGATCAATCAGCAAATATATGAAAAATGTTCAACTTCTCTAGTAATTAGAGAAATGCAAATCAAAACTACTCTAAGGGGCTGGAATTGTGGCTCAGTGATAGATAGCGCTTGCCTCGCACATGTGAGGTACTGGGTTCAATCCATAGCACCACACAAAAATAAAGATATTGTGTCCATCTACAACTAAAAAAATATTAAAAAAAAAAAAAACTAAGATTTCATCTCATTCCAGTCAGAATGACAATTATCAAGAATTCAAGCAATAATAAGTGTTGGCAAGGATGTGAGGGAAAAGACACACTCATATTGCTGGTGGGACTGCAAATTGGTGCAACCAATCTGGAAAACAGTATGGAGATTCCTTATAAAACTTGGAATGGACCACCATTTGACCCAGCTATCCCACTCCTCGGTCTATACCCTAAGACTTAAAAACAGCATACTACATTAATCAGCCACATCAATGTTTATATCAGCACAATTCAGAATTGCTACTGTGGAACCAACCTAGATGCCCCTCAAAAGATGAATGGATAAAGAAACCATGGTATATATACACAATGGAATATTACTCAGCATTAAAAGAGAATAAAATCATGGCATTTGCAGGTAAATGGATGGAGTTGGCAAATATTATGCTAAGTGAAGCAAGCCAATCCCAAAAAACCAAAGGCCAAATATTCTCTCTAATAAGTAAATGCTGATCCATAATGGGGGAGGGGGGGGAATTGGAGGAACTTTGGGCAAAGGGGAGGGAAAGGTGGGGAGGGGGCATGGGGACAGAACAATGGTGGACTGAGATGGATATTATTACCGTAGGTACATGTATGACTGCACATATGGTGCAACGTTGCATTGTGTACAACCACAGAAATGTAGTGTTGCATTTGTGTACAATGAATCAAAATGCATTCTGCTGTCATATATACCTAATTAGAATAAATAAATATAAAAAATATACTCATATCAATGCAAAAATAAATAAAAGACTCTGTCTCTAAATAAATAAATAGGGTCAGGGATATACCTCAGTAATAGAGTAAGCCCCAGTTCAATCCCTAGTACAAAAAAAAGAAAAAAAGAAAATCTTCCAAACTGCATGGAGAAAATATTGAATCAAGTAAAATCTCTCCATCTACAGTCTAATCCTAAAATGGGTACTCCACTGATCTTTGCTTGTTCATTCCTAACAATCAAAACCTCGAGTATCTGCACATGTGAGAAAGGCCTCATACACAAGATTCACCTGTACCATACCTATAAAGAAGCAATACCGCTATGCACACCTGTGCTTAAACATTCCACATTAAAATTAGCTGTGACAAGCATCTGGGCACACACAAGGACCTAAACAACTCAGCAAGACCCTGTCTCAAAATAAGAAATAAAAAAGGGCTGGGGATGTGGCTGAATGGTTGAGCACCCAGGGTTCAATCCCTGGTTCAAAAAAAAAAAAGATTAGTTTGTGATATCCTAAGATTTTTAAGTTGGCCCCAAAGTGAGGGTTTATACACCCTGGCTAATGGGTACACTGGTGGTCATGGCACCATGCTATTCTATACTTAACTATTAAAATGTAGCACTAGCTTCTAAACAGCGACATAAAATAAAATGCATTTGTGGGCGAGGGGAGTACCAGGAATTTAACTCAGGGGTACTCACCCACTGAGCCACATCCTCATCTCTATTTTTGTGTTTCATTCAGAGACAGAGTCTCATTGAGTTGCTTAGCACCTTGCTTTTGCTGAGGCTGGCTTTGAACTCATGATTCTCCTGTCTCAGCCACTGCACCCGGCAAAGTAAAATGCATTTAAAACCTCAGTTTTAGAATGTTCTATACAATTTATGTGTTAAACAAGAATTTCATATAAAAGTAGTTTATTTTTTTTTTCAAGAACATTTGAGTTTAAAGGATTCTTGGAAAAAAAATATTCGCTATAATATTCTGCTATTTTCTCTTTATTTAAATGTGTTTCCTGCTACATATAATCCTAATCAAGGCCAATACCTAAACTGTGAATGTTTGATCAAAATAGTTAGGCTGTAAAGCCAAGCACAGTGGCACATGCCTGTAATCCCAGCACTTTGGGAGGCTGAGACAGGAGAACCAAAGTTCAAAGCCAGCCTCAGCAATGGCAAGGTGCTAAGCAACTCAATAAGACCCTGTCTCTAAAAAAAAAACACACACACAAAATAGTGCTGGGGATGTAGCTCAGTGGTGGAATACCCCTGTGTTCAATCCCTGCTATCAAAAAAAAAAAAGTTAAGCTGTAGCCAATTGTGGCAGCACATGTCTCTAATTCCAGCTATGCAGAAGGCTGAAGCAGGAGTACTGGAAGCTTGAGACCAGCCTCAGAAACTTAGCAAAATCCTATTTCAAAATGAAAAATAAAGATTTGGGGATGTGGGGATGTAGCTCAATGACAGAGCACCCATGGTACATCAGTACAAAAAAAAAAAAAAACTATAAAAATTTGAAAATTTTTCAGAAATTGAAAGTCACAGAAATTTAACTAAAAACCACTATCCTGTCAGTTCCCCTGTGTCAGCAACTTTGCCATTCCCTCTCCCATGCCCAACAGCCCACAACATAACAAAAAAAGGACACCAGTGCTATTTATATAATCACATACGGGTCCACACAATGCCACAAGATAGAGGAGGCTCTTCCAACCAAACTCAGCTACAACAACCTTCCAAAGTCACAAGTATTTCCACACTCACCTTTACCTCCAAGAGGAAAAAAAAAATAATTTAAGCCTATACCTTGAAGTCATCTAGTCTTCCTATGCTGTATCTTTTACATTTATAACCTAAAATGCAACCCAATATAATCTTCTCATTTTGGATGTGGAGGAGCTTAAGCTCTATATGGTACTACTATAATCTTCCCCAACTGAAGGACATCTGAATGCAGAAAAGCCACATTCCTTCCACATTCCCTTGAGACTTGGGTAATCAGGAACTAAGCTTGGTCTGAACCAATCTCAACAATACCCCTTTTCGCACCCAACAGTGCAGTCACAGCTAGGCCAGTTTGCCAAGCATCCAATCACCTCCTGGACCTGCTCCCCTGTTTAGTCAATGTAAGTCCATTCATCCATTTCAGAGTGCTGCCATAAGCATTTTCCGGCACCAGGTTCCCAACATGCCTTGCATAGCAGGTATAAAGGTCATTGCCACACAAAGGGGTGTGGCGGCCTCAATGCTCACATGATGATGAGATGGAATGAAATGGCTTCTAAGTATTAAGAACACCACCTGAAGCCGGCACGGTGGCATACACCTGTAAGCCCAGCAGCTCAGGAGGCTGAGGCAGGAGGATCTCAAGTTCAAAGCCAGCCTCAGCAACTTAGCGATGCCCTAAGCAATTAAGCAAGACCCTGTCTCAAACATAAAAAGGGCTGGGGATATGGCTCAGCGGTTAAGCACCCCTGGGTTCAATACCTAATACCAAAAAAAAAAAAAAAAAAACACCTGGAAATCCAGCAGGCTCACAGGATTGATCTGAGGCAATCAACTTGCTATCAACCCCCATCATTGCCACCTCTTAAACTAGCCATAGGTACTGGGTACATGGTCACCAGAGTGCCTTCTTGGCCCTCTTCCAGAGCCTGCACAGATGAAACAGTCCAGATAAGGAAAACTACATCATAGCTCCAAGGTTCAGTTAAAGCAAAATTGTAATGTAGATTTCCAGCAAATTTCCCAAGGTAGAGAAAGAAGGCTCTACTTTTAAGATATTTCAGCACAAGCAAAGGATTTATAGTACTCAACTGTTCTTTCAAATCAGTTTTTACAAGTCTCCAATGTACTGTCCTGTTTACTTTGCTACCAAAATACTATCATTTAAAATCCTAAGCACTTTAGCTAGTAAAAAATGAGCTTGAAAATTTAATCTACATTGATAATAAACTGAAGAAGTTTCCACTGATAAATATTTGCTGCTACTGGTAACATTTTGCCTTCTGTTTTCCAAAAGAGGAACTTGTGTTTATTATAAAGTAACAAGTAACTAAGCATATTTTTAGGCTGCAGCAAAAAGCCTTGAAGAATAAAACAGTTGTTACCAGACAATATTTCTAATTTAATTCCCTACACATGGGGAAAAACCAATTTCAGAGTGTAAAAGAAAAGTAGAGGATAAGGCAAATTACATCCAGGTCAGTGAACTGTAGACATGTAGAACTCAAGACATTTAGAAACTCTCAAATGCTAAAATGCCAGTTCTTCAAATAAAATCATTTGCCTATTTTTAATATAACATTTGATGAAAACAAAGGGCTGGGATAGGAGCTCAGTGGTACAGTGCTTGCCTACCATGCTTAAGGACCTGGGTTCAATTTCCAGAACAAAAAACCAAAACATAACAAAAAGAAAAAAGAAAAAAAGAGAAAAGAGAAAACACTGACTAAACATGAAACCAATTAGAATTTGCAAAATGTGCTTAGTTTTTTACCCAAGGTAACCAACTCATATTATACCATTAAACTTTCCTTTTGAGGGGATATGACTTCTCCCTCAATTTTTCAGTTCCTGTGAAACTAAGATCAACTTAGATAATTTTCAGTACACATTATTTTAGGTTTTTAAAAAGAAGTATATCCTACTATAACTTGACCCCTACCAAAATTCCCAACTATTATTAAATCAGGTCACTTGACCATCTCTCCAATTATCCTAATGAAAATTAAGCACATAAAAAAAGAAATCCACAAAAATTCAAACCAGTTCAGTACTATAAACAAAATTTGTAAAAATGCTTTGTCTGGGGGAAAAAAGTTCAATCTAGAAAGAAACAGGCAGATACTTTTTTTTTTTTTTTTTTTGCTGCCACCTATCTCTGCAAAGCTAACCCCTCTGGCACTCCAAAACACACACACACACTCACCAATACTTAACAAGACACATGCAGCCCTGGTTTGAATTAACTTCAACCTTATTGTCTGGCACAGGATGGGGGAAGGTAGAAGGCAGTAACCCTAACCCTACCTTGCAAAACCCAGAAGGGCATAGGCCAATCCCAGAAGCACTGGGAAGGACTAGTTCCTTTCTAGTTAGAATTACAGAGCCCTGAACAGGCCTGCACCAGAGAGAAGAAGCCATTTCTTCAAAACACTTCAGTGGCTAAGAGTCTGCAAATATTTTGTAAAGTGACACACTACATATGCTCTTGGAGAAGAGAAATCCCACTGCTGAAATAGCACAAATCTTCCAGACTTCACTATCTCTGGGTGGTTATTTGTATGCACAAATCATACCAAAGGACCAGGAAGCATGGACAAAGGCGGTGTTTGCAGAAACCTGCATAACTCTGAAGTGATTGAAAGGCACTTCTGGGCTGGAGAAGCCCAGGTTCACTCACGTGTTCCAACACCCACTGACCAGCATACAGGGTAAAAACAGATTCCTTTCCTCTCAGAAACACCCACCATGGTGTCCCAACCCCAGAAAGAGAAGGCAAGGCTGCCACACCAGAAGAGTGGACAGCTACCTTCACCCATCCTGGACCTGTAGGTGCAGGGATCATCCACTGCTTCCTAAATTTGGCAGATTCCCAAAGACTGATCCTAGAGACTTTGATTTCCTGTCCTAGCAACTTGACCTGCTCAGCAGAGAACATCAGCTGTGAGAGCTTTCTTGACAGGCTTTTTATAACCAGTAACAATAAACCAGCAACAGGGGCCACAGACAAGCCCTCTCTTCCTTCCCAAAATTATCAATAAACAGCCTTGCCATAAATTTAAACCGAGGGAAAAAAGATAAGAAAGGCCAAGCCATACTGCAGTCCCCTTAAGTGTAAAAGGAAAAGAAATTGTTTTCAGCTGTGTTTTGTCTTGCCTCTCCAAAACTGGGTGAGAATAAAATAAGCAAGCTCACCTTTGCCTTTTGGGGACCGAGTGTTCAACTTCTATGGGTTTCCCGTGCAGTTCCATTTTACCTGTGGAAATATAGGAGGTGAGACCATCCGTCAGATTTAGCAGCTCTCCCTACCCTAAAGACCTGCATAGAGGAAGCGGCGACACAAATGGCTCCTGACACCCAGAATGGACCCCACGGCCCATACGAGGCTCAAGACTGAGAGTAGCCAGGGCCACTAAATAGGAAGCTGATCCCTTCGGGTGGCTGTGGGTTTTAAACTTACAGATGGTTGAGTAGGGAGATCAATTGTTGGACCCACTATCTGGGTAACATTCTAGCCTCCTGCCTCTCTCACCCACCTCAGAGTCACCCAACCCCACAAGGTCCGCAAAAGGGAGGCGGCCACTACTCTCACCTCCTGGACACTCCCCACCCGACAAACTCGAGGGAGGGGGCGCCCTGGTCCTTCTCTCTGTTCAAACCCAGGCCCGCCCCAACACTTCGCGGTGGGGTTGGAGAGGGCAGGGAGTGGCAGGAAAGGGTCAGAGACAGCAGAGGAGATGAAGACTGAACGGTCAGAGATGTAGCTCAGTCAACTAAACCAGGCGCCACCGGCGGTGAGGCGTCCGCATCGAGTCTGAGCTATAAAGAAGCCAAAAGGCACAGGATTCCCAAAGGGTCCCCACCGCAGCTTTCCTCTGAACGTCCCACCCCAGCCTGCGGCCCTGCCACGCACTGTCCCCGAGGCCGAGCGCACCCAGTCACCCCAGAGGCCGCAGTCGCCCCGCGCTGGGGCCGGGAGAGCAGCGAGAGGCGCAGTACAGTGGCTGCGGCTCCCTTTCTGGAGACAGGCGGCCGCCTCCGCCCACCTGCCCCCTTGCTTGTCCGACGGGGTTAAGTGGAACCCGGTAATCCAGCCCATTCGCTCCTCTCTAGCAGAGTGGAGAGGAAGCGCTGGGCCGCCAGTGCGAGGCACCAGCCCGCGCGGCCTCACGGGCAGCTAGGTCGAGGACACTTTCTATTTTCCAAGGCCGGGGGACAGAGAAGCAAACGGTGTAAATAACGTCCAGAGGAAAACACCAAGGAAGAAGAAACGAGCGCGCGTCTGCGCCCGGCCTCCGAGGCCCGGGGCCTGTAGCACGCGCTGGGCCCGGCCGGGGTGGGGCGGTGGGCGAGCGCGCCTTCCAGCCTGCGCCGGGGCGGTCTTGACAGCGCGTCTGCCCTCGCCGGGCGAACGTGGCCGCGGGAGGCGAGTCGCGGACCCCAAATTGGAGCTGAAGCGAAGGAAAACCCCGGGCCCCCAAGCGTGTGAGCGCTCGGGCCTCACCCCCGCTGAAAGCTGCCGCCGGGCCTGGGGCCCCGCGGAGACGCCCGGCCCGCTAGGGCAGGCGGCGCAGGGCCGGGGCGGACGGGCGCCCAGGCTGGGGCCCACCTGAAAGCGCCTCGATGGCCTTGAGGGCCCAGCTCTCGTCCGGGCAGTCCACGAACGCGTAGCCCGTCTTCACCAGGAAGGGTCCCGACACCGGGATTTTAGCGTCCTTGAAGATACTTTCTAGGTCCGAAGGGGCGGCGTTCTCGCTGAGATTTCCGATATACAGTTTGTTCATTGTTAAGAGTAGTCGTTTTAAAAAAAATGAGAAAAACGAAAAATTAAAACCACCCACAGTGATGGATGGATCCGGCGGGTTTTGTTCTCGTCTTCTCGCCTTTAAAATACACAAACACAGTAAGAACCAAGCATAAGAACGAGAAGCGAAAAATCAGATTCGAGGGTTCTTGTTTTTCCAAGTATTAAAAAAAGAGAAAGAAAAAGCCTAGCTACAACCCAAACGCATCAACGAGTCTTCCTAACTCTGAAGAGGAGGCGGGATTAGCAAGAGAAAGGAGGAGGAGGAGGGGAAAAAACTACTTTTTGTCCCTTCTCCCCAACCCCTTTGGCTTCGGCCAGAGGACTGTGAAAATATCACACTACAAGAGGCAGGCGCCGCCTCCCCATAAAAAACCCAGAAGGGTGACTGGCAGGAGGGAGGGGAGACCCGGAGGAGGGAGGGAGGCGCAGGAGGCGGAAAAAATCCGCTCCGAGTGTCCGGCTTTTTGAATGAGCCACGTGTTCAAACTACAAATCAACGTCTCACGTGAGGAATCCCAGCGCCTCAATTAGAGTGGGTTTCGGAGGAAAGGGAGGAAAAAAAAAAAAGAGCAAACGAAAGGAAGAGGGGGAGGGGAAACGAGATTGGGCAAGGGACCCTGAGAAGGGAGAGGAGGAGTAGGGAAAAATGCTAAAGCAGCCGCAGCCGGGCCGCCGAGGGGAGTCGAGCGGGGAGCTGATTGTCACCACCCGAGTTTAGAAAGGGTTATCTGATTAGGGCGGATCCGAGGAGGGAGGAAGGGTTAGAATACTGATTTTCTTTTTAAATGAGGAAAAGAGTAGTGGTGCTAACTCGACAGTTTCTCAGCTCTAGCTACCGTAGTTTTAATCATTCGATTTTTAAAAATAGGTGATTAACAACAAAACCGAACAGTCACAATCTTGAACTAGCCTGGTGGCTTTGATGACAAGGAGGAGTACACTCGGCAAAGACTCGAGCACGTTTACAAGGCTGGCGGAAACGCAGCTTGGGAGTGGGTTGGGTGGGGGCGGGAGAAGCAGACGCGCCGCACCCTCTGCACCCTCCTCGGGCCTCGGGCACCGGGGTGTGGGGCGGCTGGGGGCCCGGGTGGTGGGGGAGGGGAGCCCACGGCGTCCTGGGCGGGTGTCTGAGCGACACCTCCTCCGCCTGAGCTCGCGGTGGCTCCAGGCTTCGCGTTTGCCATTGGCTGCTCGGTTCAGAAAGACTCAGGGATAAATGAGGCCGGGGGCGGGCTTGGCCACCGTTGGGGGAAGGGAACGCAAGAACGGAGGTTTCAGCCGTGGGGATGGGGGACCTCCGGGGTTTGGGCAGCCGGAGGAGCAAAGTCTAAGTGGGAAAAGTCGGTACTTAAAGGGAAACCCTCTCTTCCTGTGGTTTCTAGAGGGGGAGGGTCTGGTAATGCCAGTACTTTCATTTAAATAATTTTAGTTGGAGAGCTTGGGATTCTTAAACAGGAAGACTGTTCTGCGTTTCCCCTAGGTGGTATTTACTCTTGAGAAACTGCTGGAGTCTCTTTCTGCCTGCATTTGACCATGCGAGCCATTCATAATTTTTCCTGTATGTAACGAGTACAATGGTTGGTGAGTGGGGGAGGGTCTGGGCCCGGTGGAGCCTTCCAGGGCCAACAAAATGTGAACTGGACACCAGGAGTACGGAAACAGGCAGTGCTGAGGTTCTTGTGGAAATCTTCTACTGTCTTTTAATGGTTGTGTAATGCACTCAAAAGCCTTCATTTGTACCAGATACTTGTGATATATTTTTAACAAGTATTTCATGAAAAAGAGTGCTAATTTCTTAAAGGTGAAATTCTATTTAGCATGGAAATAGAAACACTCTTTCATAACTTGGCACTCTGAATTGCAGAAAAATGTGAAGAGAAATAATTGATTTACATTGGAAACATAAGTAATTGACAATTGATAAAGTTTGCGTCTCTGTCAAAACGGTCTATGGCACTTAAAAGCATGTGTTTTCCAATTAAAAGATGAATAGCAGATTATTTTTAAAACATGGGAATTATTTCAGAATATAAAGGGTCTTTATATTTTGTCTTTTAAAAGGAACTTAGAATTTTGTTAAGTAACCGGAAGATGCCATATCATCCATTTTAAATGCCACTGTTCTAACAGGTTTTTCTTTCCTGCCAAGCAAATTCAACTTTATAAACGTAAACACACTTTCACAATATTTTCATTTACGTTTAATTTAGTGAGATGTTTTTGAGATGAGAAAAACGTGTTTTGGTGTCAATGTTTAGAACTGTATTGAGCTCAATATGGAAAGAACATTTCAGTGGTGAAATTTCTCTAACTTTTTAGAGCCTACTTTTTTTCATTTTTGTGCTTTCCAAAAAACTCTTGGTTCTAAAGGAAAAATACAATGTATGCTTATGACTTCTTTGGTATTGTAAATGTCAATGTAAACTTATGAATTTTTTTTAGGTACCTGTTGCATGTGATCAAGTTATCTGGAGAAATGTTTTTGATTCGTATTTGCTTTTCTAAAGATCACTTTAAAATGATACAATCTGTTGATCATTTAACTCTTTTAATTTTTTCATAAGAACAGGTTTGTTATATTCAGCTTGCTTCCAAAGTTGATGGAATGGTGGCTTCTGGATAGTTGTATTTGCTCTTATTAAAACCAACACCTAAGGAAATAACTCCTTGTAAACCATGGGGAAAATTGTTTATTTTCCATAAATACTAGCCCATGCTTATCTGTCACTATCAAACAAATCTAACAGCTGGAATTTAAAACAAATGTGTGCTGTTTTGATGAAATGTGTTCCTGGGATCCTGTGAACTTAATCTGTGTATTATTGTAACAAACTGGATACTCTGGCTAGGAATTTAAGAACATACACAAGTAATAAAAGCTCAGACCTCAAAAAGGGAGGGGGATATAACCCACTTACTATCTTCCAAGCATTTGAGAGATATATACCCAGCGGCAGAGTAAAAAGATCATGGGTAACTGAAAGCAAAAATATCTTCGGTGGATTTTTAAGTACGAACATAAATCGATATAACTTACTGTCTTAATCACACACAAATTAACTTAATATGGACTACTCCAAGTTCATCTTAAACAGTTGTGGCTTCTAATTAATTTTAATTCCACAAAAAAAGAACTCCCGCTCGTCTAGTTACTCTTCGGACAGTTGCACCTCATCTGCTGCCCTAAAGACAGTAAAAATGTTTCTTGTGATCACTGCAGTATTACAGGAAAAAAGGTATGTATAGGAAGTCGGTTGCCCGATGCTGTGTCCACAGGTTGTGGGGAAAATGCCGGGCAGGCAGGCGGGGAAAGGCAATCCTGTCGCTCCCTTCCAGCTCCCGGCCGCCTGCGACCTTCCCGCGAGTGGGCACACAATGCCCACCGCGTCTCCAGGGCCTCATAGGAGGCATTTTAACATACTCTTAGTCTTCAGACTGCTCTACTGGAATCTGATCTGTTTAAACCAGTGGCTTGATTGGCGGTACCTGGTTCTGCCGTCGCTCCAGAATCTGTCAGTTTTGTTTAAATTTAAGGGGAAAAAAGTGCTCTGGAGATGGGGAGATGGGGTGGTTTTGTTTCCATTTTCCTCAGGCTCTGCCCAGAGAAAGGGCGGGACCCTTGCAGCTCACACTGGGGTAGGTCTTTCGAGGACCGCCCGCCGCCTGGCAGGGCCTTGACCACTGGACGGCCCTCCTCTGGTCCTGCCGCGGGACAGCGCGCTTCTGGCTCCGCCTTGGGGTGCGTCTCTCCGCGCGGAGCGGCATGGCGAAGCTAGACGTGAGGGCCGGGGGGAGCCTCTATGGTTCCCCTCGCGGCGCAACCCCACCTGAGATCCTTGCTCTCCCCGCGCCCGGAGCGAGCCGCGGAATCCGACTGGCAGCGTGCATCTGGTGACCCTCCCGCACCTCCGGCCTCAGTTTCAGACATGCGAGGGACTCCCCTGTGCTCGGAGATGCTCGGTACCCACGGAGAGAGAACAAGAAGCCTTCGCAGATCCCAGTGTCTCCGCCTGGGGCGGGGCTGGGCCGGGAGACAGGCGCGCGAAAGCGTCCCCGGGGCGGGGCTCCGACGCTGCACGGAGCCGGCTCTCCAGGACCAAGTTGAGCAACCGGCGTCGAGAGAGACACCGCCCCTGGCTAGGGGGGGGTGGTCCTCTCACCCGATTGGTGGAGGGAGGGAGCCTATCATCGTCTGCTGCCTCCTCCCGAGCCGTTTGCTGGTTTCCACCCATTGGCCCCCGAGCCGCCCCTGGATTTCCATCTTTTGTGGCGCGAAAATAACCCTTTGCTCCCTCAATGGTTTTGTTGTGATTGAGGGCTCGGATTGGGTTCCCTTTTTTTTCTTTTGCTCTCATTTTTCCGGCCCTTTAACTGCTCGCCCCCAGCTCCAACCCCCAAGGAAGAAGGAGGGAGGTAACTGTTAGGAGGGCTGGAAAATAGTTCTGCGTCGGTGTGTGGAGCCCGCCCTTTGGGTTGACCGCGTGGTGCCCGCAGAGTCCCCTCCCTTCCCCCAACGTCCAGCGCCCAGAGGTCCTGGATTTGCGCCATGCTCAGCAGCTGGAGTCACACATCTTCGTTTCCAACCTCTTAGAATTTATACTTTTTGTTGTTGTTGTTTAAAACTACAACCAAATACGTTTCCAGATGCCTGAACTTTCCTGGGCTTCTAGAGAAATCGACTCATTCTGCCCCTCCCTTTCTAACCCCCTTTGTGGTCCGCAGGGTTGTTTTAAGCAAAACCAAACAACCCCTCCAAAAAAAGCAAACGAAAAATTCCGGGTAAAATCAACTATGCCGAGACCACGTTTTCGTTAAAGCAGCCTTAAGAGCAGTCAAGCTGAGGCCGACCTTGAAGGATTAACGATTTCTGTAGCTGAAATATTCTAATTTTACTGACGTTTGATGGACACGGTGAGAAAAAATAAATATGAATTTGGCTTGGAAAAACACGAAACAAACGAAATAATCATATTTAATTTGATTAACTTAAAAAGTAGATAACCACAGTGGTGTATTCTAGGTACTGATGCCTTTGGTGGGTTTGTATTATTTTAATATATTGCTATTGGTCTTTTCAAAAATAAATTAACAAGATCAGAACTCTGGTCATGACAAAAAAAGGAAATACAGATTTGTTTGGTATAGCTAATTTCATAACAGACTTTACCAATCTTTCATTATCTGGAGAAAAGGAAATGTTCCAGTTAGGAATGTAATTTAATAATTTGTTCACAGATAATTTAATTGTTCATTTTCAAGTCTTGACAAGACACTCGATTTGGTCAAAAACCAATGAAACAATCATTTCTTGGTAAACATTTAAAACTTAGAGAAAATTTATTTAAATCAGCAAGTTCAAAGATTTTTCTCTTTATTGTTAACTTTCAGATATAATGTTACATCATCCTCTAAATTCATTTGGAAAAACTATCTTTAGTTCTAGCCTCTAAAAACTAATTAAAATAACAAACTGCCATGTCACAATACTAAAAGTTATTTGACTAGCTTTAAAAAAACAAATTTAAAAAATGAGTTGATTAGTACAGAAAAACTATTTAAAACAAAAGTTATCTTTGCACATATTTTGTTTGTATTTTGTATAATTCAACTATATCTCACCAATGGAGTTAATAGGATTTTTTGAAGTTTTCACGTAAAATTATTCCTCAGAAACATCATTCATTAAAAATGGTTTATTTTGAACAAATTGATTACATTTTAAAGATTGAATGTATGGTACAATTTAAAGATTATAGAGTTAATTTGTATAACCCTTTAACACCTAAGAAATTTAAAATGTGAGGACATGATTATTTGTAAAATGATTTTAGGTTGGGATTTTATACTTTGAAGTGATAGAGTAGAAAAGTCTTAAGTAATTTTTTATAGTAGAGAAGATTGCAATTGTGAAGTAAATCCAAAATTAATCTAGACTAGCCAAAACTCTAAAACCTGGAATATTTTCAAATGTTTTTCTCAAAATCAAAGATTTACACATTAATCAGTATTTTTCACTAACTTGAGATAAATTGGCTTTTTACTATTATATCAGGAATGGAGTTTTATCAGGTAAACTTAATGGTTAGAGTGGTAGATAAACACAGATCCTTTTTATCGCCACTCTATATTGTATTATACTACTTCACTTGGGTGAAAATTTTAAAATACTCATTCATTTAGGGAAGGAGAGAATGAGAACTTTAATGAAAAGACTTCTTGGTAATTGGTGTGTACAGAAGTTATTTTCAGACCAATCTTAGAAAACAAAAGAGGTAGGCATTTATTTGTGTGGGAGGGGCCTTGAGAGGCTAGGAAGAGTTGGGTATTTAAACATGTATCTTGTTTGCAACTTATTTAACCTTCTTGTTTCCTTGCTAAGGGTAGAAGAAAGTGGGTAGAGAAAGCATATATTAACTAGTGGAGTAAAACGAGACAGTAATCCAAGCATGAAATCCCACTGGAAAGAACAATAAGAACCTACTCTCTCCCCACAAAAATAATCTAAAAGGTATACACATGCTGAAGTTATAACTAGTTTTCAGCATTTTTAACACATACAATTAAAAGACACATCTTTGGTTACTATCTTCATAGTTAGACACTTTTTTGTTTTCCTTACCATTTCTATTCCAGAATTCCATTACAGAAAATTTAGAAATTAAAGTTCTCCAAATGAAACAGTAAATTTCATTACAAACACACACACACACACACACACACACACACAGAGTAGCTGCTTCTAGGTGATCTTTGAGGCAAACTGATGAATTCTATGCTATCTCTAAATGTAAATTTATTTTTTAGTTATAATAAGGCAGAACTTTTTAAATTTCTTACTTTCAAGAGTAGTGGTAGATCATTACCATTTCTACTTTGATTCATTAAAATTAATTGAGTTTACATTTTGGTCCTGAGCCTCTCTAGCCTGATGATCCCAGCTTTAAAGAGGGAAGCAGCAAGCTAAGTAAGAGGGTTTTGTATTTTGTTTTTATTTCAAAAATCTCAAGTTCATAAAGACTTTAGGAACATAAGATATAGCAGAAATAACAAAGCCTAATGTGAAATCTTTTTTTAAAAAAAAATATTTATTTTTTGGTTGTAGGTGGACAGAATATCTTTATTTTATTTTTATGTGGTGCTGAGGATCGAACCCAGTGCCTCATGCGTGCTGGGGGAGCACGCTACCACTGCACCACAACCCCAGTCCCCTAATGTGAAATCTTTATGAAAATCAGCTCTAAAAAATTTTTTCTTCTGACACACTTCTCTTAAAACATTTATTTTTTTTAAGTAGATGGCTTAAAAATATAGAAGTTGGTAGTATTTTTTGTTGCTTTTTCTCAACTGTCTTATATTTAGTGATCATTTATTTTAAATTGAGAATACTACTGAGTTCCTAAAGATAACATTTTTGTTTTAAATGAGGTTTCATTTAATGTCCATAATTGAAACTGTTGTATTTCAATTATTTATTTTTGTTGTTTTTAGGGGGGAGGGTGTCCAGTGTTAATCATTAAAGCCATTTTTCTAGTTCTAAAAGCAGTTTTCTTTTAAGTTCAAACTATTTATATCTTATTTGTAATCTGAAATGTTTTCCCTAGCACTTTCCAAGATTTGGGAAATAATTGGGGGAAATAAAAGTAACTAAATCTTACTCTTTCAAAATATGAGTAAAGACTCTTTAAGATATACATGATTTGCTATAAACCAATATAAAATACATTACTATTGAATATCCTCCACTAGGCTAAAATAACTGGTTTCTCTTTTATAAGCAGTTTAATTCTAATCTAGTTATTAAAAATCTAGTTCATAAAAAGGACACTGACAAAGAAACTGAGGTCCTCAAAGTCAAGAAAAAATATTTTAACATCAGAAATAGATATGATTGCTATCATATTATTAACTTTTGTTATGAACCAATTGTTATGGAACTTTTGTTATGGAACAATTGAATACAAAATAATGTCACCATCTTTTGTTTTTGTTTGTTGAAAACTGGCTAGAATTTTGCTTCATGGTTTTATTACCACATCTTTTACAATAATTTCTTTACTTTTGTATTTCTTTACTACCAAAATTCAAATGACATCTTTGGTTTTCATTTTAATGAATAATCATGTATGAAAAACTAACAAACAGAAAATAAACTAAAAACTCAAAATTTTAGCATAGTACACTGTAGGTAGGTGCTTAGCTCTGGCAGCCATAGAAATATGCTCAAAGTTTATTTTAATCCACAGCCAGAATTGTAACTTTTTAAAACATATCAAATTGAATTTTGTTTTAAATAGTAATAAAACCAACAAACCAGTTGAGTAAATGCTTTAATCTAGTGAAATAGACAGCAGGGTTCAAGGCAGCATTACTCTGTTCCCTCAACAACAACAACAAATCTTCCAGTTGAGGGCAGTTTGTCAGGTATGGAATGCAGTCACTGTGCAATTGGACACTCTGAATATCTATACATATTCCTGCTAGGAAGCCCTTTGTGGAGATTTGTAAAGAAGCAAAAAGCAAGATAGAACTTGTGTTCAAATTCTGAGTTGCACCTTAAAACTAGCAAGGTAAGCACTATTTTTAAAAGATTTTTCCAACCATCAGAATACTTCAATATGATGTTTGGGAAGCTGGGGAGATAAAACTAAGAATACAAATTGAACTGGAATTAAAAGTCAATTAGTAGCTTTCAAATTTAAACAGTACCAATATGTTTTCAAGTTCGTATTTCACTCTACCTTATTTTCTATTTTTAAAAAAGTTCTTGTATTTAGTCAGTATTACACACATAAAATATCCAACAATATTTTAAAAACATAAATGTAATCAGTTAATAACTGATGATAGAAGTAATACTGGCCACATTTTGAAAATGTTAAATTTATCTACAAAATATGAAGTTATCATAAATACCTACTATTGATTTGTTTTACTACTTCTGTTTGTACATATGATCCGTTTGTGTATACTTAAAATAAGCAGTATCAAGAAAATGTCCTGAAGGAAGAGTCAAAGATATTGGTCTACTGTTGTGAAAACAATGTTTTTTGAAACTTAAACAGGGAGAGGAAACTCAAATGTTAAGTGAGACCTGGGTCCTGTTATTTATTGGCTTTTCTTCATTGGGAGTTAGGGGAGCTGGGATTAAACCTTAATATTGCTTCAGGGCAGATCTTCTATAAAGTTTTTAGTGGATATAAATGAAGAATGATGTTTCAGTCTAATGATAGCCCCTTCTTATCACTATTCTTATAAAAGATCTTTTTTCTTTGATCACTAAAGTATTCCTAAATAATTTAATTACAAGTGGAAGGAAAAAGTTGTATTCTATTAGGATAACAAACATTTTAGCACTTGGAGCCTTTAAACAGATGAAGAATGACCATTGCTTTTTAAACAAATAAAGGACTTCATTTTTGTTTCAACTAGTAATTCATTTATTTTCTTTATGGCAGTATTCTAGTAACATAGTAATAAGCTGAATTACTTTCTGGGTGTATAAATATGTTACAGCCAAGCACTGAGATACATAAGTAAGAAAAAAGCTCAAAATCCTCAGATTTATGGAACTCTTGATTAAGCTAAATGTTAGTTTCTTCTTACAACCAAATTCAGTGATCAAGCTTATTCTTTGTTTAAAACATGTAGGAGCTAAAACTTGAATGTATGGTTGATATGCACTTTTTACTAACTATCATGGGAGAAATCTTTTTAATGGTGTGTGGTTTCATTTAATGTAACGTTATGTGTAATATTTAAAAATTATTATTATTTTTGGTGCTGGGGACTGAACTCAGGGGTACTCGACCACTGAGCCCCATCCCCAGCCCCATTTTGTGTTTTATTTAGAGACAGGGTCTCACTGAGTTGCTTAGCGCCTCGCTGTTGCTGAGGCTGGCTTTGAACTCGCGATTTTCCTGTCTCAGCCTCCCAAAGTGCTGGGATTACAGGCATGTGCCACCATGCCCGGCTTATTTTGTTTTTTTTTTAATGTTTTCTTTCTTTTTTTTTTTTTCACGTTTATTTCAGGAGATTCAAAACCATGAAAGTTAACCTGAAGACTATTAGAGTTATTTTATAAGAATCTATTGTCTGTACATTAACCTGTGAATTTGGAATATATTATATTATAAACCAACAGATTGAGCTGGTAGAGCACTTGCCTAGCATTCCCAAGGCCCTGGGTTTAATCTCCAGCACTGCAAAATAAATAAATAAATAAATAAAAGCCACCAGATTTAATGGCATTTATAAACTCATAAAGCAGGTTTTGCTAACATTTTAAAATTTCAATTTTGTGACCAATACATAATAACACAATTACACATATAAATGCAATACCATGTTATGTTTCAATACATATTTACATTGACTAATGTTTAAATCAGGTTAAATATATCTATGTACTCAAACATTTATCATTTCTTTCTGGTGAAAACATTCAATATCCTTTTTTCTAGCTTTTTGAGATATACAATACATAATTATTTTCTATGGTCACTCTACTGTGCAATAGCTCACCAGAACTTGCTTCTGTGTAACTACAATTTAGTATCCCTCGATCAACCAGTTATGTTGATTTTTTTAAAAATAATCTTACAGGTAATTTAAGAATATTGGAGAATTTTGATTTTATGTATATGTAGCTGATCAGAGGTTGTATACTCAAACACAAACTCATTTTGAATATAATACATTTCAATCAGATTGCATTATTTGGGGCATTTTAAAATAATGCTATACCAGGTAATCCAGTGACTTGAGACTGAGGAAGGAAGATTGCAAGTTCAAGGACAGCCTCAACAACTTGTCAAGATCCTAATTTTAAAAAAAGAGAGACAGCTAGGGATGTAGCTTAGGGGAAAAGCACCTGTGGGTTCAATCCCCTCTACTACAAGAAAAAAAAAATCTGCAATGTAATATGAAGTTTTAGATTCCGGGTTTTAAATTTTTTTTTTTTTTTTTTTTTTTGGTACTGGGGATTGAACTCAGGGGTATTCGACCACTGAGCCACATCCCCAGCCCTATTTTGTGTTTTATGTAGAGACAGGGTCTCACTGAGTTGCTTAGCGCCATGCCATTGCTGAGGCTGGCTTTGAACTTGCGATTCTCTTGTCTCAGCCTCCCTAAGTGCTGGGATTACAGGCTTGCGCCACCGCGCCCTGCTCCGGGTTTTAAATTCTTTTTGTTTTCAAGAGCTCAGACTAGAATGAATGTAAAGCCAAGAAAAGAGACTATGGTGTAAAGAGAAGTCTGTGGTTAAAGTACTTGTAACAGGAAAACATGCAAGAACCAGAAAGTATCTAAATTCATTATGGTTAAAATAGTGTTACAAATTGTCTAAAATGTAATTTGGTAATTAAGGTTCTTTGGTTTTGGTACTCGGGAATGAACTCAGGGATGCTCAACCACTGAGCCACATCCCTAGCCCTATGTTGTGTTTTATGTAGAGTCAGGGTCTCACTGAGTTGCTTAGCACCTCCCTGTTGCTGAGGCTGGCTTTGAACTCACAGTTCTCCTGTCTCAGACTCCCAAAGCGCTGGGATTACAGGCCTGCGCCACCAGCCCAGCTCCAAGATTCTATTTTTAGAAGTGTATGCTATTAACACTTCATTCAAAGAAAGAGATTGAGGCAATTTCTCTTAGATTCCAGTACTAGAAGACTCTAAGGGGGAAAATGTCTACCCTTTTTTATATGTATTAAAAATTATTGGAAGCTAGGCGCAGTGGCTCACGCTTGTAATCCCAGCACTTTGGGAGTCTGAGATAGGAGAATCGCGAGTTCAAAGCCAGCCTCAGCAACGGCGAGGCGCTAAGCAACTCAGTGAGACCCTGTCTCTACATAAAACACAAAATAGGGCTAGGGATGTGGCTCAGTGTCGAGTGCCCCTGAGTTCAATCCTTGGTACCAAAAAAAAAAAAAAAAATTATTGGATACTTCTCATAAAGCTCTTTGTTTCTTTTTTTTATAATGTTTTATAGTTGTAGATAGACAGCATGCCTTTATTTTTATGTGGTGCTAAGGAGTGAACCCAGTGCCTCACGTGTGCTAGGCAAGCACTCTGCCACTGAGCTACAGCACCAGCCCCTTTATTTGTTTATTTAATAGGTAAGTGATTATACAGTATATCTTTATATGACTTCCAGTTGAACCCATTTTATAATGTGATCCTTTTCTTATGGAAGAATTATTAGAGGTCTACCAGATACCCATTTTACTGTTGAGGAACTGAGGATAGGGAAGGTAAATGCAAGTAGACACATTGCAAGTTTAGTAGCAGGGCTGAGATGTATTTACCACTGAATGACATTATGCAACAACCCCTAAATGAGAGAAAGTAACAGTAGTTCTTTCTCCTATTTTTGGTGATAAGAAAACAGACCCAGAGGTAAAGTTTCTGATACTCAGTATTATCACTTTTTTTTTTTAATTTTTTTTTAGTTGTAGATGGACACAATATCTTTATTTATTTTTATGTGGTGCTGAGGATCGAACCCAGTGCCTCACGCATGCGAGGCAAGCGCTGTACCACTGAGCTACAATTCCAGCCCCAGTATTATCACTTTTTAAAAATCACCTACACTTATTCTGACCTGAGGTTCTGTCTGTCATAGAAAGCTAAGGTTGAAGCCAGGTGCGGTGGCGTATGCCTGTAATCCCAGCACTTTGGGAGGCTGAGACAGGAGAATCACAGGTTCAAAACCAGCCTAAGCAACAGCAAGGCACTAAGCTAAGCAACTCAGTGAGACCCTGTCTCTAAATAAAACACAAAATAGGGCTGGGGATGTGGCTCAGAGGTCAAGTGCCCCTGAGTTCAATCCCCAGTACCAAAAAACAAAAAGCTAAGGTTGAAAGCCTTGAGGGTAGCTGGGTGGCATGGTGGTGCACACCTGTGATCCCAATGGCTCAAGAGGTAAAGCAGAGGGATTGCAGGTTCAAAGCCAGCCTCAGCAATTTAGCGAGGCCCTAAGCAACTTAGCAAGACCTTGTCTCTAAATAAAATACAAAAATGGACTGGGGATGTGGCTCAGTGGTTAAGTGCCCCTGAGTTCAATTCCTGATACAAAAAAGAAAAGAAAGAAAGCAAGCCTTGCAAGTGGAGGAGATGGTGCAGGTGGGGATGGGAAACTACCTGTGTCGCCTCAGTAACTTCAGTGAAGATCTTATTTAAACTCTCCTCAACAGTTAAAATCAGCTCAATGTAAAAGGCCGATGTGGAGAAGTTCCTGTGATTCCTTTAACTCATGATTTCTCTTATTTCTCAGAAGTTTGACTCAAGACCTGGCCCAATTAGAATCTCTGGGGCCAAGGAACCTGCTTTAACAGGCACCTCACTATCTTAACAATAAGCAGATGTTTTCCTCATTATCATACTTGAAAAAAGTCGAGTTCAGATTTACTCCTGTTTAATATCACTAGGGTTGAATTTAATCTTTGCTTTTGTGAAATTTCTAGAGGGGCAAGGATTGCCGGATATATGTATACTTGCATGCACAAGGCCATGGGTTCAATCCCCAGCACCACAAAATAGACCCATGGTCTATTTCAAAGTCTTTGCTCCTTTATCCTGGAGAGGAGGGACACCTTGCAGAAGTTTAAGCTATACCCAATGTTCATATGGAATGTGATCACTAGCCATAATTACCCCTTACTTCTCACCCCTACTTAGATATAAACTAAAAAACAGAACAAGATTTCATGAGCTCAAAGTTCTCAACTGTGCCTTTTAATTTAAAGTACTCATCCATAATTGTATTTACCTGTAAATTGATTGGTCTTCTTGAACTGTGGAGGTCACTATAGTGCCTCCCTCTGTGCATAGCTGACCCTGCTGTGACCCTCAACTGTAAAGAAAAGTTAAACTTATACCATCCTTTACCTTTTTCACAACACAAAGGCACTGAGTAGCCTTTGACAAATATTTGTGGAATTTAGTTTTCAGCAAAAGGAATGAAACTGGGATATCAGTGAATTTATTAGACCACTTCACCTTAAAGAAAGTTTATAGAAAGTTCTCACTACATAGATTTTGAAAATTTTCATTCCTATAACAATTTGAAATATAATAGGTAAAACCAGCAGCCAAAATCTTCCAGTGAGTACCACTGAATTGCATTTTTTTCACTTATTTCAAATAAATGAGAAAGATGAAATGTCCCTTAAATCACCTGACTTGCTCCACGGAGCTTCTTTTCTCTAATAGACATTTTATAGAACATTTTATTAAATGCAAAGAGGAAGGGATTACAGTTTGACACTGGAAAATAATGCAGGGAGGAGTAGAGAGGAAAAAAAAGCTTAGTCAAATACCACAGCCAAGTAACAGCGTGTGAGGAAAGCAGAATGAAAAAAGAAAGACTCCCTGTAAAGGAACCCTTTACTGATGCCTGCCATTCACACACACCAACAACCTGACCAAAAACTGTTAGAAATTTGTTCTACTCGCCAAGTGAAATAGCTCCTTCTGTTAGAATCAGTCCCTGTGCTTTGTCTGTACTTGAACAAGTTATTACCATAATACAGAATTTAGAATAAAAGAGAATGAAAAGAAAAAAAATCATCAAAATTTCAAAAATGATGAGTTAAATGTCAAATTGCTAGGTGACCAGTGTGAATGTTTAGTAATAATTCATTTGATTTTTAAAATTAGCTTTCTAACTGTTTCTGTTAGATTTCTAAAAAAATGTATCTATTTGGATATTTTAATTTTATAGAAATATATTATAGTCAAGTGCAGTGGTACATGCTACTAATCCCAGCAGCTCAGGAGGCTAAGGCAGGAGGATTGCTAGTTCAAAGCTAGCCTCAACAAAACTGAGGTGCTATGGAACTCAGTGAGACCCTGTCTCTAAATAAAATACAAAATAGGGCTGGGGATGTGGCTGAGTTGTCGAGTGCCCCTAAGTTCAATCCCCATTACTCCCCAAAAACAAAAAAATATATTATAGATGGAAGAAAAGTTAGAACCTATTGAGAGCAATTGGAAGGTATTCTAACCAAACTAAAAGATATATATATATGCATATGTATATCTATATATGTATGTATATATATATTGATAAATATACCATACATACTGAATTTAAAGAATTTAAGTGTTCACTCGAATATCTTTGCCCACTTCTATTATTGGCAGTTGAAATATTCTCTGGCTTGGACTTTTCCTTTTTATGTAGAATTGAAATGTTCATTTGAGCAACATTTAAGAAACAGGAATTTTTCCATAGAATTAAAGAATTCCAACAGAGTGGCTCCTTGCAAAATAGCTTTAGCAGTGGTGTGCTTGAAAAACTAACAAAAATAATGGGAATAGCAGGTCTCTGGGTTGGGGAAGATCCTGCAGATGAAATTTTATTTTACAATTTTGAAATAAGTATAGATATAGGACTCAGCCTTTAATACCCTGTGATTGTGAGTATCCCTGTTCATTTTATCTGTTTAACTCATTCTTGCAAAGTGATGAACAGAGAAGCTTGATGGAGAAAGCTGAGCAATTTAAGAGCCATTCTTCTTTCTCACTTATTTTTAATAATATAAAGCAAAAACAAAAAAAATGGAGTTCATTGAAACTTATTGAAGGAGATTAAGCTGCTAGTCTCACTTATGGTATCTCACATTGTTACAGGAACTAATATTTTCAGAGTCCAGGCACATTGAAAGGAAATTTCGTTAACATAAATTTTATTATGTGAAAGTAAACAAAGACCCTTAAGGATAACTTAGCAGAAGAATTCGTTTGGTTTAATTTATAGCCCGAAATACTTGTAAAACTACTAGAAAAATAATATAGAATAAAACATTTTTTATTCCATAGAATAAATAATATAATAATATAGAATAAAACATTCCATAATAATATAGAAGAAAACATTTTTTTATTCCATAATTCTTAATTCCACTTCAAATTTATATTTTTAAAGAGAAATGTCATTCTGGTTTAAAAACAGAACTAATCATTTTTTGAAAACAAGAAAGACAATCAAATTTGCATTTATTTGCCCTTTTAATTTCTGAGCTGTTATGTTTTTTATGTTGAAAATCTTACATGTACATAACATTCAAATGCAGACATGTGCCAGGTGCCATGGCACACACCTGTAATCCCAGCACTTTGGGAGGATGAGACAGGAGAATGGCAAGTGCAAAGGCACCCTCAGCAACAGCAAGTCACTAAGCAACTCAGTGAGACCATGTCTCTACATAAAACACAAAATAGGGCTGGGGATGTGGCTCAGTAGTTGAGTATCCCTGAGTTCAATCCCCAGTACCAAGAAAAAAAGAGCAGACATGTTGTTCACTTCAAATTTTAAACACATCTCTTTTTTCCACTGTATTTTTAAAAACATAATGAACTAAAAATAACATCAAATATTGCATAGCTCAGACTACACTTATAGGCTGGACTCGAGTGAGTCATTATTTTCCATGAAGACTCTAATCCTCAAACTAGAAATAATCTCCCTATCCTCTGACTTCTGATTTTTTTTGTTTGTTTATTTTATTTTATGATTTTTTTTAAAATTCTGAGTATAGAAGCCAGGGACACTCTACCAATGAGCTACATACCCAGTCTTTCTTATTTGTTTATTGGTGCTGGGGATTGAACCCAGGGATGCTTTACCACTGACATACATCCCTAGTCCTTTTTATTTTTTATTTTGAGACAAGGTCTCAATAAGTTGTCCAGGCTAGACTCAAATTTGGATCCTCCTGCCTGAAAACCCTGCGTTGCTGGAATTACAGGCATATGCCACCGTGCCCTGCTAGATTTCAGAATTTTAAAGTAAATTTGACCTAGAATTTCGTTTTTATATTGCAAACCATTTACAATTTTTTTTAAAAAATTAATATATCTCCTGTATTACATCTTTCTGACTAGGAAGTTCTGATTTATTTTGGCATATAAGTAAATTCCGTGAGGGCAAGAATTTTTTGTCTGGTTTTTTTTTTTTTTTTTTTTGGTACCAGGGATTGAACTCAGGGGCACTCAACCACTGAGCCACATCCTCAGCCCTATTTTGTGTTTATTTAGAGACAGGGTCTCACTGAGTTGCTTAGCGCCTTGCCGCTGCTGAGGCTGGCTTTGAACTCATGATTCTCCTGTCTCAGCCTCCCAAAGTGTTGGGATTACAGGCGTGCAACACCGCACCTGGCTTTATCTATGTTTTTGACTACTAATTTCCCAATAAATTATGTTTAGCACATGGTATATACTTAACAAAAATATTTGTTAAAAGAATTTGTGGTACCATTTAACACCCAGCTTTCTCTGCCACGAGTTCTCAATAAAAGTTGTTGAATATGTAATTGTTGGGTTTCAGGGGTGGGAGGGTGGGGGGATTGTAACTGGAGATTGAACCCAGGACCTTGTGCATGCTGGGCAAGCACTCTACCACTGAGCCACATTCGTAGCCCTAACTTTTAGGTTTTGTTTTGATTTGTACAAATACATACTAAACCTCACCCTCTAAAAAGCTTGTGATGAACCTGTTTGGGGGTGGGGGGTGAAGCAGGCATGGTAGTGCACACCTGTAGTCTCAACTACTTGGAAGACTAAGGTGTTTTTTTTTTAAACCTTTATTTTATTTATTTATGTATTTTGTATGTGGTGCTGAGGATCGAACCCAGTGCCTCACGTGTGTGAGGAATCACTGTACCACTGAAACACAACCCCAACTCTGGAAGACTAACGTTTTTAAAGTAGAAGGACTGCTTGAGCCCAGAGGTTTAGGGCCAGCCTAGGCAACATAGTGAATACCTGTCTCAAAAAGAAAAGAGAAGAGAAGAGAAATGGTGAGTCTCTTGGGGATTGAGAGTGTAGACCAATTTTTCCAGACCAAAATATTTGTGTGTGTGTGTGTGTGTGTGTGTGTGTGTGTGTGTGTGTGGTACCAGAGATTGAACTCAGGGGCATTCGACCACTGAGCCACATCCCCAACCCTATTTTGTGTTTTATGTAGAGACAGGGTCTCACTGAGTTGCTTAGCGCCTTGCCGTTGCTGAGGCTGGCTTTGAACTCAATGATTCTCCTGTCTCAGCCTCCCTAAGTGCTGGGATTACAGGCGTGCACCACCATGCCCGGCTCAGACCAAAATATCTTGAGACTTATGGCTTTAGTTTTCAAAGGTAATGATGTAGATAGAGGCTTTGGTCATAAAGCAGCCATATCAGTACAAACAAGTTGCATAGAACATCATAAACTTTTATCATTTCATATACAGACTAACTTTTAAGAAATAAGAACAGAAGCCAGGTATGTCTGTTATCCCAGTAATTTGAGAAACTAAGGCAAAGGATAGCAAATTCAAGGCTAGTTTGGCAATTTAGTGAGATGCTTTCTTAAAATAAAAAAAGGGGGCAAGCCAGGCACAGTGGCTCAAGCCTGTAATCCCAGCACTTAGGGAGGCTGAGACAGGAGAATCGTGAGTTCAAAGCCAGCCTCAGCAATGGCAAGGCGCTAAGCAACTCAGTGAGACCCTGTCTCTAAATAAAACACAAAGTAGGGCTGGGATGTGGCTCAGTGGTCAAGTAGCCCTGACTTCAATCCCTGGTACTGAGAGAAAAGCAGGAAACAGATCAGAACGGAAGGAAGAGTGAATTTTTATTTTTTTACCTAAGATGTCAGAGAGGTACCCAGTATGCTCTTAGCTTTCTCTAATGGCCTATTTTAAAGCTTTTGTTTAGGGATTTATCTAAATCCTTCTTGAACATATTGATATGAAAATATTAATGTGTTTTCAAAACACACTTCTATCAAAAACTTAATTATTTTTAGATTTTATTAATCTATTTTTGTCAATCAGAGGTTACTTGGTTCATCATGTCCTAGAGGAATTGGCAATGAGGAAGTTCATTGTGTACCCCTAAAGGACTTTTTTCTCCTAAAACTTTTCAAGATTGAAAGTACATGTTCTAATCTTTTTTTTTTTGGTACTGGGAATTGAACCCAGGGGTGTTTAACCACTGAGTCACATCCCCAACCCATTCATTCATTCATATATATATATATATATATATATATATATATATATATATATATATATATTTTATTTTTTTTTTGGTACCAGGAATTGAACTCAGGGGTACTGGACACTGAGCCACATCTCAGCCCTATTTTTTTTTTTAAAGAATTTTTTTTTTTTTTTAAATAGATGGACACAATGTCTTTATTTCATTGCTTTGTATGTAGTGGTAAGGATCGAACCCAGGGCCTCACACATGCGAGGCAAGCGCTCTACCGCTGAGCTACAATCCCAGCCCCCTCAGCCCTATTTTGTGTTTTATATAGAGACAGGGTCTCACTGAGTTGCTTAGTGCCTCCCTGTTGCTGGGGCTGGCTTTGAACTCGTGATTCTCCTGTCTCAGCCTCCCAAAGTGCTGGGATTACAGGTGTGCACCACTGCACCTGGCTCCTATTTTTATATTTTATTTTGAGACAGAGTCTCACCAAGTTGCTTAGAGCCTCACTAAATTGCTGAGACTGGCTTTGAACTTTCAATCCTCCTGCCTGAGCCACACCCCCAGCCCTATTTTGTGTTTTATTTAAAGACAGGGTCTCACTGAGTTGCTTAGTGCCTCACCATTGCTGAGGCTGGCTTTGAACTTGAGATCCTCCATTCTCAGCCTCCCAAAGTGCTGGGATTACAGGTGTGCACCACCGTGCCCAACATGTTCTAATCTTAAATGCCAGGATTGATGAGCAAATTTGCATTCATCCTACTGGTTGCTGTCCTACGCACATACACATTTTTATTTTTTTAATAGGCAAAGTATAGATTTACTGAAGATGAAGGTGGAAGTACTTCTTCTGTAAGGTAGAGTGGAGTGGGCCAAGCAAGGGAGAGAAGCCCAAGACCAATCATATATCCTCTCATTTCAGCTTTCTATATTATCCTGTCCTGGTTCTCAGTTGAGTCTCTTAAAATAATCGCTAATGGTCATCTTTGATCACATCACCTCTTTGTTATCATTTTTCCAGACTCTTATCTTCCTTTGTTGTTTTTGGAGCAATATTCAATATCCAGGCATGGATGTAGTATAATTTTGGGAAAGTAAAATTTTTGTTTCCTGTATGTTTCAGTAATTCTTGAGCATCTCCCAGGGTGGTGGGTTTCCGTTTTTTGGAACCATTTTCAGGATGCTGACTAAATGCAAATATACTTAACTCCTCAGTCTCTTCCCAGGGTGGTGCTGCTGAGCTCAGAGCAGAGCCTTTCCTTCACTCTCCTCTTCACCTTTACCTAGGTTGAAGCATGTTTTACATTATGTTCTTGGACAAATGGGTATAGACAAAAGAGCTAAATCTCAGCCAGTGTGTTAAATCAGCCTACTGTCATATTCCCACAAGTAGACTTTTTTCTTTTTTTCCTTTTTAGTTGTGTTGATCATCAAACCCAGAACCTTGCTCATGCTAGGCAAGTGCTCTACCAATGAGCTACACCTCAAATCCCTAGACTGTTCTTATCTACTAATAACCAGACAAATCAGGCTCACTTAAAATTATATCACATAAAAATTTAGCAGTGCACATTAACTCTGGCTGTTCCTTCATTTGAAAATGAAATAGCTGGACTAAGTGATCTTTTTTTTTTTAAATAATACCTTTATTTAGCCGGATGCGGTGGCACGCGCCTGTAATCCCAGCACTTAGGGAGGCTGAGAAGAAGAATCACGAGTTCAAAGCCAGCCTCAGCAACGGCAAGGTGGTAAGCAACTCAGTGAGACCCTGTCTCTACATAAAACACAAAATAGGGCTGAGGATGTGGCTCAGTGGTTGACTGCCCCTGAGTTCAATCCCCAGTACCAAAAAATAAAAAATTTAAAAAAATAATAATAATACCTTTATTTAATTAATTTATTTTTATGTGGTGCTGAGAATCAAACCCAGAGCCTCACACTTGCTAGACAAGTGCTCTAATGCTGAGCTACAACCCCAGCCCATGGACTAAGTGATCTTAAAAACCCATTTCAGCTGTAAAATTTAATGATTCTACTAAAGTAAAAAACTCTTAGCTGGGCATGGTGGCACATGCCTGTAATCCCAGCACTTTGGGAGGCTCAGACAGGAGAATCACGAGTTCAAAGCCAGCCTCGGCAACGGCAAAGCGCTAAGCAACTCAGTGAGACCCTGTCTCTAAATAAAACACAAAATAGGGCTGGGGATGTGGTTCAGTGGTCGAGCACCCTTGAGTTCAATTCCCAGTACCAAAAAAGAAAGAAACTGTTACCTATGAGCCAGATGAAGTGGCGCATATCTATAATCCCACAGCTTGGGAGGCTGAGGCAGGTGGATCACAAATTCAAAGCCAGCCTCAGCAACTTAGTGAGGCCTTAAGCAACTCAGTGAGATCCTGTCTCTAAATAAAATATAACAAAGGGCTGGGGATATGGCTCAGTGTTTAACACCCCTGGGTTCGATCCCTAGTACTCCCCAAAAAGAAACTGGTACTTATTTTTTTTTTTTTTTTTTTTTTTAAATATTTTTTTAGTTGTAGATGGACACAATGTCTTTATTTTATTGCTTTGTATGTGGTGCTGAGGATCGAACCCAGGGCCCCACGCATGCGAGGCAAGCGCTCTACCGCTGAGCTACAGTCCCAGCCCCGAAACTGGTACTTATGAATAACTTTCTTAACAGCTTATTTTTTGCTCTCTATATATTTGTATATGTATACTAATTAGATTATATATATATATTAGGTACATTCTGCTGGAAAGAAATGCTGAATATGTTAGAAAACAATTAAATTTTCATTGAGAGAGTTATACTTGTAGCAGAATTCTTTTTCTGGTGGGGAGGGGTATTGGAGACTGAACCCAGAATACTTTACCCCTGAGCTGCATTCCCAGCCCTTTTTATTTTTTATTTAAAAAAATTTTTTTTAGTTGTGGATGGACACAATGTCTTTATTTTATTGCGTTGTATGTGGGGCTGAGGATCGAACCCAAGGCCTCACTCATGCGAGGCAAGCGCTCTACCGCTGAGCTACAATCCCAGTCCCCCTTTTTATTTTTGAGACAGGGTATCTCTAAATTGTTGAGACTGGCCTTGAATTTGTGAATCTCCTGCTTCAGCCTCCCAAGTAATTGGGATTACAAGCTTGTGCCACTGCATCTGGCTTATAAGAGAATTCTAAAACAAACAAAACAGAACCAAAACTTCACAAATAAAGATGAGAAGCCAGCAAAGTGACCCATGCCTACAGGCACATCCCTGCAACTTGGGAGACTGAGGCAGGAGGATCTCAACTTCAAGGCCAGCCTCACCAATTTAGTGAGACACTGTCTCAAAAATAAAAAGGGTTGGAGATATAGCTCAATGTAGAATACCCCTGGGTTCAATTCCCAGTGACACACATTAACACAAAGATTTTCCAAAGTTTTAATCGTGTGCTTTGGGTAATTAAATTTTCTCAATTGCTTTCAGTTAGAAAGTCCTTTCTTCCCAACTTCCTTCCTTTGGTGCTGGAGAATGAACCAAACCTGGTGCAGGCTAGGCAAGTGAGTGCTGGACGACTGAGCTATATTAAATTTCATTTTGAGAGAGAACCTCCCTAAGTAGCCTAATGTCGTCTTGAACTTGCCATCCTCCTGCCTTAGCCTCAGGAATAGCTGAGGTTACAGGCATGCACCACCACACCTGGCTAGTAAGTCTTTATTTCCTGTAGAAATAATTTTTAAAATTTGCTAACTTGTTTTAATACAGTCAATATCTTTTTTTTTTTTTTTGGTACCAGGGATTGAACTCAGGGGTACTCGACCACGGAGCCACATCCCCAGCCCTGTTTTGTGTTTTTTGTAGAGACAGAGTCTCACTGAGTTGCTTAGCACCTCACTGTTGCTGAAGCTGGCTTTGAACTTGCGATTCTGGTGTCTCAGCCTCCCAAAGTGCTGGGATTACAGGCATGCACCACTGCACTCAGCTACAGTCAACATCTTTTAATCATCTTCACATACCTTAAGATTAACTCTAAGCCAGGCGCTGTGGCTCAAGCCTGTAATCCCAGCACTTAGAGAGGCTGAGACAGGAGAATTGCGAGTTCAAAGCCAGCCTCAGCAATGGTGAGGCGCTAGGCAACTCAGTGAGACCCTGTCTCTACATAAGACACAAAAAATAGGGCTGGGGATGTGGCTCAGTGGTCGAGTACCCCTGAGTTCAATCCTCAGTACCAAAAAAAAAAAAAAAAAAAGATTAACTCTAAACCGGGTGCAGTGGCGCAAGCCTGTAATCCCAGCACTTAGGAAGGCTGAGACAGGAGAATCGTGAGTTCAAAGCCAGCCTCAGCAATCGCTAGGCGCTAAGCAACTCAGTGAGATCCTGTCTCTACATAAAACACAAAATAGGGCTGGAAATGTGGGTCAGTGGCCAAGTGCCCCTGAGTTCAATCCCCAGTACCACCAAAAAAAAAAAAAAAAAAAAAGTAACTCTAGCTGGGCACGGTGGTGCACCCCTGTAATCCCAGCACTTTGGGACGTTGAGACAGGAGGATCACAAGTTCAAAGCCAGGCTCAGCAAAAGCAAGGTGCTAAGCAATTCAGTGAGACCCAGTCTCTAAATAAAATACAAAATCAGGCTAGGGATGCAGCTCAGTGGTCAAGTGCCCCTGAGTTCAATCTCTAGTACCGAAAAAAAAAAATTAATTCTAATTATATTTTACTGGAAATTGCATGACCTTTACTAAATCTGTATAGACCAATGGCATAGAATGAAAATTGATTTACTAAATAAAATTTTGTTTAGCATCTTGATTTCTCATAACATCTCTGTCACTTAAAACTAGGTAGTTCTTTGCCAAGGGCTTAATTTAGTTATCTGCTTCTTAAAATAGAATTTAACATTTTTTTCCACACCAAATTCAGTCCATTTTGAAAGTCAATGCACAGAATTAACTCAATTATACCAGATACTAAAGAAGTTCTAAGGTTTTGTTTGTTTGGGAGGTACCGGGGATTGAACTCAAGGGCACTTGACCACTGAGCCACATCCTCAGCCCTATTTTGTATTTTATTTAGAGACAGGGTCTCACTGAGTTGCTTAGCACCTTGCCATTGCTGATGCTGGCAATCCTCCTGTCTCGGCCTCCCCAGCTGCTGGGATTACAGGCATGCGCCACCAAGCCTGGCTCTTTTGTTCTGTTTGTGAGATAGTATCTCACTGTATTTCCCAGGCTGGTGTCAAACTCTTGGACTCAGGTGATTTGGCCTCCCTAATAGCCGGGACTGTAGCCATGCACCACTGTGCCTAGCTAAATTATTAGTATTTTATTAATTATCATTAGTATTATTATTGTACCAGGATTGTTTAACCACTGAGCAACATCTCCCGCCTTTTTTATTTTGAGACAAGTTTTCGCTAAATTGCTGAGGCTGGCCTCAAACTTGTGATCCTCCTGTCTCAGCCTCTTGACTTGCTGGGATTACAGGCCTGGTTTTCCTTTTCAAAGTATATTTTAAAATAATATAAATCCTGACTGCTTACATTTAATCAAAACTCATAAAAAAAAATAAAAACAAAAGACCTCATGTTACAATATTTTATTTTTATTATTTTATTATATTGGTGATTGGAATCAACAGTACTCTATACTGAGTACACACTGAGCTACATCCCCAGCCTTTTTTGATTCATTGTTAATTTTGAGACAAAGTCTTGCTAAGTTACCCAAAATGGCCTCAAAGTTGTCATCCTCCTGTTTCAGCCTCCTAAATAGCTGAAATGATGGGTGTGTACCATCACACCCAGCTAAAATATACTTTAACAATGGTATATTTTAGCTAAGTGCAATCCCAGTGACATGGGAGGCTGAGGCAGGAGAATTGCCAAATTTAGTTTTTTTTCTTGGTACTGGGGATTGAATTTAGGGGTACTCGACTACTGAGTCACATCTCCAGCCCTATTTTGTGTTTTAGGTAGAGACAGGGTCTCACTGAGTTGCTTAGCACCTCGCTTTTGCTGAGGCTGGCTTTGAACTCGTGATTCTCCAGTCTCAGCTCCCAAAAACCGTGGCAATTTAACAAGACCTCTTCTCAAATTAAAAAAAAAAATTTAATTGTTATAAAAATGAAAGAAAATTTCAGATCATGTATTTCATGGATTTCATTTAGAAATCATGTCTTTCAATCACTTTTTTTTTTTTTTTAAATATTTATTTTTTAGTTGTAGGTGGACAGAATATCTTTATTTTATTTTTATGTGGTGCTGAGGATCGAACCCAGTGCCTCACGCATGCTAGGCGAGCACGCTACCACTGCACCATAACTCCAGCCCTTTCAATCACTTTTAATCTGGAATACTCTTCAATATTTTATAATATTGAAAATTCTTTTTAATATTTTTTTTTTAGTTGTAGATGGACACAATGTCTTTATTTTATTGCTTTGTATGTGGTGCTGAGGATCGAACCCAGGGCCTTACACATGTGAGGCAAGCGCTCTACCACTGAGCTACAATCTCAGCCCTAATATTGAAAATTTTAATATTGAAATCTTTGAAGCTCATAGATCTGTCATAGAATGCCTCTCAACTGGGTAATCTCATTTTTCCCACAATTATTCTATGTTACATATAATGTTCTAATGGATATCATACAAAATGTTGTCCTAAGTGTATTGTCAGGTAACATATTATGTCCTTTAGTCTCAATACTGATAATAACTTTGGTCACTTGGTTAAATGTCTGCCAGGTTTCTGTAGTGTAAAATTAAAAAAGATTTTTCCTTTTGTAATTAAGAAATACCTTATGGGGGGCTGGGGCTGTAGCTCAGTGGTAGAGCACTTGCCTAGCATGCGTGAGGCCCTGGGTTCGATCCTCAGCACCATATACAAATAATAAATGAATAAAATAAAGATCCATCAACAACTAAAAAAAAATATTAAAAAAATTTAAAAAAAAAAGAAAAAAAAGAAATACCTTATGGAAGCCGGGCGCGGTGGCTCAAGCCTGTAATCCCAGCACTTAGGGAGGCTGAGACAGGAGAATTGTGAGTTCAAAGCCAGCCTCAGCAACGGCGAGGTGCTAAGCAACTCAGTGAGACTCTGTCTCTACATAAAACACAAAATAGGGCTGGGGATGTGGCTCAGTGGTCAAGTACCCCTGAGTTCAATTCCCAGTACCAGAAAAAAAAAAAAAAGAAATACCTTATGGAGAGAGCTTTTTAGTGTGTCTTGTTATTTCTGAAACTTTTTTTTTTTTTGGTACCAGGGATTGAACTCAGGGGCACTCAACCACTGAGCCACATTCCAGCCCTATTTTGTGTTTTATGTAGAGACAGGGTCTCACTGAGTTGCTTAGCGCCTCACGGTTGCTGAGGCTGGCTTTGAACCTGTGATTCTCCTGTCTCAGCCTCCCAAAGTGCTGGGATTACAAGCGTGAGCCACCATGCCCGGCTCTGAAACTTTTTTTTTTTTTAATATTTTTTTAGTTGGAGATGGACACAATATCTTTATTTTCTTTCTTTTTATGTGGTGCTGAGGATTGAACCCAGGGCCTCATGCGTCTACCACTGAGCTACAACCCCAGCCCCTATTTCTGAAACTTTAACCTATAGTTTTGTACCTACCCATCAATCTTGCCTTAATCAACTATCAGGGTTGCAAAATCATGACATATATTTTTTTACACTTAGCTATTTAATCTATTTGATTTTTATTGTTCTACTCTATTGACCATTAATCTAAATCAGTATACAAATGTATTTTATTGGTTTGTCCTTTTCCCACCAAAATGAAATGCCATCTTTATCATTTAAATATTCATACATACTTCAGTTAATTCTAGACTTTATCCAATTCCTCTTACATTTCTTTATTCCTATAGACATGCCTCCTTATTCTTACTTACATTCTTTTTTTTTTAAATATTTTTTATAGTTGTTGATAGACCTTTATTTTATTTATATGTGGTGCTGAGAATCGAACCCAGTGCCTCACACATGCTAGGCAAGCGCTCTGCCACTGAGCCACAACCCCAGCCCCTCTTACTTACAGTCTTCCATGTAATCTTTGGAACAGTTTCATCCAACTCACTTTAAAACCCACTTTTGTAAGTATTAGTGTAAGCAGCTAACAAAACCTTTCCCTTTTGCATGAGAATTTGGCATTTCACCAAATTTCCAGCTATTCTCGGCATCCTGATGATGTTAGTTGTTAACTGTTCGGTTTTTTTTTTTAAATATCTTTATTCATTTATTTTTATGTGGTGCTAAGGATCGAACCCAGTGCCTCATGCACGCAAGGCAAGTGCTCTGCCCCTGAGCCGCAATCCCAGCCCCAACACTGCTTATGATAACAGAAAATATTTGACTGGTAAATTGCATCTTAACTAGGAGAAACTGGAAATATTTGGAGACACCATACTTCGAAGCTTCCAAATGTAGTCACATAATTAGGCATGGCTTCCCAGAACTTTGGAAGCTAAGAGTATGGGTAGAGGGCCCAACACTTTCAAAGCCAGGGGACTCCTGCCCTTGTTCCATATGGGTCTCATCTCTTTTTATATATTAGTTGTATTGCTGTGGGGAATGCCTGGCACTGGCCTCCTGTTCTAAGTGAATATGCCAAATGTGGATTACGATAGTTTTTCTAAGTCTGAAACTTTATTTGAACTTCCGAGAACATACCTTGATAAATAGCATTCTCATTGAAATTCATCAAATGTGTACATAAGCTAAGTGTGGTGGCTCTGGAATCTTGGCTACACACCTTGAGGCAGGAGGATCACAAAATTGAGGCCAGCCTCAGCAATTTAGACTCTCAAAATAAAAAAGGGTTGGGAATGTAGCTCAGTGGTCAAATGCCCCCGTACCCGTCTCCCAAATGGATTTGGGATCCATGTTTACAAGTCGAGAAAGGTCTTTAATCTTGCATTTTGAAAATTTACAGTATTAAATAATAGCACTTATCACTTGAACCCATAAGTTCAAAGACAGTTTAAGGTAACAAGACACTGTCTTAAGGAAAAAAACAAATATTTAGAGGTTGGAGATATAGCTGAATGCTGGCATGTGTCAAGCCCTGGGTTCTATCCTCAGTACCAAAAAGAAAAATGAGGGCTGGGGTTATGGCGCAGTGGTAGCGTGTTCGCCTAGCACACGGGAGCCACTGGGTTCGATCCTCAGCACCACATAAAAATAAAATAAAGATATTCTGTCCACCTATAACTAAAAAATAAATATTAAAAAAAAGAAAAAAAAAGAAAAATGAAAAACAAACAAACAAAAAAACTAAAATGGAGTGGCATAAGAGGATTGACTGAGTAAATTAAGAGAAACCATAGTAGCCGAGCGTGGTGGCTCAAGCCTGTAATCCCAGCACTTAGGGAGGCTGAGACAGGAGAGGCGAGTTCAAAGCCACCTCAGCAACGGCGAGGCGCTAAGCAACTCAGAGTCTAACTCAGTGAGACCCTGTCTCTACATAAAACAAAATAGGGCTGGGGATGTGGCTCAGTGGTCGAGTACCCCTGAGTTCAATCCCAGTACCAAAAAAAAAAAAAGAGAAACCATAGTATACACACCATAATTAAAATTTAGGTTTCAAGCCGGGTGCAGTGGCGCACGCCTGTAATCTCAGCACTTAGGGAGGCTGAGGCAGGAGGATCACAAGTTCAAAGCCAGCAACGGCGAGGCGCTAAGCAACTCAGTGAGACCCTGTCTCTGCATAAAACACAAAATAGGGCTGGGGATGTGGCTCAGTGGTCCAGTGCCTGAGTTCAATCCTCAGTACCAAAAAATAAAATTAAAAAAAATTTTTCAGAGAAAACATTTTCCATTGTTACTTCTCTGCACAAGATTTTCTTGAGAATAAGAGAATGATTCGCTTACCTGACAATATCAGGGATCCCAGTTTTTCATATAAATGAATGTTCAAGGTGATTTAAGAACCAACACTTTTACCACTGTTAAATTGCCATCTTCTCTTGGTTATCAGATAATTGAAAATTTTTAACCGTTTCTTAGGATCATCGTGATTGAATATATTTTCAGCATAAGTAGCTTTTGTCATACTCACTTACATACTTCAGCTTACCTTTTTTTTTGGTACTGGGGATTGAACTTGGGCACTCAACCACTGAGCCACATCCCCAGCCCTATTTTGTGTTTGATGTAGAGACAGGGTCTCACTGAGTTGCTTAGTGCCTTGCCATTGCTGAGGCTGGCTTTGAACTCAGGATTCTCCTGTCAGCCTCCTCAAGTGCAGGGATTACAGGCGTGCACCACCACGCCCAGCTTTACCTTGTTAATAAGCGGGAACTTTCTCACTGGGAATTTGTGTGAATGGGCCCTACTAATCATTTCTCTGTGGTAGTATCCTTTCATTTACTGATTTATACAATGACCTGTTCCACATCAGGCACTCTTCTAGACCTCACGGATTGAAGTCACAAGTTACTTGATTTTTTTTTTGGTATTGGAGATTCAACTCAGGGGCACTCAACCACTGAGCCACATCCCCAGCCCTATTTCGTGTTTTATGTAGAGACAGGGTCTCATTGAGTTGCTTAGCGCCTCGCCGTTGCTGAGCCTAGCTTTGAACTCGCGATTCTCCTGTCTCAGCCTAAGTGCTGGGATTACAGGATTGTGCCACCGTGCCCGGCTACTTGTGATCATTTTTAACTTCCATATTGCAGAATGTCAGAGAAATAGTTACATGGTACCAAACTGTGTTGATGCTTTATTTTAAACCTGGTGGCTTCTACCTGTGTCCCTGCTTACTTCCCTCAGAGCAAAGTAGGTCAGGTCTACTTAGGCCCTCTGATCATTTTCACAAGGATATGTCAATTTACCATTTTACTACATTGTCATTTAACAGGCAACTCACTGTATCAAAGGAGTTTCTTCTTAAATTTATGCATAAATAAGCAATATTGGTTAACTGTGAATATTGCATACATGAACTCTTATTCCTGGGTTAGACCATAAGAGATGTACATCACAGAAGCCTGACTAAACGTTGTTTTGTACTGTCATATATTTTCCTTGTTTCATGTGTGCAGTCATGTTTAAAAATTACCTTAAATTCATTCTGAAATCATTTCGTGGTAGTTAACTCAGAATATTTGTTCTATTTCTTTTTAGTTAACGTCAACATCTTTTGTTGAGGGGGGAAAAAGCCTCCATCTCTTAATATATGGTTGGAGTATAAACCGGCAGTCTTTCATTCTATTTGTGTTGTGTTCAATTTTTGGAAGCTACTTAAACTCTTTACTGTATTCATTACTCCCATCGATGGAATCATCTTTCATATGACTTTTAATGTCAATATTTGGATTCCAAGTTTAGGAATATGCACTAATTTGACCATTTAATTTCAAATTGACTGGGTAAGAAAAACTCAAAATTAACCCAATGTGTGATATATCAGGTCAGCATATTTCAAATAAAACCTTGTTTCATATTACAAATGCTGTACTTTTAATTGGCATCACAACAAAATACATAGTTGTGCATAATAGTTCTCAAATTGTTGCTAGGTATAATGGCACATCTGCAATCCCAGTGGATTGCAATCCCAGGCAGGATTTTGGGGGGGGGGAGTACTGGGGATTGAACTCAAGGGTACTTGACGGAGCCACATCCCCAGCCCTATTTTGTGTTTTATGTAGAGGTCTCAGAGTTGCTTAGCACCTTGCCATCCCTGAGGCTGGGTTTTTTTTGGTATTGGAGATCGAACTCAGGGGTACTCGACCACTGAGCCACATCCCCAGCCCTATTTTGTTTTTTTTTTTTTTTAATGTAGAGACAGGATCTCACTGAGTTGCTTAGCGCCTCACAGTTGCTGAGGCTGGCTTTGAACTTGCGATTCTGGTGTCTCAGCCTCCCTAAGTGCTGGGATTACAGGCGTGCATCACCGCACCAGGCTTCTTTTTGATAACAGCCATTGTAACAAACTCATGTTCTCTTTAAGGCAATGACTCTCCAGTATTTAATAATCTCATTTAACTAAAGGTACTAGGGTATCCTTTATTGGCAAAAATTTTTCACAGACATGATCTATCTATCTATCTTTCTCACAGCGTGATATTGATGCCAAATACTCAATATTTGCTACCTGGTTCACGAAAAGAAAAAAGAATAAACAAGGGGTTTTAAAACATCACAGAGGAGACAAGTATTGCACATTTAAGTGTTAAGGAAAAAAATATTAAGAAATTAACTCAGAACAGGCAGTATTTTGTGTATGGATATATATTAGGGGAATGCAGAGAAAAGAAAAAACTGGTTCCAGATCAATCTAGTTTTATTTTTTCACTCTATCAAAATAAAGAGACAATCCCATTTTCCAAGAAGTAACTTTTATTTGAAAGAAAACTACTTTTCCCCACATGTATCTTCTAAAGACTCTACACTATATAATCGCCTGCTTAACCAATGTCCTAATACCAAAATTTCTAACAGCAAATTATACAATTGCTCTAGATAATAAATAAGGGCCAGACTTCACTGATTAAGGATATACCTAACTCAATGAGTTTAATAACACACACACACAAAAAATCACACTTTAAGTTTGTAAAGTTTAACAGATGTATTTCAAATACAACATGTTCTGTAGGAGTCCACAAGCTTTTCATCTCTAAAAAAGTGACGTAATTTTTAGAGTTCAAAAATTACATTCTTCAAAAGAAATGTCCAAGTGTTTTCTTCTATAGCTTCAAACTTTTTACACTCGACTATTTGTTCCATGCCACCTCAGACAAATGTGACATGACTGAACTACTTCATGTTACTATTGTCCCCCCAAAAAAGTTAAAAAAGGAGCCCTCATAAATGCAGATCTCTAATACAATGTCTAATACAATATCTGACACGAAAGCTTTAAAAAGATCATTTCCTTCCTCATATAATTAGCTAAGAGTTAATCCTCTGTAAAAGCAAAGAAAAATGATTTACAAAACCTTAACACTGGGTTCCTTTTTCTTTTTTTTACTCCAGATGTTTACTCAAAATGACAACAATTACATCCTTAAGAGTATAATAAAAGTGGTGGAAAAGAGCAATGCAACCAACAGTGCAGAAGCTAAATAAACCAAAGATTTTTTTTAAGGAGTAGGAAGAATTACAAGCCTGGGAAACTCTAGAATTAAAAAAGAGAGAGAGGAGAAGGAGAGGGGTGGGGGCAAAGGCCTCAACTGCAACCATTCCATTATCAATAGCGTCCTGAAAGAGAAAGAACAAAAAACGTTAAGTTTGACTTGCTTAAAATTTTCCCAACTATTAACAGCTACCACACAAACCCTAATATCCTATAATAAGCCATTAATTAGAAATGAGGTTTTAATGTTACAAAAGCAAAATTCACATACTTGGGCTGTAGGAGCGAGATCGTGATCGTGATCTGTATCGACTATAATAAGGAGAAGGCGACCTTCTTCTGTAAGAAATAAAATATCACTTAGTATACCACACACAGTCCCTCTATTGAGGCAGATGCAAATAAAAAAATTCCTCATCACTCAAAATAATAATGTACCCACACTAGGTTCAGTGGCCCGTGTCTGTAATCCTAGTGACTTAGGAGTATGAGGCAGGAAGACCACAGGTTCAAAGTGAGCCCCAGCAGCTTACCTAGGCTTTGTTTCAAAAAAAAAAAATTGGCACTGGGGATTGAATTCAGGGGCATTCAACCACTGAGCCACGACAGAGTCTGAGTTGCTAAGCACCTCGCCATTGCTGAAGCTGGCTTTGAACTCGTGATCCTCCTGACTGAGCCTCATGAGCCACTAGGATTATAGGTGTATGCCACCATGCCCAGCTTCAAATAAATTTTTAAAAGGGCTGGGGATGTGCCTCAGTGGCTAAGTGCCCCTGGGTTATTCAATTCCCAGTACTCCAAAAAAAAAAAGTACCCAAGATGAAAACTTACTGCACCAACGACACTAGTAAGCAAAACTATACAACAGAACATTGGCAAATACAGGCAGTTAATCTTTATTCTCAATGTATCATATATGATTTAGTTTAAACATCATGTGGTACTAGGGGACTGAATCCAGCGGGGCTCTACCACACAGCTACATGACCAGTCCTTTTTGAGATGAGGGTCTTGCTAAGTTGCTGAGGCTGGCCTTAAATTTGTGATCATCCTGCTTCAGCCTCTTAGGAGTAGGAATGTACCACCATGTCTGGGGTTTTTATGTTTTGTTTTGTTTTTTAAGTACTAGGGATTGAATCCAGGGGTTCTTTTTTTTTTAAATATTTTTTTAGTTGTAGATGGACATAATGTCTTTATTTTATTGCTTTTTGTATGTGGTGCTGAGGATTGAACCCAGGGCCTCACGCATGCGAGGCAAGCGCTCTACTGCTGAGCTACAATCCCAGCCCGAATCCAGGGGTTCTTTACTACTGAGTTACACTCCCAGGATCTTCCTAAATTGCAGAGATTATAGGTATGTGCCACTGCATCAAATCTGTTTTTCTTTTTAAAGACAAGTGGTCTTCCTGTGCTGCCCAGTCTGGCCTTGAATCCCTGAGTTCAAGTGATCTTCCCACCTCAGCCTCCCAAGCAACTAGACTAGGGCCATTACCAAGTCAAGCTCAAACATTCACTTTTTATTCATAGAGATCAAACATAGAAGTGCCAAGTAATACAGCTGCCATCCAATTTAGAACAGAAATCTCAAGTTAAAATATTACCTGTACCGGTAATCATAATCTTCGTATCTGTCATATCCACGATCATATCCTCTGTCATAGTAAGAATCTCGACGTCTACCACCACCTCCACCTCCACCTCCGCCACCACCACCACCGCCACCACCACTACTACAAAAAAAAAGTAAAAAATTACACTTCAGCATCAATGATCCTTCTAGGACCATTTAATAAAAATCAGTAGCTTTAAAAATATGGAGGACAGTTCAGCTAAGAAAACAATCCTTGAGGTCAAATGCTTCAATATTTCTTTCTTTTTTTGGTACTGAGGATTGAACCCAGGGGCACTTGACCACTAAACCAAATCCCCAGCCCTATTTTGCATTATATTTAGAGACAGAGTCTCACTGAGGTACTTATTAGCACCTTGCTTTTGTTGAGGCTGTCTTTGAACTTGCAATCTCCTACCTTAGCCTTTTGAGTTGCTGGCATTACAGGCGTGCAACACCACACCTGGCCCATTTACTACTGAATCTATGCCAATGCACCTTAACATAAATATCAAACATACAGAAAACAAATTATACATCATTTATAATTATATCATAAACACTAATATCAATAAATATACCTTATATAGAGAGGCTTCCCAGGTCACAAAGGAACAGAGGAGAGAGAAACTAAACAACATGTAATATTTTTCTAATATTTAAAATTTTCTTGTTTGTACAGGACCAGAAGAGCCAAAAATATACTTGCAGTAGTTTTAATTTGTTCTCTTGCTCAAATGTATAAACAGCATATTTTACTTATTTATATATTTATGAATATTTTAATATACATTTATATAAATATTAAAAATATATTAATAAAAGGACCCCAAGAATGTATGTAAAGTAAACAGAAAAAAAATCTTCTCATTAATCAAAAATTGCACACATTTCTCGGACATTTCTGGTTCTTGTCTCATACATGCTAGGCAAGTGCTCTACCACTAAACCCCAGTCCCAGCCCTAGGCAATGTGAGATCTTACTGAGTTGGTCTGCCCATGTAGATGCCTGGTGTAGGTGTGTGCGCTCTCTTAGTGATAGAATAATCCACACGAATTCTTCTACCATCCAGCTCCATTCCATTTGCCCTTTCCATAGCCTATAAAGGAGAACAAGTGCAGAAAGTCACGCATAATTCACTGGCCTTGAAGTAATAATTACTACTTAATAAGTGCAAATTATCCAGGTGCGGTGGCGCACGTCTGTAATCCCAGCACTTAGGGAGGCTGAGACAGGAGAATCTTGAGTTCAAAGACAGCCTCAGCAACAGCGAGGCGCTAAGCAACTCAGTGAGACCCTGTGTCTACATATAGGGCTGGGGATGTGGCTCAGTGGCCAGGTGTCCCTGAGTTCAATCTCCAGTAAAAAGAAAAAAAAAATTAAGTGCAAATTATCCAGGCGTGGTGGCGCAAGCCTGTAATTCCAGCACTTTGGGAGGCTAAGACAGGAGAATCGCGAGTTCAAAGCCAGTCTCAGCAACAGCCAGGTGCTAAGCAACCCAGTGAGACCCCGTTTCTACATATAGGGCTGGGGATGTGGCTCAGTGGCCAAGTGCCCCTGAGTTCAATCCCTGGTACCAAAACAAAAACAAAAAAACTTCAATTTGGGCTGGGATTATAGCTCAGTGGTAGAGCGCTTGCCTTGCATGCATGAGGCACTGAGTTCAATCCTCAGCACCACATAAAAATAAATAAATAAATAAAGATATTGTGTCCATCTACAACTAAAAAAAATTAAAAAAAAAAACAACTTCAATTTAAGAAAACAATTATTTGCATCTTAATAAATAAGTTTCTGAAAAAACAAAACTAACAAATATAGCATTTTCTATTTTAAATCTCAAAAACTGGAATTTCCAAGCTCTTCTTTCAAATAGGGGTGAGGAGTTTACATATTAATTTTCATTTTATTCCTATCAATAGTATTGGTTTTTGTAGCACATATATACTTCAGTGAAGCCATTTCAGAAGGCCTGTGCTAAAGAAATAGAGACAGCCACAGCCATAGAATAGAAACCACACAACCTAGGGAAGCCTGTATAACTGAGATTGGCAGTAACTGGTTTCAGTCTGGGCAACTCAAAATAGAAAATGCAGCTTAGCTAGCAATCCTAAATTAGTCAAGCCACAAATTAGGCAACACACTGCCACCTAGTGAACTCCAAATATAAAGGAACTCAACCTGCCAACAAGTGCTCCTGCAGTTGTTGACACCTGAGCTCACACTTCACATCAGTTTGCCAGAGACACTGAAGACAATAATTACCATGATATTTTAAACACTTTCACAAATGAAAATATTTGTAGCAAGTTTTTGAAACCTAAGTAACACTGCCATTCTAACTTTATCCAGAAATAAACAAAGGGGAAAAAAAAACTCAGACAAAAAATTATCACAGGAAAAACTGTTTTTTACTTTGAATTTTATTTTATTTATTTATTTATTTTTTGGGTACTGGAGATTGAACTCAGGGGCACTTGACCACCGAACCACATCTCCAGCCCTATTTTGTGTTTTATGTAGAGACAGGGTCTCACTGAGTTGCTTAGTGCCTTGCCATTGCTGAGGCTGGCTTTGAACTCACGATTCTCCTGTCTCAGCCTCCCTAAGTGCTGGGATTACAGGCTTGCGCCACCGTGCCTGGCTTACTTTGCATTTTAGATCCTGTATCTTAATATTTCTAAATTTATACCTGTATTGTTTGCGAATAGGAAAACAAATCACTAATATGAACAATAAAAAAGTTACCATGATGACAAATTAAGAAATTAGAGTGTCTACTACATTAATAACTTAAAAAATAAAGTACTACTTTGTTAAAATTATCCCAGGTTTCTCTACCTTGGCACTATTAACATTTTGGGCCTACGGGCCCTATGTTGTGGGGGGCATTTCTGGCATTATAGATTTATATATATGTATTTTTTGAGACAGGATCTTGTTACTTAGGCTGGTCTTGAACTCTTGGTCTCAAGTGATCCTATTATACCCCAGCTTCTTAAGCAGTCAGGATTACAGGCATTAGGTGCCGATACCACCTATTATTTTTGAAAGATACACATATTTTTATTAAAACTACTGCTTTTATTTTAAGAATCAAATCATGTCAGCCAGGCGTGGTGGTGCACATCTGTAATCCCAGCACTTAGGGAGGCTGAAACAGGAGAATCTCAAGTTCAAAGCCAGCCTCAGCAACGGCGAGGCGCTAAGCAACTCAGTGAGACCCTGTCTCTACATAAAACACAAAGTAGGGCTGGGGATGTGGCTCAGTGGTCGAGTACCCCTGAGTTCAATCCCCAGTTCCAAAAACAAACAAACAAACAAAAAATCAATTCATGTGTTTTCTTTTTTTGTGTGTATGTGTTTTTGTAGCAGGCATCGAACTCAGGGGTACTTAACCACTGAGCCATATCCCCAGCCTTTTTGTATTTTTTTATTTTGAGACAGGGTCTCACTAAGCTGCTTAGGACCTCACTAAACTGGACTGGAACTTGTAACCCTCCTGCTGCAGTCTCCCAGACACTGGGATTACAGGGGTGCAACACCACGTCTGGCTCAGACATAAATTTAAATGTCACTGAATTTAATCATCTGTTCAGCCATCAATGTGGTTTGTTTAAAAAACACACACTTAGCCGGGCGCGGTGGCTCAAGCCTGTAATCCCAGCACTTAGGGAAGCTGAGACAGGAGAATCGTGAGTTCAAAGCCAGCCTCAGCAATGGCGAGGCACTAAGCAACTCAGTGAGACCCTGTCTCTACATAAAACACAAAATAGGGCTGGGGAGGTGGCTCAGGGGTTAAGTGTCCCTGAGTTCAATCCCTGGTACCAAAAAAAATAAAAAAATAAAAAAATAAAAAACACACACTTCACATTTTCCATTAACTTAAACACATAGCTCGGCTTACAAAGCCAGATTTCGTGAGGATATATCTATACCAGAAAACAAGCTAAAAAGTCAACCTCTGGTTATTCTAATTATAACACTGAAAAACTGAGTTTGAATCAGATCAGAGTATGAGAGGACATAATTAGTTAACCTTTAACAGTAACTCAATACTATTATCATGCATATGAAATTTTTTTCAAAATGCAAATTATAAAAACAAGTTTACCTCCTTTGAGTCATCTATCCTCTCAAAATACACAAAAGCAAATCCTCGTGATCGTCCAGTTCGTTGGTCATAAACCACATTGACACCACTCAATGGTCCATATCTAGAAAATACTTCACGAAGATCTCTCTCTGTTGTGTATAAACTGAGGCCAAACACTCCAAGACAAGTGTTGGGATCTGGATTCGCCTATTGGATAAAGATGTTGTTAAGCTTTAATTAAAATAAATATTTTGTTCAGAACACCTCACCTACTACACATACAATATACTGTTTCTAATTATTTGGAAATAAAATTTTAAGTGAACTAAAGCAGATGATCCATATTTTACAGTTCACAGAGCATTCAGACTTTCTATGGAACATACTTTCTCGGCACAGTCTGAATAAAAATGATTCTACTTTCTAGTCCAGTAGTTTTCAGAATATATCCCAATAATTCATCCTGTATATCCCTGATAGATTAGTACTTAATCTGACTTCGAATTACTAGTTTACAAATCTCCACTTTCTTTATGTAGCACGGATATACTTTCAATGTTTCCACGATCTACATTTTTAAAATTAAAAGCACAGATTTCTAATCATTAAATACTGACATACTCTACTATAGTTAGGGAGTTTTAGTATCACATGGATGAAATATACACAGGACAGTATTCCATAATAGATAAGCACAAGAACATTGGAGTCAAGACAGACTGACTGAAACCTGAGTTTGGTCAACTAGCAAACAAAAACACCTCAATGTCCTACATCCAAGATTTACTTATTTCCTAACAAGACAATAAAGTGTTCGTTGTTACTACTGCATAATTTTTGGTATTTTCTTTGTTTCTTCCCATTATGGTAAAATTCTGAATGCATCAATTATCTTACCTGTTTATGATTTTCATTTTAATTTTTGGAACATATATATCCCCAAATTTCATCTTTCTTTGGGGGGGGGGGCGCGCAGGAGGGGAGTGCCAAGGATTGAACTCACTGGCACTCAACTACTGAACCACATCCTCAGCCCTATTTTGTGTTTTATGTAGAGACAGGGTCTCAATGAGTTGCTTAGCGCCTTGCCGTTGCTGAGGCTGGCTTTGAACTCATGGTCCTCCTTGCCACTGGGATTATAGGCGTGTACCACCGCACCCAGCCAAATTTCATTTTTTAAAAAACTACTCAAAAAAAAAAAAAAAAAGCTTCCATTATCAAAGCTATCATGAAATACATAGGCTTGCTATGGTGGTGGCATTTCTTTTATTAGCATATCCATGACATAAAAGGTATTCCCTTCACCTCCAGAGTTAAATTTATTATGGATGTTTCTGGAGTACTAATTTCTAAAACAACACCTACCTCTCATAAAAGGAAGACATTATGTCATGACTATACTCAATAAAGAGAAAAGTAAGTTTTCACTACATACCCTGCTGCCTGTATGTCTTCTCCGGTTAGACATTGGAGAGTGACTTCGGCTCCTTCGCCGTCGGTATTCTGGTGTATATGATCTACTTCGAGATCTTCTCCTGTGAGAGTGAGAATGGGATCTGGATCGAGTGTAACGTCTATGAGAATGCCTTCTTGACCTTGACCTTTGAGAGAAATAAATGTAGGTAAAAATACTGGAACAAATGGCCAACACCTTCTTCCAAGGATGTATACATATATCCTTGCCTCTTCTCAGCTCCTTTGTCCTTTTTTAGGGGGTGGGAAGGTGAGTGGATATGGGGAATCAAACAAGTGTTCTACCACTGAGCTATACCCTTAGCTCCTCTCCTCCTGTGTCCTTTCTCAGAAAAAAGGTATCCTTGTTCTCTTCAATCACTGCAATCTTCTCCCTTTTCTTGGCCTATCCCTTCTAGATTCACCCCCTTACAAACATGTTAAGGTTATACCTTTTTTCCAGCTGTGTTATCAGTCATACAAAATAGCTTCTAAAATATATTTAGCTAATGTTATAAATGCAAAGAGCCAGAAAGTTAAAAATCGTATAAAGACAGGCTGGGTATGGTGGTACATGCCTGTAATCCTGGCTACGTGGGATGCTAAGGCAGGAAGATCCAAGTTTAAGGTCAACCAGAGCAACTTAGCAATTTGGGGGCTGAGGCAGAAGGACCCTCAGCAACTTAGCAAGACCCTATGTCAAATGCCCCTAGGTTCAGTACCTGCTTGGTACCACCACTACCACTACCACTACCACTACCACCACCACCACCACCACCACCACCAAAGACATGGAGATGCGTTTAGAGAATAGCAAAACAATACAATCTGCTAAGCAGCATGAAACTTCTGAGAAAATACTACAGCTGTAGACCTCAAGAAAAGTGCAATCTTTTATTTATTTATTTATTTATTTTTGGTGCTGGGGATTGAACTCAGGGGTACTCGACCACTGAGCCACATCCCCAGCCCTATTTTTGTGTTTTATGTAGAGACAGGGTCTCACTGAGTTGCTTAGCGCCTCGCCTTTGCTGAGGCTGGCTTTGAACTCGCGATTCTCCTGTCTCAGCCTCCCTAAGTGCTGGGATTACAGGCTTGAGCCACCGCGCCCGGCTAAGAAAAGTGCAATCTTTTAAATGATTCTTTTATCTCATGCCCCTTTGCAAGCAGACTTTTATTATTGAAAGACATTCTATGTCTCTACTCAAGGAATAACAATGACTTATCAAATAACTGTTCAGGTTTTAAAAGGCTTTTTAAAAATTCCAGCCCAGTATACCTGGGCCATGTGAAACAGTGAACTTTGTAGTGGTCTGCTAGAGTTTTTGTTGTTAGTGTTGGGTCTCTGTCTAGAGTTCCCCCCCCCTCCAATTATAATTGTCTAGAGTTTCAACCTGAGAATAGGAGTCATACGTTATCTTTTTTTTTTTTTTTTTAAATATTGATGGACACAATGTCTTTATTTTATTGTTTTGTATGTGGTGTTGAGGATAGAACCCAGGGCCTCACACATGCAAGGCAAGCGCTCTACCGCTGAGCTACAATCCCAGCCTTCTTTTTTTTTTTTAAATTTTTTTTGTTTTTTATTTTTTAGTTGTAGGTGACAGAATATCTTTATTTTATTTTTATGTGGTGCTGAGGATCGAATCCAGTGCCTTATGCGTGCTAGGCGAGCATGCTACCACTGTGCCACAATCCCAGCCCCCATATGTTATCTTTTTTTTTTTTTGGTACCAGGGATTGAACTCAGGGGTACTCAACCACTGAGCCACACCCCCAGCCTTATTTTGTGTTTTATGTAGAGACAGGGCCTCACTGAGCTGCTTAGCGCCTCGCCATTGCTGAGGCTGGCTTTGAACTCACGATTCTCCTGTCTCAGCCTCCCAAAGTGCTCGGATTACAGGCATGCGCCACCACACCTGGCTCATAGATTATCTTTAGGTAAAGTATGTATGTAGAATAAGACTCTTTTCTTTTTGGTACTGGGGATTGAACCCAGAAATGCTTTACCACTAAGCCCTTTTTATTTATTTTAAAATTTTGAGACAGGGTTTCACTAAATTGTCAAGGCTAGCTTCAAACTTGTGATCCTCCTGCCTCCACCTAAGGAATTATTTGGATTACAGGCGCATACCACTGTACCCAACTTCAAAACTGCCATTTTGTTGCACAAATATTGTCGGCATAAAACCACACACTGATTCTCAAATGCCAAGTTCATTTAAGTCAATCAGTATGTATTTAATAGCTGGTATCCAATAGATTAATTGCACAGAGAGGTTGGTATAAGTCTTTACCTAGAAAATATTATTAATTTCTAAATCCTAGAGTCTGAGAAACCTACTTTATGAGCCTTTGGTGAAATTTCTATACAAAATGCAGCCACAAGAAAAGATTTGATAAAAATCCCTTTGCTGTCAAACCAAACCAAACCAAACTCACAGAAAATATTTGAAGTTTTATTTTAAACACACGTACCTGGATTTTGATCTTGACCGAGAATGGGACTCAGAGTGTTTGGAAACCCTTGATGGACTACGAGATCCTGACCTGCTCTCCGATTTTACACGAGCAGGAGTTCCCGTTGGAGATTTTGACTGAGAGCGAGACTCCTAACAAAGAAGACAGTATTACAAATGGCACTGGTCCCGTAGATGCCTAACACCTAACATTTAATGTAGCGTAATTTTTTATATTGATTGCTCCTGAAAAACAAATGGTTAGGCAACACCCTCCAGAAAAAAATTTCAGCTCATTAATAACCCATTGTTAATACTGCTAACTGTCCTCAGTAATTCCCTACTCGAACCAGATCACCAATTCTCTATTAACTAAGTAATCATGCAAATTCATCTACAACTTGATCATACAGACACTGGAACATAAACCATACATTTACTTAACCTAGGACCCATTCATTCTTCCAGATTCTTTTAATTCTACTTCACTCTTGCTTTCTACTTCTCTTCATTCTTCATTGAGTTTTTCATTTTTCATACTTCGTGTATTCTTCCCCAATTCAAACAATTCAAAATAGCCTTAAAAAAATATTCAAGTGCTTCTATCTGACCAATCTTCTGTTCAATTTTTTCCCCCATTCAATTTTAATTTTCTGATCTTTAATACTTTTCATTAGCCTTCTTTTATCTTGATTTATCTTCCACATTCTTGGAAAAAACTCTTCAATTTCTTCACGAACATTAACCTTAATGGAAAAAGAACATTTAGTATATTTAAGCACGTGGGGATTATAAAACTCTGCTGGAGTTCAGAATGTTATCTACCAAATGGAAAAGCCAGCAGGTAAAGTGCAAATAACTAGTTTATAAAAAAAAAAAAAAAAGGCAATTTTATAGTCTTTAAAATTGTTCAAAAGTGTAGTTTCTAACAAAGAATTTACTGAATTTCTCTAAATGTTTTTTAACCATCTCTTTACCCTCCTCCCCTTTCATGTTTCATTCTAGTTCCTAAAATGTGAACAATTTTAATATACTTAATTCAAACAAATCTAACATAAAGTGTAATTTCCCCCCACCTAAGTGTTAAGTTCCCACTATTTTAAACCTGAAGATTCTTACTGACCTTAGAATAAGCTTTCACTAAGCCATACTAAGAAATCGAGATATTGTTAAAGTAAAGCATCCCAGGCTGAATGAAATAGCTGTACACAACTATCTAAAGTCAGCAAAATTACTAACACCTCCCAATTTTGTTTTATTATCTTTGCTTATTTTGATTTGACCAGAGAGACTGGTTATGAAGACAGACAATATATGGCAAAAACTAAGGGAAAAGAGGAAGCACAAAAATTTTAACTTTCCTCTTTGGTTTAAAAAACTCCTAAAATACATGTTTGCAACTGTACCACTTTAAAATGCTACATTCTCCAGGAAATATTAACATTTACCATAAGTTACAAAATTTGTATCACTGGTTTCTATTTTTGATCCTACCTTTTTTTTGTTCAGCTTTTATGTATCTTATATATTTATGTATACTTATAGTTCCTTTGGTGACTATATTTCCTGTATTGCAAAACTGGTTTCTGAAAAAGTTGGGTGTAAATCAAAACTTTCCAAATAAATTTATTTACAACTGATTAAAAGCTTAATTGACAGATATAAGGCACTTATGACCAAAAAAAAAAAAATGACAATTTGGTTTCTCTGTCCATTTATGCCTGATTCACAAAACTAATTCCACACCAATTTTCATTTATACCATATTGACTATGACACAACTTTCTTTCAAAAGCTCTCTTAAAAAAACTTTTATGTTAAGTTTAATGTCAAAATACTTATTTATCCAGAACTGTAATAATGCTGGTAGGCCTATTTTTTCCATATGCAAACAAAACTAACATTTACTACTTTTTTGTTCAATACCAACCTTTCCCATTTAACTACCTACAGTAAGTCTCTCACCACATTTTAGATACTCTCTAAATTCCCGGACAGATGCTTGGAGCAGCATATTCAGTGCTTAAAAAAGAAGAAGAAAAAGAAGAAGAAGAAGAAGAAAGAAAAAGGCATGGCTAATTTGCTTGTAACTGAAGTTTCACAGGTGGGTTCAGTAACTTAACTGATAAGAATATCTTGCTTTGGCTTTCCCTTCTATAAAACACTCTGGCATAACATTCATTTATGCTGCTGTTGAATAGCAGTGGCTGGCAATAGTATCTACAAATATCACCACAGCTTTTATCATACATATATGTATATTAGAAGGCTTTACACTGAAAGGCACTTAAACTTTTAACTTTGTTATGACAAATAAAAATTCTTACTTTAAAACCAAAAATTTATTTGAAGCTTTCTAGAACATGACAAAAATATAATGGTCCAAATATGTGCAACTATAATTTTCAAGTCTCCTCTCAAACATAATTTTAATAGCTGTTGAAAATTATTTCTCAGAATTAATGTAAACAAGGTAACTCAGTGATATCTTAAGTGCTCCAATGTAAGAACTACACCACCAGCCCATTCTTAAAATTTGAGAAAGGATCTTGCTAAGTTGCCCAGGGCGGTCTTGAATTTGTGATTCTGCCTCAGTCTCCCCAGCAGCTGGTATTATTGGTGTGTGTGTCACCATGTCTGGCCTGACAGGATGTCTTTTAAAAAGACATCAACCAATTTCAAAAGAAGCTTTGCTGTTTATTATTCAGGGTGTCACCAATATCTAACCTCCTTTGTTGTCTACCCTTCTAGTTCCACAAAATCTAAATCTATATGAGCTTTTTCATGAACTCACTTCATTCAAGGTTAAGAAATACTCTCTCAGCTCTAACTCCTATAATCCTTTAACTATTAGTAATCTTAACCTACAGAATTAACTACTAGATTCAAAATAACAATTCTTTTTTTTTTTTTTGGTACCAGGGATTGAACTCAGGGGCACTTGACCACTGAGCCACACCCCAGCCCTATTCTGTGTTTTATGTAGAGACAGGGTCTCACTGAGTTGCTTAGCGCCTCGCCATTCCTGAGGCTGGCTCTGAACTTGTGATTCTCCTGTCTCAGCCTCCCAAAGTGCTGGGATTACAGGTGTGTGCCACTGCGCCCAGCTAAAATGACAATCCTTTAGAAATACTTTTAGTATACCAAAATATGGCTCAGTATTATAAAAACTGATGGCTCAGTCTACAGAGAAAGATGGTCATGTTAGTATTTATCATTTAAATACATTTCTCAAATACTATTACCAAATAAATGCTATTTTCACTGAACTCTGAATTAGTAATCAAGCTTGTGTTAAGTCCTTTACAGAAGACAAAAACCAGATAATCCTTTTCTATCTTAGATGTGTCTTCATTATGAAATAATTCCAATATTTATTTATTGTTTGCTTTTGAGAAGGGGGTCTTGCTATGTTGGCCAGGCTGGTCTCAAACTTGTGGGCTCAAGAGATCCTTCCATCTCAGCCTCTCAAACTGCTGGGACTCCAGGTGTGTGCCATTATGCCCTGCTAATTTCAACATTAAAAAAGAAATTTATAAAATTATTTAGAATTTGGAAGCTAAACTTAAGAATCTCAAATACAAAAATAAATAAATGAATACTGGGAATAGCTTCCTCTTTTCACTAGACTAACCTGTTCTTACAGCTGTCTGATCAAGGAATTCAGCGAATTCCTCAGTAATCTAGCTTATCCAACAATCATTGAATCAATCAACAATTTTTCATTGAATATCATAAACTTTTTTTTTTGGTACTGGGGATTGAACTCAGGGGCACTTGACCACTGAGCCACATCTCCAGCCCTATTTTGTGTTTTATGTAGAGACAGGGTCTCAATGAGTTGTTTAGCACCTCGCCATTGCTGAGGCTGGCTTTGAACTCGCAATTCTCCTGTCTCAGCCTCCCTAAATGCTGGGATTACAGGCTTGAGCCACCACGCCCAGCTATTTAATATCATAAATTTTAACAGATATCTTAAATAGGCTACCCAGTCTATCTTACATACTATAAACAACCCATTTGAATAGGTTTTGTTTTGGTGTTTGTCATATACACAAATTATCACCAGAGCAAGAATAATTCCTACTGCAAACAACTAGTCTTTAGTAGAGCCAATATATTATAGATGAAAGAAAAAATATTCCAATAAAATCCACATGCTTAGTGCTTAGTATGCATTAAAAATTACTAAAAACATTACAGTATAACTCATTTCAATATTAAAGCCAGACAAATACATCAAGTAATGGTGCCAAATTTGCAAAAATACATGTCTATGAGTATAAAACAAACTTTCTAAAAATGTATTTCTCTACTTTTTAAAATCGGAGATTTCCATAGAAATACACTGATGAATTTAAATTATGTCTCCTCAGAGGAGAGAATATACTTTAATTACCCAAATATCTTACAATATTATACTAACAAATTCATTCTTTAGGACTTGTAAGAAATCTTTTGTATTTACTCAATTTTATTTTTTCATCCTATAGAAATAACAGTGCTGTCACTTTCTTCTAGGGAATGATAAGGTATTTGTTTTACAGACTGTCAGGCTGATACAATACTTCTGGTCTCTTCTTAAACCTAATCACTATTAGATCAATCTCTTAAAAAGAAAACAGACTGTTCATATTATCCAATTTCAAATAATAATTTATCTCCCTTTAAGATCATACTTGTCTACTACATTCTGAGGATGATGCCTCAAATGCAAAGACTTACATATATTCCAAAATTGCATGTTTATACATTCTCTAAAGTTTGGAAAAATTTGGGGATATTTTTTAAAAATCATAAATGATTTCGTAATTGCCACTCACAATCAAATTTAAACTCATGCCACAATTGTGAATTTTACCTGTAAAATGTTTTTATTTATTTGTATGTGGTGCTGAGGATCGAACCCAGTGACTCACGCATGCAAGGCAAGTGCTCTACCACTGAGCCACAATCCCAGCCCATTACCTGTAAAATGTACCTGTACCCTCTGTACAAATCTTAAATTAAGTTCATAAAATCTACTATTTTTTATGATAAACTGTAATTTAAAAAAGCTAGTGTATAAGTGACAATTTCAAAGGCAGAGAAAAACTTATACAAAATAAAGTGATCTAGTTGTATTAAAGCCAATAAACAGCAACTAAACCCAAACTACTAAGAACCAGTTACAACAATCTCTACTTATGCTCTCATCTTCTGATGTCATGGAGCATTTATGAATCTCAAATAAGCGAGATGACAGGGCCTGGTTTCAAGGAAAAACTAACTTTTCTTTTCACATCAGTTCTAATCACTCACACTTTGGGTAAATACCAATAAGGATTATACACAACTACATATGGCAGTAACTTCAAAGGAGGGAAAAGGAACTGCACTTCCTTTCATTATTCTTCTCTCAACTTTTCTACAGTGTTTATCTCCTCATCTGACTTATGACCATTGTCTTGCTTCCACTTCTGTCCAGCTAAATCTTCTGTTAGAACATATGAACAAATAACAATCAATATTAATTCACTTAACATGGGAATACACATGTTTTACAAAGGCCTCAGGGCTAGTTATTGGATTCCTGAGTACCCACTAATAATATCAGAGGTTTTCAGTCAGGCAGGTTTTAGGAAAAACCTACGGTGATATTCATGACATTTCACACTTATTGTAGTATATACCACAGGTAAGTTAGTTTGGTTCATTTATAAAATTAAGCCCAGAAATTTGTCTTTTTAAAAAATGACTCATTCCTAAATATTTAAATCCCTTATATTTCAAATCTCAAGGCTTTCTATTCTCAGTTTAGGCATGGAACAATCTGTGGCATAGCTGTAAAATTATAGTTATGCACTTTGGGTTTAATTTCTTGCACTGCTCCTTTACAAAATTCTGCCGTTTACTTATATTGAGCAAGTTAGCACCCTTCAGTTAAAGAATTTCTTTTATGCACTTTTTCTTTTTTCAAAGAATTTCAAATGTAAAAATTGAGCTTTAAGATTGTTTCCTGAAATTTGCAAAATCTTTGCTTAAATGAGAGTGACGGAGAGAAAAAAGAATTAAAGCATGAAAGAACTTATCATTGGATAAATGATGGTACTCAAACTTTATAAAAATAAACCTAAGACATAAAACTTCACTATTTTAATTTTCCACAATAATTTTAAACCGAAGTTTAAGATTAAAAAAAGAGCCAGGCACCACACTGGGTTTTTAAAGGAGGTAGTCATCACCTCCATTATAAAGAATCACATTTCTAGAGAGAAAAAAAATCTCTCTTCCATTCTTTTAACTAAATATCATACGTACAACTTTTTTCATTAGTACAAATGAATTTGTGGTTTCCTTTTCACTTTTAGCATTCAATATCAAGAAGGGATTCTCCCCACCCCCACTCCAGCTGTAGACAGTTGCCTAGGTTGTCTTGTACCTAGGCCAAGCACTATGATGCTGGCAGAACAGCAGCCAAACAGCTGGCTAGCATTCTGGGACTGGTTCATGCAACTATGTTGTTAACTATACCAGAATGCCAGTGTAGTTGGGTTTTGAAAAGATGGCGGAGGAGGGTGCTCCCGGAGTCTTTAAACCACAGCTTAAACGCCAATCTTATACCCAACTCCAAAGGACATTTCCACTTAAATATTAACTTGACTCACATGTCACAAACAAATTCCTTCAGCGACCTTTTTGATTGCATAGTTATTCAAATCTACTTTTCACTATTTTAGCACAATCTCCCCATTAGCATACCCAATCAATATTTATTTCTCTAATCTTAAGATCTAGTTAAAGCTTTCTATCTCAATGTAAATCTCTCCTATTTGTCAGCTCAAAAACGACTTGAGGACTGGGGTTGTGGCTCAGTGGCAGAGTGCTTACCTCACATGTGTGAGGCACTGGGTTTGATCCTCAGCACCGCATACAAATAAATGAATAAAATAAAGGTCCATCTAAAAAAATATTTAAAAAAAACCCACTTGACTCCATTTTCTGAATTCCTTATTATATCAGACAGCACTTACTTTTACCCAGATTTGAATGGTCAGTCACTTCAAACTAGACTTCAAGTTGTTTCCCTCAAGAAGACCTATCTAGCCCTAGTCAGAAAGAAAGCAGATGCTCTAAACAAGTTTTACGTTAGATCACTTAAAATGGATTTTAATTACCTTTTCCTTCCTAAAGTTCTTTTACTTTTTTCTTTAAAATGGAGGAGGCATTAATTTAATATGGGAAACTAAGCTGTAGTAACTGCTTTTGGCGAACTCCATCAATGGCTCTGAGACACTGGAGGCATAGTGTGCTCTTCACGAAAGTTAATAAAAATATACACAGCATACTGTGTTTATATGAGTAGTGGACTGGTACTTGTCTCAGATTGTTGGCTGTGTGGTCTTTTGGGTCTCAGTTTTTAATTGCTAAAATGCTAACACTACTCCAGTCCTTATAAGATTATCATGAGCAGTAAAACAGAAAATGCATTAAATATTTTGGGGGGCGGTAAATTCTAAAATGCTATAAAAGCAAGCATTACTAGTATCAGTCCTGCTTCCTCAGTATGTTTGATAGAACATAACTATCTAGAAAGTTTCCATCTAATTTTAAGTATCTTTTTACTGAGATGGAATATGTATCCCATACATACTGCTGATAAACTAAATAAAAATGCACTTTATTAGTGCTAAAAGACTCCTACAGATGGTAAAACATTAATTCAAAACTAGATTCATAATCTCCACAAACACCTCTGATAACCCTAAAATGTGAATACTGACCTTCAATGTTTTTACTAATATGGTTTAGTTTAAAAAAAAAAAATTAAAGACAACTACTTACACACCTCACTTAAATTCTTTTCTGGGCCTAGGTTGCTGTTAACTTTAGACATCTTTAGCTACAAACACAAGGACAAAGCAATTTATTATATATAAAATTTAAACTGCTGGCTTACAGTCAGCAGAAAAAGGTCACTGTAGTTAAAAAAAAAATCAAATTCACTAGTGCACAATGAACTGCTGTAAGAAATAACAACAAAAAAGTAATCCTCCAAAAAAACTAGCATTCTTCTATTATTAGTAGTAGTAGTAGTATTTGAGATATGCTTTTGCTAAGTTGCTGAGAGGTTGGCCTCTTCCTAGGGATCCTCCTGCCTCAGCTCCCAAGTCATAAAAACACATAAAACATGGAAATTATTCAATATACTAATTTAGATTAAAATACACTTGTGGAGAAAAAAAAATTGGTGCTGGGGATTGAACCCAGAGGTGCTTTTATCACTGAGCTCCATACTCAGCTCTTTTCACTTGTTATTTTGAGACAGGGTCTTGCTAAATTTCTAAGGGTGGCTTTGAACCAGCAACCCATCCTGCATCTGCTGGGTTTACAGGCAGGTGCCACTGTGCACTGAGGAGGGGGGGATATATATTTTATAACCACAAAGGGCCAGAAGAGAGGTGGGAAGGTAAACCCACTCTTTCCATTAAATAAACTGTTAATGTCAATATACATTTTAGCTTAAAAGTGGGTGGAAATCTTACATGCTACTTTTCTAGGTGGGTACCGTGACAGTTATCCAGAACTTACTCTCCTCCACTAGATGACATATTAAGAAGAACTAAAGGAATCAAGGTCCCATTAGTAGCCCACATCTCACAAACCAAATTAAAACAGGCATTAGAAACTTTTTTTGTTAAAGTTAATTGAAAAGAAAATGGTAAAATTTCCCTAACTAAACATTTTCAAACAAGAAACTACCACCAATATTTTTAATTGCATGATCTTAAGCATTTCTGATGAGAAAATCTATCACCCTAAAAAATGAGCAGGTTCAATTATATCGACGCTCCAAATTTAATAATAATTAAAAAAAATTAATTTCAAATGTAGCTTTGTTTCTCCCCTATCACTTTAAATCTCTTAAAAAGAGCAAAAGCTTTAATCAACTTTGATTTGACTGATACCAGGTGTTTCTATACTGAACTTCCACAGAAAGGGCAAATTCATTCTACCCAGTACAGCCCTCAAGTGTTTTTTATGTGTTTCCCCTAGTGACTAGAATAAATACCAACACAACAGCAGGAACATGTTGCCTGGGCTTTTGTTTTCTTTTCAGGATTTCACACTAACTCACTTCCACCAATTTCTACTACTTCAATAATTTCCGAAATAAAACTCAAACACCGACAAACGTTCTAATACATTTAAGTTAAGGATAATGCACTCTTTGTGATGTTTATATTCATCCGACCCCAAATAATGAAAACCTCTTCTGAGCCCTCTCTTTCCTGGGGGGAGGGGTGAGAAGAGAAACGTGAAGTGGGCCTGTAATTTTCAGGTAACCCTTTGAGTAAGAGAACAGTATAAATTGACTAGTTATTTTAAAAATATTGAGCCAGAAATTCGTTATGTAAGATTAAAGACAGAAGATTCCTTAATTTTTTTTTAACCATAAAAACCTGCAAAGGAGTGGTCAATTTTTAGATGAAAGGTCAAAGGAAGAAAAGCATTAGAAGCTGAGATATAAAGAGAAAAAAAATCCAACATCAAGAAATTAGAAAAAATAAGTTGTTATAGCATTTCCATATTAATTTTGAAGTGAAAGCAAAGTTAAAAAGGGACATTAAGGGAAAAGGGCTCCTTGCGTAGTTTTCCCCTCACAGCTCTCGTCTTAAGAACGCTTAAGGGTCGGTGCGGTCGTTGACTAACCACTTCATTAGGCTCGTCCCACCTTCAACCTCAAGGCTTTCGCCTTTATAGACGCAACGCCGCCGGTTCCAACAGAGACGCGGCCGCTCACTGCAATAGAGAGCCAAGGAGACACAGGCCCCAGCTAGTCCCACGCCAGCTACTCCCCGCCCGGAAAAAAGCCCCGCGCACTTTCGACCCCGAGACCCTCTACGATGCTCGGGAGTCTCCAGATATGCCACCGCAGGAAGCACCTACCACTATCCGGCTGGAGTGGGGGAACTCCCTGCTGCCGCCTCCCACCCCACCGCGACCGGGACCCGCACCTCAGAAAGAGATAAGGAAGGCTCGGGGCGGGGAGGGGGGAGGGTGCAGTGTGGAGGTGGGGATAGGACAGGAGTCCAGGTACCAGTCAGTCTCCAAAAAGTGGGGGGGAGGAGGTAATTCGTAGTGTTTGGGGAAGGAGTGGAACCCAGAAGCCATCTTGGGAAGTGAGAAAGCACTCACGATGGCTCCAGAGATTGCGCCCCAGGGGCCCCGCAGGAATCCCCGCAACCCGGCCCGACCGCGCTGGTCCCGGTAAAACCCCGAGCATCGGGCCGCCGCCGAAGACGGCTCCCGCGGCTTTGTACTCACTCTGCCCTCGAAGTTGTTCTCCTCTACATCACTCATGTCGGCCAGACGCTCCCCAGAACTAAATAAGAGACAAGTCTCGGCTCGAGGGCCAATGGCCTGATCAACCCGCTGACTGGACCGTGGGGAGGAGGAAAGAGTCGGCAACAACGGCCGCTCCACTCCACTCCCACTAGGTCGCAGGCTCCGGCAAAATGGCGCCCGCGCACCCAGAAACCTAGCCTCTCCAGAGCGCGACGTAAGGGGCGGTGACTCCATGACGTCAAGAGCCCCGCCTCCCGCGAGGCTTTGTGTTTGCCCCTCCGGCATAGCGCGTGGGGGTGGTGTATGTTCCTCGCTTGGGCGCTTTCCAGCAGTCTGCGCGGCTCTGACCTCCAAACTCCGGGCTTGGCTCTTGACGCCTCTACCCCTTTGAAGATTTTCAGTCTGAGATGAGCTTTTATTGGCCTCAGCCCCTTTAAATGTTGTCCACGTGCATACTGATGTAAGGGAACAGAAGAACTGGAAGCATATATATGTACACATACTCACATATATACACACACATAATGTATATAATAAATAGGTTTTTATTTTTGGATGTTTTCAGCTATTACTTTTTTTCATCATTTGCCTTTTGTAATGTTGTGGAAGTAATACGTGCACTAATGGGGTTATAAGTCTCAGTTCCTTGTCTCATTCCTCCTGCCTCTCCAGTCCTTCCTAATCAATTTTGTTATAATGTTTAGTTCCTGATTTGCCTTTTTTTTTTTTTTTTTTTTTTGGTACTGGGGATTGAACTCAGAGGCACTCGACCGCTGAGCCACATCCCCAGCCCTATTTTGTGTTTTATGCAGAGACAGGGTCTCACTGAGTTGCTTAGTGCCTTGCGGTTGCTGAGGCTGGCTTTGAACTCGCAATTCTCCTATCTCAGCCTCCCAAAGTGCTGGGATTACAAGCGTGAGCCACCACGCCCGGCTTGATTTGCCTTTTTATTTATTTATTTATTTATTTATTTATTTATTTATTTATTTATTCGGTGCTAGGATAAAACGCAGAGCCTTGCAATTGCTAGGCAAGCACCCTGACACTTAATTACACCCCCACCTCTCAAGAAGTCTCTTGCAACTTAGATATTTCTTTAAAGCTTCATGATCAAGGCCTCCTAAATTATGCACTTGGTTTCCAATCATAATTTCTGAAATGATTTTAAGCTTTACTTGCGTAACGCAATTTAAAAAAATTAGTTTCCTCTTTTAAAAAATCTTTTTCCCATAATGTTTTTGCAATAGCAGGATTGACGTGGACCTTCAACTATAGTTCTGTTAGGATAATGGAACATTATTGTGAAGACTTCTACCCCTGGGCAAGATGTCAACATTTGACTGTGTACATTGTTGATACACATATATGACATCTACCTTTAAAAAGAAAGATGGTGAGGGGCTGGGATTATGGCGCAGTGGTAGCGTGCTCGCCTAGCATGCATAAGGCACTGGGTTCGATCCTCAGCACCACATAAAAATAAAATAAAGATATTCTGTCACCTACAACTAAAAAATAAACATTTAAAAAAAAAAAGAAAGAAAGATGGTGAGCTGGGCGTGGTAGCTCACGCCTGTAATCCCAGCGGCTTGGGAAGCTGAGGCAGGAGGATCACAGGTTCAAAGACAGCCTCAGTAATGGTGAGGCGCTAAACAACTCAGTGAGACTCTGTCTCTAAATAAAATACAAAATAGGGCCGGGGATGTGGCTCAGTGGTCGAGTGCCCCTGAGTTCAATTCCCGGTACCCCCTACTCCACGCCCCCAAAACGAAAGATAGTAACTTTATAATAAGGGAATCTCTTATGAATCTTAGCACCATTAAAAGTGGGAGCACATTTAGGCGTGGTGGCATACAACTGTAGTTCCAGCCATTCAGGAGGCTGAGGCAGGAGAATGGCAAGTTCGAGGTTAACCTGGCTCAAAATAAAATGAAAAGGGCTAGGATTGTAGCTCAGAGGTCAGAGGTAGAACCTCCTGAGTTCAATCCCCAGTATTGTGGGGTTGGTGATAGGCGAGATAAGACAACCAGTTATGAAATATCTCACAATGTGATGCAGTAGAAAATACACAGGGCCTCCTATGAAGGGTTTGTTTGTTTGAGTTTATTGCAGGTGGAACTCAGGGAGGCTCTACCACTGAGCTATATCCCCAGTACCTCCCCCACCCCAGCATTTTTCTTGAGACAGGTTCTCCCTAAGTTGCCCAAGCTTGCCTCCACCTTGAGCTTTTCCTGTCTCAGTCTACAGAGTAATTGGGATTATAGGCGTTCCTATGAAGTATTCTTGATATCAAAGCTAAGGAAGTCTTAGATCTTACCAACAGTTTACAGGGAATTGAAAAACAAATTAACAAAAAAAGAAAAAAAACACCAAGGCTGGGAATATAACTCAGTGGTAGAGAGCTTGCCTAGCAATTCATGAGGCCCTGGGTTCAATCCTCAGCCCCACCAAACAAAATTTTAAAAATCCAGACACCAAGAGGAAGTAATCAGCTTCCACAAGACAGATAACCTAATTTATCCAACAGAATAAAACCAAGGTGGGAGTATGGTAGACTATTATAGACTAAGAGAATTGTAAGATACATAATTAAATATGTACCATATGATCTTGATTCAAACAAACCAACTTTGAGACCATGACCAAAATTTAAAGAACTGGGAATTAAATGATATTTAAGAATTGTTAATTTTATTGTTTTTTTAAAATATTTTTTTATAGTTGTTGATACATCTTTTTATTTTTCTTTATATGTGGTGCTGAGAATCGAACCCAGTGCCTCACACATGCTAGGCAAGCGCTCTGCCACTGAGCCACAACCCCAGCCCTATTAAGTGTTTTAATGATACGGTGGATTCATTTAGACAAAAACTTCTTTAACCATGAAATTGCTTATCTGAGATTTGCTTTAAAATTATTCCAGAGGGGAGGAAAAAAGACCAGAAAATAAGTAAATACCACAAATATGGGGAGGATAATTGCTAAAATTGGGTAGTGAATACGAGGGGTTCATTATTTTATTTTTGCATGTTTGAAAGTTTTCATAAGTTGTTTTTTTAAAAACAATGCATCAAGAAACTGCATTTCTTGTGTCATACTAAACTGGTACTGATTTAGAGAAAAAGGGTAAAATATTGTCACTACTTTACAATAAATATCTAACATTTAAGATATAGCACTTTGAAGTGCAATAATTATTTGAACACAGTTCTATTTTTTCATTTTGAAATAATTTCAGACTTATTTTAAGCCAGGCGTGGTGGTGCACACCTGTAATCCCAGCACTTTGGGAGGCTGAGACAGGAGAATCACCAGTTCAAAGCCAGCTCAGCAACAGTGAGGCACTAAGCAACTCAGTGAGACCCTGTCTACATAAAACACAAAATAGGGCTGGGGATGTGGCTCAGTGGTCGAGTACCTCTGAGTTGAATCCCCGGTACCAAAAAAAAAAAAAAAAGAATAATTTCAGACTTATTTTAAAAAGTTGTAAAAATATTATTGTAAATAGAATCCCTTCACCCAACTTCCCCAAGTATTAATACCTTACATAAGCACAATATAATTATTAAACAAGAATTTAGGGCTGGGGATATAGTTCAATGGTAGAGTGCTTACCAGCATGTGCAAAGTCCTGGTTGCATCACAGGGATTTGTTTTTTGCAAAAGCAAAAACAAAAATATATCAGGAAATTGATGTACAGTAGTCCCCTCTTACCTGCAGTTCCTTATTCCACAGTTTCAGTTACCTTTGGTCAACCAAGGTCTGAAAATATTACATGGATAATTCCAGTAATAAACAATACATAACTTTTAAATGTGTGCCATTTTGAGTAGTCCTGCCCAAATATGAATCATGCCTTTTTCCAGTTTATCTGTCCTGTATAAACTACCTGCCTGTTAGTCATTTTGTAGCTCTCTTAGTTACTAGATGTATTACCATGGTATTTCACTGCTCATGTTTAAGTAATCTTTAAGTAGTAGCCTGATGCTGCATCATGATGCCCATATCATTCATTGTGCTTCATCTTACCATACAGATTTGTCTTACATCATTTTTTTTTTTTTTGTACCAGGGATTGAACTCAGGGGTACTCGACCACCGAGCCACATCCTCAGCCCTATTTTTTGTGTTTTATTTAGAGACAGGGTCTCACTGAGTTGTGCTTAGCACCTCTCCATTGCTGAAGCTGGCTTTGAACTCGCAATTCTCCTGTCTCAGCCTCCCAAAGTGCTGGAATTACAGGCGTGTGCCACTGTGCCTGGCTTGTCTTACAACATTTTTTTTTTTTTTTTTTTTTGGTACTGGGGATTGAACTCAGGGGCACTCGACCACTGAGCCACATCCCCAGCCCTATTTTGTGTTTTATGTAGAGACAGGGTCTCACTGAGTTGCTTAGCACCTCGCTGTTGCTGAGGCTGGCTTTGAACTCGCGATTCTCCTGTCTCAGCCTCCCTAAGTGCTGGGATTATAGGCTTGAGCCACCGAGCCCGGCTACTTGTCTTACAACATTTAAAAAAAGATATTTTGAGAGAGACCACATTCACAAATCTTTTATTACAGTATACTGATATAATTGTCTTGTTAGTTATTGTTAATCTCTTACTGTGCTTAATTTATAATTTATAATATATATGTTTCATGCAGTACTACCTCTGGTTTCAGGCAACCACTGGGGAGTTTTGGAATGTACTATGTGAGAATAAAGAGGACTACCAATAAACACATAGAAAGATGCTCTATGTAATGACATGAGACTCAATACCACAATGAGATTGTACTTCACATCTGCTAGGATGGCTATAATAATATTTTTTAAAAGCAGATAATAACAAATGTTGGCAGGGATGTGGAGAAATTGGAACTCTGGTATATTGCTGGTGGGAATGTAAACTGGTACAACTGTTACGGAAAACAATTTGGCAGTTCCTTAAAAAATTAAAAACAAAATTATCATGTGACCCAGCAATTCTGCTCCTAGGTTTATAGTGAAGAAAATTGAGAATATATGTCCACACAAAAACTTTTACATGAATGCTTGTAGCAGCATTGTTTATAATAGTCAGAAAGTGGAAACAACCCAAATGTCCATCAGCTGATGAATGAACTAAAAATATGGTATATTATTTAGTCATAGAAAAGAATGAAGTTGCTGGGTGCTGTGGTACATGCCTGTAATTTCAGTTACTTGGGAGGCTGAGGCAGGAATTCAACGCCAACCTGGGAAACTTAGTGAGACCCTGTTTCAAAATTAAAAACTGGGCTGGGGATGTAGTTCAGTTATAGAGCATTCGTGGGTTCAATCCCCAGTAATAAAGGAGGAGAAGGAGGAAGAGAGATTGTTTCATGGTAAAATATGGATGGATTTTGAAAACATGTTAAGTGAATGAAGCCAGATGCAAAAAGATGCATTTTATTATGTGAAGTTTCAAGAATACACAAATCTATAGATAAAGAAAATAGATTAGAATTTTCAGTGGATACGTGTGGGGACAGGATTGAGACTAACAGCCAATATGCAGAGAGTTTTTTTCGGGGTGATGGGAATGTTCTGAAATTATATAGTAGTAATGGTTGTACAATATGTAAAATATAAAGTCATGTGCTGCATAACTATATTTTATTTCGGTAACAAAACACATATGACAGTGCTCTCATTAGTTTATAATGGAACTGAAAAATTTCCATGCCTAGTGACATTGTAGCAGTTGTAATGTCATGGTCCAATGTATTACTCATTGGTTTGTGGTGATGCTGGTAAATAAACCTCCTCTGCTGACAGCAATATGAAAGTACAGCACATATAATTATGTACAGGACCAGATACTTGATAATAAATAATTGTTATTGGTTTATTTATTTACTATCTTTTTTTTTTTGGTACTAGGGATTGAACTCAGGGGTATTCAACTACTGAGCCACATCTCCAGCCCTATTTTGTATTTCATTTAGAGACAGGTCTCACTAAGTTGCTGAAGCTGGCCTAGAACTTGTCCCAGCCTTCCAGGCCACTGGGATTATAGGCCTGCGCCTCTGTGCATAGCTTGCTAAAATTCCTTCTTAAATACTTCTTTCACTTTTTTGCTCTAGTCCATAGTTCTCAACCAGAGATGACTTTGCCCCTTTCCTCAGAGGACACTTGGCAATGTCTAGAGGGCTTATTTTCCCAGTTCTAGGGATTGAACCTAGGGTGTTGCACCACTTAGCTATATCCCCGCCTTTTTTTTTTTTTTTTTTTTTGAGACAGGGTTTTGCTAAATTGCCTAGGCTGGCTTCAAATTTTCCATCCTCCTGCCTCAGCCTCCTGAGTCTCTGGGATTACAGGAGTGTACCACTGAGCTGGCCTTGGAGGTTTTTTTTTTTTTTGGTGGTGCTGGGGATTGAACCTTGTGCATGTGAGGCAAGCACTCTCCCAACTGAGCTATATCCCCAGCCCCTTGGAGATTAAAAAAATTTTTTTTGGTACCAGAGATTGAACTCAGGGGTACTCGACCACTGAGCCACATCCCCAGCCCTATTTTTGTGTTTTATTTAGAGACAGGGTCTCACTGAGTTGCTTAGCGCCTCACCATTGCTGAGGCTGGCTTTGAACTCTGATTCTCCAGTCTCAGCCTCCAAAGTTCTGGGATTACAGGCATGCACCAGCTCACCCCGCTCCCTTTGAGGTATTTTTTTTTTTTTTTTTTTGGTACCGGGGATTGAACTCAGGGGCACTCAACCACTGAGCCACATCCGCAGCCCTATTTTGTGTTTTATGTAGAGACAGGGTCT
>CM053407.1:73442286-73472863 GCA_028644305.1 Xerus rutilus
GGTACCAGGTATTGAACTCAGGGGCATTCAACCACTGAGCCACATCCCCAGCCCTATTTTAAGTTTTATGTAGAGACAGGGTCTCACTGAGTTGCTTAGCACCTCGCCATTGCTGAGGCTGGCTTTGAACTCGCAATTCTCCTGTCTCAGCCTCCCTAAGTGCTGGGATTACAAGCGTGAGCCACCACGCCCGGCTTCCTAACAGTCTTTATAGGTTATTTTTAGGGAGGTGGTCTAGTGAGAAAACCTGCTGGCTCGGTTCTCCCATTTCTCCTGGGCCCTTAGGAATTTTAGGCTCGTTTTGATCAGTCAATGAGATAGTCAGGGAGTTGAGCCCTTAGGTCAAGGTCCTGTGTTCTGGCTGAAGATTATCATCTCAGTGTGGTGATATACTCCTTCTTTTCTGCTCCTCCCTTTCTGTGATTAGCAATCAGGAAGGCATCTTTTGGGGGAGGTGGGGGAAAAATTTTTCTTTTCTCAGACTACATTATTTTCGGCCCCCATACCCTTAATCTTTTTTTTGATTTTTAAAAATATTTAAACATATGATATATAGGTCTCCTTTGGTCTCTTGCCTTGAGCTCCACAAATGTTAAAGGTGGGCCCAAGGGAATGGACTGGTAAAATGTCATGGAATTACATTTATATATCATAATGTGAGTTGATCTAAAACAATTGAGAGATATAAAGAAGAAAATATCATTTATATTTCTCAATAATGCTAATAGGTGTGGAAGCCGAAAATAATGTAGTCTGAGAAAAAGAAAAAAATAGCCATGCTTTTACTTCCACCTCCCCCAACAGATGCCTTCCTGATGCTAATTACACTGGTATCTTCCACCTCCCCCAACAAATACCTTCCTGATGCTAATCGCAGAAAGGGAGGAGCAGAAAAGAAGGAGCCATCATCACACTGAGATGATAATCTTCAGCCAGAACACAGAACCCTTGACCCAAGGGCTCAACTTCCTGACTATCTCATTGATTCATCAAAATGAGCCCCAAATTCCTAAGGGCTGGGGAGAACCGACCCATTTTACATTAGACCACCTCTCAAAATACCCTATAAAAACCCAATCCCTTTCTTTGTTTTCTGGCTCATTTTCCACCAGGAAAGTGGGTCCATCCCCATAGATGTAGTCCTGTTCCTGAATAAAGCCTGAAATGACTTGTGAAGTTTGCTGCCGTCCTGGTCTTTTGTGCTAATACGCCTTTTAAAATCAGCATATATACAGCATCTATTATATTCTAAGCACTGAATAAATGATAATTCTTTGTGTGTATATGTGTGTGTTTGTGTGTGTGTGTGCTGGGGATTTAACCCAACAGCACTTTAACACTAGCTACATCCCAAGTCCTTTTTATTTTTTACCTTGAGACAGAATCTCCCTAAGTTGCTGAGGCTGGCCTTAAATTTGTAATCCTCCTGCTTCAGCCTCCCAAGTCACTAGGATTATAGGCATGCACCACCATGCCCAGCAATGTTAAATCATTTAACTAAATATTAGCTCTTCTAACAATCCTGTGAAGTAAGTACTATTATTTTCTTTCCTTCCTTCCTTCTTTCCTTCCTTCCTTCCTTTCTCCTTCCTTCTTTCTTTTCCTTCTTTCTTTCCTTCCTTCCTTTTTTCCTTCCTTCCTTCCTTCCTTCTCTCTCTCTCTCTTTCTTTCCTTCTTTCTTTCTTGAGGAAACTAAGGTACAAATGGATGGAGCTAGAGAATATCATGCTAAGTGAAATAAGCCAATCCCCCAAAAAACAAAGGCTGAATGTTTTCTCTGATATGCAGATGTTAATTGTAAGGAGCATATGCCATAGGCATGCCTGGACATGCCGGGGACTCACCAAGTTGCTGGCCATGAGGAATAGCAGCCATTGACTTGCTTAGTCATACCTGCTTGCAATTGATAAGGGGCTGTAAGGAGCACCTAACCATAGGCCTGCCTAGCAATGACTGGTTACAATTGATAGGGAGCTCAGCTCCGTACACATGCGCAAAGAAAGAACCAGTTGCAATTATACTGTCTCACTGCACATAACCAATGGACATTGACTTTTACTGGGTGTAACCAATCACCAGCTCACACTACCAACTTGGAACTGCATTTAGACTGATTGTCCTGCCACACTGTGGGCTTTGCTCCAAGGACATCCGTGAGATGGCCACCTTGCTGTCCATCCCTGGATCAAATCCACCATTCCTTGATGTCTAGCCATCGACTGAAGAGAACCATCAGACAAGGACAATGTCTGCTCTTTGGCTAAGAGAAGTCACCTGGCATCAAAGGTATTTGGGGGCTTGTGGTTGCCCTAGGATTGTGTGAATTACTTGTAGTGTTTAGTTGCCCTAGGATTGTGTGAATTGCTGGTAGTGTTTAGTTTCCCTAGGATAGTGTAACTTACCTATACTGTTTAATTAGTGCACATTGAATGCTAGTTGGGGTGCTCTATCACACCCAACACTTTTGCATTAATCAATTGTATTTGATGATTGTTGTGATTGAACATACATTTGCATTTAAAGACAATCTACCTCTGAGTCATTATTTATTGCATATGTCGCTTGTGACATAATTCACAATAAAGTCGGGGGGCAGTGCCTAGGGAAGATTAGAGTTACTTTAGATTAGGCAGAAGGTAATGAAAGGAGAGGAGGGGGTATGGGAGAAGGAAGGATAGTAGTCTTGCCACATCCCACACAGGCGAGGCAAAGGATTTCCTTCCGGAGGGATGGGCCGGCTGAGAAATAAACACTAGAAAAGTAGTACTATGAAATAACCACAGGACACAGAAATATAGGTTCGGAATGGGGGCAGTTACAGGCCAAGCTGACCAGACAGATACAACTTCTAACAAACAAGAGAGCCTGTTCCCAGTTTATTTATATTGGAACAGATCAAAGAGATTCCATAGAAAGTTATTTGCCCAAACAGGATAGAGATGGGGGCAGGTAGTTTGCTTGGTTCCTAATGGGTTATGCCCATTTCCAGTTCTGCTTGGGACATCTTGTCAGAGCTGAGGGGGAGTTCACATGTAATGAGCAGTCTTTTTTTTTTTTAATTAGTTCTAATCAGTTATACATGACAGTAGAAAGCTCTTCAATTCATTGTACACAAATGGAGCAAAATTTTTCACTTCTCTGGTTGTACATGCAGTAGAGTCACATCATTTGTGCAACACATGTACCTGAGGTAATGATGACCATCTCATTCCACATCTTTTCTATCCCCTTGCCCCTTCCCCTTTGCCCTATTCAAAGTTCATCCACTTAACCCATGCCCCCTCCCAATATGGATTAGCATCCACTTATCAGAGAAAACATTTGGCCCCTGGTTTTTGGGGATTGGCTTATTTCACTTAACATGATGCTCTCTAACTCCATCCATTTACCTGCAAATGCCATAATTTTATTCTCTTTTAATGCCAAGTAATATTCTGTTGTGTATATGTACCACAGTTTCTTTATTCACTAGTCTATTGAAGGACATCTAGGTTGGTTCCACAATTTAGCAATTGTGAATTGTGCTGCTATAAACATTGAAGTGGCTGCATCACTATAGTATGCTGTTGTAAGTCCTTTGGGTATAGACCGAGGAGTGGGATAGCTGGGTCAAACAGTGGTTCCATTCCAAGTTTCCTAAGGAATCTCCGTACTGCTTTCAAGATTGGTTGCACCAATTTGCAGTCCCATCAGCAATGTATGAGTGTGCCTTTCCCCTCATATCCTTGCCAACACTTATTGTTGCTTGTATTCTTTTTTTTTTCTACCGGGGATTGAACTCAGGGACACTCAACCACTGAGCAACATCCCCAGCCCCATTTTGTGTTTTATTTAGAGACTCTCACTGAGTTGCTTAGCACCTCGCTGTTGCTGAGGCTGGCTTTGAACTCGTGATCCTCCTCTCTCAGTCTCCTGAGCCACTGGGATTATAGGCATGTGCCACTGCCCCTGGCTGTTATTTGTGTTCTTGATAACTTCCATTCTGACTGGAGTAAGATGAACCCTTAGAGTACTTTTGATTTGAATTTCTCTAATTACTGAAGATATTGCACTTTTTTATATATTTGTTGATTGATTGTATATCTTCTCCTGAGAAGTGTCTGTTCATCTCCTTAGCCCATTTATTGATTGAGTTGTTTGTTTTTTGGTATTAAGTTTTTTGAGTTCTTATATATTTTGGAGATTAGTGCTCTGATGGGCATGTGGCAAAAATTTGCTTCCAAAATGTAGGCTCTGTTCACATCATTAATTGTTTCTTTTGCTGAGAAGAAGCTTTTTAGTTTGAATCCATCCCATTTATTGATGCTTGATTTTATTTCTTGAGCTTGAAGAGTCTTGTTAAGGAAGTCAGGAACTAATCCAACATGATGAAGATTTGAGCCTACTTTTTCTTCTATTAGCATAAGGTCTCTCATCTAATTCCTAGGTCCTTGATCCACTTTGAGTTGAGTTTTTTGCATGGTGAGAGTTAGGGGTTTAGTTTCATTTTGCTGAATATGGGTTCCCAGTTTTCCCAGCACCATTTGTTGAAGAGGCTATCTTTTCTTTTTCTTTTTCTTTTTTTTTAATTTTTTTTAGTTGTTGATGGATCTTTATTTTATTCATCTATTACTTGTATGTGGTGCTGAGGATCGAACCCAGTGCCTCAAGCATGCTAGGCAAGCGCTGTACCACTGAGCTACAGCCTCAGCCCCTGGCTATCTTTTCTTTAATGTATGTTTTTGGTGACTTTGTCTAGTATGAGATAATTGTATTTATGTGGATTTGTCTCTGTGTCTTCTATTCTGTACCATTCATCTACATGTCTATTTTGGTGCCACTAGCATGCTGCTTTTGTTATATTGTGATAGCTCCTGCTTCACTGGTATGGTATTGTGATGCCTCATGCTTAACTCTTCTTGCTAAGGATTGCTTTGGCTATTCTTTTTTTTTTTTAATTTTTTTTTTTAGTTTTTGATGGATCTTTATTTTATTCATTTATTATTTATATGTGGTGCTGAGGATTGAACCCAGTGCCTCACACATGCTAGGCAAGTGCTCTACCACTGAGCTACAGCCCCAGCCCCGCTTTGTCTATTCTCAGTCTCTTGTTTTTCCAAATGAATTTCATGATTACCTTTTCTATTTCTATAAGGAATGACATTGGGATTTTAATTGGAATCACATTGAAGAGATTTTGATATGTTGTATCAGAGTTCTCATTTAAATCTAAGAATTTTTTTTTTTTTTTTTTTTTTTAGTACCAGGGATTGAACTCAGGGGCACTCGACCACTGAGCCACATCCTCAGCCCTATTTTGTGTTTTATGTAGAGACAGGGTCTCACTGAGTTGCTTAGCGCCTCGCCATTGCTGAGGCTGGCTTTGAACTCGCAATTCTCCTGTCTCAGCCTCGCTAAGTGCTGGCATTACAGGCTTGAGCCACCGCGCCCAGCTTAAGAATTTTTTTTATCTCTTCCCATATCTTCTGTCATCCATGTGTCATTCAATAGTGTATTATTTAGTCTCCAGGTTTTGGAGTAGCTTCTATTTTTTATTTTATCATTGATTTTTAATTTAATTCCATTTTGGTCATATGGAATGCAGGGTAGTATGTCTTTTTTTTTTTTTTTTTTTGTATTTGCTAAGACTTGCTTTTTGGCATAACATATGGTCTATTTTGGAGAAGGACCCATGAGCTGCTGAGAAAAAAGTGTATTTGCTTGTTAATGGATGGAATAATCTATATATGTCTGTTAAGTCTAAACTATTGATTGTTTTATTGAGTTCTATAGTTTCTTTGTTTAGTTTTTGTTTGGGAGATCTATCCAGTGGTGAGAGAGGAGGTTAAAATCACCCAGTATTATTGTGTTGTGGTCTATTTGATTTTTGAAGTTGAGAAGGGTTTGTATGATATACATAGATGCCCCATTGTTTGGGGCATAGATATTTACGATTGTTATGTCTTGTTGATGTGTGATTCCCTTAAGATGTTTGAAATGACCTTCTTTATCCCTTTTCACTAACTTTGGTTTAAAGTCCAGTTATTCTGATATGAGGAGGATGGAAACCCCTGCTTGTTTGCATGGTCCATGTGATATGTTTTTTCCCATCTTTCGCCTTCAGTCTGTGGATGTCTTTTCCTGTGAGATGAGTCTCTTGAAGGCAGCATATTGTTGGTTTTTTTTTTTTTTAATCCAATGTTCCAGTCTGTCTTTTTTTTAAAATAATATTTTTTCAGTTGCCAATAGACTTTTTTTGTTTATATGTGGTGCTGAGAATCGAACCCAGTGACTCACACATGCCAGGCAAGCACTCTACCACTGAGCCACAACCCCAGCCCCGAGTCTATGTCTTTTTTTTAGTTGTTGATGGACACAATATCTTTATTTAATTGCTTTGTATGTGGTGCTGAGGATCGAACCCAGGGCCTCATGCATGCGAGGCAAGTGCTCTACCGCTGAGCTACAATCTCAGCCCCCGAGTCTATGTCTTTTAATTGATGAATTTAGGCCATTGGCATTCAGGGTTATTATTATTATTATTATTATTATTATTTTTTTTTTGGTACTGGGGATTGAACTCAGGGCACTTGACCACTGAGCCACATCCCCAGCCCTACTTTGTGTTTTATGTAGAGACAGGGTCTCACTGAGTTGCTTAGCGCCTCGCCATTGCTGAGGCTGGCTTTGAACTCGCGATTCTCCTGTCTCAGCCTCCCTAAGTGCTGAGATTACAGGCTTGAGCCACCGCACCCGGCTCAGGGTTATTATTGAGACATGTTTTGTATTCCTGGTCATTCTGGTTTATTTTTGGTTTTTAACTTGATTTAGTTTCTCCTTTGACCTCTTCTTTAGTGTAGTGCCTCTCTTTGCAAATTTTCATTGTTGTTTTTCATTTCCTCCTCATGGAATATTTTGCCAAGAATGTTCTGTAATGCAGGCTTTATTTTTTTCTTTTTTCTTTTTTGGTACTGGGCATTGAACTTAGGGGCACTCAACCACTCATTGAACTTAGGGGCACTCAACCACATCCCCAACCCTATTTTGTGTTTTATGTAGAGACAGGGTCTCACTGAGTTGCTTAGTGCCTTGCTGTTGCTGAGGCTGGCTTTGAACTCGAGATTCTCCTGTCTCAGCCTCCCTAAGTGCTGGGATTACAGGTGTGCGCCACTGCACCGGCTAGGCTTTCTTGCTCTAAATTCTTTTAACTTTTGTGTATCATGGAAGGTTTTTATTTTATCATCAAATCTGAAGCTTAATTTTGCTGGATATAAGATTCTTGGTTGGCCCCCATTTTCTTTCAGATCTTGGTATATATCATTTCAGGATCACTTGACTTTGAGGGTCTGGGTTGAAAAATCTTCTGAGATCCAAATTGGTCTCCCCCATATGTAATCTGATTCCTCTCTCTTATGGCGAGTTCAAAGCCAGCGTCAGCCATGGCAAGGCCCTAAGCAACTCAGTGAGACCCTCTCTCTACATAAAAACAAATAGGGCTGAGGATGTGGCTCAGTGGTCGAGTACCCCTGTGTTCAATTCCAGGTACCAAAAACAAACAAACAAACAACTTAATAAAAGAAAAAGTAGAGAAAGAAAAAGAAGAAGAAGAAGAAGAAAAGAAAAGAAAAGCTTCTAGCAGGGTATGGTGGTGTGCTTGAAATTCCCAGAGGCTCAGAAGGCAGCTGAGGCAGGAGGATCACAAGTTTAGGCCAGTCTCAGCAACTTAGTAAGACCCTAAACAACTTAGCAAGACCTTGTCTCAAAACAAAAAATAAAAAGGGCTGGGGATGTGGCTCAGTGGTACTGAAATGCTTTCTCTCTCAATCTGCTAGGCTCTGTCCTTGGTCCTGCCTAACATTTTTGTTAGTTACTTGTTTTTTGAAATTTAGGTCTTGGTCCATTGGGATGCAATACAGATTTTTAGAAGTTTAAGAAAAGCATAGGAGTATTTATACTATTTTACAATGAATATGTTTAAATTCTGCCTTCACCACCTTTCAAGTAAAAAATTAAGAGCAGAGATCTTAAAACAGATGATGTGGGTTCAACTCCTGTCATCTACCAACTTGTTATAAATAGGACCTTGGAAAAGTGACTTGACTCATCTCTGTGTTTAAATTTTCTCCTGTGTAATATGGAAAGAATGATATAGTTTTGTATCTTAAGGATACTGTGAAAATTTGTTTAGTTATTGCATATGAAATGCATACAGTAATTGGTCACTTCTTCCTTGCTTAATAATGCAGAAATCTAGAAGTTTGAGCCAGTCCTTTTGGGCAAATTTAAAGCTATTTTTTGACCTCTCATTTGGAGATAAATACAAGTCAGCATCCTCAATTTATATGTTGAATGTAACTCTTGCTTCCCTATATGCTAGTGTCTGAACCTGAATGTTCTTTCAGTCTCACTGTGAGCCTCTGCTTCTGGAATTTCACTCATGTGCTAAGCCTTGTTAAGATGACAAGAACAACAACACTGGCCTTTCTCATTACGCATGCACTACACCTGTGTTGTGAAACTTTAGGAAATATAGATGAGCAGAAAGAAAATAAAATTTGTCCATAGTGATAGAGCACCTACCTACAATGTGTGAGACCCTGTGTTTGATCCCTAGCACTGCAAAACAAACAAATACTCTCAGCAACCAGTTATAGCAATATTACCATTTTTGTTTATATTCTCAGTCTTTATGCATATATGTGGATTATTTCCCAAAATATAATTATATTATACTTTTTTGCAATCAGTCTTTTAAATAAACTGTATATTGAGTGTGTTTATATGTGTACATGTGTGTTTGTTTATGTGTTGATAAAATGTTCTGCCATTTTATTTTTAAAAAATTATTTATATGTATATATTTAGTTGTTGATAGTTCTTTATTTTGTTCATTTGTTTATATGCAGTGCTGAGAATTGAATCCAGTACCTCACATATGCTAGACAAGCGCTGTACCACTGAGCCACAACCCCAGCCCCTCTTCCATTGTATTTTAACAGCTGCAGAGTATTCTATAGATGCAAAATACCATGATGCATTTAGGTATTTTATTAGTTCCCTGTATTTAGACTTTCTTTCTAAAGTCTAAATACAAGTCCTCCCTCCCTCTCTCCTTCCTGTCCTTCCCCCTTTCTTCCTTCCTCCCTCCCTCCCTTCCTTTCTTTCCTTTCTTTCTTGTTTTGCTATTACAGTTGAGAGAAGTAACCCTGACATCAGGAAGCTGGGCTGGTACTGTTAGCTGGTAATGTTTCTCCTTTCAGCACTGATCTTGCTATGTGCTGACCTGGAACTCAAAACTAGGCCTTTGTGATCTCTTGCTGAAAAAAAAAATTTCATAGAATGCCAACATTAGATAAGCCACTCTGTGATTGCGATGGATTAAGACAAAACATTACCACTCTTTTATCATAACGGAACACCGAGAAAACACGTACATATTCCAAAGATACAAAAATAATTAAACATCTCCCTATCGTGGAACATATAAGTGATCACTGCCTCTTCACTAATTATAGCTCTAGTCTTATTCTAGTCATTTCTATTTCTAGATAAGGTTTCTTATATACAAAAATACATAATTAGCTCTACTTCCTTCTATCATCTAATACTTGTTTAAAATATAGGTATGTTTCTGATGATTTTTGGCTTGGTGGCATTGGTATGGTCATCTTAGTTCTTTTGTTTTTTTGGTACTGGGGATTGAACTCTGGGACACTCAACCACTGAGCCACATCCCCAGGCTTATTTTGTATTTTATTTAGAGACAGGTCTCACTGAGTTGCTTAGCACCTCGCTTTTGCTGAGGCTGGCTTTGAACTCAGGATCCTACTGCCTCAGCCTCCTGAGTTTCTGGGACTACAGGCATGTGCCACTGCTCCCAGCTCATCTTAGTTCTTGAATCATTAGCTATATTGTACCTCAAAAAAAGTTCCCTGTTGAAACAATAGTATTCAAGTGAGAAAATGTTAAACACTCATTTCTTTAAATTTCCTAAGTTTTATTTTGCTATCAATTCAAATTCTCATAAAGCAGCATGTTTGAAATGCATTACCTTGAGTTCCTTGAGAAATGCCTTTCTCTTACATTATATTGTTACTTTCTTAAGAGTCAATATAAAAGGTTATGGTATACCTTTGTATTTTCTATAAAGTATCTTTACAAATACATATAAATATTTCATATTAAAGTGCTGGGAAAAATTGTTCTCTTTGTGATAGCTTTTCTCCAAAGATAGCCACCAATGAACCATGCCTCCCACTATCTGCTCCCTTGTGTAGTCCCTTCAACACAAATCTATAATTTGCCTGTAATTTGTGTTAACAAAGACAATGTGGCAAAAGTGACACTGTGCCAATTCCAAGCTAACCCTTTAAGAAGACTGGCAGCTTGTATTTCTACTTTCTTAGAATGCTTACTTTGGGGAGCACTGAGCCTCCACGCCAGCAGTCCAGTTATCCTGCTTAAGAGGTAACATAATGAGATCAGCAGAAAGGTTGCATGGAGAAGTACAGATCTAGGCCCTGAGACCACATGGATAGAGAAGCCACCTTCTTAATACCCCAGCTAAGCAATACTCCCAGCTACCTGCCAAGATACTAGAATTGTAGTCATCTGAAACCTCTTCAGCCCAATGGAGCCCCAAGATTTAGTTGGACTGGAACATTAGAACCTCCCATCTCAGCCCAGTTGATCCATCCACTCAAAAGAGATAACAAAGTGGTTGTTTAAACCTCCTAAATTTTGGGATGGTTTGCAATGTAGCAATAGATAAAGAACATACCCTTTATGGTCTGATAAAGATTCTGCCATTTCTTCTCCATACCATGAGAGCTGTGAACCGTGGTGATTTTCCTTTCTGCTGTTATTTCCAGAAAGCTCAGAACCCTTTTGTACTCATTTTGAGCTTTTTCTCTTGTTAAGTTTTTGTTTGTTTTGCTTTGGTATAATCCTCTCCCTAACCTCTTTCATCTCAAATGGCCTCTGCCCTTCCACTTCTGGGATGAATGCTTAATCCCACTATATTTTGAGGCTGAGATGTGTCCAGATATTTCATTAAAAATTGTTTAAAATCCTTTGGCAAAGAGATAAGGTAAAAGCTGTAGATAAGCTAGGTATGATGGCACACACCTGTAATCCCAGTAGCTTGGGAGGCTGCAGTAGGAGGATCAGGAGTTCAAAGCCAACCTCAGCAACAGCGAGGTGCTAAGCAATTCAGTGAGACCCTTTCTCTAAATAAAATACAAAATAGGGCTGAGTATGTGGCTCAGTGGTGCCCTTGAGTTCAATCCCCACACCCCCCCAAAAAGCTGGAGATAAATTAAATCTGCACAGTTAATATGGGAAAGTGAATAGCACTGTGAAAATCAATGAGTTCCAATGTAAGAGAAGTGGTTGTGAATCCTGGCTTTATCCTTTTCAGCTGTGAGCTCTTGGGGATGTCATTTAACTTCTCTGAAATTCAAATTTCTCATCTATTAATTGTGAATAATAGCTACATGTTATAGCTATAAAAGTTAACTGAGTCAATGTATGTAAAGCTCTTACCATAGTGAGTGCTTTATAAATAAATAAAAGGCAGAGCAAATTCCTTAAATGACCTAAACAGGCTCTAAAGAGATACAGCAGCCCAGAACAACAGATTAATTCTACCAAGCATAAACACAGGAAATTATTATTATTTTTTACCCAGTTCTCATTTTCATTGTCTGTGGACCTAGCAGAACTTATTTAAACTTTTTAATTTCCTCACGTAATAAAATGTTAAAAAAGAACTCTCTTGTTCCCACTTTGAATGAGCTCCCTAAAAATGATTATCAAGCATTTCCAAATCCCAGTGATAAGATCACTAAATCTAGAATTGAAGGGGAAATGATTGAGAGCTGATTTCCCAGCATTTAGCTGGCCACATCCCTCTTGCCAGGGAAGAGAGAAGAGAATGTTTGGGAGAGAGTTGTCATTGTTAATATTCTGTGAGATCCTGACCCCAAAGTGGGGGTCCCTCTCATGCATTACATTCACTTACATGTGTTTTTATTCTTCTTTAATCTGAAAAGTTCCTCAGTCTTTCTTTATATTTCATAAACTTGAGTAGAGGTCTTTATTTTGGAGCAACCCTCAATTTGAGTTTATTGATGCTTCCCGGTGACTAGATTCAAGTTTTGCATTTTAAGCAGGGGTATTTCATAACCGACACTGTGTTTCTTTAATGTATCACATCAGGAGCTGCCTGGTGTCAGTTTGTGCCACAATTGCTCATTTTAACTGATCATTGGGATAAGGTGGTGTTTGCTAGGTTTCTCTATCATGAAGTCATAATTTTATCATTCATAATTTAATAAGTATCTTCGAGGGAGATACTTTGAAAGAATTTAAATTTCCTGCTGCACATTAAACTTTCACCAACTAATTTTAGCATGCATTGATGCTTCTTGCCTGAATCAATCAGTACTGTGATAATTGCAAAGCGAGAAGCTGGCTTTTTATTTATTTTTAATCTCGCAGTGTTGAGAATGAAACCCAGGGTCTGTGCATGCTAGGCAAGCCATCTACTATTTTTTTTTTTTGGTACTGGAGATTGAACTCAGGGGCACTTGACCACTGAGCCACATCCCCAACCCTATTTTTGTGTTTTATGTAGAGACAGGGTCTCACTGAGTTGCTTAGCGCCTCGCCATTGCTGAGGCTGGCTTTGAACTCGCAATTCTCCAGTCTCAGCCTCCCTAAGTGCTGGAATTACAGGCTTGCGCCACTGCGCCCGGCTAGCCATCTACTATTGAGCTACATCTGCAGCCATGCAAAATTAGAAGTTGGAAATATATTATTACATGGGGATGGACATGTTTAATTTCTGAATTGAGACTATTTCAGAAACTTAAAAATCAGACTTTTTATTATCCACAAGTGAGCAGATAGGTTATAGGACTTGCTTTAGATTTTATGCCTAAGAACAGGTTTGATTGGAAAGTGGAGAAAAGACAGTTATTTTTCCAATGATAACTTATGAGTTCTACCTATTCAGTATGTCAGCTATATCTAACATAATAATAGCACCTACTCCATAGGTTGATGAGGACAGTGAGATAATTCAAGTAAAATACTTGACATACGTTAACTAACTCTTAGTGATGTAGCTAACTACTACTACTACTATTATTACTGAGTCAAAAAATTACCAGCATGAATAAAAATAATGTTTATTTTCAGTATGTGGAATGGCTTTAAATGGATTTTTCTAAAGATGAAATAAACTTCATTTGAAAGTAGTGAGCTTATAATTTACTGGAGGAGTTATGCTCCCCATTTGTTTGTTTTAATAGACTAAATAATCCTTACATGTCAGAGATGATGTAGAATGTCTGGATTAAAGTCTTGTATAAGTTCCTCCACATTTACAGTTTTGGGATTCTGAGAAAACTTTTCTGTATATATTTGGCCTGGAAGTACTGAAAATGTTTTCCGCTATAGTAACAATTTTAACAGTTTTCTCCAAAGTTTACAACAACAAAGATGATTCATTGCAAACATCTGTGTAAGCTATTGCCTCTTGCTTTTTGTCCTTTTAGTTAATAAAATTGCAGAGTGAGCTCTTACACAACTTTCTCTTCTTCTTATCCCTCTCCTTCTCCTCTTCTTTTTGGTGGTACCGGGGATTTAACCCAGTGACACTTTACCAATGAGCTACATCTCCAAGTACCCCTTCGTCCCAAAAAAGGATCATATTTTGATTTTCTTTTGTTTTTGCCTCACATTTGGCTATTTAAGCTATTTAATGCCCTAGCAGTGTGCCTTGTTAGTGCACTAGAAATGTGCAGAATTTTACACTCTGTGTTGAGACTAGGTTACAACTCTTCTCTGGAGGCTATGTCAGGGTTAATTTAGTTGCAAGAAATTGAAGCTGTCCTCATATTTGTTCCTCTTTTGGTAGTCCATATTCAAACGCTTCCTTCCTGAGGAATCCTTCATTAGATGGCAGCTTTTGGGCGAGACTGTCCAGGTACCACCTTCCCAGAAGGGGGAGTTACTTCCTGCCTGTCATTTGCAGCCAGAATATTAGCAGGTGACTGAGACTTGACCCTTTAGCCTTTCCTACTTGGGGCGTTAAGTCTAGAGCAAATGATGGAAGGTGAGGAATTAGTTGAGATTCACAGAAATTCTTCTGCTAAGGTTAGTGGTGATCCATAACAGTGGTAGAGATATCCTGGCCAGATTATCCTTGTTAAAAGACATTTGGGTTCAGTGGTAAAGTACTTACCTACCAGGGAGGAAACTCTGGGTTTGATCCCCAGCATGACAAAAAATAACAATGAAAAAGACAGTTGGACTGATGGATTCTCCAGAGATGCCTCAATTCCTATCCATCTTCTCAGTTTGGTCCTATAGCTTTTTAGCCATTTATTGAAACCCCTGATGCGCTCCTTCTCCTTCCCTCCCTCCCTCTATTCCTCCTTCCTTCCTCCTTCTTCCCTTCCTTTCCTTCCTTCCCTTCCTTTCCTTCCTTCCTTTCCTTAAGATAATTAGAGTCAGTTTCTGTTGGTTGCAATTAAGGACTCCTACTGATCCCTTCAATCAAGGTGGCTTCAGGCAATACAAATTGATTGTAGTGATGCAGAGCTCTCTCAGGAACTCATTTCAGTAGATTTTCCCTGACCACCAGGTATAAAATAGTCTCCCTCTCCTTTGCCAGTCTCTGTCCTCTTATCTTGCTTTATTTTTTTTCTCAGAACATTTTTTTAAAAATATTTATGTTTTAGTTGTAGGTGGACAGAATATTTTTATTTTATTTTTATGTGGTGCTGAGGATCGAACCCAGTGCCTCACGCATGCTAGGCGAGCACACTACCACTGTGCCATAACCCCAGCCCTCTCAGAACATTTATCATGTTTTGACATAGCATCCATTTGTTTATAGCCTGTCTCCCTTGACTGGACCATCAATTCCATGAGAGCAGTGACTTTTGGTGGCTTATTGCTTTTTTCAGCACCAGCCAGGTTGAATGAAGAAATGAATCCAAAGGAAGAAACAAAACAAAAGCTCACAGGGGACTGGAAAGTCATCAGGACCTGGGGCAAACTTCTCTCCCAAGGCCTCTTTCTAGGACTACATGTTTGTTCATCTTGTCTCATCTGCTTTTTGCTTTTATCAACAGACTAGGATGAGAGGGAGGAATAGAAAGAGAGAAATATTTTAAACCAGAGGCTTCCTAACCTAGTGGCTTCTTAGAATCATTGCAGAATCATTTTTCAAACTTTGATACCTGGGCCTTGCTCAAGACTCCTCGAATCAAAATTTCATGAAAAAGCCTCTGGAATTTCTAGTCTTGAAATCCATATTTAGCTAGCTAGGCACTGAATGGCACATAGGTTTTCTGAGAACTTCTGCTTTAAGCAAATTAAACTTTTCCCAAAATGTTGCATGGGGTTAACTTTGTCAACAGATGTTCTTTGAGACCATGGCATATGAGCCAGTCATGCCATGCAAGGATGACTATAGGGAGGAAGAATGAAGTCCCTGATCTTGTGTAGCTGGTATCCTGTGGCTGATCCTATACAAAGGAAACGGGAGGGAAATGCCCTCTTTTTATCGATGCAATTTCACAAGTGTCCAGAAAACAGATTGGTAGTATTATTGAAAGAAAAGAATACTAGATGAGATGTCAAAATATCTAGTTTCTACTCTTGCCACCTGTGTGTTGTCTTCTTGGCAGGTCATCTCACTATTCTGAGACTTAGTTTCCTTCACAAAAGCCAAGATAATAGATTTTTCCTGTTTATTTCTCAGAGTATTATAACAATTAGATGAGAGATACAAAAATGCTTTGAAAATTATACAAATGTCAGCCACGATGTTGTTTCTATAGATCCTATAGTTTATGTAAGTTGTATAAAATATTTTGATCACAAGTTCTCAGTTATCATATTAACAGGATAGGATTCCAAATTTAACAATGCCCTTTAATGATTGAACTTCATCTGCCACCTAGTCTTGTATTACAAACATTGCATAACCTTGAATTTCTACAATACTCATCGCTACCATATCATTTAGTAACGTCTTATGTTGCTCTTTCATTGCTTTCCTCGTTGGACTTGTTTCCTTAACCTTCTTATAAAATCACCAAGTGTGGGTCTGTTTGTTCTTGCCATGTTTCTCCAAGGCACCAGGCATAAACTTGGACCGTTGGTGTTCTAGAAATACTTGATGAATTGATTGAATAGAGGAAGTTATTTGTATGATAACTGAGAGCATGTGTCCTATTTGTTAGCACCAGCCAAATGAGGAGACAGTGTAGTTAACTGCCTGCTGGGTGTTTTTTTTTTTTTTTGACTTTTTTCCCTCCCTCTCATTTTTTTTTTTTTTTTTTTTGTGGAATCTGAGAGAGATGGCTGACAGGATGTGGGTGGGAATAGATGAATCTGACAGGGACTAGAGTTTCAATGTTGCATCTATCTGTTCTGCTAAAGGACTATCTCTTCTGCTAAAGGATTGATCTGAGTTGTGTATAATGGGGAATGTATCAGGATGCATAAATTTTATAGAACATGTGTAAGTGGAACAGATGACAGATAAAGCTCTTGGGATTATAAGAATTAAATGTAATCAAGTCAGAATGCTTAGACTAAAATATTAATACAATTCAGCACCATATTACATTTCTTTAAATTCCCAGTGTCATCTATCTTGATTGATTAGATCTCATCATCTATTTGAGAAAGTTTAAGTAGAGAGATACTTCTGTTAGTAGATACTTAGGTTTGTGTTTCTGTGACCAAAATTCCTGACAAGAATAAGTTAAAGGAGTTTAACAAATTTACTTTGGGCTCATGGTTTCAGAGGTCTTAGTCCGTGGTTTGTTAAGTCAGTTGCTCTGGGTGTGAGGTGAGGGAGAATATAATGGTGGAAGGGCATGATGGAGGAAAGGTGCTCAGCTCATAGCAGCTGGGAAGCAGAGAAAAGAGAGGAAAAGGAGCCTGAGTCAAGACAAACCCTTTCAGGACATGCTCCTAGCGACCTGCTTCCTCCAATTAGGTTCCATCACCAAGTTGTAGTCTGTTCAGCTATCATGTATTAATCCTTCAAATGGATTAATACACTGATGATGCCCAAACTCTCACTATCCAATCATTATCTAAAAGCCCCACCTCTGAACCTTGCTGCATTAGGGACCAAGGCTTCACTACCTGAGCTTTTGGGGGAAATTCCAGACCCAAACTATAACAGTACCTATAATTTTATAATAAATTGGTAAACTAAAACGCAGCCAGGTAAAGTGACTTAATCCTTGGGATATCTCAAGTAAAATTATTAAAAATTGAATCTATTTTAGAAACTTTCATTATGGTTAGCAGATTACTTTCACATTCAAAGGTCCCAAAGAAGAGGTGAAAGGCAAGTCCCATCCTTCCCTAGCCTACTGAACTCCTCTAGATCAAACATTTGGGAGCATCATATTGAAAAATAGAGGTGTCCATAAAGGTTCAGCACCCCTACAGCCCAATGCGAGTTGCTTCCTGGTTTAGGCCTTACCATCAATGGCCTCCACCAGGGGGGCTTACTTCACTTCTGACTTGTCTGTCTCTCCTACCGTTGTACTCCCCACTTTAAACTCAAGAAAGAGTCAAATCTGCCCACAGGAAAGAATCACCATTTCCGTACATATTTAGTGAAGGATTCTTTTCAGGTTTTAGAAAATCTGAGATACTTCAGATCTGAGTATTATGCTCTGCCTCAGAAGTAAGAATGGAACTAGAAACTCCAATTCCACTTTCTTGTCCCTGTTCAGGTTAACTCTTTTCCTCAGATTGCACGATTAAACTTGGAAATGGCTCCTTCTCTTGTTAGCATATTACCAGCCTTATATTTTAGGAAGAGATTACCTTCTTCTGTATTATATTGCTTAGGAAGGTGGCAGTTTCCTGCCACCTTAGGAAGGTGGCAGTTTCCTGCCAGACTTAGGAGTCTGGTCCTAGTTGGCTGTGGGTTTTCTCTTTGTTTCCAGAAAGTAATACTTTCAACTCTTATTAAATTCATTTGAGCAGCTAATTACATTTAAAAACAATTCTAGGTCTCTCTTTGACAGATGAGTGGGAGGAGTTTGGCAATACATCTCCCTACCAAGAAAATGGTTTCTAAGTTGGAAAGTGCTATAAAAGATATAGCAATTATTATTATTTTTTAAATCTCTTGAGAATTCCAAATTAGTTTACTCTTTGTCTACTAAGATGCAGGCTAGAATGCACATGACAGGAAGTCTTGAAAATAGCATTAACTGAACCCTTAAAATGGAAGGAAACTGTCAGAGAGTCAAACAGCACTTATAGTGTCCAGAAATTTGTGTACTGTGGTCTAGAGAAAGATTCATTCATTCACCATGTATTTATGGAGTGCTTCTGCCACTGTTTCTGTGGAAACAGTGGATAGCAAGGCATTTATAATCTAACATAGAAAATTGTTTTAATATACATAAATATGAGGTAATCAAATACAGAACCACCTCGCATCTTAGCACTTTTCATGACTTCTCAAATTAAGATCTTTATTTTGTTCCTCAATGTGGCATGTAAGGCCCTTCAAGCTCCTGTTCTCTTCTACCTTTTTAATTTTCTCATATATCTCTATAGCTGCATTGTCCAAAGAAATACAAAGAAGCTGTTCCAAGGCCCTATAATCCTAGGGTCTTGGAAGACTGGGGCAGGATGATCAAAAACCTGGGCAATTGAGTGAGTCCCTGTCTCAAAATAAAAGTCTTCACTGTGGTGCAGACCTGTAATCCCAGCGGCTCAGGAGGCTGAGGCAGGAGGATCGTCAGTTTCAGTGAGTTCAAAGCCAGTCTCAGCAATTTAGAGAGGCAATTAGCAGCTCAGAGAGATTCTGTCTCTAAATAAATTACAAACAAAAGAGGAGGGGACGTGCTTAGGATGCGGCTCAGTGGTTAAGCACCCTGGTTCAATCCTCAGTACCCTCCCCCCAAAAAGTCTGGGAGTATACCTTGGTGGTAGAGTACTGCCTAGCATGTTCAAGGTTCTGGGTTCAATCCCTATTACCTACCTCTTTATATACACTATCAAGGCACAAATATGATTTTATTTTTTCTTATAGTTATATTTTATTTCATTTGTTTATTTATTTTTGGTACTGGAGATTGAACTCAGGAGCACTCGACCACTGAGCCACATCCCCAGCCCTATTTTGTGTTTTATGTAGAGACAGGGTCTCACTGAGTTGCTTAGCGCCTCGCCATTGCTGAGGGTGGCTTTGAACTCGTGATTCTCCTGTCTCAGCCTCCCTAAGTGCTGGGATTACAGGCTTGTGCCACTGCGCCTGGCTTTATAGTTACATTTTAAAAAGTAAAAAAAGTAGGTAAATTAATTTTTTTGTGTGTTCTGGGAATGAGCCCAGGGGAGTTAAAACACTGAGCCATATCCCTAGCCCTTTTTATTTTTTAATTTGAGACAGGGTCTCGCTAAGTTACTTAGGGCCTTGCTGAATTGCTGAGGCTGGCCTTGAACATGGTATCCTCCTGCTTTAGCCTCTTAAGTCACTGGGATTATAGGCCTGTGTCACTGTACTCGGCAGATAAATTACTTTTAATAATGTATTTTATTTAACTGAATATATAAAAATTGTACCATTTAACATATATATTCAATATTTTAAAACCCTAAGATGTTTTGCATTCTTTTTCATACTAAATCTTCAATATTTGGTGTGTATGATACAGTTACAGCACAACTCAAGTCAGACTAGTTACATTGCAGTTCTGAAGAGTCACATGTGGTTAATGCTACTGTATGGGGGAAATCAGTACCCAGATGACTGGCACATGGCCACTATTCTCTTTTTGTGCCTGCCTACCATGCAGACTATTCGCATTCAGATACAAGTATTTTTTCTTTCCATATAGCAAATATCACATTCTACTGAGGTTGTTTGTATATTTATCTTGTATATTTATCTTCTGCTCCATATCCTCTATCTATGATAGGTCTCTATCTATGCAGGTCTATCTCATGATTTACCTACTTCAGTATCTTTAATGTGATCAAAATGACAAAAATTAACACTTCCTGAGGAGTTATTGTGGGAGCACTGTGAACTTGGGGATATTTAACACTGAGCTCCAGCCTCAAGCCAATTTTTTTGGGGGAGGGGGACAGTGTTTTGCTAAATTGCTCAAGCTGTCCTTGAAGTTGTGATCCTCTTGCCTTAGACTTTTTTTTTTAACAAGGTGGATTATGAACCATTTTAAAAATAATTATTTAGTTAATTAATTTTTATGTGGTACTAAGGATCAAATGCAGTGCCTCACACATGGGAAAGCACTCTGCTACTGAGCTAGCTATAGCTCCAGCTCTGTGTCAGCCTCTTGAGTCCCTGGGATTACAGGTGTGTACCATCACACCCAGCTGCTCTTTAATTTTAAATTAGGAAACATGTGGAAAATGTGTAAACAATAAATATGCTATAATCTAACAAATTATAAAGTTTACAACTGTGTAACTACCACCTATAGGAAGATTTGTAAACTTCTTGTCTGCCTCTTCCCAATCTCATCTCCCTCCCCTTAGGGCTTCCAGAGGTAGTCATTACTCACCCTTTTATGGTAACCAATTTCTTCTCTCTTTTTTTCTTTTTTCCTGGTGTTGGTGATCGAACCCAGAGCTTTGTGCATACAAAGCATGCACTCTACCAACTGAGCTAAATCCCCAGCCCCTTTCTGCTTTTCTTTATAGTTTTAACACCTAAGTATGCATTCTTTTTTTCTTTTTTGAATCTTATAAAATGGAATTACACAGTATATATTCTCTTGTATATAGCTTATTTTTTAACATTATGTTTTAAGAATTCATCTATATTGTTGTATGTAGCTTGTTCCCTTTTCCAAACTCTTTCAATTTGCTTTGCCTGTAGTAAAGTATGAGACTTCCCATTGTTCCACTCCTGGTCAACATTTGCAATTATTAGCCTTTTTCATTTTGGCCATTCTGTTGGATGATGTAGTATTCTCTCATTATGGTTTGAATTTTCCTGTTTTTAGATGAAGCTGATGTTTTTTTCTGTTTACTGATTATTTGGATTTCTTCCTTAGTGAAGGGTTTGTTCAAATATTTTTCTCATAATTGCATTTCTTTATATATTCTGAATACAAGATCTTTTTCTTTTTTTGGTACCGGGATTGAACTCCAGGGTACTCCACCACTGAGTCACATCCCCAGCCCTATTTTGTGTTTTTTGTAGAGACAGGGTCTCACTGAGTTGCTTAGGGCCTCACTGTTGCTGAGGCTGGCTTTGAATTCATAATCCTCCTGTCTCAGCCTCCCTAAGTGCTGGGATTACAGGCGTGCCACCTCATCCAGCAAGATCTTTCTTGATTATACATATTGTAAACTTCTTATTCAACTCTGAGGCTTTGGCTTTTTACTCTTTTTTTTTTTTTGGTACCGGGGATTGAACTCAGGGGCACTCGATCCCTGAGCCACATCCCCAGCCCTATTTTGTGTTTTATGTAGAGACAGGGTCTCACTGAGTTGCTCAGTGCCTCGCCATTGCTGAGGCTGGCTTTGAACTCACGATTCTCCTGTCTCAGCCTCCCTAAGTGCTGGGATTACAAGCGTGAGCCACCACGCCCGGCTTGGCTTTTTACTCTTTTAATGGTGCAATTCGATGAAAGCAAGTCTTAATGTAAGCAAATTTATTCATTTTTCTGTCACAGTGCTTTTTGTATTAGCTTAAAAAAACTGTCTCCTAATTTTGAGTCAGAGATACATATTATCTTTAAAAACAATAAAACAAAGCTTTATTTATTTATTTTTTTGTACTGGAGATTGAACTCAGGGGTACTCGACCACTGAGCCACATCCCCAGCCCTATTTTGTGTTTTATGTAGAGACAGGGTCTCACTGAGTTGCTTAGCGCCTTGTCGTTGCTGAGGCTGGCTTTGAACTCGCAATTCTCCTGTCTCAGCCTCCCTCAGTGCTGGGATTACAGGCCTGAGCCACTGTGCCTGGCTGAGCTTTATTGTTTTTGCCTTCCAAATTTATGTCTATTACTTACCTGGAAATGATTTTTGTGTGTAATGTGGAGTACAATTTCATTTTATTTTTGATGTATAACTATTTTTCCCAGAACAGTTATTGAAAAGTGTTTAGGCATTGCTCTTCATTGCCACCATGACAACATAAATCAAATCCTCGTGTATGGTGAGACTTTCTGGGCTCTCTACTCTGTCCCATTGGTATGTTCCATATATATATATATATACATATACACACACACACACACACACACACACACATATATGTATATATGTATATATAATGTATCTCAGTATATAAAGCCTGTTGAGTTGCTAGGATTACAGATGTATGCTATAGTGCTCAGACTCCAAGACTCACACGAAATTTTGTCAAGTTTCTGCTCACACATAGACAAAATTATTGAGACATCCTGGAATTTCCCTGAATATATAGAAACAATTGGAGAGATTTTGGCATCTTTCAGTATTGAATTTTCCAATCTATGAACATGGTATAGCTCTGATTTATTTAGGTCTTCTTCAGTATCTTTCAATGTTTTCTTCATACAGGTTTTGTATCTCTCTAACTTATTCAAAGGCCCTTGGTATTTGTTTGGAGTTGCTCTAAATGGTATCTTCTAAAAATTATTTTTCCCTTGCATATAGAAATATTGATTTTTAAAAGTCTGATTGTGTGCAAGGCCATGTGCATTGCTAGGCTAACTCTCTACCACTGAGCTGTAACCCAAGACTCCAATTTTTAAAATCCATTAACTTTGTTAAACATTTATTAATCATAATAAAATTTGGGATTCAACTCAGGGGAGTTTTTATCACTGAACTCCATCCCCAGCCCTTGTTATTTTTTGAGACAGGACCTCGCTAAGTTGCTGATGCTGTCGTGGAATTTAACAATCCTTCTGCTTCAGCTTCCTGAGTTGCTGGATTACAGGCTTGTGCCACCACGCCCAGCTTAATTGTAATAATTTATCTGCCTATTCGTTTTGGATTGTCATATACATAATTGTATCCATGGAAGGAGTAGTTTTGTTTCCTCCTATTTAATCTTTAGTCCTTATTTTTCTTGCCTGGCTGAAGACCTCCAGTAGCAATAATGGGCACACTGGCACACTTAATCACTAGTAAGCTCTCCGGCCTCAAGTCAACAGCATCGGGGAAGGAGGGTTGGTCGGCCAAGGGAAGATCTGGAGAAAACGGCGGCTTCCTTTCTGCTCCTGCAGCGAGATCGGGGCAGGAGGTACGTCTCTGGCAAGCTCCTCTTCCAATCCCTAAGAAGAAGCCGGCCGCCCCTCTCTGGTTGCCGCGCAACCACGTCGTCCTGACCCGGAGCAGCTGCCGGGCGGTTGGGAGCACGTGCTGCCTGTTCCTGGAGCAGGGACTACATCCCCCATAATGCCGCGCGCCGGGGGCGGCTGGCCCGGGCAGTCGGAGAAGGGCCGGGCTGGGAGGCGGAGCGGAAGCGGAGTGCGAGGGGCGAGAAGAGTAAAATCTCCACACGCCGGGAACCATCCTCGTCCTGACTCCCAACCCGCGGCCTTTCTGCATCCCGACGTGGAGGCTGTTCCTCCAGTGCGAGACGCAGCTGACGCCCGCTAATCTGCTTTGGCTGCTTCCCTCCGGCTCGGGAGCCCAGTGGTGGCGGCGACCGTGACGAGAAGCCCACTGGCAAGGTAATGGGGAGGTGGCGTCTCCGCGGACCCGCCCGGGCCGCCCCTCCCCCGCCGCGCCCCCGGCCGGGATCCCGCCCCCCCGGGGCCTCCGCAGCCGCGTCAGCTTCGGCTCGAACCGGCAGCCCCCGCTGCGGCGGGGAAGGCTCTTTGTCCCTTCCTTCGGGCCGCGACCCTGCCCCCAGGATGTCACCGCTGCGACCCCGTCGGCCCGGGGCGGAGAAGCGAGCGTGGCTCTGGCTGAGTGAGCCGAGCAGGTCGGGCTCAGTCCCGAGCTGCAGGGATGGGGAGCCCGGGAGGCTGCCGCTCTCACTTCTTCTTCTGTTTTTGACAGCTCAGTTCGGTTCTACTTTGGGGGAGAGAGAGGAAGTCAGATGCCCTTTTTAAACTCTCTCCTCGAAACTCGTTTCCTGGGTTACTGGTAAGGATGAACTTAAACGGCTATATTATTGAGCGTGGCGCGAGAGCCTAGACCAGGGTTCGAACCCTGATTGTCTCGCTGCCTGCCTTTGTGATCTTGGTTAATTAGAAGGTTCTAAGCCTGAGTTTTCTCATCTAGCAGTCGGAGGTAACAACACACACCTTTAAGTTGTTAATATTAGTACAGGCTGAAGTGGCCTATGGACTTGTGAGTTTTGTGCTTTCTTTTGTTTAATCATTAGTATCCTGGGTTGTGTGTTTTTCACTTTATACTTTGTTCACCTTAAACCTAAGCAAAAGAAAAAAAATCCTTAAAATATGCCATCTTCTTAATTCCCGTTGTTTTAAAATGGCTGAGAATGTTCTTAGGAAATTGATGACTCTGCTTTTCTGGGGATCAGCCGTAGAGGCTCTGTACAAGGACTTGATTCACCTCCCCATGCTCCCCAGCTGCGTCCTGTGGGGCTCCTTAGAGGAGCTTAAGTGTCCGTTTTGTCATAGACAGCATCTAGGTGTTCTGCAAACCTGCCCAGGGGGGCTTTACAGGTTTTACCCTCTTGTCAACTTTTTCTACCTCCTTCTACACTTACTGGGTTCGTAATTTTAACCCCTTTTGGAATTGTGTTTCTAAGCTGTAGTTTTTGTTCTCAAGACAGGATGAATGCAATGTATTTGATAAGCAATGACTTGGAAAATTTCATAGTAGTCCTACTTTGGTTTCGATTGTTCTTGCACTGTTTTCTCCTTATTTTTTTTTACTGAAATTGGTGGTGAGTCTTTCAAGGAAATACTTGTGGTCCTTAATTGAAATTTATTTTTCACTTAAATGCCTGCCCTGTGTTACTCTGAGTTGAGACACTATTTTGCAATATGTGAAATAACATGTCTTGAGTAAATGCTGTTTTTACATGTAGAATTGTAGAGGGGTGGGGAAAGGCAATGGTCTAGATGAATTGTCTGTAATGTCTTTAGTGACAGGTGATTTTTTTAAAAATGTTTTTTAGTTGTCAATGGACCTTTATTTGATTTATTTATGTGCAGTGTTGAGAATCAAACTCAGTGCCTCAAACATGTTAGGTAAGCGCTGTATCACTGAGCCACAACCCAAGCCCCAGGACACATGATTTTTAAAGCCGTTTATATGAGGGGAAAAATCATCTAATGAAGATGTTTTATAAGGGTAACCAGAGAGCCAGAGTAAATAAGTGGAAAACTTATTTAAACTGTGGAAGAAGGCTTATGGACACAAAGATTTCTGGTTCACTTTAAAATGTTTAACAGAAAGACTCATTTTGAGGAAAATTTTTCTGTGTTGGTGTTGTTTAATGGAGTGTAGGATGGAGAGTATGGAAGGAAATAGGAGACCTTGGTTCTTGTCCTAGCTCTGTCACTATCTTTGTAACCTTAGGAAGCTGTGTGGTCCTCCATTCTTTATCTCTAATATACAGAATTGATCTCATTTCAAAGACTTATAGGTTAGGTTTTCATTGTTAAGGGTTTTTAAATGTTCTTTTTAACATGAAAAAAATTGATGTAGCTGGACACAGTCTGTAATCTCAGCTGTTTGGGAGGCCTAGGCAGGAGAATCATGAGTGCGAGGCCAAGGCCAGCCTCTGCATTTTAGGAAGACCCTGTCTCAGAATAAAAAGGGCTGGGGATGGGATGTGGCTTAGTAGTAGAGTGCCCCCAAAGTTAATCCCCAGTTAAAAAAAATTGCCAGAAATCAGAATATACCAGCCAGCTCATCCCTCTCTCTCATGAGCTGTATGTTTTTCTTTGCATCCCCGGAGATTGAATCCAGACGTGCTCTACCACTGAGCTATATCCCCAGCCCTTTTTATTTTTTGAGACAGGGTCTCTCTGAGTTGCCAAGGCTGGCCTCTAGTTTGTAGACTCCTGCCTCAGCCTCCCAATAACTGGGCTTACAAATGTGTGTCACCATTATGTATTTTAGATGAGACTTTTACCATGTCACAGTATTAAGTAGTTTTCCTTTTGCTATAAGATTTTCTGTTTTTATCCCTGTCTTGCTTTACCGTTTCCTCTATTTTTATAATTTTCAGTACCATTGTCTTCTCCTTTTCCCAAAGGTGCCATCTAAAGCTGATCTGTTATCTTGATATTTGCATTTCTGTATCTCAGCAGGAATTCTAGTGTAGCTTCTCTCAAGGCAGTGCATTTTGTTTTGTTTTTTTTTTACTTCTTGTCTCTGGGGATTGAACCAAGTAACTATACCCTTAGGCTCAAGGCAGTGCATTTTAAATCTTAGACCTAATTATGGAGTGAATGGCTGTGTCCCGTGTTAAATTTTTTCCCCTCTAGGTATTAGCTTCAGGAAATATTTTGTAGAGAAAATATTTCAGGAATGGACCTTTTCCCCAGAAATGACATTCTAGGGTCAAGTCTGCAGAGGGGTCATTTCTGAGTCTTTTTTAGAGAGAACTGTCTGCACCTCTGAGCTCTGTTGAACATACCATGTCGGTTTGTAATGAATGTGTGCCTCTCTGGCTGTAAATTCCTTTGAAGATTAATAAGCAGTAATTCTCATAGTACCTTTGACTGAGTGAAAGCTCCTCTGCTCAATAGTTGCTGCTATTGTTAATAGTTACTTTTAGCTGTAAGTCATAACGTTATGAAAATTAGAATACTGAATAAGTGAAAAGAAGGGATTTGAATGAGAAATTTTAAGGTAGGATTAACCATCTGTTAATATTTATAATGTAATTGCAATGTTTGCATAAAAATGCAGGGAAGTACTTCATGACAAGCAGTGTGAAATGTTTTAAAAAACTTTTTAACTGCAATTCACAGCAAGAGATCTTTTTATATAACTACATATGTGTGTCTAGGCATGTAAAAATAAATTGAGAAAAGTTGTACAAAACAAAATTATAGTGTGTACAGTCTACTCTGGTGGTTTCTGTTTTAGAATTTATTTTTTTAAAGTGGTAGTTGCAAATTGTTAAGGTGATTTTTGTTCACTGCTTTTGAAAAACAATGGAGTAGGCTTGGAGATGTAGCTCAATGATGGAACACTAGCATGTATCAGAGACCCCAGGTTTGATCCTCAGCACCAAAAAGAAAAAAAAAAAAAAGAAAAAGAAATGAAACAGTGGGGTCCTAGGTTCAGACTTTGGATGCCTAATTTCTCCCCATTTTTTGGCATTGGATAACTACTAATCCTTTTTGTATTTCACTTTCCTTATTTTTATAAGGAAGATTTTCTGGTTTAAGTACTTGATTCTTTGTCTTTACTTTTCTTTAGTAATGAAGTTGGACTAATGTATTTATCTTTAGGTTTCTGGCCAGACAGAAGCCACTGAAAAATTGCCTAAATATCTGGTTGTTTACATGGTGTGCTGTTTGGCAAGTAGCATTAGTAGAACTTTGACTACTACTTTTCTCCAAAGATCTTGTAAACATTAAGGCTTGAAATAAATATAGAAAGACATTTACTTGGGGCTTGTTCCACTTTTGTGTTCTGAATAAAGAATATTTTAGAGTTTGAGGAATTGTACTTAAAATGCTTAGTAACAGTTTTACGTTACTGTGCCTGCAGATTGCTGCCCAGGCTTCATTCCATGTCTCACCTTGTCACTGCCTCCTTCATATTAGGACACCGAGAAGATTCTGTTTTTCTACACAAAGGCCACCATATCAGATCATTGCTGTTCCTTGTATATTATTAGACAATGAAATTGCTAGTCTCCTAAGAAAGGGAAACTCAAGGCTTTATTTGCTTGTGGTTTTCTTCTGTTCACTTTGGATGATTTCTCTAGACCAGACTATTCCAGGCTATGGATTGGGAGCCCTTTCGTTCTTATTTGTTTGTACCGAAGGTGACGCGAATAAGAAATTTACTGCTTGCTTCCAAGATTCTGGTCAGAAAAGAATGCTAAAGGTTTTAGTTGGAAGGAAATTGGAACCACATTTTGTACTGCCTCAGATCAAATATTATCCCTTAGAAAAGCCTTTCTCAACTCCATACCTTGTGTAGACTTCCTTGGACTCATCACTTAGTTTAAATTTTCTTCATAGCAATTTGTCATTAGCTTTTTATTTACTAGTTGTCCCACTCCTATTAAAGTTTAGTATCTAGGAGAATGAAACTCTATCTTATTTCACCTTTTTACTTCTCTAATTCCCAGCACATAGTAGGTGCCTTAATAAGTATTTTGAATAAATGGATGGACAAATGAATGTATAAAACAGGTTCTTTCATGCTTTAAACAAAACTCTGTATAGTAAGGCCTGGGCCTTTATTCATTTTCCTCCAAATTCTTTTTTATGGAAATAAAAAGAATAGTGTGTTTTTACTGATCCTGATGAAGGTCTCTACCTCTAGAAGATTTTGTATTTATTTTTGTGTTATTTTATATTTTTCTCAATTCGTTTTTTGCCTGTGTGAAAAATAATATAAAGCTTATTTCTAAATCCTTTTTTGTAGCTATTTTGTAATACATTAATTTATGTGAATAAAGTATAGTTGAAACTTTAATGGCCAACTTGATAAATTAACAAGTAGTCTTAAGTTATATATCTTTAGGATTTTAGGATCACTGCCCTAAAATTGCCTCTATTATTTTTTAGTTATAGTTTTTTAAAGCAAAAAAGAACAAAGTTTCACTTAATATTTTATTCAGTATTTAAACTCAGCTTTTATTCAATATTTATTTATTTGGTATTTAAACTCAGCTTTTCTGGTGGCCGTAAAGGAGTCAGTGTGGTGAAGAAGAACTGAGACAGTTAAACCTATGTTCTGGACCAGTATACTTTCTGCCACTGTGTTAGTCAGCTTTTTCTTGCTGACCAAAATGTCCAGCAGGAACAATTTAGAGGAGGAAAAGTTTATTTTGGCTCACAGTTTCAGAGGTTTAGTCCATGGTCGACAGAGTCCATTGTTCTGGGCCCAAGGTGAGGCAGAACATCATGGTGGAAGGGTAGTGGAGGAACACTGCGCCATTCATGGCAGCCAGGAAGCAGAGAGCCAGCAAACCAGGGAGAAGGGACCACAGGAAAGATGAACCTCTCTAAGCCATGTTCCCAGTGACCTTCCTCTTCCAGACATGCCCCACCTGCTTACAATAACCACTCAGTTATTTCATTTAAACTAGGGTGGACTGATTAGGTTACAGCTCTCAATCCAATTATTTCACTTCCAAATATGTCTGCATTAGCACAGAAGCTTTTGGGGGATACCTTATATCTAAATCATAACAGCCACTAATAGGTTATCTTATTTTAGTCAAGATACTTCACATATTTGCACTTCAGTTTCTTCTTCTGAAATGTGAAAGGATTAAATTGATTTCCTCTTGGGTACTTCCAGCTCAGATATGGATAATTGAAGATATTTTAATTTTACCTCAAATTTTCATCCTTTGTTGCTCTGTTCCTGAAAGAAATTGCAGGGAGGTCACATTGCTGCTTGGGAGAAGGTAGGGTTAAACTCAAGGACATGTTTAAAATAAAGTAAGGTGATTCTTAGTGATTACTGATTATTCACTAGGCTCTCAGAGATGTGGCAGCAGGCTTTCTTTCTTTTTCTTTCTCGGAATTGAACCGAGGACCTGTGCATGCTGTGCAAGCACTCTACCACAGAGCTACACCCTCACACCTTCACCCATCTACCCACCCCAGTTTTGAATCAGGATCTCAGTAAATTGCCGAGGCTGGCCTAGAACTTGTAATTTTTATGCCTCGGCCTCTCCAGTAGCTGGGATTATAGGTGTGTGCCACCATACTTGGTTTAAGACATGCTATTCTCTTAAGGAGCTAGGATTTAATCAAGGAGACAAGGCCGAGGCACATGGGTAGCAATATGATGTATAAAATTGATTGGTACAAAGTGTGAGTTAGAAAGTTAGTGTGGTCCAAAATCAAGAATTGAGATTTTAAAATCCTATAGCAGAGCTGGGTGTGGTGGCATACGCCTATAATCCCAGCAGCGCCTGTAATCTCAGCAGCTCAGGAGGCTGAGACAGGAAGATCTGGAGTTCAAAGCCAGCCTCAGTAATGGCGAGGCGCTAAGCAACTCAGTGAGACCCTGTCTCTAAATAAAACACAAAATAGGGCTGGGGATGTGGCTCAGTGATTGGGTGACTCTGAGTTCAATCTCTGGTAACCTCCCCCTCTGCAAAAAAAAAAAAAAAAAAAAAAAAATTCTCTAGCAGAAGTAGTATTGAAGCAAGTACTTTGATACACTCTCTTTTTGGGCTGTTTGGAAGATGAACTGATCACCAAATGCTATTATGTCATCTTTTAGGACTAGGTAATTCTTTTTTTTTTTTTTTTTTTTGGTACTGGGGATTGAACTCAGGGGCACTCGACCACTGAGCCACATCCCCAGCCCTATTTTGTGTTTTATGTAGAGACAGGGTCTCACTGAGTTGCTTAGCATCTCGCCATTGCTGAGGCTGGCTTTGAACTCGCGATTCTCCTGTCTCAGCCTCCCTAAGTGCTGGGATTACAAGCGTG